>OZ010737.1:74386032-75111032 GCA_963932295.1 Tipula lateralis
TGCTTTTTATTATTTTTAAAGTCTCAAATTTACCTTTTTAAAAATGCTGAATTTAACGTGATTCCTTCTAAAATTTTAGTTACTCCCTGATGTTAAAAAATGTGGTAAATGCTATATAAATTAAGCAAACTAATGTTGCTTACTGAGTAGTTATTAAACTGGTAATAATTTCAAGTTTTGAAACCAATTATTAGCTCTTATATGGAGGTAATCAAAATTAAGAAAAAAATTATTTAACTATTACAAATATCTAATTTGGACAACGTATAAATTTTATTTAACTATCTTAAAAGGATTAATTTTTGCCCCTACAAATGTCATAAAATGTGAGAACATAGATATATATTATGCAACAAGAAATTGTTAGATTTTACTAATATTACGACCACTTAAATTTTTGAAAAATTTAAAAACTTAAACAATTATAGGTAGTCAAAACAATTAAACACTTTTTTGGTGGTATTCAGCAAGCGGTCTCAATTTAAGACTTCAGATTTAGTTAAAAAACACCACAAATTTTTTTCTGTGCATCAACAACACACTCCCCGAATGCCGGAGTCCCTCAAGGATCAGTTTTGTCTGCAACTTTGTTTTTGTTATACATTAATGACTTGTTGGATAGCACTGTAAACCCTATCCACAGTTTTGCCGATGATGCAACATTGCACTCTTCTATTTCATTCGATGTCGAGCCTACTCCTTCACAGTTAAACGGTAAACGGCTGAAAGTTGTGACTTCGCTTAGTTTCGATTTGAGTACAATATTTGAGTGGGGATTAATAATCAGGTCAAATTTAACGAGAAAAAATCACAAATATGCACATTCTTGCGTAAAAGAAGCCACAATGAATACCCTTTTGTATGGTAAAAGGCCACGTTCTCTTCGTCTGCTTGGTGTTCAAATTAGCAACAATTTAAAATGGAATGAACACATTATCGCATTGGCCAAATCAGCTTCACGTAAACTTGGGTTCCTCAATAGATGCAGACGGTTTTTCAGATCGCATCAGGTTCTCCAGATATATAAAACCTTTATTAGACCGTGTATAAAATATTGCTGTCAAGTTTGGGGTGGAGCATATGGCATTGCTCTTCAGTTGCTGGATAGAGTTCAGCGGCGTGCCATACGAATAATACGAAACTCCAGACTTACGAAAGATCTAGAGAGCCTACAACACCGCAGAGATGTTGCAGAACTCTGAGTGTTTTATAGATTGATAAATGGTATGTTCCGAGGACCGGTTAATGCCCAAACCTCGAACTGAAGATGCAAAGCGCGAATTTATTTATCGAACAACCAATAAGTGGAATTCGTTGGTCGGTTTTCAGTTTTTGTTGAAATATAAAATGCACAAGATTAAGGCAGCTATCAACCTTTACTTGAAGTATCGCGCGTTGGGTGCAGGAGCTCTGACAGTTACAAGGAGCTAGGACAGTCTAAAAGTCCGCCCTGCACTCAAATAAAACATAACGTAAAAAAAATGAATCCAATCGTTAAAATGGTTCGTTAAGTCTCAGTTGAGACACGGTTAGGGCCGTTTACGGCCTCTAAGCCATATTTTATTTTTTTTTTACAAACAAATGAATTCTAAAAATATAGATTATAGAATAACTCACGTGGTCGCGCGTGAATTATGGGATATAGCTTTCTATATTCAAAGTAGTGAATAAATTACGAAATTCAATTGAATTTTAATTTAATTAGGTTCATACGCGTGCTTAGTGTCATTGCCAATTATAGGAATATATTATTGAGACAGTCAAACAAATATTAAGTTGTGCAGGGGAGTTCCTCGTGTTACATCGTTCGAGTATAATTATACACTGTGTAAATAAAATTGTTTAATAATTCTACATCTCAGCATTAAACATTTCCACAAACTATGTAAAATAATATCGCCACAAATATGAAAACCAAACAAGTGTTCACTGTTTGAAGATTTTATCGAGCGAAAATTACAAAGCTATAGTGGTACTTTTGTCTATGAGGTGGAGTTTGCGGCAAACAAGCACATAAAAGGCGTAGGTGGAGTTTGACGAAAAATAACAGTTTTCTTCAGAGACATGCATGTACTTTCGAAAGTCTCTATATTGACTTTTAAATGTACATTTGTGTAAGTTTAGATCATAATAAAAACTGATCCGGATCAGATCACATTTACCATACCAATTTTTCAACCAAAAACACATTTTGAACCAAACTGAAATTTTGATCAAAATGTGACCTTGGGTCAGGTTTCCTTAAATTCTGAAAGTAGTTCTTTAGGTTATCAGGATCACACCTTTAAGAATAATAACATGATTATCGTACATACAAAACGGAATGAAACATTCAGGCGGAATACAATTGTCCAAAAATTAGATAAAACCATAAATCGAGTATTCTAAAGATAAAGGCTATCTCACGATTAATAACCGTATAATTTTTATAATCTAAAAGAGGTTCGAGACTAATAGATTTATGACTGGGTAGAAACCACTCTGACTTCATCTCTGATCTCATAATGACCGCAGCCTGCAATGCAAAATAAATCTTTACACAACAATTAAGAAATGAGTGGTTTCAATCGACGAGTGCGGAGTGAATCTCACCCTCTTCTTTTTTCACAGACTAAAGATGTGTGTCTAAAAATCTTAATCTTAATTGACAACGGTTTGTCCACAATATATTCAACCATTAAATCTTGGTAGAACTCTTAGTTTCTAATATACCACGAACCGAAGTACTTTGATTCTGGATACAACCCGAAGATTGTATAGAAATTACAATATTTGATGGACGAGTCAGTACATTTATGTTCGCATATGGTGATTACAGAGAGTCATAATATAGTTCGGGAAAACTCTATTTAAGGTTGAACTCCAATAAATGTATGCCAGATTAGGTCAAATTCAAGCGAACATATCGTTTTAGTTGCTAATGTCTGTTCTATAATGTCTGCGATTCTATGGGCTTGGTTTACGGCCGAGTTGTGTTCCCTAAAACCACAGTGGTGGTTAGAAATTTACCAGTATGAGCTTCATTATCAATCAACAATATCAATTGCTAATGCATTAAACAGTAAATACGTTGATTATTTTCGCCTCAAACTTACATTGAAAATATTTGAGACTTTGCTAGAAAACGTGATGCTATCCTACAACATTGCAAAGAGGAGAAACTAAAAAGCAATCATCTCAAAAAATAGTTTATTTGTAACATTTTTTCATTCAACATGTTACAATATTCAGGTAGTTCCTCTAACAAATTATACGTGGTGTTACGTACGTACCAACCACATATTAACAACAGGAACGATGTCTCAATTATTCGGGAAGATTGTATGCAGAAGCTTTTAAACTATATCATCTTCCTACATGAGTTTATGCCAGGTAAGGTAGTGCGTGATTGGAAATAAAAGTTGCCAGATATAATTGAATGCTACAGAGAATATTATTTACCAATTGTGATGAATCGGTGTTATTTAACAAAACATTATAATTAAAAGTTTAAAGATGTCCGATGACAAACCACTTGTGAACGATGAAAGTGCCAGGCAAGATGCTTTAAAAACTTATAAAACAAATATGTATTATAGTTTTCTAGCACCGTAGTTTTCTATAGAGCACCGTACTCTTCATTTGCTGGTCCTAACGCGACAGGACGAAGGCATTCCAAGCCTTATGACGCCTGATTAACATATTTCCTGCATCCCGATACATTTGTATGATTAGTTCTATTACTTCGTTGGTATTCCCATTTCGTAGAGTGATTAAGTTACATGCACACTGAAAGTCTACGAAGAGTAGGCACAGTGGTGAATAATATATATGTACAACTCATTAATAGACTTGTTTGATTGATGGAGATATTAGCTCCAGAATTTCGCTAGCCTTTTTATATACAGAAGTAGCCCCAAATAGGTTTTGGTACGACCAGAGAAAATTAGATCGTTTCCTGTGCTATAGTTGTTAAATTTTCACTATTTTTCCGACTTGCTTCACTGTAATCCGATTGTTCGTTTCTATAATCTTTTTCTGTTTCAGATAAATGATTGATTGGTCCAGTTTTCAGAACTGCTGGATACTGGCATACCGACAGATGAAGTTGAACGTATTCATCTTTTTCATTCTAAGTTGTTCCCATATGTTGTTCTATGTTTTAAGCGGTCACCCAAATTATTAGATATTTTCTCAAACGAGCTTGAACGTATAATGCATTATCGGGAAATTATTTAAGGTCACTAGATACCTTCCCGCTATATGAACATTCAATATATAATTTTCCGTGACAACTATGTGTTTTGTTTTAATCTGTCAGGAAGTTGATGTTCACATGACCCAAATTCTATCCAAAAAATTGCTATGGCAACACTTAAAATACATTTTCTGTCATATTTCAGTGTCAGCCCAAAACTAACTATAATATATTCAAAATTTATAGAGTCATCCCAAAAATGTTGTCTATCTTGACATCTTTTACAATATTAGCCCAAAAACGTTTTTTCTAATGACACAAATAACTATCACGAAAGTTACTCTCAGCCCCAAAAAATAGATCACTCATCTATGTGGAATGATAATATTTCATATATTTTAAATTACAAAATAATAAATAAATTAAGTCATTATTTTCAATCATGTGATAGAAATCTAAACACTTCTAGTTATTATGATAACAGTGTCCAGTCTTTCATTCAGATTGTGTCTTCGAAAAATACTCATTTCTTACATAAACATAATTCACTAAAGTTAGGGTGTTGATCACGATTCTAGTTATAATTATTCATTAGTTCAAACCTTATAAAGTAGTATATAAGGTTTCAAATTAAAATCACCGTTCTCTGCACGCCCTGGTAAGTACAAACTTCTCACAAGACTTTTATATGATGGCGTTTCTGGATATTGAGGGCGCCTTTAACAATGTAAAGACAGAGGCAATTCTTGAGAGATTATCGTTCAAAGGAGTGGATTACCCTCTTAGTGGGTTAATCAATCACATGCTTGGTTGCAGAATGGTTAACTCGGAGCTGAGGGAATCCACCATCATGAAGCGGGTGGCTAAGGGAACTCCACACGGAGGTGTCCTGTCTCCTCTTTTCTGGAACATAGCTATCACTGAATTGCTGTTAGAGCTGAAGAGAGAAGGGATCGGAGTGATTGCTTATACAGATGATGTAGCGATAGCTGTCTCTGGTAAATATTTTAGCATGGCGAAGGAGGTTATTCAAAATGCTCTCCTAATCATTATGAGGTGGGCCATTAGATGTGGGCTGGAAATAAGCTCGTCCAAAACTTAACTGGTACTATTTACTAGGAAATATAAAATCCTGGTAGTAGATCCACCTCTCTTAAATGGCAGGCTTTTACCGACAAAAGAGATTTCTTGGAGTAATCTTGGACAGTAAGCTTTGTTGAAAGTTCAACATATTGGAAAAAGTAAAAAAGGTTAATATATTCATGGCAGGAACGCCATTGGAAAGAGATGGAGCCTGAAGTCGAAGCTGGTACACTAGCTACTCACTTCGGTAGTGGGACCTGTACTTATGTATTCACGCCATTCATATGGTGGCCATGGTGTATGTTGGCCAGCTCTTGACAAAGTAACTTACAAACAGGATATCGAGAAGGTGCAAAAAACGACTTACATGCTTATAAGCAGGGCGCTGAGGACAAGATCAGTCTTGGAGGTTATGTTTCACCTTCTCCCCGTCGTGTATCTCAGTGGGAATGTCTTCTAACAGGACACTCGCCGATAATTAGATCGCTTTGGAAGGAATTAGCAAATTTACTACATTACACCGACCTTGTGCTTCGAGAAAAGGTTCCCAATCCTTATCACATTTGTACGAAAGCAGTATTTCTGGAAGAAACAATCTGAATGCCTATAGACTTTGAGACCCCCATCACATTTTTTTAATATTGGGCACTGATATAGAGAAAGGCTATAGAACTAATGAAAAATCATAACTAAAATCGTGATCATCACTCTAACTTTGAAGATATATGCAAAATAGTGAATTTTTTATATGTAAGAAATGACTATTTCTCGAAGACACAATCTGACACAATCCTCTTGGATATCTTAACGTTGTTATTTGTGTCCTGTATGTCATAACAAATATAACAGTATTACCAGCATTAAAAATGACATTTTTTTGGGATGAAATTTTGGGCTAACTTTACAAAGGTGGAAGTTGAGCTGTCAATCAAAGTAATAGCTCAGTGGGTTAAAGCTGCAGCGGGTTGAATCGCGTTCGAGTCCCGATAGAGACGTGATGCAACAGGAATTTCCCACCATCTACGATCCTTTCTTTGAGTACATAATTTATGGGCCGACCCATCTTACACGCCCGTTCTATAAAGCTCTAGCATGGTGTTATACAATGTACTGATAGTTATACATAAATCATACATATAGCTGTACCTTCTCAAGTCGACTGTAATGGAAGGTCGTAAAAAAGAGAGCCGCGAAACGGTAGTTATTTATTTGAAATACATAAAAAAGTCGATAAGTGCCCAAAATTACCAACGATGCAAAGTGTAATATTTTACACTGTCACTAAAATACGCTGGGTTGAACCGATACCATCCGCCAAATTACAACTACCGATTTGTTTTGATTTTAAAATATGTTTACAATTTGAAAATCATAATTAGTATAAATCATACTCATGAGTACATACGTATATATATATATATGTACAACACAACAGATTTTGTTGGCATAAAAAAAACATAAATAATATATTCGATATGCATAATCTAAAAATACGTTTTGTTATTGTATAATAGATTAGAAAATAATCCATTTTGATTGCGATAGCAGTGAACACATCAACAAATTATAATCATATTCAAGCTTTCATATTTTTATACTCGTACATACATATACAATACAATGAAAAGCTTTCAAAATGTATTCGCACACGAAATATTAAATTGCAACAACAACAACAATACGAGTATGTACCCGAATTCGAGAAGCCTTATGCCCAAATAAAATTATTATTTCGTATATTGGTAAATATGCAAATTTGTTTTTCAGTTAAAAACCCAAAAAAGGAAATTTATTTTTTTAACTTTTGTTGATTTTCCCGATGTTCGGTGCCATAGAAGGTTTTATATCCCCCCCACACAAACATATATACGTATAAACGAGTATAAGTGGTAGGTTTTGTGGTTGTTGTTGGTTTTGTGTCACTTCGAATTATTTGGTTTACAAGCTGAAGAAGATGTAATGTAAAAAGTCATCTTCGTATTGTTCTCGTAAATTAATTCGCATACGAGTACCTACATATGTTGTTCACACATTCAACTCGGTTTACATTTACGTTTTAATTTACATGTACAAATACAAAGTTTCGCAATTAAAGCTTTTCAACAATAAAACAAAGTAGATAAATAACTTTTTATGCTTTATGATGATTTACATTTCTAAATGTCTGTTTTTATAATTTATGTTAATGTCGAAATTCATTTTGAATTTTTTTGGTAAAAGCTACATTAAGTTCTGATGATCTACATAAATGCTAAAATGTTTGAATTTTCAATTACAGTAAAGCTGATATGCTGGTGGATTTGCGGATTAAATAAAAAATGTATGTGGATTATGTTGAATGGTTTGGTCGATTGTTTATATGGTAGAAGATGACTTTTATCTCTTAAGACCGGCTATATTTTAGATGTAAAGTTAAAAACGATTTGAAAGGCATTCATATCGCTGACAACAAATCTTCGCCCACATTTTCAAATATATTTGGAGACCTGATATTTTACGTGATTTATCCAGACTGCACCCGGATCACAGTACGGATCCACAAAAAATGTAATTTACATAAGGTTATTTTATTTACATAAGGTTATTCTATATGTAAAAGATGAATTCATGTAAAAAACTGATACGCCATCTCTGATCAAATCTAAATGCAACTAACACCATCTGTTAAAAATTTTTTTTACTATTTTTGTGATAGAGTTTGTGAAATAGTTAACTGTGTACCATTTTTCGACTATATACTGAATGTCACAATAATTTGTTTTAGATTATAATTATTAACAGATTAATTCCATTAAAAATCACTTACTGGCTCGGGGAAGGTAAAAAAATCCCCTTCCTACTAATGACCTGGACCTGAACTAATTTTTGATTTTGTAAATAAGTATTTATCTAGGTTACTGACAAAACCGAACGTCTGTAGATTTTGGACATTTTAAAAAAGATGACACTGCGAATGTTGTTGTCTTAAGTTTTTTACATAAAAAATGTAAATAACGTTTTTTAATTGTAAATACCAACTGTGACCCGATTGTAACTAAAACCAGTATTAGCTATAATAAATATGAACTTATGCGATGCAGTATTCAGAAACTGATGAAAGAAGTAGTACGAAATGACTACAAAGTAATATCACCCAATAATAACATCTGGAAAATTAACACCACGGAGCTCGAAGACTACAAAGCTCTAGCCAACAAATTAAATTCTGACCAGTGGTATACCTACGAAGATAAAAACGTACGATCAAAGTAATGGAAAGAGGTCTCCATCCAACTTGTTCAAAAGATGAAATTATTGAGGACCTACAAAACAAAGGCCTGAGAAGAGGTCTCCCACTTTTCATGCTAACCTTCGACAACCAAGAACAAATAGAAAATATTTATAATATTAAGGCTATCCTAAACCTCACAGTGAAAATAGAAACACCGGTCACTCGACTTATACCTCAATGTAAAAACATTGTGGTAATATTATAATATTATAATCATACACAAAAGTACTGTCACCGTGAAGCAAGGTGTGTTAAATGTGCAGAAAACGACTGTACAGTTCCCCGAAATACAGCACCGAAGTATATCAATTGTAAAGGCCAGCATCCAGCCAACTACAGATAATGTGAAGTTGAAGTAGAACTACAAAAAATGAAAGATAAAGCCGCCAAATCGTAACATGCAAAACTAGTGCATATAATTAATGCAGCATTTCGACTAATATATGTATGTACCAAGACAATGGCAAGTTGCAGTAGTAATTATGATACTTAAGCCGAACAAACCTCCGAATAATAAAGCTTTATATAGGCCAATTTCTCTGCTACCAACATTATCAAAACTATTTGAAAATGTTCTTCTTAAAATAACCAATTATCGAAGATAGGAATCTCATCCCCATAGATTAGTTTGGATTTAGTGAAAAACATTCTACGATAGAACAAATATATCAATCACTGATGTAATCGAGAAATCACTTGAAAATATTTGTTTGTATGCTCAACCATATTCCTTGATGTAGCGCAAGCATTTGACAAAGTATGGCACCAGGGACTAGAATTCAAACTTCACCGAGATCTTCCGAGAGGCACTTCCGAGTAAGATATGATAATGAATACTCCCAATTAAAAAAAATAAAAGCAGGAATACCACAACGGAGTGTTCTTGGACCAATCCTTTATCTTCTATATACAAGAGATATACCAATAACAGAAGCAACATTGGCGTCTTTCGCCGATGACACGGCAAGCAACAGCAAATAACATCAATGACTCCACTAGTTAATTACAGAGGGCTACTAACCTGATATGTAATTGGACAAAGAAATAAATTAAATGAAGCAAAATCAATCCAAGTGAACTTTACAAATCTAAAAGTTAATCATATACCAATTATGATAAACTCGATAACAGTACCGCATGCAAACACTGCTAAATATCTCGGCATGACTTAAGATGCTAAGCTTAGATGGACTTAACATAAATTTCAAAAAAATGTATTGGCTCTTAGGAAGACAATCTGAACTAGCGATCCACAAGAAACTTCTGTTATACAAACAAATCCTAAAACCTGTATGGACATATGTCAGCCAACTCTGGGATTGTGCCAAGAAGACAAATATCAAAATCATACAAACAGTTCAAAATAAGATCCTGCGATACATCGTTAATGCACCGTGGTACATTCGAAACGACAAACTCCATCGAGATCTAAAGATCGAGCTTGTCGTGGATGAAATTAATTATCATGCAACAAAACATCTACAACGTGTGCACCAGCATGAAAATCTGGACATACGCTGTATGCTTATACTACCACTCCAACAAGAAGACTGCAAAGAACCAAACCACTAGAATTATCGCGACCAGGAGGTCAGTAGACTTACTGTGGCGAAAAATCTGAGGAGGAGTTAGACAAAACTAGGGATAATCATGTGATGGGTACAAGACTCAGTCGTAATATAAAATATAAAAAAAAAGTATGCGATGTAGTTCGTCATAACTAAGTTTTCCTGCAATAACTAAGTACTTGCACACAGATTGCGTTTTATCCTGATCGCATAAAATTTAAAAAAGCAGTTTGATTGTCAGAGAAGCTGCATATACGACATTTTCTGCAGTTTATCTCCATAGAGTGCTATTCTTAATATTGCAGCATTTCCCACATAGAATACAGTAGAATACCTGTCAAAAGGCAGATAATGATATTTGACAGTTCAGAACAATAACCCTAAAAATTTGACTTGTAAAAAGAGCTGGGATATTTTTTACAAACTGAAGTCTTTCGTTTCGTGAATTTTCTAGGGTTACTTGATTGATCATGATTAGAACACGAGATTACCCAATGTTTTACATCGTTTGTAAATGGTCAAGTAGCATTCGCTTTACCTGCCAATTCATTGTAATTTATTTGGATTAACAATGAATTGGTACGAAATTAACTCGGGCATCTCTTCCGGGTGATCACCATTCGTGTATCACTGTTTAAGTCGGTAATAATCGTCTTTGACCTGAGCATATAACTAGTCGCCTATATAAGTGTGGCATCCATATCATAACTTGTAGCTTCGTAGATCATAGTAAAGAAGGATCTAAATCACTTTTAACGCCCAGAAATGATCCCAAGGAAACTTATTTATTCTCGAGCTTTTTTTCAATCCGTATTATTTCTAAACTATCAATCTATCAATTCTTCTAATTAAAGGACAGGTTATAAATTTTTTGCCTGGTCATATTAAGATTTTTTATCTAATTGGAGAAATTTTCAATAATTTTGGTAATAATTATAGTCTCTAAAGAAATATGAAAACTGATCTAGGACGAATTCCGTCCGTTCCGTAGTACACAAGAAAATATCTCGTCATAATGTCCTGTTTTGGCCCCACCTTCGCTGTCAGGTACAAAACCTTGAAATTTTGTAATTAATTTGTGAGATAATAAGTATCTTCAGTATTTAGGCTTTCTGATTTCGAATCTAGTGAGTCCCACCTGAAAGTCTACAGTTTTGATAGTGCCCTACGTATTTCGACAAAGAACTCTTTAAAGTGTGGCGGTTGCTTTAAGCTAAAATGGACAGCTCTCTAATTCGATATATTTTCACTATACGGATAAATTTCAGGATAACCTTATATAGGTTAGCGAATCTGCGAGTAATAGATGTCATTTAGTCTACCGATGTCATTATTACATAGCAATATTACATCTGAATTGTCACTCTTGGAATGGTTGCGCACCATATAATCGAATATGGCTGCTTCTAGTGTCGGTTCTTGATTTAGAAAAGTTGATGGCTCCAAGTCAATTCTCGGTCTGAAGGTGTTCTTGTGAAAGAATTCCAAACTAAAACTACGAGATATATTTTTTAGAGATTCGCCATAGTTTTGTGCGTAGTAGTTCGTGTAATTACAATATTAGCTACCCATGTAGACTAAGTATTCGACAGTGTAGAAATAATAAATGTAGTTTTGTCCCTTGCATCTATGCTAACTTATTATAAAGGAACGTTTACCTCTTTTATATACCTATAGTGTTGTTTTAATTCCAGCTCGTTGTTAAAGCAAATGCCGTTAGTAGTCACGGTATATGGCGTCTAATAGGTCTGATTCCTTCCGTTTTATATAATAGAATGGAGGTGACACTGTGTCCTTCTAGTCTAAATAATCGCATAAACATTCAAATGCTTTTGTGGTTAGAATTATTCACATACAACAGAAATTTCTTGTAAGTTTTGGTCAAAAACTCGCCTTGATGTTGTCCCTTCATTTTACTTAACATTTATCATCAGCGTCTTTCTTAAGACATGGAAGGTCGCTTTAATCGTTTTTCTCCTGAAAAGTTTTAATTTGCAATTGATGATAGTTGTCATTTTCCTCTCGTTTTTGTAACTATCAATTGCAGGATACAAGTACTGTCCCTGTGCTATATTAGTACTGTTCTTTACGGTAAAGTATCCAACTAGCATATTCTGCAACATTATCAAATACACGATGTATTTATCACGATGGAAAATTCACTTATTGGATTTATTGAACTTATTCGAAACTGGTAAAAACTTTCAAGGGGGGTAACACCGATGCCATCAAGTCAAAGGTTAAATATTTGCTCAAGTAACTTTTAATCTGTGGTTCATTGTTCCTATAAGTATAAGCAAATGTAATCTTATGAATTTGAAATTCCAGTTCAACTTGTGGGTTTGGCAGATCTCGTGTTTTGATCTTTTAGTTCTGCATTTGGTTTTGTATATACGTCTATTCTAACTTATACGATTCGCTCGGAACAAATAAGATTATTCTTATAGTAGGAATTATTAATGGATGATGGTGCATAGCACCGCCACTAAAATAAGGTTTCAGATATGATCCTCTCAAAGCTATTTTGAAAATACGGTCATATGTGATTCGGCCATAAATGCTAATTAATAATTATGGCATAAAAAAATGATAAAGGGGATTTGGAAAAAGTAACAAATAAGCCAACAGAAAGAGATGTACGGCGGTAACAAATATAAACGTAGAAGTCGTATAAATATCCGCAATTCGTGATAAATATCTTAAATTGTTATAAGCGTTTATGACATAGCCTATGTACAAGCAAATGATAAAGACATTGAGCCGAGCACTGAACACCGTGAAAATTCTTCTCAATTGTATGATTAAAAGTAAAATTTTCGAACATCTAACGCCAAGCGATTAGATTGTTAACACAAAGCCCGTACGAAACGTGAAGGTGAAGTCACATTCCCAATACAGTTCTGAACATGAATCATTTTTAGCTTAAGGATATATACTTTCAATCCCGATTAATACCTTATTATGCTTTTAGTAACTTGAATTTGGAGTGATACGGAAAGTTTTGAACAAAATATTGACGAGCTAAAAGTTAGTTTTGAACAAAATATTGACGAGCTAAAAGTTATTTTGTGACAGCACATCTGTTTAAAGGCTTGTCAATTGTTATATTGCAAATCAGAAGGAGCACTAAATTCCCATGTATAAGATTAAACTTTGTATTATCTTATCTTATTTGACTTTACACTGTCACTTAATTTTATACACTGTCACAAAGACCAACTCAGCCGAAAATACCACTAGAAATTACGAAACACAGTTGAACAAGTTGAGAAGATGGTCTACCATCTTCGGATTAAAACGCAACCGTTCAGAGGGATATAAAGTAATCTTAAATTGGAAAAACTGAAAGTGTTTTTCGTGAACGAATATCCTCGCCAAGTAAACAATAGTATAAGTACTTTAACTAAAAATGGTAGGGCAGCAGTGCAATGTAGCAGATAGATGACGACAGCACTGGCCAATTAACTCCTTTAAAGGACTCATTAAGCTGAATTAATCAGTTGCCTGCTTACAGTCAAATAGGACGACATGCAGCGTAGGATATTAAAAACTTTCAGACCATGCACACCAGTATTAAAATCTTAAAATTAGTACATTACTCACCCAAGTGGTAATTGTGTAGAAAATCTTCAAGAAATCAAAACCACAACTAACCAGAATAATCCAGTGACGCAAAATCACAATACCACAAATTGCAAACAGACATATCCCAAAAGAAATAAGAAAATACAAGTGGATTGGCAAACAAAGCTCGGGATCTCCAAAGAGTTTTAAGAATCTGATTGATGCCATAAATGGCATGTGTCCATTTAGTTGCTGACTTCATGTGAAATGCTAATCTAGCAATTGTTTTTGAGAGATTTATTTGCCTAGCTTTTGTCTCTACTAGATGTTGGTTGGACGAAACACTTCCAGTTCTTTCCTTTACTCTCACAACCAAATCGAAGATTATAGCTTAAGGTTCAGTTTTTGTAGACCACCTGCACCTCTTTTTACTCCATATCAGTGCATATAGTACTTCTATGTATATGCCTTTGAGTGCTGCATTCCAACAGTGTCGGAAATATTTTTGAATTTAAAGGCGGTATCTTTGGCGTTAAATCGTTCATTCTAGTCGATTCCATTCTTACTCCCCCAGTAAGACGAAATAGTTGTGTACATTTTATATTCCACACATGAGTCTAATAATATGTACAAGCTAATTCATCTTCTGCACCCACAAAATATTTCAAATATTTGTCTTAAAAATAATATATTTTTTTGAATAGGTGATGTAACACAGTACAAACCTTTCACACCCCATGTTTCTAAGTCTATATGTTCAATATTGAAGTTTATCCGTTTGCGACATTTTTTTTATTACTTTTACAAATTTTATTATTTTCAAACAAGATTTGCCATCTTATCATATTTAGAACACCATGATTTGCAGATAACAAAACAATACAAACTCCAAAGATCAAATATTTGGAGTGCAATATTATATTAAATGGCTGTTAAATTATATGATTTGTAGGACTCATTTCACGATTTTCCAAGCTCAAGTAATGGTTCCCAAAATCTTCCATTTAAGGAAGATTCCATGAAACTTTGAAATCTGTAGATGATCTATGCGAATGCGGTTCGATCGATCACGAAAGTGCTAAAGCCTGCTTAGATTGTTTTTCTATAGAGTTAGACGTTTTTTATTCATTTCAGTGGCGTCCTTAGACAAACACTTGTAATATGTTGATATATTAATGTAGATATGCCTTTTTATTTTGCAACAACACAGATTTCACAGACGAATAGAACAACGGGGTTGATAAGTGATATAGCTTTTATGATTTCTGTTATATGTCGCTGTGTTTATATATATATATATATATATATATATATATATATATATATATATATATATATATATATATATATATATATATATATATATATATATATATATATATATATATATATATATATATATATATATATGTATATATATATATTTATATATATATATATATATGTATATGTATATATATATATATATATATATATATATATATATATATATATATATATATATATATATATATATATATATATATATTTATATACAACAGCATCAAATGTTGTTCCATGTCTTGTGGTAGGCTCATTTCGGTTATTGTTCATTTGTAAATCTTATTTATCTTGTAAAAAGTTTATCAAGAGTTGTCCATCTTCGGAAGCGAAATAACATTGAAATCTCTTGCTAATATTAGTGGCTTATAATAGAATTAACGGTGTGTTATTACGCGAAATGTAAGCAACTACCATTATGATGTTTGTTTCTTCGTCCAAAACACACTGAGCAGTACATATACCACCAATGGATGTTTGAACAATATCAACTTTACGAATATGTCGTAATAAGGTCGACTATATTGGAGACATCATTTACTTTCTGATAAATTGCCACTCCTGCTGATCTAACAATCAAAATACGGGATGTCAGGTTTCTGATAGAAACAAAATATTGCTCGAATCAATTACGGGATCGCTCAAGTCCGACACGTCCGTTTTCTGAGACTTTGACAAATAAAAGTAACCATGGAAAACTTTTTTCTGTCATTCATTAAATCAAGAATCGTTCTTCCTATTGTTGACAATGTATCATTTAGACCATGATAAAATATATTATCATTTTCATTTGGCACTTTGCACAGTCCTTTAATACTGTACTGGTAACTGGTAATAGAGCAACATATAGTAATGGAAGAGAATGAATCATTTGATATTCATTTAATGTTCCACCTTGGAATTTACGAATTGTTATGGCACATCCTTGGCACATTCATGGTAGATCGTTCGCCTCATCCGATTACACTTGTCGTAACGCATTCACCAGCTTACTACCCAAGTCAAGCGTGCGTAAAGAAGTTTTACTTCAAAAGCTCTTTGGAAGATATTGCTGTTAGATTGTTGCATACATGTTTATAAGATCTAGCACACATATATAAAATCATCAGAGAAACCAACGAGTTACAAACAAGTGATCCTGTGTTTTACAACACAAAAGAAGTCATTATTACATATACATAGGCAAATACAAAGCTATATAGACACCCACTACACTAAAGCCGTCTGAGTGGTAGCAAGTATCTGTGCATGCGACATGTGTTCTACTTGCATTATGCTGAAGGGACAATAAATGTAGATGAAATCTACTATATAAAGCAACATTTTGGCTCACTTAAGCGTGCATAAATAGCGAAGGATTAATCTCCAAATATTATCATATTTTCGTAACGACTATCAGAAGTGCATGTTGCGTTAACTTCTGGACCAAGCCAGTTGTTACAGTTGATCTCTTGAATCACTATTGTTCAAGGATCTTCTCCACTTAAATAATTCTTTTATCTGATTACATTTGACCGGGTGTAATGAAATCGCTTCAGGAGTGCATCATAGGTTGATTAGTAAATGGTTTAAGAAGTGATGTAAGCAACATGTTTACAATCTTGAACTAATTTATCTCGTCCCTGGTGGGATCTTAATTTGATTTTGACTTAACTACTAAGTTATATTTACTTCTTCCTATTGGTGTTTCCAGACACGATGGTGAAATGATTTCAGATCAGCGGTTCACTGTTTGTACTAGCAATTACTTAAGCAAAATATTTGATTCTTTTATGCTTGCCTATATATCTGTATTGTAAGCTGAGTTGCGTCAGTATTTATTACTCAAAATAGTAGCTTCTATGTTATCGGACATTTTTCAATCGAAGCAACATTATTTTCTAGTACATTGAGTTCGTTGGTGTACAGTAGATTTCTCTTCTAGAACTATTTCGAATTATTGTTTGTTGACTGTTGGTTACGAAATCCGTTCCTCTCGTAGTGATATGATTCCGATATAAACAATCTCTATAGCACAACGATGAACGTGCACACACCCAAGGGGCTCACATATATATGTTGATTTTTCAAATTAATTTCAATGAATAAACCGATTTGCAAATATTTTAAATCATACTTGTATATGCGCTGCTAAGCACATACATTTCTGTATTACTGCTTCATTGTAAGCAGGATGTGCACAAAGGATATTCCAATTTCACTAATTTTTCAGTTAAAAATGATTTGGAAAATGTACAAAATAATCATTTTCAGGTGAAATTTAAATACAATATAATATATAATTAAATAAAAAATAATTCTTTTTTTCACCTGAAATGCGATGAAAATTTAAATCGAATATAAAATTTTCCAAGTAATAAGTGTATCGGGGTGTATGTTAAAATTAGTGAAAAATCGCGAATTTTTAATTATCTCTCAGATTAAAATGATAATGTGGATACTTTGTGCATCACTATGAGAAGCAATAACATCAGATACAGAATAATATTTTTTATGTACATACATTATAATTGAGGAGGAACCCAATTTGATTTATATTTAAAGGATATTTATTACGCTTTTGTACTTGGAATGTGAAAATAGAAAATACAGAGACAATAATAAATTTTCAAACAAAAGATTATATTATGCCATTGTGCCACTTCCTCTCTAATCATTTTCATTTCTTCTCGTCACATGGAGATGAATTTAATTGTTTTAGAAATCTAAACAGTATGTAGGATGGTACATGTGCGGTTTATCTATATACGAAATAAACAGAAGCGCTATACAATTTTAACTTCAAATCCAGGGATGGAAATATTTATTCTGAATTGGAGATTATTACTCCTCGGTTCGACACATCAAGGTTTGGGGTGCGTTAATACCATATTTGTATAACCTAAATGGTTAGGAATATGATTTGGAACAGTATTAACATAATTCGGAACCTGGAATATAACAACATTTAAAGACTGTAAGGTTTCGATTACTGTGGTCGTCATGCTTCGAGCAGCAACGACATCGATTGTATTTTTTTTTTAATTTTACTCAAAGCTAGAAAGCTAGATGTAGAACTTAAACGTGTTAGGTATTGCCGGAACTCAACCTCTTGACTGACAATGTTTATGCCTTGGTGGATGAAAGTGTATCGTTCCACATCGATATTTTATCTAATTCGTTCTGTCCATCTCGTTTCTCTTGGTTTATTAAGCTTTTCTCCAGATATATGTTATATAGAACCAACTTTCTTTTCAATGAGGTGTTAAAAAATGATACTGCAGTGGGGCTTTGTTCGCTTCATTTTGTATTTCGCTATCCGCACCCATTTGTTCGGCCACTTTTACTCAGCATCCATCTGTACCGATTACGGTGCAATTGATTAATTTTGTTACTATCAAAAATGACCGAAAATGACCAAATACTATGCCTTCTTAACGCGTTTTAACATATTATGCCTGATTTCGTAATCAAACACTATCCTCACATTCCACTCTGTACTTAAACAATTACTCAAGCATCTCCAGTAATCTGTTTCACTGTTAGTAAGTAGGAGCTGCATTTCAGAAAAATCAAATTGGCATAATGGCAGGTTGTTTAATTTAATGGACTTATAACTGGCCCTTACTTATATTCATTGATGAAAACTATCTTTCTTAATGAGTAATGCTTTCTTAATGAGTACAAAAATTTACCACGGTTATATAAAATCATAATCAGAAAATTAAAGTAAACATTTTTATATTAACCACAGTCAACATAGGCTTGGTTCAAAAACCTTAAGCTTGACTAAAGATAGTCCAATTAACTCCAAAATCGAAGAATTACCATTATTATTTACACCTATATAAGAAAAATCTCAGTTTCAAGACCGTTGCTATGAGTATACAATGCAGAGCTTTCTCTCAGCTTTTTATATGTAGATTAATCCGTTTAAGCCCAACTCTCACATCAATTTGCTTAGAATTTCAGATTATCAGCATTTTCAAGGTATAAAGACTTCTATCAGATATCAGTTCTATCAAATAGCTTCATCCTCTTTGTTTTATGGACATGTTAACTTTGAGCTCAAAGCTGAATACTGCTCAATATAGAAGTAATCATGTGATATTTAATGATATATTTACTGTATTAATCTAATAACACAGGTACCATCTGGTAATGTAACTCAATGAAAACGGGTAATATTGCTAAAATGTATAGATAAGCTTAAGGCCATAGATGAACGGTCAGTAAGAATTCTAAACAATTATCTGGAAATCCTTCCAAAGTAGCAAAAACATATTTATGATTTTGAAGGCGACCTATAACAGCGGCAGGTAATTCTATAAAGATCAGGAAATGGATCTGACTAACATTTTATGAATAATTACCAATTAGGGAATATTTCGAACTATCTGGTTTATTTGCACAGTGGTATTAGACTTTCCCCCTATTACCAGAATTGGGCCACAGGGCCAGAATTTTCCGTTTCGTGGGAAAATTGGTGATTAGGCACAAATTATAAAATTAATTGAGTCACCTTTGTGCTCTGTTTTCTTGGTGTTACAAACTAATTATTGGTATACGATTGAACTAAGAGTACCACCTGAAAACTTTAAACAGAAAATATCCTTTAAAATGAGTATCAAAATGTCAACTCTCTCAATCTTTTTAAAATTAGTGGATTCAAAATGACAAGAGACGAGAAGAAGTTATATTTTCAAGATTTATATATCTTTTGCTCATATACAAGGTGAAGCATCCACACGACTTTTCATTGACTGACTCTATTTTACTGATTCATTTTGAGGTATATAGAACCAGAGGAATCCTGTTTCTATACCTTATTTTCAGATGATTTCACTTCTGTTCTATTAGGTTCAACTCAGAACTTTGTGCTGGCTACCCCAACGTTTTTTCGGACCATTTCGATACTTTATATAATCATGGATTGACATTCATGAAAAGAATTTTTGACCAATAAAACCGAAATAAATGTTGGTATTTCAATTGAGATTTCTTCCCAGACTATGTACAACAGAGGTAGTTTAATTTGAAAATTTTCGAGTATTAATGGTGATATTATTAATGATAATGTTACCAACAAACGTACACTTTAAAAGCTAACACATATTCTAAAAATTTGCTATGTTGTATGTTCCAGATATGGCGGATTTTCATACTCCCAACCGCTTTTTCAAATTAAGTGACGGATATATCTAGTAAAAACCAAGGGCCAACATGGGAACCTTGTGGAAACCCCGATATAGCTTGAATTGACTTGGACCTGTTGTTTCCAATATCGATGTATTGGATGAAGCAACCACACAAGTAAGATTTAAACCATGCCACAAAGTTTTTTGACAACTCAAATGAGTATAACCGTTCTAGTCCTTTACTATGGCTAATGGAGTCAACCGCCTTGCCGAAGTCTGTGTACCCACGTCAACTTGCTAGTGACTTTCAATAACTTTGATTGTGCTGCTGATGAATTCAATAAGGTTGTTCATGGCATGAACCCCTGCTGGTATGGCGAAACATGTCGTGGTACGAATTCTTTGAAGAGAGTATATATTAAAAGTTCAAATAATTTGGGTATAGATCAAATCGACGTTATAATGGGGTTTTTCTGGTTCCGATTTCAGGGACTGATTGAACAGCATGCTAAGAAAATTTTCAAACTGGTTTAACTTTTCAAAACAGAAGCATGGTATTTGGTCAGATTCACAACCATCGCCGAAAGTTTTAAGAGTCTTCTATTAGGATATATGGCACCTCAATATATCCTGGACAGGTTGCCTCCGCGAGCGTCGTGGAGATTTTCGTACTTATCAACGTCTTCTGGTTTACAGACAGATTTATAAAAACTCAGCAAACATATTGGATATGACTTGAGCGTACGATGATCCCCTTCCTTGAATGTCATATATGCAGGAACACCATTTATTTCACGTTTTGTCTTTAAAAAAAACTCCAACAGTGCTTTGGATCATTTTAATTTTGTCTTTAATACAGGTTCTGTCAGACTTGCAATTTTAAAATAATTCTCGAAATGTTAAGCTTACTAACCTCGGAATATTGATTAATTTATCGTCATACCATGTTGGATATTTATCAAGTTTTATCGCATTTACAGAGACATATAATTCTATAACTTGATACATGATTTTATAAAGTTTGTCTACATTTTCTTCTATATTGCTGCTGTGGACTCCTTTCATCCAGTCGACACTTTCAAGATAATGATGAAGGTTAATTTACCATCTGCATAATATCCAAGCCTAATTGGATTGGATTAAGGTGTTACTATTGCAATATATCAGTTTATTCCAAAATAACAGTCAAAGATGGTATTCTTATAATAATTTTAGATTTTGAGATCCCGCAGCGCAGGTTAATAATGACTCTTTTCAAATGTAAAATATTTTCAAAATGAAATAGATTTTCGATGTCTTAAAGTTTGGAAGATTTTTTATCGCATATGTACCTGCAAAAAGTCAACATCATGCACACACATCCCATTTTGAGAACAAGCTCATTTACAATGGGATGAGCAGTAGGGAGCAGACAATATTTTAAAAAATCTTAACAATTAACTTATATTGTCATTCTAGCATGGCTTTAAAGAAATTTTGATTTCAACGTCTCGGCAGATCTCAGACTCCTAATACTGAATGGCACAGAATTCCATAGGGAAACACCCCTAACCAAATTTAAAGACCTATAAGAATTTCGTAGTCCTGTGGGTGGGGGCAACCATGTTTCGTAAATATTTCGAACGAAACATGAGATCCATAGAATACCACCACAGTATCCAGAGCTTGTCGTAGGAGGCGACTAAATCTGGTTGGATCGCTGGGCTGACGACCCGCATCCGTAAAAAACAATAACAGTTAAAAATGTCAACAAAAACAATAAAATCGGATACCGCCTAAATAACAATGACCCCCCGCTTAAGTACCCGGATACGAGATTGAGGATCAGCACGTGGAACGTGCAGTCACTAAGAAAACCTGGCGCGTTGCACGGCCTTATCACATGTATGAAGGAGTATCGGCTGGAACTCGTAGCGCTTCAAGAAACTCGATGGCCTAAAAGTGGAGTCCATGTGTCCCAAGGCTATACGTTGCTACACAGTGGAGATGACCTCGGAAATCTTGGAGTTGGCTTTCTCATTGGGCCGCAGGTAAAAAAGGCTGTGTTGGACTTCCAAGCAGTCGATAATCGAATGTGTAAGCTTCGCTTGCACATGAGATTAGCCAACCTGTCAATTGTATGTGTACATGCGCCCACTGATGTAAGCCAACCCCAAGATAAAGACTCATTTTACAATAATTTGGATAATTTGATGGGCTCTATACCTGAGCACGATATCAGATTGGTGATTGGTGACTTTAATGCTAGAGCTGGCCGAAATCAGACCGACTTATGTAACAACATAGGTCCGTACTCCCGACACGAAACTGCGACCGAAAATGGGGAAAGAATGATGTAATTTGCGATCGCACATGATCTCCAAGTGGCAAGTACATTCTTTCCCCACAAAAACATCCATTTGGAAACCTGGACACATCCACGTAAAACATCCCGAAGCCAAATTGACCATGTGTTGATTTCAAAAGACCGGGCTCGGGTTATTCAAGACGTGAGATCGTATCGGTCGTCAACAAAATTCGTAGGCAGTGACCATTTTATGGTTGCTGCAAAGCTACGATGGAAATTTTCGTACAAGTCAAGGAGGACAGGAGAATATAAAATGCGATTCTCCTGTGAAGGTCTGATAAATGAAGAAACGCAACGAAAATATCAAGATCTTGTCAGCAATAGCATTTTAGGATCCAACTACCAATCTGATGATGTGAACAGTGTCTGGGAAGTATTGAAAACCTCGGTTGTCGATGCTGCCCAGCACACTCTCGGTATAGTGAAAACTACGCCCAAAAATGATTGGTTTGATGAGGAGTGTCGTCTTGCTGTTGAGCAACGCAATATAGCCCACAATGAAGCGCAGACTCGGTTTACAATTGCAAGGAAAAACAAGGCAGTTCTTGCTAGGAGGACAGCTAAACGCATTTGTAGACAGAGGAAGCGCGAATGGTGGAAGGCCAAGGTCTTAAGAGTACAACAACTCAGCAATGAGCACAACTCGCGTGGTTTCTTTAAAGGAATCACCGAATTGCACCATACCTTAAGATCTCGGTCAACTGCCATTCGGGACCAGGATGGAAACCTCTGTGTTAACGTCGATGCGGTACTCGATACATGGCGTGAACATTTTTCTGATCTACTTAATGTTCCACATGTATCACAAGCTGTATTTGAATACTCTCAAATACAGACCGCGGAGATGTTCATTGAGGATCCATCCTATGAGGAATTCACAATGGCCATGCAGAGATTAAAGAAAAATCGTTCACCAGGGGTTGATTGCATTAATTCAGAGCTCTTGATATTCGGAGGGCTAACTTTGTGGAACTGTCTTTTCGACCTTGTTCGATTGGTATGGCGAAATGAAGTTATGCCCGATGAATGGAAAGTGGCCGCGTTATGCCCAATATTCAAAAAGGGTGATCGCATGAAATGCGAGAATTATCGCGGTATAGCTCTCCTTTGCACAGCATACAAGTTACTGTCATACATTATCTTGGGAAGAATTACTCCTCTAGCGGAGGAAATTGTCGGTGACTACCAAGGAGGATTCCGTCCAAATCGGTCAGTCACTGATCAAGTTTTTTCGCTACGGATGATTCTTTCCAAGTACTACGAAACATCTCGCGATGTACACCAGGTATTCCTAGATTTCAAGCAAGCCTATGACTCGATCAATCGAGAGAGGCTATGGTATGCGCTTGAATATTTAGGAATACCAAAAAAATATGTACATCTCTGTAAAATGACAGTAACGCAGTCACAATGCTGTGTTAAAGTTGAGAACAGGCTATCGAGAACTTTTGCAATCAACTCCGGTGTTCGACAAGGAGATGCGCTGTCCCCGATACTTTTTAATCTCATGTTGGAATACATCCTTCGTAAAAGTGAAACACCTCAGGACAATATCTTATTCCGACAATCCAATCAACTTCTTGCTTATGCAGATGATATCTGTGTGATTGGATTAAATGGCAACGGAGTGAAAGAGATACTTGATCCACTGGAACAGTGTTCAGCTTCCGTTGGTCTCAAAATCAACGAGTCAAAAACCAAATATCTAATCTCGGGTTTTAGAGACCAAGACGCAATTGATTTCAGTAGTGGAAACCACACGTTTGAAGGAGTGATGAGATTCAAGTATCTTGGATCTCTCATCACTCACGATAATAGTGTGGGCGAGGATATCAGAGTCCGCCTTGCCGCTGGCAATCGGGCTTTGTATCCTCTACGTCCACTGCTGAAATCAAAATATCTTGCAAATACGGATAAGCTGAAACTGTACAGAGTGTTGATCAGACCCGTTGTCATGTATGGATGTGAGAGTTGGACCTTGACAGATGAGTACGAAAGATGGCTTCTAACATTCGAGAGAAGAATCATGCGTGTGATATATGGTCCAAAACGCGACGTCGATGGCACTTACCGAGTTCTTTTCAATCACGAGATCAGGAATTTAATGCAAATTCCTGATATCGTGCATGAAATCAAAGGACAGCGAATACGCTGGCTCGGTCACGTTCTGCGTGCTGATCCGAACCGAATGATACAGCGATCTTTAAAGGGAGAACCGCCTTTCGGTAGGCGAAGAGGTCGCTGTCGGGGACGATGGCTCCACGGCGTAGAGAGCGATCTGGCATCTTCCAACTGCTTGCAACAGTATGAAGATCTGGCTCGTGATCGAAACCGTTGGAGTCAGATTGTTGACACGGTACGGGCCAATAATGGCCTGTAAAAACCGAAAAAATAAAAAAAAAAAAAAAAAAAAAAAAAAAAATAAGAATTTCGAGCAGGGAGCAATCGAAGATTGGCGTAATGCGACCTGCTAAATAATTACTTTTTGAATAGATAATTTGGTTCTTTAGATTTAAGTAGCTTCTTAATAAAAACTCAAACCCGAAACGACGATTCTATGTTATTAATGTACATAGAAAATAATAAAAGAACCAAGTACCGAACCTTGAGGCACACCTAAAGTAACTAACTGTAAGGAAACTAGAATAACAACTACCAAAAACTGTCTGTTAACGATCCGATAAATAATTGTTAACTTATCCAGCAGCCGAAAGCGAAAATTTAAATTGTTCGATGAGCTTGTTATAAAGAATGTTGTGATTCAAAGAATCAGAGGCCTTTGAAAAATCTTACAAATCATCGCTGATTAATACCATGGATCTTTCCAACCCCAGATTGAAAGACATTGAGTCAACTAAAACTATTTCCATGGAATTGAATTTGGTGTTTTATGTCTATCTCAAAGGCTTTGGAAATGAACCTTCAAATACTGGCAGGTCTAAACTGGGATAACTCAACTGAGTTTTCATTGCTCTGGAAAGGAAGAAGAGGTTAAGATACAATTAAAAATGTTAAATAAATATTTTGAGACCACAGGAAAAGACCAGGAGATTCTAATTTAACCAAAACGCAGACTGCCACTCCTCATAGGAAATATTTTAAAATGAAAATTAATTAGAACTCATCCGATATAAGAGCGCAACTATAGGACTAACAACCAAAGTTGGATTCGAGCTAAAAATCATCAGCTTTGAAATCTAAAATACTATTATTACTATTGCTTAGACATACACTTCGAACATTGCGCCAAAAAACCTTGGGTGGAAGGGAAGGATGTAATTTATCTAAAACTACTTTTGGCTACCCACCTAATCAATCTTATTACCCTATTGCGACCTTGTTTGTGAAGTGAGAATCTCTCAGTTTCTCCAAATCTTTTTCATTAGCTAAATTTATTAAATTTATCAATATTTGAAAAGGTTGAGCCTAACTCATCCCGAATTAATTTATACATAATTGTGCATACAGGAAAATTAACAAAATTCTAATTTTTTCGATTATTCTAGACTGTACTTCATTCTGAAACATAAGCTTAAAAATATTTAATATAGAATTGACTGTCCTATATACTATCCAGCTGCACAACAAACACATTGAAAATGCACCGATAGTATCACTTAGTTTTTTTTTCTTTCAGCAGGCGATAGAGCAACGCACGTGAAGTGCGCTGCATATGTTATAAGTTTTATAAACCATTATATAATCTGTTATGCAGATTTAACCAGAGTAAGATACGCACCTCAATATTTTTGGGGCTTCTTGATTTCGGGGTTCTTCTTCTGCACGTACTCTCAAGCTTCTCTATAATAATCGAGTAGTACATGTGTGTAGACTGGTACTGTTTCTATTAAATATTCTCTCACCAATATTTACGATTTTTATAAACTACAAACCGGAAGAAACGGGATAGTAAATACTTAAGATTCCAGATTGTATACAACAATAAACTTAACTCAAATTCCATAAAACAGCGATACTTTTCGTGGAATATATATAGTATGAATAACTACGGAGCAATATGTAGTTAACCTTGAACTAATTTATATGATTACTTGACATTTAAACGTGTAAATTCTTAAGATACAAAAAAATGGGATTCGAAACTTGAATACTAAGCTAATATTTTACCCTATAGACAGATAATATAAATGTTATATGTATACATTACGTTCGATAAATAGCCGTACGAATGACTTAAAATAATCTTCATAAACGGTGGACGAATACGAGTCTCGATCACTGTACATTTACTAAACCATGCTAATATTTTCAATAAATACGACAACCACAATGACTATAAGAAGACAAACAATTTCGATATTGTACATATAAGATATAGTCGTTTATAGGAATAAGATATGCGTGTTGATAACCAAGTAAGTAAAGTATAAAAGTTAAGTATATTAAACAATTTTTTGTCATACTTAGAAATTAATTTTGTTATCATGAGAAAAAAAAATTCTTAACACTTACATAAATATTATTGTATGTACATATATATATTTAATCTTATCACATTCGTTGCCAATGCCTTAATAAAATAATAAATGTTTCGAATTTGTAAGATATACGATAAGTATATGTAAAGGTGTCCCATTGAGTCTGTCTAATTCAAGCACCTCCTGGAAATTCTGATCTGGATATACCGAGTGTCTATATATAACTGGTTGTGTGTCTCTGATTCGACCTGAAGTCATTCTTAACAGTCCTAACAATTTATAAAGATAATGGAGTATTCAGAATTCCATTTTTTATAATTCGTCTAGAAAATCGGAGTTAGAGGTTGCTTTAGAGGTTACCCGAGTACTTAAGTAGAATGTCGTTTTCACTTAAGTCAATATCAATCAATAGTGTTAAAGTAAACTGTCAAATTCGAGCGCCTGAAATCTCATTTCTCAGAAGTAAAAAAAAATAAAATCGTGGATCTTAATGGTGCACCCCATTATTTAATACTTCAACGCGTAAGCCGAGGTATAACTATACAACGCTCAATCGTAATACAATGAGTGTGCGGCACTAAGTTGTTGTTGTTAGTAGTGTGACACTGTTTTGTATTTCGTTTAGTTCTTGTTTTTTTTTGTGTATTTCTTTATAAAATCTATTTTTAGATCGCGGTATTTTTAAATGGCCTTGAAGTGTGAGTGTGATATGGCTTTTATTACAGCAAAATAAATAAAAAAATTTTTTTTTTGTTTCTTGTTAAATAAAACAAATTGTCGTCTTACAAGTTAAATAAAAAAAAGTGTACATAAGTGTATGTATGTATAACGAGCGATATAAGAAATTACAGTCGATACTCCGATTTAAGTCATATAATGTACCAAATATATGGACGCGGTTATACAGCATGACCTCGTATCGAAATGATTGAAAATTAATTAGCGGATTATATTTCCGGTTCGTTTCGCTATACTACTTCCTTAGACATACAGTATCCACTTCCTCTGATGAATTTTAAATCAAAATGAACTCGTTCAATAACCTCGTTCGTATATTGGAAGTGTTTTTATAATTCCAAATATTGTGTTTTTGAATCAAATTTCAATCATTCAATTAAGTAGATTGGGTACGAGTTCCTGTTATTCGAATGTAACTTTTGATTGATTAAAGATGTCGTTGACCATAAACTATCAATCATATAAATATGTATTTTGTGCTTCACTTTATAAAATTGTGAAAATGATCGATTATGGCCTCTAGACCTCAAAGAAGCAGAAAGCATTTTTCTCCCACAAATCCATAGTAAAACTTTCAGAACCTAATAGACCAGGTGTTGATTTTATAATAGGGGCGGATTCCAGTTGTTAACCGTTTTTTTGAGAAGGCCTGATAGACGATTTATGCTTTACTGAAGTAAAACGTTATATAAAGCGTTTCTTGCGAATAGAATGCTCTACTTGCTATAAAGTATAAGGCTAATCGAATATTGTATACACCGACCAAATGGCGCTGTAGTAATAGTTGCGGCAATGTGCAGATGGTCTCTCCAAATCGAGCCTATCGTTGATTTGACTTTGGCATAAAGTATAGAGCTTAAAAATGACAACTGCGAAATATATAAGCTTCGGTCCCTAAATATATAGTGGAAACAAAAACCTACAAATGAATTTGTACATGAAAATAGTTTGAACATATTGAAAGGGCGAATTTGGCTAATAAAAGATTGAATTTTAATTAAATTAAATGTAAATTCGATTGAGCCCGTTGCTTAATGTATTTTTGAAGTTTTCATTGAATCATCGTTGATCGGAAAGATTGAATCCATCTCATCAGGCATATGCTACCGGACTTGATCTTATTTCTGTGCGATTCGTATATATACATTCAGTCGTGACGCGGCAGTGCTAGCAAATTGTATGAACTTAACTCGAAATATCGATTTGATTAATTGTAGCGTGAGATGCCCCGAACGTCACAATGTAAAGCGTAGTTTCTTTAAAAAAATACCATTATGTACAAAACTTGAAGAACTCACTTTAAGCTTTTTATGAAACAATTGTAGGGAGAGTATATACAGTTCAGATCATAAGAGACCCAATAGCTATAGTTTTGACTATGAAAAACGGTTGCATAGAAATGTTCCTTACACAGGATTAAATTTGCCGAAACTGATGAGGTGTTTTAGTTGCTGCACTTATTGGTATATTTCTATTACTAACTCGCTTTACATTGTATAGAAAGAATTTTTAATTTATGTTATTTAAGACAAAATTTAGTCAGGTTCCATTCAATGTGGACAAGGGTTCTTTTTGAACATTCTTCCATTATGACGTGCTCTTACTGAAATCATATACATTTTGACGAGAGGTTATTAGAATACCATAAGCTGAACCTGATATTTAACTTATTTTATTCCATTAAAACTCTCCAAACGAAATAATGACTTATCACAGCCACAGAGCAATGTGAGTATGACCTACCAGACCTTTTATGCTAAGTTCCCGTATAATCTAGACCTCCAATCTCTATCTTCATATGTATATGTTCAGAAGGCCTGATTTTTGAATCACAAAACCTACAAATAAGCCACGCCATCCACAACCCTATTTCCAACATACACTGGCATCCACTCAAGGGTTATCTAATTCATTACTGTCACTTGCTTTATCTAGTTTAGACATCCAGAAAAAACATCCACAGATTTTTGACCTATGTACCATTAAAGCAGTCCTTTAAAATATAAATTTTCCCATTATTAAAGGTCTTAGCTAAACAAGCTTTACCACATACCTCTATTGCACATGCAATTGTGCTTGAAAACAGTACTGTCCATAGGGATTTATAAATCAGCGAGCTATGCCCAAAGAATTTTGTTTCTACCCTTCCAACTATTATTGACCCGATTTTTGACATCCCCCGAGGACGGTTTCAAGCAAAAATGCATGTACGATGGAAGAATATGTGAAAACTACTCAAAGACCACTAGTGAACTGACCACTTATATAAGTCAGAAAATAACACATTTATAAAAACTAGTTTTTATGGAAGTGAAATTGAAAAAGTGAAAATGAAAAGTTTGCACAGTTATCATCTTAATCTTGGCCATATTATAAGAATTCACAACAGAAAAAAATCTAATAAGACTTTTGTGTTCTAAATAGAAATAGAATTCAAGCATCTATCAACCGCACCTAAGCGAATGTTGAATATCTATTAGTGAGAAATACATGGGTATTGGTATAGGTTTGTCCCACTATACTTTTTGGATAAGATTTCGTTTTTAACAGTTCCTCAACTACCATCCAACCCATTCTATCAACTTTGAAGATTCCGAAATTAACGTTCGCATCGTTATTTTGATACACTTATGAATTAATTTATTGGTACTGAAAAGTATCGGTTAATGTAGAATATCTCAGTTCAAGTACAGAGACTAATGGAAAATCACCAACGATGCAGCATCACTGTTAATATCTAGAATACGAAGAATAAATTCTCTACAATTATAGGATCGTTTGCGAAAGTCAAACCCCCCTTTTTTTCAGAAAGCAAATCCTTTTAGTTCCTGACATATAAGATTATCGACATCAATATCATGTTTCAAAATGTCCACCGCCTCTGGCCAAACAAATTTTTCATACTCAGTTTTTTCATCCAGATTTGCATAAATATTTTTTCAATGTCGGCAGTGAAAACTATTTTGCTGTCTCTACCAATGGTCTAATTATCTACCAATAGCTGATGCAATTGCTGCACCAACGAAAACTACTGATAATTGGTTGAGGTGCTTTTCTCTTTAATAATTTCGAGGAAAATAATACTCGAATGTACTAGCGTTATATCCTCAATTCTTCTATCCCAAAACCTTTTTGAGAGTTGCATTGGATGTAGATTAACAAAAACTCTCTCAGTATGGCTCACTCTGCCTTGACACAATATCTATTCTAGATATTGTGTGCAACTATTTGATTCTCGAAATGTGACTTTTAACCACTTTTCCTGTTCCATTAAAATCTGGTTCTGCTAACTTTTTTTTATTTTTATATTTAGCTTTAATTGGGTGCAGGGCGGACTTTTAGACAGTCCTAGCTCCTTGTAACTGTCAGAGCTCCTGCACCCAACGCGCGGTTCTTCAAGTAAAGGTTGATAGCTGCCTTAAACTTGTGCATTTTATACTCAAACGGAAACTGAAAACCGGATAACGAATTCCACTTCCTGTATGTTTGATGAATGAATGCGCGCTTTGTACCTTCAGTTCGAGGTTTCGGCAGCTTCACCGTAAACCTATGCGCATTGACCGTTCCTCGTGTTACCCGTCCTGGCGTAACTAATGGTGGTATTTTCTCCTTTAATTCTGCAGAACATTAACCATTTATCAATCTATAGAACACGCAGAGCTCTGCAACATCTCTGCGGTGTTGTAGACTGTCTAGATTTTTCGTAAGTCTTGAGTTTCGTATTATTCGTATGGCACGCCGCTGAACTCTATCCAGCAACTGGAGAGCAATGCCATATGCTCCACCCCAAACTTGACAGCAATATTCTATGCTGCTCCAATTTCGTAAGTCATTGTAAACAATATTCGTGGATTTTTATAAGAGGGTTGTTGCAACAACTTGTCTTTGTCTCGTGGCTGTTATCGTCTTCGTAAGCTTGGATTAAGAATTTTTGTTGTGGCTTAGACATTTCAGAACTAACACGTTAAGCCTTCAAACTAATATTTCGCTTATAAAAGTTTACTCCAGCTTAGATTTTTACTCCAGCAGTTTCCATATTTACCTTCTATCAACGCGCCTTTAAGTCACCTATTACTTTATTCTGCCCTTCAGGCATATTAATTGATTGGGATGTACGTATGCGATGTACAAAAGACTTTTGTAATTAAATTTATAAGTAAATATATTTTTTTTTATTATAACGCTTACAAAGTTTTCGATACGCCTCGATGCTAAATAACGTACAATGGTCAAAACCTCACCTGTTAAGAAATCTTTCAAATGGTGGAACTCCTTAGTCAACGAAAGATCAGTGGGTTTATGCACTGTGAACCAAAAAAAGGTTAAAAAATGATTGTCATTCCATATAATTACCGTCAAAGGTCGGAAAGGTTACTAGGCAAAAAGTCATGTCGGACTCGTTCGCAATTAAATCCGACTCGAAGGACCTAATTTTATGTTGAATCGGATCTATTGGCAAAAAAAATTGAATAACCAAATAAAAAATAAGCAAACCAAAAATGAAAGTCAACTCTTTCATGCATATTCGAAGAAAGAATTCCACAAGGGTAACCACCTACAACATTTGGTCAGATCCTGTCGAACATAACCATCTCATCAGCTTCGATACTATTAAATTTAGCCGGACACATTAAATTGAACAGCGTTTATCAGTTGAAATTATTTTAAAAGTTGTCTGAAATCATTAATATTTGTACAGAAAGCGTTTTTACAAAATTCAGAATTTGCGATTCTCAAATATTTACGAGCCATTACTGTACACAGCGACGCATGTCAACGAATAAATCAAAAATGTGTTTACCATCAAATTTAATCAAAACGAAAATCACTGGTTTTTTCATCAACGGTACAATAATTTTCGTCACAGTACGTGAATTTTACTTTGAAGTCAAAAAATTTTCACTCGCATAACCCTTTCTAAACGACGCAAAGGAGCTTTTTAAAAAACTTTGATTACATTGGAATTTCGTAAACATACATATATACCGTCAATCATATCCGTTTCCGTTCACATTACTCACGTTTCATCTATCATCATCCTTTATGTGTACTAAAGAGGGATATTGATTTATTCCACTTTCTGTTTTGTGCTTTCAAGTTTTGGTGTTACGAAGACGAAAACAGTTTTTTATGTTTGTCGTAAAGGAGTATTTTTTTCGGTTTATTTTAATGAATTTGTAATCAGTTTATCAAAATAAACAGGCGGATTTAAATTTTGGTGTTCAATGTGGGTGCGCATTATTTAGCGGTTTTGTAAGAAACCAATAAACAGTAAACGATTATGGATAAACTGCTGAATGACTTGGTTGTATAATGATGTCATAAACTTATATTTACGGTTTAGCATGTCCCTAATCACAAAACTACTTTGCCTTAAGATATATATATTGTACATCTTGGTGATGATGACATGTTTACAACTTTCAACAAAGCTGTAGATCATTATTAAAAATCAATCAATCAACTATAAAACAGAACTGAAATATAATATAGAATTGCTTTTTTATATCTCAAGCACTATCTAGAGATAAGAGAGTGACAGTAATAGAACATTGCGATCTAGAGAGCCACCACACGCGAAACCCACTTGAACGAATACATTAATTAAGTTTTGTTTTAACAATTATGATAACGCACTAATGTTTATTTGACTTATGATAACAAGCATACTTACATATATAAATGACAGTTTTAAGTAGTTTCGATCTAGTCAAGCGTCATGTCATGTAAATGAACATATGGTGTCATTTAGTTATAATATTTACTGATAATATTGAGTATAGTGTTGTTAGTTCAACGAAAGTTTTGACATCACATGAAAATATTAATACCGAGTCTATACTTAAGCTATAGGCACTTGGGTTCAATCTATCCACTCTTCACCTTTCTTTCTTTCTTTCTCTTTTCTGCTCTCAGAAGAATCATTGTTGTGATGGTCTGAAGCAACCAATAAAGGTTCGGACATCTTAATTTGACTGTATGGTGTACATTCAAGGAGATAAAATCAGAGTACTCAATCCAGACAACTTGGGTTAATGTTAGTCATAATATGAATAAATCTTTATCGTAACAATATTCGTCCTAATTAACAGGTAAGTAAGCTTAAAGTATGTAAACCTGGGGGAGATAGGATATAAATCTAGGAAGCATTTTTATATTTGAATACTTATCTGAAGCATCTGGGAATATTCTTGCCTCACAGAGTATTAGTAGGAACATTTATAGCTAGGCAGTCTTTCACAGGAAATCTATCCTACCATTGTTATGGTTCCTTGTTTCTAAATGTTGAAACACATTTTAAAAAAAAAGGAACTAGTCAATTTGATCTTCACTAATGAAAATAATGTACTTGGAAGGTTTGGAAACAGCTGCCCTTTTACTAAAACCAAGAGAACTGAGAATCAAAAATTACCAAGGTGGTAACTAGGAAGAATAAAGCTTTCGTTCTGCAAATTCCTGCTTCCAGCAGATGCATTTGGTTAGATTGCGTTCCCTATTTAAAGTTCAAATACCTTTAATGACATTAAAAATATCCAATAACAAACAAATTTCGACATTGAGAGCTTTCATTTGGGATGAGATGTTACTGGGTCAATCGAGCCCGAAGAGGGGAAACCTCATAAAAAACGTGGAGTTTGTCTAACCTTCGTTGGTAAGAAATTCTCCATATAAAATTGTTGTACATATGTTTCAACTACACATGGAAGGAAGACAGTAGAACGTGTTCATAGTAAATATTGACTATCTTATACTAACCACTCACGATGTATAAGCACACAATTTAGAATCACACGTTCTGCTATAGAAAAAATATTACCGTTGTCTGAGTACTCAGAAATAATAAAAAATTATTTTTGTTCTGATTAAACGGAATAATTTGGAAATCGTTTGATTGTTTCTGTCTCTACTATCTGTTTTGAGACCGAAGCACTCTCAACTTTTTCGCAGGTTTTTTTTAACGCTCTACCTTAACACAGAGGACTATACCCATCGATTCATGCCTGGGTATTTTGTTTGGATCTATATTTTGGTTCTTGGCCAGTTCACACTAGGAAGAGTATCGAGATTCGAAATCACTACCTATTAGTGACGAGATTTTAAAACACGACTGGATTATAGTTGCTATACGTAACCAGTTTTATTTAACCGGCCATAAGTCTATAGGTTAGTAAAAAACGACACTCAAGATTTCAATTTGATACAAATCCGAATTGATTGATTAACGAACATCATGAAAACTCTACGTCATCATTTGATTTGCTGAATTTAGTTTTGGCTTTACGACCACAGTACTAGTTATGTAAAACGTTCGAAGAGTTTAAATACGTGCACCACAACCAAAAATAGTCGTAAAAACCAACACAACGATAGGAGAGATAATGATGCTGTATAAGATAGCAGAAAATTTTCAACAGAAAAAATGATTTTTATACTCACCACCAGGGGCACTACTATCGCTAAAGAGAATTTCTTCTGCTGTCATTTTTATATAGCCAACAGAATTTTTCAGTAAATTTTTTAATTTTCTTCAATATTTTAACTACAAAATTATTCCAGGTTTCAAATGAAATATGTATATTATTTCCATAAGATTATAATATACTGTATAAGACATATTAATTTCATTTACAGTTTAACTACTTACTGTAAGCTATGAATGAAGCCCCTGTAATAAATTCAATTAAACTTTCCAGAAGCTTAGTCATCTTATCTCCATACAAACAACTATGAAGTTTGAGGATAGTCCTCCGAGTTTGAGCGCCTCCAGAATTTTTCAAAGTTTTGGCCCATACATAAAAATCAGTTTTTTCACTGTGAGCTATGGATGGACCCCCCTGTAACCAATATGCAATTATGATTTTCCAATAGCTTAGGTGACAGCACATTTGAATATGAAGTTTGAGGATAATCCTCCGAGTTTGAGCGCCTCCAGAATTTTTCAAAGTTTTGGCCCATACATAAAAATCAGTTTTTTCACTGTGAGCTATGGATGGACCCTCCTGTAACCAATATGCCATTATGATTTTCCAATAGCTTAGGTGACCATACATCTGAATCTGAAGTTTGAGGATAATCGACCGAGTTTGAGCGCCTCCAGAATTTTTCAAAGTTTTGGCCCATACATAAAAATCAGTTTTTTCACTGTGAACTATGGATGGATCCCGGCTTCATTCATAGCTTACAGTAAGTAGCTAAACTCTAAATGAAATTAATATATTTTATACAGTTTATTATAATCTTATAGAAATAATATACATATTTTATTTGAAATCTGGAATTATTTTGTAGTTAAAATACTGAAGAAAATTAAAAAATTTACAGAAAAATTCTGTTGGCTATACAAAAATGACAGCAGAAGAAATTCTCTTTAGCGATAGTAGTGCCCCTGGTGGTGAGTATAAATATCATTTTTTTTGTTGAAAATTTTCTGCTATCTCATACAGCATGAGATAATGGTTGTTATATTCCTGAGGTGGGCTTTCTAATCGGGATGCATTCCATGTTGCATTGGGTGTAGCACTTGGTTAAAATGATCACAAGCGTAATCGTATGCTAACGGAAACGTTTTAGATTAAACATTTGGAAATCAAGAAACATTTGTAATAGTGAGTTTCTTAAGGTAAATCGACGAAAAATAAAGTAAAGGTGGGTCAGTCCACCAACAAACTATAATAGCGATCATTTAAATTCAATGGCTTGGTGGAAAAACATTTGGATCAAACGACTTGCATTTGTTTTAACATACTCTAACGATTCACGACATTAAACCAAAAGAGGGTTCAAATGGAACACTTATGGCACTAAAAACAAACTAAGTAATTAAGTAACATGATCAATTGGTATAAGATTCAGAAATGCTATGCAAAAGTATTTATAGTTATAGCTCTTGAGATGGTATAATGTAAGCGGGTAACAAGTGGACATCTGTATAGTATTTAAAACGACAAAAGACCTACCAGTTTGATGGTGTACCAACCCCATGGGTAAAAATCATCACTCAGCAATAATTCCAATTCAATTGAGAATGGATGTTATGCTGGTATCACAATATCATTGTAATACTCATTGTCTAATGCTCATATTGGATTACTATGTTTATTCTATGATTTACTATACTGTTTACTCGTACCAAAAGAATCACAATTTCTTGTGTTACAAATCTGTACAATAAACATTTCTGGGAATGAGAATACAAACGTCTCATGGAAAACAAAAATTCAACCACAAACGAATAGAAAGGGAATAAACTGGATTACATGAAATAACTGCATCGGGCATTTCCATTCCGATCGCGTGTTCGATTGTGGAGCAGCTCTCACGTGGTCCAAAGGTAAAAAGTCTAAAGGTGTTAAATCACAAGATCTCGGTGGCCTATTGTGATCATCTCTTCAAGAAATAACTCGGCCAAAAAAGGTTGGTTTGGCACGTAGCATCGTCTTGCTGAAAATAAACGTCGTCCACATCAATACGTTCCAATTCCAACCATAAAAATAATTTATCATATAGCTGGTAGCGGAATGCGTTGACCGTAACAGTTGCACCGGCATAATTTTAAAAAAAAGTAAGATCCAATCATTCAGCCAGCCTTAAAACCGCACCAAATAGTGACACATTTAGGATGGACAGGCTTTTCAACTATCATTCTTGGATTTTTGAGCTCCAAATGCGACAATCTTGCTTATTAACGTATAGTCAGAGTTGAAAAGGGGTCTCATCATTGAAGATGATTTTTCAATTAAAAAATTCGGATCATTTTGATCCATTTAAAGGATCCAGTCAGCTGAGTGGATGTGATCGACCGGCTGAGTTCTTCTGTTAATTGAACTTCCTGAGCCCTAAGACCTAAGTCTTTATGTAAAACACGCAGTGTTATTTCGTTTGTGCAATGTCTAATTCCAAAGCTCGACGAGAGGAACCGACAAACCTAGAATTTCTTCAACACTACCGGCTACATCGATATATTCTCAGATGTTATTAAGCGATTCACACGGTTTTGATTCTTTACACCACTTACTAGTCTCAACAGCTCAAAGTTTTCCACCAATTTTACTATTGCCGGCCGAGAAGATGCTGTGGTGCATCTAAATAATTTCAATGCGTTGTTGAAGCGTGTATGTAGGAGGCTGTTCAAAATGAAACCTCTTATTGGAAAACGCTTTAGAAACAAAATTTGCCAAACACTGCATACTAAAAACAAATATTTTTGAAATAAATCAAAACCGAAGCCAAATGTAATGTGCAAACAACGTATGATAAAGTAACGAAAAAATCATAACCTCAATAAATGGTCTAGGTGTGGGATGTATAGAGGCATAATAGGTGTTGAGATTGTGAAAATACTAAATCAATAAAACTGGGCATTTAAACGTTTTGAAGTTTAACCATTTAGATCACAATAACCGCCAATTTGGTAATCGCTCACATAATTTACGTCAAATATCAGTTAAGACGTGTTAAACGCACGACAGTGTACTTTCTACGATACAAGCAGCTTGATACACAATAATGAGCATTGATCCGATCAACATTATATAAATTGAATTATTTTGACTTTCTTGCGTACAAGTATAAAAACAATAGAATTTCGGTACATCCTACAACACAACTGACGAAGGGAATAAACACAATTTAAGTATTTAAGATGACAAAAGACACGATTAAATTTGTTGCCCGCAGCGAAATTCTAAAAAAAGATTTTTGATACGAAAACGATGAAAGAAAATAATTTTCTTTGAACAAAATAATTTAATTTGGACAAAATAATTTGGCCACCACAACAATCTCTATATAAGTGCGTTTATATATATGAAACACAAAACTCCCGATCAGCGAATGTGTTAAATATTTGTTATTACATAAAAAATGAAACGATATGTTTTCATTTAAGATAAAAAAAAATTGTACAAGAAACAAACACAGTTCTATAAATATCTTAAATAGAACTCATTGTTCGGATTGGTTTTGTTGTACTCGTACGAATATAATGTACTGTATATGAGAGGGTATATATTCGAGTATCTTGTTTAAATAGGAATGGCAGCAGCAATAATAATCGAAATTTAAATATCAAAATAGGTTGTTACATATATTAGAATAGTGTAGTTTATGGCAGTTCGTAGATTACAGTGTGCTAAAAATTTGGTTCAATATTTGAAAATTTTTAACGTGGATCACATTTTTTTGGAGTCACTGTATATTAATATATTTTCTTTGTGTTATTATTTCGTTTAAAAAAACTTTATCATTCGAATAATAATAATAATAAAATATTAATTTTGTTGTAATAAAATTTGATTTATCTCGTGAGTTTTTCTTATATATATATATATATATATATATATATATATATATATATATATATATATATATATATATATATATATATATATATATATATATCCGAATCGGAAAATCTACACAAACGACTATGAACAATATGTGCTATAAAACCACAATATGTGCTGTGGAATTGTAGCACATTATTATGGTTTAAAATTAATTAAATGAATTAGTATAAAATATGATTCTAAAATTTATGTACAGTGAGATTTTTCCGGTTCAGTTTTCTCATTCAAACAAAAAAGCTCCCCAGTCCAGTATATATTATATTTATTATTTTGAATAGGATTTGACGTAGACTCAATCTCCCACTATACGAAAAATAATACAATTTTAATCTGTAACTACTTTTAGCTTATACCCGAAGTCTTTTAATAACAACAAGAATTAAACCAATGAGTTTAAATACAATAGTTCAACCCTTTCTCTGACAACGATACACCATTCTCGAATTTTGAGCCATTTGTTAGTTAAAATGTTGCCAACAAAAACAAAGCAATGATACGAAACAATTGTAGCATTTGTGGTTCAGAAAAACTTCGAATGATTGTTAAGAAACCAATGAATCCACAACGTGGCACTGTTGGGAGAATTTTTGGTTTGAGACATCATCAGACCATAATTTTGTCTTTGGCAAATACAGATATACAAAAGGTTATATTGCTCGCTATGGATGACATTCTTGAGTCATATCCCGGTCGTATTATTTCCCGTTTTGGTGATCATAAATGTCCACACTATGTTTGATTTAAAACTGTTGCATTGTTTTTGAAGTCTGTTTTATGCTAACAAATGAACGATAACCCATAAACTTTGAAGGAGGAAATTGAGTGCTGTCTTAACAAAATTCAGCCACACTTACGCAAAACAGTGACTTACGCAAAAAGGCCGGTAAGGCCGTAAATAATTTCAGATAGAAGACAGTGAAAAACTTTAATGTTTAGGAATGGAAAGCTCTGCCACAAGCATCCATTTTACCAGGTACATTTTTTTAAGGAGTAAATACTATCGCTGGGTTAGGTTGAATGTTTGAAGCATAGTAATTAAAAGACCGTCTTATCTGCCACGGACTCGAGTGACTCAAACTACAACATATACAATGTGCACCAATACCGGTTTCGGATTACTATATACCGTCAAAACCGAGCAACTTATCTGAAACAAACATTTTAATGCTTCTACACACTTCATTGAATGTCCAAATAATATAGGTTAACAATAATTTAGAATTATAAGGTTGGGCACTTCTTAGATAGTTGCACACTGTACAAACGTCGAACAAAAATATTCTTCTCTATAGAAACAATTAGGCTAAACTAACGCAATCGGTGGCGGGCGCACAATAAAAATTTTAAACGAATAGAATCGTTTTCCCCCGTCACTCAGGCTCAATTGGCCCATTGTGACATCCTTTCCTAGGCGTACACTCTCAATCCCGGAATCTGTTTGTTCTTCTAATGAAGTGCAAGATATTCGGTATCATCAAGGTCGTCAATTGGTCCTCAAACAGGAATTGTGAGCCTAAACAGTGCAGTCTATGGTTCTGTTCGCAGAAAGAGGTGTTTCGAATTTTCATTCGAAACGTATGACTATTCAGGGAGCAGTGCCTCGGAGAATGTCCAGCAAGATCCTTAAAGTGCGTCTATCATAATTTAAGAAAGACTGGGGTCCTTGTTGGTTTACTGATTCAAAGAAAAACGACAAGTTTGGTGCAGATCTCCAAAGTAATAATCAATTTCTTGTTTAAGAAAGAAGTGACGTCACTCTATAGCGGACTCAGGTCCCACAAAGATGGATGTCGCACACAATCGGGCCAATTTATCGACCAATTTGATACCCATGTCACTGCGTATCCAGTAGAGTATAACTTTATTCAGCCTGCCTAGTCGATTTAAGGCACTTATCGTTTCCAAAACAAGTTTCGATGAAACAGTATTGGAACCAATCGCCTTTAGGGCAGCATGGCTGTCAGAAATAATGCAGATACGACGATCTCTGCAATTTATCCCTTTTACAAAGAGTGCTGCTTTCAAAATTGCAGTAATTTCTGCCTGAAAAACAGTAGCGTACCTATACCAAGCGGGATAGATAATTTAACCTCAGGATTTTGTATGTATAACCCAGCACCAACTAGATTACGGCATACTGATCCCATTGCCGGAGGGGTAGGATAGGCAGTTATAATGATTTCCAGTAATAGCTACATGAACTAATTTCCCGAAGACATGCTCCATAATGTCTGAGAGCATGTGGGCAGTTGTGTGCCGGCCCACCTCTCTTCGTATTTGACAGTACTCCGAAAGGCCATCGACGTATAAATAAATTTACATATAGGTTGAAAGAGTAGGTAGCTTCATAGTCATGAAATATTATGACAAATATTTTGGGTGAAGAATCTATCGATAGATTACATGATAAAACTTCAACGGACTCAACCATACAGAAGAATTTAACCAAAGGTGCAGCATTGTTCTTTAGCTTTGGACTTTTTTAAAACATAGGTATGCCATTGAATGACTAAGATTTTGGAAGCTCAACAACTAAGTATACTCGAGTGGTTTTTTATATGAGTAACTTGGATTTATGTCAACATGATTAGGAACAAAGCACATTATACTGTTCTGTCTATCTATACTGTTCTTACATTTCAATTCCATTAGTATAGAGAAACCGAAAAATGGAAATAGTCACTGTATGTTGAAAATTGTTAAAATCCATTAATCGAGAGGGATTATGATCCGTTTGAGTAAATAGCCAACCAATAAAAAATTTTCAATAGAAAACCGACTTTCAAACAATTTTGCTCTTAATAGTTTTCCGTAATATAGCTGCATGTCTCCGAAACTATTTCATTTCATGTTGAAGTACAACTTTTGTTATAGTCAACACCATACATAAGCTATCATACGACGCAGTGGTGAAGAGTGCGGTATAAGGTTGAACGTCTGAAACGGAACTGCTAACGAGTTGAGAATAGCTCGACCCTCAAACAGATTGTAGAAACGAAAACTACAAATAAACAAAATGCCATATACCAAATACATTATAAACGTTTGAGAATATAATAAAATTCAATATCTTCGGTCCCTCGTCTCTCACAAAAATACTTAGCTTGTATTATAGAGTCAAATCCACATCATCTATGAATATTTGAATTGAACCTGTAGGATAGTGTGATAAATGATGCTGAGGAGCTGTAATCGTGACAGCTAATGATGATTGGTGGGGGCAGTTAAACTTTGAACTCCACAGAGTGGCATTGATTGACAGCTACGGCGGCTGAATCAACCAGCCGATTAAAACGTTTGTCTTATGAAATGTTTGGCATCTTTGTATGTAATCTGTAATCTTCGTTCGCTAGGCTTGTTTGGATCTGATGACGTCATTGACTCGATGTGTGATCGAAAAGATCAAATCCATCTCATCAGGCATATGCGACCGGACTTGATGTATGTTGCATTTCGTTTCTATATATATTGTGAGGCTATGTTGCAACAGTTCTAGCGAATTACAGAATTTGAATCGAAATCTTTTTTTTTTCGATTATTTTGTTACTGCTTCACTATTTTGGCGTGACTATTCGTCGTATTTGTGAACGCCACAAACCTTGATAAATGAGTATGAGCGCTTCTAAATTTCGAAAGTCTTGCGCATGATATTTGACTCAAGAGTCACCTAGTTCGAACTACCTATACGAGATAAGGAATTCAATCCTGATTCAGATATTGTGCACGATATATAAAGGCACTGACTCGTTGATCTGGTCATACTCTGGGTCCGGACACGGATCAAATATGACTCAGCGATCTTTATATGGTACAAGCATCCGTTCATATAGAAGATAAAGATTTCCTTCTTAGAGTTAATACAATAACAACAAACAACCAATGATGTTCAATTTATTCTTCCTTATTAAAGAAAGCAACGATTTGAAGATCCAATTTTATCTCAGTACATAAATAGTAGATTTTACCAGTACTGTTTTATTGAAATGGGCCAGTATTTATATACTACTGGCCAATTTTTCACTGTATATCAATGTACTAAAAATAGACAGTTTGGGCAAAAGTTGGGCGAATTGTCATATTAAGTACAACAGGTTGCTTTAGCGCAGTTAATCTCCGGTACGGTTGGTAATATTTGCCTCACTATTCTTGACACATGATGAGATCAATAGAAGCTTCATCAGTACATCCATCTGTCAATAGATTTTATTTATGTACCAGAAAATTGTCTAAATTATACAGTAAGAGCAAAAGTTCAAACGTAAGTTTATCCACGTAATGAATCTAAATTAGTGCTCTTTATCGAGTGCTGGTCTAGAACAGTAAATTACTTTGAACAATTTAGAGTGCTTACAGCAGACCACTTCTGCCAAAATATCCTTTGCATGGAATAATGGAATAAGTATAACACTTTTTGTATTTTCAATATCTCGCCTCTTGAGGATTGCGCTGATATGATGAATAGTTCCTACTTAACATTCTACAATATGGAGGAATACTAAAATTTACTTAGACATCTCGAGAAATGTCTATCATTGGCCGTCAAATATTGGCCTACATAATAGCTTACAAGTGTAACACTTTTTTTTTGTTGAGTGGCTGGTACCGCACACTTAGACCGGCGACGGTCCGTTTTGATTCCACAGGGTCTAGGATGTACGGCTATAGGTCCGATTTACATAGAACCACTTGCTGTTGTCAGGTTTCCAATTACTAATACAGGCCCATTTGTCTTGTCAAAATATTTTGTCATTAATATCTCATTAATTTAATTAGAGTAATAATTTTAACTTAGATACGCGATCAAACGATTTAGTATCTTGTTGATTTAGCTATATCCGGCACACACTCACAGAGTCAAATGGAAGTATAGATCAGCAACCAAAAATTTAAAGTGGGCTAAAAATAACACAAGTTCAGGCAAGCTATATGAAATGACTCTATCATAATGTTGAGGCCTCAGCTTATGACTTCGCCAATATTGCTTGACCAGGTCTGCTTTTCAAAAGCATTAGCAACACAATTTAGAATCAGTCGGATTCCTAGTAAAATAAATCTAAATTAGTTGACCAATAAAAATAGATATCCGCACGATTATATTATTTAATTAGCATACACAGGCTATAATATAACCCAAATCGGATTGATAATATTGTTTTATGACACTTCGGTTAGAAACAAATAAAACATTCAGTCATAAATAGAATTAATTAATTTAAATAATTAATTTGAATTTTGTGTTGCCCATACCCCACAACTGTTTGGCGATAATTTTTGAATCCAAAAATATAAAATTATCACACCAAAAGTGTAATGGTTATAGAATACGATAAGCTCGGATGCCCAATAAATTGTAGTTATATCGTTGCCAAGAATACCTGCGTCCAAAATTGCAACAGATGGCCATTATATATATATATAAAGTAGTTAATGGTCGGTTTGCGGCTTATCGTTTCGTATTTTATGTTATTTTGATCACAAAACGCCCACCCAATTCCGAATTCAAGTGCACAGAGTCTCATATAGTGTTTGGTTTAATCGAGGTCGACCGTATACATATTTGCATTTCAACGTCCTTTGAAACGTTTAATCATCGAGTTCACAATAAATTTCGGTTTGGTTGAATTGTCGTCGTTCGAATGAATTTTATAATTATAGAACTGAAGTAATTTCTCAACACTTTGATGGGCGGTTGCGACATTCAATGATTTATCGTTCTTTATTGTTTTATATATAGTTATAAATAAACTGTATGACTTGAATATTACAGATGCAAAATTTATCGAATGGAGATCAGTATATTAAGTTCATTCAACTGTGAGTTTTAAATTTAACGTGAAGTCTATACGTAGACGAAGTTGAGTGGTCGCAGTTGAGAAGGAGTGCAGATCTTATGGACTCATCCTGCATGTCAGTATATTATATTACCATGATCGAAAGTTCCCGGAATAACCACCGTGTGGCGCTTTCATCGTTCCAATTTCAATTCTGTTTTATTTCGTTCAGTTGGTACATCTGTTGTTGATATTCTGTTTAAACCTTAGTGTTAAAGCTTGACAAAAGGTACGTAGTCAAGAGTAAATCTATCTCTGTGTGTGTTGACGATTATTTACAATTTTAGAAATGGATTTAAATTTGCAACAACGAACTTGTATTAAATTTTGAGTAAAAAACGAATTTAATGGTGCGCGAAAGAAAACGGTCGTTTACCAGTGGCACGAGTGGTTTAAAAGTGGCCATGAGTCAATCGACGATGGTGAACGAAGTGGCAGACCATCGAAATCGAAATGCGATGAAAACATTGATAAAGGTTACCGTGGTGTAGCAGCAAAGTTAGTGCCAAAAAAACTCAATTTCATGCAAAAAAGTGACCGTGTTGACGTCCTTAAAGACATAATTTGCGAGGCTGAATTCGATCCCATATTCATCAAAAGGATCATTACTGGAGACGAGACGTGGGTTGATGAGTACGACACGCAATCCAGACATCAGACAAGTTAATGGCGTTCACCAAATGAGCAAAGACCAAAAAACCACGTCGTTTTCAATCAAAAAAGAAGGCAATGGTCACGGTTTTCATGGATTACAACGGTGTAATGCATCATAAATTTTTGCCAGAAGACCAGACCGTAAGAATATTATTTGGGAGTAATGAGACGTTTGCGCGATGAAATCCGCTAAAAGAAACCAGAATTGTTGGCAGAAAACTCGTGGATTTTGCACCATGATAACGCACCGTCGCACAGTGCCATCATTATTCGTTTTTTTTATTTTTGGCGAAAAATGCCACGAATACCATCTAATAGCCACGAAATTTACCTGATTTGTCTCCCTGTCACTCCTTTCTGTTCAATCAAGTTAAAACGCCATTACGGGGAACGCGTTTCAGCAGAGAGGAAATAATGGAAAATCATTGGAAGGATTGATGGACATACCATAAACCGAATATAAAAAATGTTTCGAGGATTTTTGAATCAAGCGCTGGCATAAGTGTATTTTAGTCGATGGGGATTACTTTGTCCACAAAACAAATAGTAGGGACAAACAAATAAAGAGCATTCAAAAATTACCTGTTATAGTATTGATATGTAAGATGGGTGAAACCATGGGGGGAAACCATGAGTCAAAAATATTGGCTTACCATAGTTCACTTTTCTTTGTAATCGAGACGGAAACTGCAAAAAACTCAACGGCAGATGTAAAACTTTAACCAATATAACTTGCAAGAAGAGTGACTCATTTTAAGGGAGATACAGGCGAGACATATTTAAGAAGCTATTTGTAGATGACAACATCTGCAGATCACATCAATGTTATTTATATTATTATAATCGATTCAACGAAGAAACCAAACTTATTTTTCCAAACATACTAAAATAAGAGAAAACTGGGAGTGTTCTTCCTAATTTTCATTAGTGCCATGCATAAGCTAGTTGAAATCCAGAGAGTCACAATTGTTAGTTCGAATGGTGGCTACAAGCAGGATCGACTGTTTATTAAAATATATAAATTTAAAATGAAGTGTTTGAAATGATAAGCTGCCTCTTATACAAGTATAATCTATACTTCCTTAGATGGTTAGGTTGCAGATTTACAAAGATTTAATAACATAAATAAAAAATTTATTGCGGAAGCAAATGTTTAAATGAATTGACTCTTACAATAGTAACTCTATCAAGATTTAATGCTGGAAATGGAATCGGTTTACATGCGGCGAATGAGATACTATAAATTGACTAATTGATATATTCTGTAAATTCGACTTAAAGTATTCAAGCAGTATATCTATAGCATATTCAATATAAGCAATCAAGGGGTCAGTATCAACCGTATCATACATCAAGGCTGTGTCATCGCCAAAAACGCTAGGATGACCAATTAGTGCTAAATATGCCATTAATACAACAAAGAAGCAAAAGTGACTGCAGAACACTACCCTATGAAGGATAACATATCACTTGACCACGACATACTGGTTTCGATTTAATAGCTTTTAAGTAGATCAAATGAAATATCACGAATACCTGCATTGATCATGATCTACTGCTTAATAATACATTTAGCAGTAGATCATGATCAATGCAGTCAAAGGCTTTCTATAGGTCTAAGTAAAGCGATGTATATAAAATAAATCGTTTCAAAAAAAGATAACTCAGTACCCGCACCCTTCATAAAGCCATAATGAAAAAGGTTAAATAAAATACCACCATTTTATCAAATACCGACAAAGTAGAACTCAGCAGGAGTAATAAACCTAAAGTATACCGATTTGCTATTGCTATGAATGGTTTTATATTTATGAATATTCTTGTCAGAGTGCATTGACCAAATTAACCACAAATTTTGGGACGTATAGTAGAAGCCACATATCGCGACAGCGCATCTCCTTGTCGAACACGAATTGCAAAATCATGGCTCAAGTATATTAAATTCTATTAAATTTTACAAATAGATTACCCGAATATTTTACATTACGGGTAGATTATTCACCCAAACGCGTGTGTTTTCGTCTAAAAAGTTTTTCCTTATACTTTGCATAAAGAATGAAATCTTTTATAAAAAAAATAAGTTGTTTTTCAATCCTTGAATCACCAACTCACCTGAAAAGAGAAAACATATAATATAAATTAGCATTTCACAAATAAATAATTTAATAATGTAAATATCGAATTCATTGGAAATAAATCTTGTTTATGCACCGCATAATAATATTAAAAGAAATAGCCTTATCTTTCTGGCGTCTATTTGAGTGGGATTACATTAGAACAACATTTATTTCGGAGATTTTCCAAAACACTATCGGATTGTTGGATAAATAAAACAAGTTATAAGCTGCTTCCACAAAAGTGTACATCCCAACAATATGCAACAAGTATTAAAGTCGAGTGGGTGACACACATTTCGAGTTTTTCAATTTAATGGGAGGAGGAGTGTTTGTCTGCTTTAAAATATATTTTTTTTTTGAAAATGAATTGTGTAAATATATTCTAAAATATGTTTTTGTTAATCCAATATATAGCATTTTATAAAAGCATATGACGTAATGTCACCAAAATTTGTGTGTTTATGGAGATATGTACATTATACGAGCGCATAACAACCGCAGGTCTTTTCTATTCATATACGCATACAATACAAAACATTGTGATAGAATTTAATCTTTCTAACAAATTTTTAATAAGCTTAAACCAATTTGATTTAATTAAAATTATAATGGCATTCTAGGAGCTTAAGGAACACAATGTTATATATATATATATATATATATATATATATATATATATATATATATATATATATATATATATATATATATATAAAGCGTTATATCGATACTGGCAGCATTGCAAAACCCCATGGTCGTGGAGCGAAACGCACGGGAACATAGTAACATAAAATAAAATGGCTCGTGAAGCGAACATTTCGCTCGAACGGATGCAGCACATATTGAAAATCATTTTGAACCTAAGGCCTTGGAATTCCAAAGGAGTTGTAACGCTTGCACGAAAGCCATTTGCCAAATTTGTTTTTCTCCGATGAGTCACCATTCGTTATTGAGCAATATGTAAACAAACAAGGCGACAGAATTTACCTGCCCGTTCTACTGAAGATATGAACCACCGGATTGCCACTCGAAACCAAGTGCCACCGATGGTGAACAAAACCAAAACAAAAATTTATCGAGATCATGTGTTGGAGGAAGCTTTGAAACCTTGGGTACAAAAACATTTGAGCCGCAGAGCCTGTACATTTCAACAGGACTCGACGCTGAGTCATAAAACACGCATTAATCAAGATTGGCTGAGAAACAACGTTCCGCGGTTTATTTCCACTGCCAAATGGCCACCATATTCATCGGATGCAAATTCGCTAGATTTCTCGATTTGGGGTATTTTACAGAGCAAGATTCGAACAACAAAATACCAAATTGTCGATCATCTCAAGCAAGCGCTTTGCCGGGAATGGGCCAAAATACCTCATAGCCACTTTCTTGTTGCATGCAATAGATTTTTCGGCCGTTTTAAGACCATAATCGCTATCAAATAATATATATATATATATATATATATATATATATATATATATATATATATATAAATATTTATAATATACAAGACATAAACAACCATGTGTTAAAAAATCACCAGGATATGACTTGATAACTGAAGAGATTCTTAAACAACTACCTAATAAAGCTATTAGGTAGTTGTTAAAAAAGATATAATAAAGCAACATAATTAATGTCTACTTCAGACTATGTAACGGCCCTTTTTCTTGAAAATTTGCGAAAGTAATAATGATACCTAAACCAGGAAAGTCACCAAGTGAATTAACTTCAAACAGGTCAATATCACTTTTTCAGAGAGACTACTGATCACTTTTTATTACACTTGACTACTACACTTTTTCTGATTAAGACGACATAAAACTGAGATTGAAAAGTCAGGAGTCATTCCGTCTTATCAGTTTGGATTTAGGGAATAACAGATTTAATAGAAAAATCCTTATAGGACAAAAAAATGTATTCAGCTATATTTCTGGACATAGCGCAGGCATTTGGCAAAGTCTGGCTATATGGTCTAGTATTTAAATTAGAAATAAATTTACTGCATACTTGAAAGCCAGATACTTTAGAGGTAAGAAGGAAGGAGTTTACCAAAGGAGTTACTCCAGCACAAAAGAAGTTAAAACAGGAGACCCGCAGGGAAGTTTCTTACTTTTTTATACCGTTTAAGTGACAGACGAATAATACAACTTACCACAGACGAATAATATAAATATCACCAAGTTTGCAGATGCCACTGCAATTCTAGGTTGGTGACACAATCGGAGAAGCAACACTCAAACTACAAATAGCCATACATAATATGTACAATTGGCTAGATAAGTGGAGAATGAAAGTGAATAAATTGAGTTCTACTCACATTTATTTTACATATAGATCAAAAGATCCACTACATTTGACTCTCTTTAATAATATTGTATCAAATGCAAATCAAGCAAAATACCTTGGTATGAATCTTGATGCAAAGTTAAGATGGAAACTAGACGTGAAAAGAAAGCAGAAGAGTTCCAATTAAACTATAGAAAAATGTACTGGCTTGGAAAAAACTCTCAGTTATCGATTCATAATAAACTTATGCTTTATAAACAAGTGCTCAAACTAAATCTCTCAGAGGAAAAGTTAACGCCCCTTGGTACACTCGTAATAGTAACCTTCAAAGAGATCTCGGAATCGACACAGTCACAGAGGAAATAAAGAAGTATGCTCCAAAACATCAGGAGAGACTCCATCATCACCCTAACTTGAAAGATGTAAAACTACTTCATCAAGATGGCATTACAAGAAGACTTGAAAGACTAAAACCTTTAAAGTTACAGGAATAGTTCGCAGAAGGCAAAATAAATCAAAACCTCACTATGGAAAGTATATTAAGGAGTGCTTAATTATTTATAGTCAAAATCAAACGCTATCAATCAAAAATTACTAGTTACATTGTTAAAATTTTTTATAGTTATTATAAATAAAATATTAATTATTTATATATATATATATATATATATATATATATATATATATATATATATATATATATATATATATATATATATATATATATATATATATATATATATATATATATATATATATATACATATGTATATATTTAATACGATGGTTCGTGAGGCACATGCAGGAATTGGTTTCATTTGCTCAAAAGTCTTTGTTTACAACGTTATATTTTACTATATCACAAACTATTTTATAAGCATTTGAAATTACCTACCAACTAGTGGAAAGACATATAATATTACCACTGTGTTGAACGAACAGAATACTTTTATTGGTGAGCTAAGATTATTCGCTCTATATACATGCGAATGGACATTAAGGTATATTATTATCTTTGACATCGTATCGTATTGTAATGAATATGCCTTTATCAATACAGTAAACGCCGTCATAATATATGGTCGAGTGGTTAGATTTCGTGGAATATGCAGTAGTAGTATGGGCGAAAAGAGAAGCTAGTGAGTATCCAACTGGAAAGATTATGTAATATTTTTATGTTGCAAACGGATTTCAGTTTTAGTGAGCGCGAGACATTATTTCTTCGACAAGCGGTAATGATACTCGACTTCGGTTTGAGAAGAAGTTACGGAAGCAAGATTATGCTAAACAACAAGTGAATCAATATCATGAGGATAAATATAGTGAGTAAATCGAAATCAGTTGTAGATACTACTACTGTGACACAACTGGAACCGAAAGATCAGCTTTACGAGTTTGTTTCAATTATCAGATTGGTATTAAACACAAAAACAATAAATCATTGAAATTGAAAAAAAGCACAGTAATGTGTTATAAAACAATCCACAGACATGCCAACAAATTCTTTGATAATTGTTTATTGAAGTCATGAATTTCGTCAAAATGTCACGTACATCTTATTTTTCCCATTGAACTTCAACAAAGTTTGTTTGTTTGCTATTTCTTTAATAAGTTGGTTTGCTTTTCCATTTCCGTATAAGCACTATTCCTCTATGTTTTGTAATAGAATTGGAAATTCCAACTATGTAGACGAAACAGCCTTTAAGCTTTTAAGACATATGGTATATCACTTTATATATATATATATATATATATATATATATATATATATATATATATATATATATATATATATATATATATATATATATTTATATATATATATATATATATATATATATATATATATATATATATATATATATATATATATGTATAAATATAAATATATATATATATATATATATATATATATATATATATATATATATATATATATATATAAATATATATATATATATATATATATATATATATATATATATATATATATATATATATATATATATATATATATATATATATATATATATATATAATATATATATATATATATATATATATATATATATATATATATATATATATATATATATATATATATATTATATATATAATGTTTGGATGGCGACTTAAGATTGTATGTTTTTGAGGTCAATATTGTCGTTCCCTTTTCGACAAGCTGCATTGACAATATAACAGAGAGTGCAAACAAGTCTGTTTCAACAAGAAATGCCAAGTTGTGCCTATAAGTATGAAATAGAAGTGGCCTAGTCAATTATTCAAGTGTAACCAAGTGTATCATGATATGTGTTTTTATTTAAAACTATTGCCGAACATAATCCGTCAGCCAATGGGACATGGATGACTATGAACTTAAATACATGTTTCATATACTAGGATACTATCATATACTAGGATACATGTCATATACTAGGATACTATCATAACCATCTTTTGCATATCTACCTGCTTAACTTAACCTGCTAGAATTTATTCCAAATTTTCCTCGCATTAACCTGCTTTGCACCATAAATCTTTATCTCTACCAAAGCACAAATGACGAAGATAAAATAACAATATCCCGTGCTAAGATCAACGGTGGTAAAACCGTTTGCCTTATCTCAGAACAATTCTGACCTGAAATGACAAATCAAATTATTATGTAATGCGTTGAGTTTTATCGGATTGTGATATAACATTTATATAGACGATGGTTGGTGGCTTATTCTTCACAGCTGTTCTTAGAGATACAAGGTTAACTTTTCAATTTTATCCAATTTTGAGACCTTTTCATCTGGCACATGTTCAAGTTTCAATGGTTAATAGAAGTAATAAATCTTTTAATTTTGAAGAATCCTTACCCATAGAACACTAGTGTTCCATTAGCTGGAGATATTTGTAAACCGAACCTCCCTCTTGCTTAGATTGATTAAACTACCGATAGCATTACTTTTCCTACATTGGGCATATTAGTCATAGAATAAATATATGGATGAAAATCATAACTACCCCAAGAAGTAATTTAAATGAAACCAGAGGAAATATTATGATGAATCCACAATTTTAAGACATTTAAGCGTACGCAACGCGGCAACGCATGAGAAATGGATCCTCGGTAAAAAAAAAACCAAGAATTTACAGACCTGCAGTTCTCATAATTAATTTAAGCGAAATTTAACTATAAAAATCGAGAGACATTCTTAATATATAAAATAATATACCTATTATTATTATAACTCCATCACTATATATATCCATCTATATATAAATGTTACCTAGAAAGCTCTCTGTTAGTTGGTTTCCTCGAACAGCGATTCAATTTAAGGCAGGAAGTGTTTCTGGTATTTAATTTGAAACTGTACGTGCGTATATATATATATATATATATATATATATATATATATATATATATATATATATATATATATATATATATATATATATATATATATATATATATATATATATATATATATATATATATATATATATATATATATATATATATATATATATAACGTCTTTATTCTCTTGGGTTATTGAACCAGAAAACTTGTCACAAAATAAAAAGTGGAACGAGTCTCTCGTTAAACCATAATCTAATTTCCGATAGAATGAGAAACATCTATCTCATGACTACTGTCTTGTGATTTAAATTTCACTTTTAAAGACATGCTTCGAATTACGTTATATCTCATTATTGATCCTTACCTAAAATATTATTTAAAAAAAAAACTAATAATGCAAGAAAATATAGAAAGTTTAGAAGACGCCATCACACTACACCACCACGGTACTACCATCACATTCAATTCTGCAATGGTAAATAAAATGTTGAGAGTGGTTTGAAACCATATTTCAAGACTTTGGTTTTTAAACGTCTTATGAAAAATTTGGATAATCTTGACTTTTCTACTTTAAACTAAAGCAACTAGATATGGTTTTGTCTGCAACTTAGTAAACATATTCCCAGTGTAGACCTTCCGGCGACCACATCTCCTGAAATACTTCTTGGACATATAGTATGTATATACTTTCTGGTAGCTACACATTTAAAATTCGGTTTGTTCACTTACATGAATATATGCAGATTTGATAAACCTGTAATCGACGTAAAATCCAGTGGGATTAACTCGCCTGAGCGAATTAATGTGATTTCTGAATACAATACAACTTCGACTGAGACCTTACGAACCATTTCAACATATTGGTGCACATTGTAGGTGGTCAGAACAATGAATGTTTTTACACACAATCGCTTTTTATGTCATCCGGTGCATGTTAATTTTTGATCAACGCGAAAATTAAACTAATAAACTCGAGACCGTGGCGTGATGAGAAACTCTTGTAACCATTAAGATACAACCAGGAACAATCTATAATATACAGAAATTAAAACTATTTCAGTTTATCAATTCAATCGCATAAGCCGGACAAGAACAATCGCATGAAACAAGAATGTACTCTAGATCTTAGACGACAGGTGTATGTAGCGTCTTCTAAACTCAACAAAACACAACTTCTGTTTCTCGAAAAAAGTCATGCCTGCAAGATGATCGGTTCTTTTCGGTGGTGTGTAATTATCGCGGGATGTTCGGGCATCCCAAAAAAGATGCTTTGGAATTTGTCGATCTAATTTAGCGGTTATGGAAAGGCAAGAAAATCTTTATTAACTCTTAGAATTTCAGGTGGATATAGGTGTACGTATTTAATGCTTGCTTTCAATGGATATATAGAAATAGATATCGGAGACCCCGGTGCACCATATCAAATGAAATGGAAATTTGTCAGGTGGATCGAATATTCAGATATGACATATTTTTGAAGACGGAAATAGTGTTTCAGTTGTTTTTGCAAAGATATATGGGTGAGTGACTATTATTGTCAGCCATGTCACAAGAGTGCGGTTTGAAGGTAGAAAATTGGCAAGATCACTATATATGCAACATATATGCTATATATGTTGGTGGCCGAGTAGTATAGAGAACTATAAAAAATGACAGTACATTCTAACAGAGAATTCGTAGTTTGGTCTGCTCTAACGAAACCTCGTGAACGAGTTCATTTTAAATTTGCTGGTTCATAATCCATACATAATTTATTTAGTAGAAATATTAGGTCGTGGTATATACGCAACAGAAATCAAATGCAGATTTTGAAAACATAAAATGGAAAAACAGAACTCTTATGTCATCTACTGATCAGTCAGGAAACACTTTGGAAATACAGGTCAATCGTTATAATTTCAGAAGGTGGACCGAACATAGTGACCAAGTTGATGTACTTCTAAGATGCAGGTGACTATACATAGCGCATGCAACTTAGAAAACCGACACTCGTTTCCCATAAAAGAAACTACACTGCAACTCCTTATAGCTAAGAAGTCCTTTTTAATTGCGATCACGAGCCAGCTCTTCATACTGTTGCAAGCAACCAGAAGATACCAGATCGCTCTCTACGCCGTGGAGCCATCGTCGCCGACAGCGACCTGTTCGCCTACCGAAAGGCGACTCTCCCTTCAAAGATCGCTGTATCATTCTGTTTGGATCTGCACGTAGAACGTGACTCTTAACATGTCCTTTGATTTCAAGCACAATATCAGGAATTTGCATTAAATTCCTGATCTCGTGGTTGAAACGGACTCGTGGTTGAACTCGGACTGACTGCACGTTCCACGTGCCGATCCTCATTCTCGTTTCCGGGTACTTAAGCAAGGGGCAATATTGTTTTGGCGATATTCGATTTTTTTTTTACTTGTTGACATTTTTAACATTTGTAGTTTTTTACGGATGCGGGTCGTCAGCCCAGCGATCCAACCAGATTTAGTCGCCTTCTACGACAAGTTACTGTGGTGATATGCTATGGGTTTCATGTTTCGTTTGTAAATTTTACGCAACACGAATGCCCCCACCCACAGGGCTTATAAAACTCATACAGAAACCTGAATAAACATATCCAATGTAAATACATGAGTAGTGTGTATAAGAGGATGTATTTTGTCATCTTATTTACTGTCTCGTATTATACCAACCACTAACAAAGTGGATGACAGTTTTTAAATATTCGCCATTGGACGATGAGAGCTGTATAAGATGTGGGACATAATCACAAATATGCTTCTTGTTATCGTTTCCAACACCGTACTTTCATTGCACTTTCTACATCATTCTCCTATAAAAGATAACCACAACAGAGCTCTGTATATAGGATGTCCCAATAACCGGTTCAGATTTGACATATAAGTTATTTTGGCTCTGGCAACACTAATGTTATTCTTCCTTTGACAGAAACTCAGTATTTTATTTTTTGTGTACGAAATGAGTCGTTTAACCCTTCATAGAAATGTTGGAAATTTACTTGTCGTACAAAATTTGGTCAAAACACGGAACCCACGACCAACGGTATCAAGAAATTTGTGCATAAAGTACGTGTTACGGGCTACCTAGTCCCGCGTACTCGTGTTCGTTCAGCCGAAAATAAGGGGAGTTAAAAATTCAAACATCCATTGCGTGTTACTGTTTGGTGCGGTTTGGTGCATGACGGCATTATTGAACCGTATTTCTTCAAAATGAGGTTAGCGCGATTTTTAGGCCAACGGAATCAACTACCGCCACATATAAACATCTTTTATGTAGCCATATCTTGAAGATATTGGTTTAGACGACCTTTACCTTATAAAAACTACTTTCAGCTAGAGTATAATATACTCTGAGTAATATACTGAAATTAGTAACCATATAAATATCTGATCTATAAATTAATTATCAACTCTGTGTGATGTGCTAATAAATAAAATTGTTATACATTTGCATAATCTAATTAATAACGTTGTATTAATTTACAATCAAATTAGAAACAAAAATCTACTTGTTGTTTATTATCTATTTGGTTGCTGTTGTTGTATTTCTATATTAAGCTATTGTGCAAGACAATAAGCCTTGACATTGGACAAATGCCAGATCTATATACACATTCAAATGTGTAATGAAAATTTTGCTGACGTCAATCATTTGAAATTTCTAACAAATTGCACTTGTTTGTGGTGATTATAATGATCCATACGAGTTGCCACGAGCTTAATAGTCTAACAACAAACGCACGAATATACTATCCTAACTTTGACAGTTCAATAACTAATTATTTCCAAGTTCCAAGTTTAGTTTTGCCTCACTGAGCTGAGTTCATTTTTTCGACAAATCTATATATAATTCAATATGTCGACCAAAACCCAAAAACTTGTTCATCTGAATATAATAAGACGAACAATTTTTGCTATATACATAAAAACCGAACAAAATCGTTATTTAAATTAAAAAGTTTTGATCACGTTCCAAGCTCAGGTGTCAAATATGGACCAAAACAAAAATAAAAAGTGTACGAGTAGTAAATAATATGAGTACGATGCCGAAAAACTTAAATTGAATTCTATGTCTATATATGGTTGACATTATTCTGTACCAGGAATACCAAAAAGTATATTAAATTTAATAAAAATGTTCGAAAGGGATGATCCATACGAGGATGTCACTAATTAAGGTCTACATGTATAGCAGCTACATATATAAAACCTGTCGGAGTAAATTTATGGTTTTATCCTTATCACACATACTGGGCTTAATAAATTCACGTGACTAAACACATTTTGATAAGACTATATTTGCGTATATATACCTAAAACATGTTCGACTCTCACGATTTGTCTAATAACAAATTGTTTCATCAATTACACATTATATATAGCGACGACATTGATTACAATCGAAAAGCTATTTGCCATAAATCAACACGTTAGAGCACACAACATGGACAAGAAGAGAAATTTGTTCCAAATGTTTATGTCAGGCAAGTGTACTCTTCTAGATATGATTGACCCATATCTATATACATACATATGTATACAGGTACTTGGAAAATTATTTAAACGAAACAACAGAAGTCGCTCCATGTACATTGCAATATTAGATGACATTTAGATTTGACATGTACGTTTGTCTTTTGTTTTCGTTCATGTTGACACACACGAGAAAAAATATTTATATAAATCGTCTAAGCAGAATATTATCGTCGTTACAAAGCACATATATATACAGTAGATACATAATATTGATTTAGGAAGTTTATTAAGAGGCTGCGGGTCATATTAAATTCGTATTGTCGCTTTTCACATGAAAATAACATTTCAAGATCAAAATATTAGTTGATTGCTGACGGTTATTGATTATCAAAAATAAATTATTAGAGACAACGTTGTTGCTTAAATTTTTGGATTTTTCGTGTTAGAAATCGGTTTAGCTCATAATATTAGATGACCCGCGACCTTATAGTGTGTAAAAATGGTTTGACTGTTGTCATATTATTGGCATAAATAACGCGATCAAAACATGAAAGGAAGTAAGGTATTTTTCGAGCCTGTTCTGGTTCCTATCTGGATTATTGACGACTCAGACCCAGATCAAAAGTCAAAAGACAAGAACTTTGAACTTTATTTATTTCACACAATAATTTGTCTTAAGCTGTCTTGGCTTAAAGCTCTTCTTATTGGTGGGGCTATGCCACTAGCATTCACTTCACTTTAATCACTTTAACACTTTACTGGTTCAAGCAATAACTATTTTTCCGATACGGAAATTTAGATATTTCCAAGTGCATCCGATATATATACAACTGGGTTCGAGTTACATGAGTTGATTAGCCCGTTGTATTGTATCATCTCTGTCTATAGTATTATTCCTCCTTGTCTCAAGACTATCATAACCACTTGAAGCACCGAAGGGTGCTTTATTTGACAACTGATATAGATTTTTGTTTAGAGTTACATCAGAGCAACACTTGCAAATTGTTGAAATTTAATCAAAATAATGGTGCTGTTCGTCAAACTGTTCGGACACTTTATCTATTTTATGGCGTGCACTATAGTCCTTAAGATCAGTCAGTTGAAATAACAATAGATCGTTTTCGGATAAAGAAGCTGAAGCCACCGTACAGGAAAACATTGAAGAGGATACCAATCAATCAATTTGACGCCGTTCTCAGCAACTGGGGTTGTGTCCTTTCACGTTATGAAAGGTTTTACGAAAGATTTCAAGATTCAACTTGTGCAGGAATTAAAGCCAAACGACCATTTAACGGCGCGGCCAATTGCGGCAAATGGGCGAAACACAGATTGATATTGATGTTGGATTTCCATTCAAAATTGTGTTCCCCGAAGAAGCCCGTATTGGTTGAATGGGTATAAGAAGAATTGTCGGATTTGGAGTAAGGATAATCCACAAACTTTTGTCGAAAAACTATTATAACCACAGATTCTGTTTGGTGCGCTTTATGGGATGTTCGAGCCATTGGTCCATATGTCTTCAAAAACGACGTACTCGATTGGCTAGCATTAATCTTGCTGACATTTGGTTCCAACAGGACGAAGCCATATGCCACAGAGCGCGCGCTACAATTGATTTACTCAAAGAAAATTTTGATGAAAGAATAATTTCTGGGAAAGGTCCAATAAATAGGCCATCAAGATCGTGTGATTTAACCCCGATTGGATTATTTTGGGGATTATGTAAAGTCACTTGTCTATGTCGATAAACCAGAGACAATTGAAAACCTGGAAATCAAAATTCGAATAGTTATTGGCGAAATACGGCGAAAACGCTAGATTTTTGTGAATGCGTTCCTTGTATGCGCCAGCCGTGGCGGCCACATGGCCGAATTCATATAAACATCAATGTCATACAATTTTCTATCCAGTAATTTAAAGGCCAAAGGATTTCGAAAGGCTGCAGTATACGATTTAGATATGGCACAAACTGTTTCCAGTTAAACTGTCAAATTCGTGTGTTTCGAATATAGGATATGAGGCAGCACATAATTACTACCCCAACACAATAGCCATTTGACCGAGATTTTCTATTGTAAAGTAGCACATCAGCACACAACCTTCAAAAAGGACATCGACATGTCCAGTTGGCCAGCCTTTTTGCCTTGACCGATGATCAAAACAAATACTCGACTAAATTAGGCGATCAAGTCAGGGCAGCAATAATTGAAAGAAAAGTCGGTAATGCAGCATATGAATCAAAGTACCTCTGATCCGTTTAAGGTCAAGAAAAAGAGATTCTTTCTCGGGTCAGCCCGTCTCTCAATTTTTATTTCTTCAGATGTCATTCTCACGTATTTAAGTAAGTGTAAAAATTGGTTAACTCTCCCGTCCCGAGTACTGTATCCCGATCGCTAAATTTATTTATTTCTCAAGTAGAGTTTACTTTTAGACAAAAAACGATTTTTTTGTTAAGGAAAACAGTTAATTGTCTAGCTCAGAATAGAAAAGAGCTGAGTGTCCAAGGAAAGCAAAATAAATAAACGTCGAGTACTCTGTTACCTATAGTCATAATCAACTTGGCTGAAACACAAGGAGCTGCTGATGCGTAGTTTAAGATGTGATTGAGTCACCATGTGGAATCTTTGTTTCTCTGTTCATCTCTGAAGGCATTGCCAACATATTCACAATCTACTTGATTGTGAAAATATAGCGGTGATGCATAATGGAGTGATTAACAGGTTCCAGCTTTGACACTGGTATCACAGTCATTGCAGTGCTCGCCTTTGATGGAGCTATTAGCCATGCCGGTGGTTGGAAAACGTAATTTATATAGATAACGTTTTGCTTCCAGCCGCTCTTCTCCTTCCGTTTTTTATAAATTATAATCATTTTTTACTCGTTAATATGTACGTATAGTTTAAATGACGTTATGTGTGGGCTGGTGAGATGGGGAGCGAGGAGTCTAATCGGGATATCATTTTTGGTTCCTTCTAGCGGCATGATTTGTTTGCTTTCTAGTCTCCTCGTTTTTTATATGTCTTACCAATGCCAAAACTAATTCATCCTTGAGCTTATCTATAGCTAAACATATACTGATATAAATCTTTCTGAGCGGTAATTCTGTTAACTTAATCTTAATGGGTTGCTTAAGTAATGTCGAACATTTTACAACAAATCTAATTTTTTAACACTTCCGAACTTGCCTTGTCTCATGACCTGAGCTTGACAATTTATTAAATAGATTTGGACCCAAAAATTATGAGCCATACCATAAAAGCCACAGCAATGAAAATAATATTGTTTCGATGAAATGGCATGAAATATTTGAGATCACACCACATACGGCCATATAACAACTGGCCATTAGTTCAAGTGTAAGCATTTATAGTAGCTTGTTGTAATATCCTCAACAAATTTTGATCAAATTCCGTTTAAATCCCTTCGGTAGAGAATGCAGCATAGTTGCCGACCAGTCAAGGTCAACAAATTGAATTTTGAATTTCAGTGACCAAAGATAAGATTTCCAAGTAGTCAATCACCGATCAATATCATTAAGGGGTAATTTTAAACGACGGTTCTAGTGAATGAATAAATTGTCCGTTAAAGACACTTTCGCTTTACTTAAAATTGGTTCTAACTTAGTACATAGTGTTATAAGTATTATGTATCACCGCCCAGGTGGCGCAGTGGTTAAAGCTGTGGCTGTTGGAGCGGGAGGTACCGGGTTCGAATCCCGATAGGGGCAGGATGCAAAAGGGATTTTTCACCACTTATTTCGATCGGTGGCGTGAATGAACACATCTATGACCCCCTGTTGGAGTGCAGAATCCATGGGCTGACCCATCTTCATTCTTCAATGTCAGTACTATACGCTGGCATGGAACTATGCAATGTGCAGATGGTTAGGTAAAATCGGACCTATAGCCGTATGTCCTCCATTTGGCTGCAAATCGTAAGGTAAGGACGTAAATAAGCGAACCGCAATGGTTAAAGCTTCGACAGTTAAGAGGAGGTACCGATTTTCGAATATCGATAGAGTCAGGATGCAAAAGAATTTATCCACCACAATTTGCTATATAATCGTAGGTGTATGAATGACCACATCAAGGACCCCCTCTTGGAGTGTAGGCCGATTTATCTTCCATGTCAGTACTATAGGCTGGCATAGAGCTATGCCTTGTATGTACGTTTATTGGATGTAATGACGTAAATAAGCTAACCAAAAGAGTACAGGGAGTGACTTGAGCCTCCCAAGGGTTAGAAGAAAACAAACGAATGTTGGTAATTACTCAAGAAAAGTATTGTAGTTTTCGAATAAGCCACTTGTAACTTACGATACTTTCGTTACAACTAAACTTAAAATGATGACAGATTTAGTTTAAACCTCACAATAGAGGCCCTATTCCGTGTTAACGGAACTCCATCGATTTCAAGGGAATACTTTGTTCTGTTATAATGTTCTGTTCATGCATCGACTTCGATCTCTTCAAGCATATTCTATCAAGACCCAACTAATTCTTTTTATTTTAAGTGTTCGGTCTCGCTTAGCTGAGTCGGCTCTATTTAGATTTCAAAATTTCTAGTTTATACGCGCTTATACGATTATGCTTCATGAATGCATTAATTACACGCATATATTAAGTCCTTTAGAAATATTTAACGTGAGGGACTATTGGATCTCTTATCAATTCTATTTAATTCTTTCGAAGTTCGATAATATTTCTATAAGGTGATCGATAGAGATCTGATAGACCACACACCGTGTTTTATTTCATTCGGATCTCGTTAATTTTTAGTTTCGAGAATCGAACTCGAAATCGCAGTGTGATGATCAACTTTGTTTAACACTTTACTGCAACTGGTGCAAACAGGTTAAGTTATATCAAAATTATCGGCTAATGGTTGGTTTAATTTACCAGAAACGTGACAAACGATATTGATAATCAAAACCAGGCAGACGAAGCTTTCAAAATATATAAGTTTTCATCTAAATTTGATGACTATCGAAAGCAATGTGAGAAGTTTAAGCATGATAAAGCTAAAGTCGTGCTCTGTTATCACATCATAGAACGTTATTCTATAAGTTAGTATATGTGAAGCATTCATCATGGTTATCCTTATACACAAGTCGGGCTTACTAAACTGTTCATTACCTGTTTCAAATTCTCATTCAGCAGCGGATCGTTTGGAATTCAACAGATATAACATATAATGAATTTTTAGCTGAACATGGTACAAAAGTTCATTAATTGTGGATCCAATCAGCGAATATACAAAGTTTATGATGATCGACCAGTTTGAGTTCCTGGATTTTATTCAACACTACGGGCTACAATAGCAGTATTCTCACTTGTTCTTCAGCGACGCACACGGTTTCGATTCTTCACATCACTAAATTTTCTCAACAGCACAAATTGTTTCACTATAGTTTTACTTTCGCCTGCTACTTTCCCAACGTAACAAGCGTAAATATCTATCCGAAATTTTTGGAAACATTAAGGCCATAAACCAATCAATAAAGGCCAGTGCTGACAAATTTTGATTAACTCGGCTATAAACGGTCAACAAAAACTTGCCTGCGCCCACAATCATTTCGTAAATTTTTTTTATATTTTTAGTCGAGCAACAACACCAACACCAGCTAAACTTGAAAATCTGGTAAAGCTTTTCGAACCGCTATAATCAGAAAATTTATTTCACAAAGCAAAAAAAAAAATATAATAAATAATCTCTTGTGTATTCGAGAAATCTGAATAAACACAACAACAAATTGTAAAGCAAATATTTGCAAACTTGTGATGTCTCCTCTTAATTCATTTACATTAACTCTTATTATTATTATAGTCTTGTTTGGGGATCGTGTAGTAGTATCTTCCATATATTTGTGTGTATATACATATGCCTATATACATTTGGATTCTAAACCAAATTCCAACACTGTATATTAAGACACAAATTGAATAGATAAGACGAAAATGATTTCTATCCGCGTGAACATACTCTTAATAGAAAATTCTTAAAATTTATCTCTTTTGAGATGAACATACACACACACACACACATACACATGTGCGTTTATAAATTATAAGATGAATATACTGAAAATACAAACAGATTTATTTGTATATACGAGTTTCTGGAGGTCAGTTCGAATTTATTGAGATTCTACGCAAATGCATCTTTAAGTTTGAATAAGAAAAACACATTTTCGTATGAAAAAAAAAGTGATGCGACCATATAATAAGGGTCTAAACTACTCGAATTAGTATTGTGGAAACCGATTGAATACCGGTCAAGGAAATCGGACAGTAAATCAAATAACGTTACAGTAAGATTATAAATATTGCTTCAAAAAGTTTTGTGATGGCTGATTGGTTAAGATTATTGGACCACAATCTGAACAGTTCAATGCAGTGACGATCTACAGTAATATCACAATAGAAGACATAAACAAGGCTCTGAAAACAATCGGCGACGGCTGCGGTCCTGACCAAATACCTGCTTCTTTTATGAAAACTTACATCAATTTGGAACTACCTCTTTGCATGCCGTTCAATCAGTCGCTGAGATTGGGAGAGCTTCCTAAAAAATTTAAGATAACCAGAATAACCCCTTTATTCAAAACTGATGATAGAAGTATCATGTAACTATGGCTTGCATTATCGATAAACGGTAAATCGATTTACCGGGTTTACCATCCAAATTTCATTACCAAATTACCGGTAAAACCTAAAGGTAGTCTACCTTTCGTATGATGTAAGAACTTTAATAATCGCCAGAGGATATTTCGTTCCAAAATCGTCAAATTCAATAAGAAATATTGTAATGGCTTACGGAGAAATAATTCGTGAAATCCGTAAAGCAATTGTAAGCCAATTCGACGAATGGAGGTCAATCGAAACTCGCCGATACTCGCGGATCATGTTTAAATACTCATCATCAGCTATGTTTTGCGCATGGCATCCAACTGGCGGTAATTACAGTTTTGTACAAGAAAATGATGCGTTGTTTTAATTAGAGAATGAAGCTTCTTATTCTGAATCTGAAGTCCATGCAGAATACGAAAGCGGTCATGATTTCTCTAAGGTTTTAAATGTTATAATAACAGATGATTCGCAATATAATTATATCAGCCTAGCAATAAAATTCGATGCGTAGTAAACATATTTGGCATTCATCCATTTCTGGATAGCAAAACCCGTTGGAATTAGATTATTCGCTACGCTGGAACGATTCTTCAACTTAAAATCTGCTGTTCGAAAAAAAATTGATAGAATAAGTACCGACATCAGCTTTTCAAACATGAACTAGTCAAAAATCTGCCGAGCATTATCGAGTGTTCAAGTATGAAACTTGCAAATTGTAATATTTCTGACAATAACACTGATTCACCCGATGCTTATCCAAAAATATTTTCTGAACCATAACCGGTCACGATGAAAGAAAGATTACAACTCGCTATTCAGGAGAAACATGAAGTAAATATGGGAGCGACCCAATTCATACCAAAAAATACCCAAATTATTTTAACTGCAATATGTAATTGTTTCAAAGAAGTGGTGCCTCGACATGTATCATGCCATCGAGACCAACGTTTACAAACCTTTTTGAATTCAACAGTAGTACAATCAAAGTTATTGAAAGTCAGAAGCAAATTGACATTGACCTGGTGTCAACAGACTTTGCCAGGGCGTTTGACTCCATTAGTCTTTGTTAAGCACTAGAACGGTTATCCATTTGGGATCTCAAACAACTTTGTGGTATGGTTTAAATCTTACTTAAGCAACTGCATCTAATACACTGATATTGGAAAAAGCAGACCAAGTCAATTCAAGCTATATCGGGTTTTCTACAAGGTTCCCATCTTGGCTCTTGGATTTTCACTATTTTCATCGACACAATCACTAATGTAATTCTACATGCTAAAAATTTAATGTTTGCCAACGACATCAAACTATACAGAACTATCGAAAACTTAAGCAATGACGAGATACTTCAAGAGGACATTGACAATTTAGTGAAATGGTGTGAGTTAAATCTTCTTAGCCTGTTATTTGCCATATATTATACGGTTGCAGAAAAAGAGTAAGATGATACGAATCATGATTATCTGCGACAAGGCGTATATATATATATATATATATATATATATATATATATATATATATATATATATATATATATATATATATATATATATATATATATATAACGGTTTTACCGTTGGTTTGATTTTCAACGTTGACCAATAATTAACATGCACCCGGATAAAAAGCGATTAGGCGTCAAAACATTAGTTGTGCTAATCATAACATGCACCAATACCAATCGAGAGTACTCAGTTAAGAAACGAGTAAGGCGGTTTATAGCCCGTTTGAAATATGGGCATCGTCGAAAATATGGAAGCACTTAATTGGGTGTGATAATACAGATCAGTACGGCTTAGTTTTAGTATTTCGATTTAAGTGATTGAAATTAAACGGTTGGTTTATGAAGTTTTACGTTTAAAAACGATGTGCAACGTGAGGTTAAAAGTGATGAAATTTGTTGAGCAAATTGCAAATTTACAGTATGCGTTCAAGTTAGAAATATCAGCAGGTTACAGTTCATATTATTTTGATATAGTTATGAGCAGCTAAAATTGAATGGTCAGTGGGGGAAACATTTAGTAAATCACATGTTATAACAACCATAACTCGATGGAAATTATAAGACAATTCAATCCTACAGTGTAAAAAGTATAAATAAAAGCTGGATCGTAAGTAAGATACGGTAGATAAACATGTGTTTTAACCAACAGGTTATACATAATGTTTAGTGTTCAAGATTTTTTCTTCTTTTTTTTACGCTCAGGCTTGATTGGCCTATTGTGACACCTCAGTCTAGAAAACTGTTTGTTCACATGAATACAGTCTTCGAATGAATCCCAAGATGTTCGGTATCCTCAAGGTCATAAATAGGAATCGTGAACCAAAGCATTGCAGTATATTGGGTGAGTATGAAGGACAGGGCCACAAGAAGTGATCAACATGTTTTTCTTTTCATCATCTACACTGTTTGCAGGTTGCGTTGTTCCGAATTTCGGAATGTGTTCCAGCTTACTGGAAAAATTGAAATATTAATTGGAACACAAGCATCCCACATTTAGCATAAATTCGGATGTACCAAAGAAAATTATTTACATAGGTTAACGCTTTTGTTTCAAGGCATATAATCAGGGAGTGTTTGGTGCTCGGAGGCGGGAATGTGAGCGTCATAGTATGTGCATCGGTGTTTTCGTTAGAGCATCCACTTTGTCTGAATCCATCTATTGGATTCAACACGGGGATTTATGGAGTAGTATTTTGTTTTTGTTCACGTTTGCTCACACACACATACGGGGGCAAATTTTTGCTTGTATTTTTGTATTTATCTCGTGCAATGCGTGGTCAGCAGTAGAAGTGGGTGGGGTAGCAGCGGTATTTGTTTATGTATGCGATGAGGAACTTGAAATGGTTTCTTGAAATGATTTGCATACTTTTGGAAACTGGTTTCATGGGAGTATTCATGGGGGTGTGGATTTGGTGTTTGGTTTTCATGGAAAACAGCTGTAGGTTATTCAACCTTTTTGTTTTAATTTTAATTTACAACGTTTTTTTGAAACAAAAAGGTTACACTGGTAGATGTATTGCAGTTAGTTTTTGATTTTGTGACCTACATCTGTTTTATGAGGGCGGGAGGACCTACATTTCTTTGAATATTTTTATGAGATTAGTTTTTAGAATTGTGTAGGTATGTATATATGAGGGGCAGAATTGTTAAGTATCGTTCGGTGCAGTTGAGGGTAGATTTCTCCTTGTTTGAGTGTTCGTGGAGGAGGGTCATTTTAGGTCCTTAATCGCGTATACGGGTAGATATTGTTGTTGTTGTGTGGGATGAACGGAGCAAGCGGGGGGCAGAGAAGTGGGTTGGAGGACTGAAAGTATATCACGCAGTCGGCGATCAGTCGATCGCATGGGGTTTGGGGGGGATCGGACGGTACTCGGGCGTGTTGGTTTGTAGGGTATGTGGAGGTATTGGTGGAAGTGTGTTTTTTGTGTGTGAGCGCAGGATAGGTTTTTAGTTTATTTGTGTAGGTTTGGAGTTGTGTAATGGATGGGTTTAGGCGTGGTGGATGCTCCGACTGGTATATTGATGTACGTGCTGTTCTCTTCACGTTTTCGCTTCCGAGTGTTAAATATTCTTTGATATAATGCTCTAATATGTAATTATTGTATGAATATTAAAATTTAGTTTATGGCTGCAATAATATTACGGTTTTACTGTAGTGCCGTGCCATGTATATTAATGATCGAAGGGAAAGTTTTTATCCGATCAGGACACGACCATCATACGAGCATTATATTACAATAATATAAATGGTCAGTAGAAATTATCTATTTATTGATAAGATTTACTAATTATGTAACAGGAAAATGGTTCTGCTGCGGATTGTCGCCCTAGTCGTTTCTGTGACTAACATTCCTTTCCTTAAAACCCTCAGTATTGTGATGTAATTTGCATAATTGTTGCATATTTTTGGAATGTAAGTTTTCAGATGTCTATTTTTTTTCTCTGATGAGCATGTTCCAGAATTATGGTAACATTATCGTAATGGATGGCTTAAACTATCATACCATATTAATTAAATTGTTTCAGATACCTAAACCATAAGTTAGTAAATTTTCTTTCAGAGTTGTTGTACCTCTGTTTTAATCAAATTAATTTAGTTTTAATTTAATTCCAAATACAACAGAGCATAGATTAGAATTGTGATTGGCTTGTGATTGTACTAACAGTAGTTCAGTAACGATTTGTCAGGTGTCAGTAACCGGGTCGTTCTCTCTTTACTAACATACCTTCCAATCCTTACCTATCGTTTTATGTAAAAAGCTGTAGGGATAGGCATGGCGTTATCCGGTAATAATGCCTAGCGCTTGGTTCTTCAGTCCTATCAATCAATCTATTAGAGATTAACGCTTTTGTTTCAAGCATCCCGATGAATCTCTTTCTTGGTTTCCAGCTTATTGGTACTAGATCTGGAGCTAATATTTTCAGAGTGACCATCATTTCCCACGCTTCTTTGTTAAATTGGCTCTAGGCCACTTTTAATGTTAAAATGTATATATACTCATCGAACTGTATACTAATGGACTTGTTGAGCGCACTTCTATTGAGGACATGTTGAAAGCTGTGCTAAGCACTTGCAAATTTTTTCTTCGTATGCAAGTGAATTTGGATAAATCTGGATTATTGGTGATATATATACTATGTATATGCGGCTAAAGCAGCAACATCAAGCATGTTATAAAAAAATGCAAGAGACCATCTTTTAGTACGTCGTTTGGTTGTTTCACGCTGACTTGTAGCTTGAAACTCTTTGGGAATATATAGGACTTATATTTTCGTAGAGTGCCCACCACGCCTAATTTTTACCGCATGAGTTCTTTAGTCAAAGGTAGTGAGGTGAAAAAGTTATCAATCGTAAGTGTGCGACCAGACGTTCTCATAAGCGGTTTTACTACGCGTTCACATTGGTTCACTTCTCGAGCTTCGTTGGATAACTTTCCCGTATAAATCCTAGCTTGTTAACGGTACGCTGTTTTGGAATCACTATATCCATTGAGGAAATTTAGCCAGTTTTGACGGAATTTATTGCGTAATTTTTGTTTTGCCTCTAAAGGGATACAGCGGTTCGTCTACAGTTATTGCCTCATATGATGTTAAGTTTTTTCTCAAATTGGAATTGGGCATTTCGAACGAATTTCTTATTATGGAAGCTTTATCACTTTTAATGCGCTCGGCACAAGTACGTTTGCTGTCGAAACGTAAATATTAAGTGTAGTCGCTCGGACAACCCATTATGATTGGAAAAAGTTTTCCACATATCTAAAGTACCAAATTCCTCTGAAACATACAATAACAATATAAACTTCGAATAAAAATTGCGAAACTAAATACAGATAAGCCTACACACCCGGATGTGTTCGTGTTGTATATGTCATATAGCTAAAATAAGATGTCTTACACGTTAATAAACGGTAATTTTAATTTTTATTTTTTGCAAAATATTTGAATCAAGAGATCAATTCGAAAAGTACCTGTAAATCTGTAAAAAATTCAATTTAAACATTCAAAATCACTCCCGGGTATGTCGTGTCGACACTAGGCTTAAAACACGTAAATATTTCGTTAAGTAAACCTAATTATCTGCCAACAAGTGCCAAATGAGACAAAAATTAGTAAAGAACAACCAAATAACACAAACAACACTATATATTCCATGACATTGGTCCTATAAATTATTATACGATAAATCATAGAATTGCGGAGCAGAGAAAAGCCAGTAATCGAGCCAGAACTACGTTAACAACAGTTTCTCAGTCCCGTCAGTCGCAACACGAACGTTTAATCGGTTCCTACTATGAATGCACAGAACAAGTTATATTATATGTCCAAGGTTGTTAGGTGATCTTCAAATAGAAACCAAATAGCAAACAACAATGCATTCTGTGGAAAGAATATGCAGAACAGAAACACAGAAATGATTTATATGCTTTCTTCTTCTGAACAAGTAATAACTCCATGAATTTTCATGGCTCCAAGGCTTTCATGATACCTCTATCATAGTTCAAGAATAACTTGCATTTGGATTGTTTATTGTGCCAAGATATTATCTCTTTTGGTATAGACCGTTAAAGTTATTGTTGAAGTAGTTAAGAGATAACAACGTGACACCTAGCTCTGGCTTAGATCCCAAAATAAGGAGGATGTATTCACCCGGGTCAATACCTGATGGTTAGCAATACCTGATGGTTAGACTACTAAATACTGAATCCATATGGAGACAGACGAGAAATTGCTCATACAGCAAAAATTGATATTCTTTCAAAAGTTCAGAATTATAATCTATCACTTCATACAGACTGAAAAATTTAAACTCCATACAACCAAATTTCAAGATCTTATCAACAATAGCATTTTGGGATCTAATTACCAATCTGATGAAGTGAACAGTATTTCAAGGCAGTATTGGAAACCTCAGTTGTCGATGTTGCCTAATACATTCTCGGGGTCGTGAAAAATATGCCTAAAATTGATTGGTTTGATCAGGTGTGTTGCCAAGCAAGCCCATGACACGATGAATCAAGAGAGACTATGGTTTGCGCTTGAATACGTGCATCTGTGTAAAATGACTGTAACACAGTCACAATGTTGTGTTAAAGTTGAGAAAAGGGTATCGAGAACTTTTGCAATTAACTTCTGGGGACCGACAAGGAGATGCGCTGTCATTAATGCTTTTTAATACATCCTTCGTAGAAGCGGAAAACCTCAAAACAATATCTTATTCCGACAATCCAATCGACTTCTTGGATGTGATTGGATTAAATGGCAACGAAGTGAAAGAGATACGTGTTCTACTAAAACAGTGCTCAGCTTCCGTTTGTCCTTAAAATCTACGAGTTCAAAACAAAATATCTGATTTCTGGTTTTCGTGACCATTTCAGTAGTGGTACCCACACGTTTAAAAGAGTAATGAAATTCAAGTGTTTTGGTTCTCTTATGCACGATAATAGTGTGGGCGAGAATTTTGAGGTTCGTCTTGCCGCTGGCAGTCGAGTTTTATATCCTCTACGTCCACTTCTAAACTCAAAATATTTTATGTGTTGATCAAATCCGTTGTCAAGTATGGATGTGAGAGTAGGACCTCGGCGGATGAGTACGAAAGATGGCTCCTAACATTCGAGAGAAGAATTATGAGTTTGATATATGAGAAGAATTATGCGTGCGGTTTAAAACGCGACATTTATAACACGTACCGAGATCTGTTCAATCACAAGAATAGGAATTTAATGCGGATACTGATAGTGGTACGTTCTGTGTGCTGGTCCTAACCGAATGATACAGAGATCTTTAAAGGGAGAGTCCCATTTTGGTAGGCGAAGAGGTCGCTTTCGGCGACGGCGAAGAGCTACTTTTGTTGTACCGCAACGATTTCCAAACGATACTTTTTTGTACATGACTGCGTTTTTTAAGATACTTCGAAAAGCATCGTATCTGATTACTAAAATTCGGTGTAGATAAGAATTTAATTGATATTAGTTTTGTTGTTGCTAATATTTTTATTTATAACCCATGTTTTAGCATCACTAGACCCGTGAATTAAAGATTAGTCTCCTCTTCCGTAAAGCTCCAAAATGTTTGGTCAAACAGACCGATTTCCAGTAGAGGTTGCTAATGACATTTTAGTGTTAAATCTTTAAGAACGTCCAGTTTCTTATAGAGACTATGGTACCTTTGAAATTCTAGATTTTATTCGCTACAAATCGAAGTACTCACATCAGATGCGGAAATACTGCCCTACAACTGTACTGACATGTATAAAGTACTGACATGTATTTACCATAAGCTTTTCATTCAAAAGTTTACAATTTTAATTTTATGCCTTAGAGAATATATAATGTTTTTCCAGTTTTTCATTGCACCAAATACGCTTGTGACTTCGTCCGTTTAACATGTACAAAGACTATATACTCGTACAAACGAAAATACTTAAGACCGTTATACTGCAAAGTGAAAAGTTCTAATCATTTAAGTAATCAAATAAAAGTGGAATTTTATGTTATTATACGGTTGTATAAATATGCATCCCACCATATTTTCTCACCCCACTGCGTCCTTTTATGTTTTATATGAAATTGAAGCAAGAAATGTTTTCATAGTTTTTCTTCATTTTCCCGGTTTGTTTTTGTTATTTATTTAAACAAAATATTAATTTATGTTGTGGGCGCGGTTGATTACAACAACAACCTGTATATATATATATATATATTTACACCATTAAAGCTAATTTTCCTCCCTTTTCCATATATAGTATATACACTTGTTGGTATAAAATTGTTATAGGCAATCGAACTTCCCAATGCATAAAACGCAAAAAATCTACTCGACATCGCGCCATTATATATACACAAAATGATATATAATTGTAGCGATGCTTAATAGCTGACGGAAGGTTGTGTATATGGTGGCACAATACTAGACAAAACAACATAAATATTATGAATTCATGTTGATTGAAACATGCGTTGATGAAATTGACCGACGATGATAACAATGATATAAGAATGTGATGCGATATGGATGGAAAGAGGTTCGCAGGTGAAATGGAACATGTTACATAAAATTATATGTTATGCCCAAGCTATATACACATAAACTCGTACAAATACATATATGTCAATAGAAGACATATATACATAAGTATGTACAAATGAGGTGCAACCATTGCTTATTTATGTCACGTACACGATGATTTTTAGTTTTGTGTACATTTTCTAAATAAATCAACAAAACGATACCAAATGCAGTATAAACATCATATATCAATTAATTACAAAATTGATAAGAAATGTATTAAGATCGATCTTCATAGATAATGAATTAAATCAAGGTGATGGGAAAATTTTTTTTTTGCTATATCGAACATACACTTCGATATCATACAAAGTTATATAGAGAATATATATAGTTGGTTGGACTCGATTATAGATTGATTAAATAATTAGAGAAAATTGCTTTCGGAATGTTGTAATTGGTTGTGTATACGAGTATGTATATAGGGACGGTCGATTTGCTTTGTATATACCGATTTCTATTATAGGTTGGATTATCGATTTTGGTTAACTCGTGCTATATTATACATCGGAACCATCAATTTGAGATACAAATTAAATTTGCTACTCTAAGTGTCTAAATGTGAAATTCACAACACATATATTACGTGTAAAGCTCAATTTCAATTACTTGTTAGAAGGATTCTTAAAAATAATATGTCAAAATCAGTTAATATATTTCTTTTATTCTTGTGCTGTCTCATTGCATATTATTCTTGTGATATATGTAATCATAAACTTAATACCTATGCTAGATATCTTGGCTGTATCATTAAATTATTCACACAGTTATCAACATATTTATAAGAAGCTAGGTGTGGTATATGAAGACTAATATTATAAATGTCATCTTGATATATGCGGTAACCGAACGATATTATTTATTAATTTAAGTTTGTAATTCAGAATTTTATATACGTAGAGTAAATAGAATCCTGAATCGTTGAGGAGGAAATTCCATAATGAGATGGAGTAGGTCTAGAGTTAGTACCGATATGAAGAGGAATATCTATAATGTTATTTTTCGTAGTTCACTCATGCCGCCTACAGAGGATTGTGTCTGTTTTCGAATTTTCAGCAAAAGTATAACTTTAATCAATATAACAGGATACCTGTTCAACTGCCGATAGGCAGCCTTTTTTATAAGATTTACGGCACCATCCACTATACGGATGAAGAACGAGACCGATTTATAATTGGTATTAAATTTCGAATCTTGTGAAAAAAATTGGGCAAACACATCAGGATCTCCAACTTCCGTAAACATTCGCCTTAAAAATCAGTACTTAAAGTAGTTAAAGAGCACTTAAAAATCAGTACTTAAAGAGTACTTTAAAATCATCACTCACTCAAACGTGTAATAATCGGTGGTGGTTTTGTGGTCCTTTATCACATTGAGTGATAAAAAGGATGATATAATGAAATTGTCGTAGTTTACTGAAATTTAAAAATGCATGAATAACTTCACGTCGTATATTGAAACGGGTAACAAAGACAACGATATATCTTCCATCTCGTTTATACCGCAGTCAACACTTTATAGTGTTTGTCATATGTTATTTAAAATTGTTTCCAATATCATTAATTAAGTTGTACATATAAGAATATTTACCATATTATAAAAATTGTATCACTACCTTTATTCAACCACTTCATATACAAAATGATATAATTACTTTTGGGGTTATGTAGAAACGTCAATTTATCACTCTAAAATATTCATTTCTCCTTAAAATTCATTATTTCCCTTTTATAATTTATTGCACAGGGTTGTGTTTGTACACTTATTTAATTTTTTCTATATCACGAAAAAGTCTCCAACCGTGATATAAAAGTATGACAAACCACCACAAAATGACCACCCAGGCCTGGTCTCACAAACAATATAAGTGGCAAATTTGGTGATCGTTATTGTTGTGATTTAAGCGGTTTACTCGAGTTCGCCATAGTTCTCCATTTTACGTGCACTCCTCTTTAGTATCAATGATCTACAAATATATGGAAAAGCTAACTTAGGATTGTGATTAGATACTTGTTTTCAAGTGTGAATTAGCATTCATATACGTCTACAAGCAAAAAATCCTTGCTCTTGTACGTTCATACATCGAAAGACAGCCTGTGCCTGTTAAATTGTCTGTTATATGTCACTAAAAACTAGGCCGGCATAAATATATAAGTAACAAAAATACAAGAAGTACTTTCATTTTGGTTATCTAACTTTAAAAAACTTATATCTAGCTTCTGACAAAGTTTCTCCCATTCTATACTTTGCAGTATTAAAATACACTCTTGAAGTTTCTAAATTAAGATTCATAGTGTAATTTAACAAAGTACACTAAAATATTTTACTGTTAGTAAAGTAAAGTGTAAAATAAATTGTAAAGTAGAGTATAAAGCAAAGTGTAAAGTAAAGTTGAAAGTTAAGTTTTAAATAAAATGTAAAGTAAAGTGTAAAGTAAAATGTGAAGTAAAGTGGAAAGTAAAGTGGAAAGTAAAGTGTTAAATAAAGTGTAATGTAAAGTGTAAAGTAAAGTGTAAAGTAAAATGTAAAGTAAAGTGTATTATAGTGTAAAGTAAAGTGTACAGTAAAGTGTAAAGTAAAGTGTAAAGTAAAGTGTTAAGTAAAGGGTAAAGTAAAGGGTAAAGTAAAGAATAAAGTAAAGTTTAAAATAAAATTACAGTAAATTTCTGATGTTTATGAAAAGCAGAAATAAGAACTCAAGAAGTTAGTTGACTACAATGTTGACTTTATACACAGGATTACCATGATACACAGACAATATAATTGAAACAATATCGTCATCACCGAATGATTAAAAACCATAAGAAAGACGGTTATCAAAATAAATGTCATAGTCTTGAATAGGTTTGCTGCATTTTTGAATATTCTAAATCCTACCGAATTAGATGGTTAGACCACGGAAACAGCTTTGTAGCTCTGTAATAAAGAAATAATAAAAAAAAGATCCTAAACGCCCTGCTGAACATTTCACAAGATATGTTCGACTTATGAAGTCAAAATTGGAGGCAACAGATGATCATGTTAAAAAAAAGTGTACAGAAGATGTTCATCTGCAAATTTATATGGAAACTTTCTCCAAAATCAAACAAATGTAAGCTTTCTTTAAAATAAATCGTATATCGACAAAACGTACAAACGGATCAAAATGAAAGAACTAATTACGAGAAATGGTTAATTTAAGAAACGATAAAAATTAAACATTTCCAGGTAAATTACTTTGCCAACGAAATTCTAAATCGATCGAGAACTACTAACAAACATACAAGTATGACTTTTGGTTTGGTTATTTTACTTTCAAAACCTACTATTAAATCAGGTTTCTGACAAAGTTTTTCTCATTCTATAATTTGTAGTGTTAAGTTACACTACTAAACTTTCTGAAGTAAAGAAATTTTAAAGGATTGTGTAAAATAAATGGTAAAGTAAAGAGCAAAGAAAACTGTAAAGTGTAAGATAAAATCTAAAGTAAAATGTAAGATAAAGTGTAAAGTAAAGGGTAAAGTAAAGTGGTAAATTATATATAGAGCGTAAAGTGAAGTGTAAAGTACAGTGTAAAGTAAAGTGTAAAGTGAAGTGTAAAGTAAAGTGTATAGTAAAGTGTGAAATAAAGTACAAGGTACAAAACCAAAAGTAAAGGTAAGTGTCACTGTAACGCCATGAAATTCTACAGTAAATTTCTGGTGATTAAGAAAAGTAGAAATGAGAACTTAAGCAGTTAGATGACTACAATGTTGACTCTGTGTACAGGATTACAATGACTACCTCGAATTGGTTGAATCGGCAAAATTGGTTGAACAGCTAGAAACAACGCAAATGCTACATTATTGCTACATTATTGCTACATTATTGCTACATTATTGAATATATCAAATCCAACCGAATTAGTTGGTTTAACTTCGGAACCAGCTTCGTAGCTCTGTATTAAAGAAATAATACAAAAGATGTTCCAAAGCACCGTGTTGCTTTCGAAGAAGAAGAGATACACTGTGCAGGTCTTACGATATTTAATATGACCTGTTCGGCATAGGATGCTGAAACTGGAGTGAACAGATGATGATGTTCATCATTTGCCTCTGCAACTTCAATTTATCATTGAAAATTTAAAAAAGGAGGTTATGGCACATTAAATCAATTGCTTCCAATACGAATTGGAATCGGTGTAGAATAGGTAACTTAAACGAATGTCTTGATCAAATTTAAAAGTTATTATTTTGTTATTGAACTAACTGTACCTCAATCGAATGTCGGTTTGACAATTTATCTCTTACATGCGAATTTTTGACAGTACGGTACGACAGCAGATGAAAATATGGCACTGGTGCGCAATAGTGTTGCAGAGTCTCCAAAAAAAGTCAAAATTGATAATGAGCCCATTTTCATCTCAGTGGCCACATCAATAAACAGAACAGTCGGTTTTGGGGAACACTGAATCCTCAATTAATTCATCAATTGTGGTATTGATGCTGAAAACATCATTGGTCCCTATTTTTTTGGAAATGATCAAGGCGTTGAAGTTACTGTTACTACCGAACGGTACCAAGATATGATTCAAAATTTTCTTGTGTCTGAAATGGAAGAGCAAGGACTAGAGGACATGTCGTTTCAGCAAGATGGGGCCACAGCACACACAGCCCGTTGAACAATTCAATTATTAAATGAGGTTTTTCTACGAAGACTAATTTCTCGAAATGCGGATTTAGCACGACCAGCCAGATGACCTCCGAACTTAATAGCACCTGACTTTTACTTAGCTTTCCTTTGAACAAAGTTATAGGCAATCAAAATGGTAGCAGGTCTTTTGCCCCACCCTGTACATACATTTTACAACCACCTTGAACTATGAAAAAATTAATGAGTAGACGAATGAGTATTAGACATTTAAACCTCATAGAACCACATTGTTGTTTCAATACTGGCCGGTAAAAACCGTTAACAATAATTACCAGTAACTATTTCATATATTTAGCTTTCACAAATCCATAACATTTTGTTCAAAGCACATTCAATAAACGTATATACATATTACAATTCCAAACGCAGATTAAATCTAAGTAAGTTTTCTTTGCGCGACATCTTAACGAAACCAGCTGCATGTTTCAAGAAAAAAAAACTACAACAACCAAACCCATTTTAATATTTTTCGATGCATCTCTAAAACTATTACATACATGTAAAAATTAAAATAACAACTGCACTTAGTGTATGGAAAACCAGTTCGCTTTATATCAACCAATTGCATTGGTGCACTAAACACAAAACTGTCGTCTCGTTTGACCACTTTTCGATACTCGTATACATGTACTCGTATAGTTATAATACGCGAATAATTTTACTATTAAAAAGTTTTAAATATTTAAGTTACATTCGCGACCACTCTCCACACTTGGTTTGATTGATTTTCGGTTTTTGTAAAGTTTTTGTTTGATTTTGCACAGTTAACACAATCCAAGAAGTTGTTATGTGTCTAATAATAGCTAAGAAGGTTATATTGATTATGAAATTACACTTGAATTTAATTGTTTCTTGTTTTGCTGTTCGTTAAATAGTTATGTACGTTTGTAAGTCGAGTGTGCGTGGTATGGTGTGGTGTGATGAGGGGTGTGTGTATGTAATAAAGAAGTTAATAAGACGCGAGTAGTTCTGATCTAAGAGAGATAGATCAAATAATAATTTGCCGGCAGTTTTGTTTCTTATTGTATAGAATTGATATGAGATGCGACAGTATAAGAAGAAGGTGAATGTCACAGTAATTGTAATTACAGCAATTTTTTGGAATGCTAGACATTGTATACGAGTATACTATACCATTGACGGAAAGAAGTTTTTTTATTGGTGTCAAATTGTTTATGTTCGCAATTTTCGTTTCATCTTAAAATTTTTGCGACGACCTTTTATTCAATATTTCTAAGTAATGTTTCTTGTTTCTATTCTTCAGGCAATTAGAAGAATGCGTGTGGTGTAGTTATATATAGATACATTATTGAGATTATAGAAGGATTATAACATTTTTACTATCCATTAGATCGAACGTAATGTAACTTGTTCAGCGATTAATGTTCTGAGTAACATCATGTCAATGTAAAGGATTTTACAATAAGAGATTTCATTTTAATATTTAACGATCAAACGAGCATTTTTTAAGAGAAATCAATGAAAATTTATTTCATTGTAAAGTCGGCTAGGCTTGAAGTACCATATCCTTTCTATGAAATTTTCCATGACCAATTCGCACATTTGCGACTGCATGTGCTCGATAACTTGACGTATTCCATCTTTAAGGTCTTGAATCAATCGTACAGCATTGGTATAGACGTAATCTTTCACGTGGCATCAAAGAATCAAGTCTAAATGTGTTAAATCACAAGATCTCGTAGGCCAATTGTGATCACCTCTTCGAGAAATAACACGGCCAGTAAACTCTTATTGCAAAATTGCGTGTGTGGCACGTAGCGCCATCTTGCACAAAAATAAACGTCGTCCACATCAATATCTTCCAATTCTGGCCATAAAAAATCATTAATCATAGCTCGGTAGCGCAATCCATTCACCGTTACAGTTTTCGTAAAAGTAAGGTTCATTCACACCTTCCTCCAAAAACCGCATCAAACAGCGACTCGTTGAGATGATGCCATTAAAGGACCCAATCACCGCTCAGGTGGAGCAGTGGTTAAAGCTGCGGCAGCTGGAATGGAGGTTCCGGGTTCGAATCCCGATAGTGTCAGGATGCAAAAAGGGACTTTCACCATCAATCGTTTGGGCGCTGCGATCGGTGGTGTAAATAAACAGATCTGGACCCTTTGTTGAGTTTAGAATCCATAGGCCGTCCCATCAACCATGTCAGTACTATAGGCTCTACTATAGCCGTACATCCAAGATCCCGGGGTATCACAACGGACCGTGCCGAACTAAGTGTGCGGTAGTAGCCACTCAAAAAAAATGGACCCAAACAGCGGAGTGAAACTGAACTTTAAAAGCCTTAGGCTCTTTATGCAAAATACGGTGTAATGTCGTTTGTGGAATGTCTAATTTCAAAGATCAACGAGGAATCGACAAACCTGTTTTTTTTTCAACACTACGGGCTACAGCAGCAATATTCACAGTTGTTCTTAAATTGCGCAGAGGTTTTCGATTTTTCACATCACTAGTTTGTTTCATTATTGCCGGCAGAGAAGGTGCTTCACGACTATCAAAAAGTGTCATTAGGTTTGCAACCTGTGACTGCAAAATGTGAAGTGAATTTCAACAAATTCAGTGCGTTGTTGAAGCGCGTATATCGTACCTTGTTTGGTTATGGCGTAGTTTTTACTTGTTAAATGTCAGCTTTAGATCTATTTCGAACTGCTCTCATAAAAGTAAATGCATCTTATGGTATTACCGAAACCCTCGATGATCGCAAACATTTTGGAATGGAGTGGACAAGATATAATAGAGTATTACGTTACTCGACACATGTCGTAAACATCTGATCTTCTGAATTTCCAATATGTGTGGCAGGCATTAATTGACAATTCACAAATACTAGCCACATAGATGTCTATTGATAATCCATTTTTTAAGAAATTCACAAAGGTCATGCAGAGTCTTAGGAATAGTCGTTCACTTGGGAAATTCAGAACATTATGGAATTACGTAGTGTACGCTCGGTATTCCTATAAATTCTAGATAATTGTACAGTAGTCGATAAAATCAAAAAGACAGTAATGCAGTCACAGACTATCAATAGAACGATGTTTACACTCCGTTGGTCTCAAACTCAATGAGTTCAAAACAAAATATTACATCTGATCTCTGGTTTTAGAGCCGAAATAAATTTCAGTGAAAAACAATCGTGCGCAAAGACGTTGGAAATGTTGGAAAAGTGTTTCGGCAACGATTCCTTAAAAAAACGGTCATTTACCAGTGGCACGAGCAGTTTAAAAGTGGTCGTGAGTAAATCGAAGATGATGAACGCAGTGGCAGACCATCGAAAGCCGACTAAAACATTGATAAAGTAAAAGAAATGTTGGTTAATAGCCGAAAATCAGAGAGATAGCCGAGGACTGGAACATTTCCTATGGATTCGTCCAAGACATTTTGGTTAATGATTTGGGTTTCGGTCGTGTAGCAGCAATGTTGGTGCCAAAAGACAATTGCATGCAAAAAAGAGATCGTTTTGACATGATTTTCGAGTCTGAAACCGTTCCAACATTCATCAAAGGGTCATTACAATAGACGAGACGTGGGTTGATGAGTACGACATGCAATCAGACATCAGGCAAGTGAATGGCGTTCTCCAAATGAGCCAGTTTTCAGTCAAAAAAAGAAGACAATGCTCATGGTTTTCATGGATTACAACGGTGCATCATGACTTTTTGCCAAAATACCAGACCGTAAACAAAGAGTATTATTTGGGCGTTAAACGACGTTTTCGTGAAACAATTCGCCGAAAGAGACCAGAATTGTGGGCAGAAATCTCGTATTGATTTTGCACCATGATAACCCACCGCGAAAAATTCAACAAATAACCTCCAACAGCCACCGAATTCATCTGATTGGGCTTCCTGTGACTTCTACCTGTTCAATCGAGGTAAGAAACCATTACGTAGAACGCGTTTTTTTGCAGCCGAGAGAAAATAATGGAAAAATCAAAGGAAGCATGTCTGATGGACATACCGAAAACCGAATTTAAAAAAATGTTTCGAGGATTGGATCAAGCGCTGGCATAAATGTGTTGTAGTCGATGGGGATAACTTTGAAGAAGACAATATAGATTAAGATTAATAAAGTTTGAATTTTTAATTTTTTGAATGAATTCGGGAACTTTGTGATCAACGGGTATAAGTAGGGTTGTCTGGTGAGTGAAGTTGACTATCTGTTAATGTAAATCGTGCTTAATAGTGAAACTACATTTATGAAATCTAAATCTCTTCATAAATACAAAAGCTAATATTTATATCTAAGATTCTACAATTTCAGAATGTTTGTCTGAGTTGTTGTCATGAATTTGACAGTTGCACCTGGCCTGATGAATATACCGAATAATCCCTTACATTTACAGCACTGGGTCTTAATAATGATGTTTGTGACAGATGTGATATTCCGGTGCTTTTTGCCAATTTATAAGTATAATTGCTATCAATTTTCGTTATGAAACGGAATTAACATAGAAAACCACTGGATAGAGATTAGCGACACACCTTAACCGCCGCCAATTGTGCTCAATAAACAACTATGTTGGATGACCTCCAGTAGATGCTCGTGATTTCATTCTCTGATTAAATAATATTTAGACATTAGTATAATTCTTCCATATATCTTTTCGAAACTACATAACTATGTGCAGCGGAGCTAATCGTATGCCAACCATTACTGGGGTATTGACTATGCTCTTGCTAGACCTTGTGTTCTTTAACTTACGTACGTTTGTGTTTATAAGATTGGATTACCTGAAAACTTGAATAAAACTGAAATTTGGACGCCTGAAGTAAATAGAAAAACTTACTGGGCGTTATGACAGGCTCCGTTCTTAGATTCCAGTTTTATATTACAGAGATGTGGTTAACATGAAATTTCAATACAAAAGAGCTGAACTCAAAAATTATACGACCGAGTTCGTTAGTCTAATACTTTGCGTTGATGTTAAGAACAGTTGTATGGTAATGTTCTTGGCCTTGTATTGGTAGAACATTCGGTTTTTGTTCATATACCTGTGAAAATTTTCCACGATACTATTGAAGCTGTTAATTCATATTTCAGTTTTTCGAAGTTCGTGTATAACAACATCGATATACTTCATCGATATTTCTGGAAGGGAACATTAAGCAGAAATTTTAGGATATTTGATATTTGTTGGCAGACTATTTTGATGGTGTTCATGTGAAGTAATCATATCATCAGTTAAAGTATTTTGTTTCTGATCGGCAATTGGATGTGGATAGCGTGACTGCATTCCACGCTATTGATCTGTATTACCAAAACCTTATTAAAAATTCACTGGATTGAAGTATTTAGCAATCATTCACATCATATGAAAACTCAAATACAAAATTTGTCAGGATTAGTTCCAAATCTCGCATATTTACTGAGTTTAAAGCCATTTCGATTGTTCCACATAAGGAAGATTTAAAATTTGAAGATGAATGTTGTTTAAATAGATTTAAGTTAGATCTGCTTAGTCAACACAATATAGTATACTTTTTGGTTTAGATAATTCTATCTTGTACTCAAAGTTAAGTTTTTAAACGAGTGGCAAAAATAGACCAGTTTTGGATTTTGCCTGATTTCCGGAACAATTTATATGTAATAATAAGAATAAGTTTGTTTTTACACTGAAAAGATGAATCATGGCGGTTACGTTTTCAAAACCGAACAATTTCTTCGTTTATGATTAATAGTTTGAACACTAATTTTGTTTAAAGGGTTAATTTTGATTTAACTATTTATATGACGTCATATATAAAGTCAACTTCTCGTATACGCTCATAATCAATAAGACTAACAAAAACCTATGTCCATCGAACCGAAGTCGACAGCAAGTTTTTGCCAAATCAAAAAGCTGATTTTTTCCCATGTAATGGAATCCACATACACCACTGGTAAGGTTCATTTTTTCGTTGACAGTGAGTTAATACGCAAAAACCCCAAAATAAAATATCCAAAAAGTCCAAATACATCATTCGAAGTTGCGGGCACTACCTATACGAACAAGTACAAAATAACTTGATGATTTAGACATATGAATATGCTAATCACACATTGAGATCGACGTTTGAGGCAGGTCACCAAGCAGGTAACACTGAGAGGAGAAGCTTGCAGAGTGTTTAGTAATCATGGCTAAATTCCATTAGATAGAATACGAATGGTTCCATAGCGATTTATCTTTGAATATGAAAAAGTTGGTTGAAACAATCGCTTAGCTTGCATTAGAGTCATGGAAATTCGGTGTTTCAAAGAGAGCGGAAAATTGAAAAAAAGTTTAACTATACAGGTTCAAACACAATGAGTCGATCGATCAAGTCATATGAAAAACGGAAAAGAGAACACAATGGACGAAGAATAAAATCAGAATGGACGCTTCTTAACATCAGTATCAAACCATTAAATTTATTTGAAGTATAGATAAAAGCTATATAAGTGTATCGAACTAACAGGTGATAAAATAACTTTCAATGAAAGCCAGTAGCTTTCTATCATGAGATTCATGACATAAAGCATCTTATATTAACTTAGACCAACTTTTGTTAATTTTAAATTATTTTTTTTACCTTGCCAATAATCTGATTCCATTGGTTTCAATCAGCTCTTTATACTATTGCAAGCAATTAGAAGAGGCTAAACCGCTCTCTACGCCATGGAGCCAAGCCATCGTCAAAGACAGCGACCTCTTCGCCTTCCGAAAGGCGGCTCACTCTTCAATGATCGCTGTATCATTCGGTTTGGATCGAGCCAGCGTACTCCACCGAGCCACGTGATTGAACAGAACCTGAGATATGTGTCACGTTTTGGGCCATATATCTCACGCATAATTCTTTTATCGAATGTCAGAAGCCATCTTTCGTACTTATCCGTCAAGGTTCAACTCTCACATCCATACATGACAATTCATAAGTGGACGTAGAGGATATAAAGCCCGATTGCCAGCAGCAAGACGAACCTTGATATCCTCTCCCACACCATTATCGTGACTAATGAGATATCCAAGATACTAAAATCTCATGACTCCTTCAAACGTGCGGTTACCACCACTTAAATGATTTGCGTCTTGGTCTCGGAAACCAGAGATCAGATATTAGGTTTTTGACTCATTGATATTAAGACCAACGAAATCTGAACACTGTTCCAGTGGATCAAGTATCTCTTTCACTCTGTTGCCATTTAATCCAATCACACAAATATCATCTGCATATGCAAAAAGATGATTGGACTGACGGAATAAGATATTGTGTTGAGGAATTTCACTTCTACGAAGGATGAATTCTAACATGAGATTAAAATGTATCGGGGACAGCACATCTCCTTGTCGAACACCAGTACTAATTGCAAAAGTTTATTCCTAAATATTAGAGATTTCAAAATCAAGTTTAATTAATAATTGAAAAATATTGAAAATATTTTACATCTATACAAAGGTACCACAAAGGTATATAGTGTACCAAATGCCAAAATTTTATAACTTTGGGGTGTTATCAAACATTTACCCATTGAGATGAAATAAATGAGGGAACAATTTTTCAAGTTTATACTCGAACTCACATCAAATCATTTTGATTTTCTCGTTTCGGTCGAAATTAAGTTCGGGAATTTTCAAGGTTCCAGCCAACTTCAATAAAAATAATAATAATACTCGTTACGTCCCCAATCTGCATAATATTTTGTCGCAATAAACAATTATGATACACATTTATATAGTTCTGTAATGTTTGAACCCTGCAGTTAAAGTCATCATAAAAAAAATTTTGCAACACTAAAAACAATTTTCTTACAATGCCATTTTTATTATCAACTGTATTCTCATAATTTTTAAAATAAAAAAAATAAATAAATAAGTTTACAGGCTATTTTTAAACATTATTATCTCTTATCATTTTATGATTTCATTTTTTCTTCATTAAATATTTGAACCTAAACAATAAATAACAATATATATATATATATATATATATATATATATATATATATATATATATATATATATATATATATATATATATATATATATGTATATATATATGTATATATATATATAAATATATGTATATATATATATAAATATATATATATATATATATATATATATATATATATATATATATATATATATATATATAAATATATATATATATATATATACTATATATATATAAATATATATATAATATTATATATATATAATATATATATAATTATATTAATAATATTATATATATATAAAAATATATATATATATATATATATATATATATATATATATATATATATATATATATATATAATATATATAAATATATAATATAATTATATATAATAATATATATATATTATATATATATATATATATATATATATATATATATATATATATATATATACGCCAGAAACGTAGTCTAGTGAAGACTGGCTAGTAGTTTGAGTTAACTCTTTACTCGGCTAAAAGCTAATGCATTCGGAATTTCACATTATCGAACTTTGAAACGAGTGCTATAAGGAGCCATTATTCCATAAGTAAAAATTGAAACACCAATTTGGTCATATTCATTAGAAACCAATATTTCTTAAATATGTCCTGTATGGTGAAATATCATAGGAATGAAAAACTTCCAAAACAAGTATTTTTGTATAAACAAACCCAATGCATGCACATAGCTTTTTAATAAATATTAGAAAGTCACGAGGAATGCCTTCGATAGAGCCAAGAACACTGAAAAGGCAAAATGATGAAATGTCTATACAAAGGAATTACAGAAGGCGAAAAGGAAATTCTGGAACTACTTTTTTGAGTAATATATGGAGTTCAAAACTTTTCGCCTCGAGAGAAATCAAAACCCATAAATCTACTTACTCCTTCTCTAAGAGCGAATCCCGTTTAAGGCAACTTTCACCCTTATAAATTAACATGCCCTGTCAGAATTATAAGAACGGAAATGCTGAGGTCATAACCCCGTCACTGGAGTGAGCTGTATATGATGGCTTAGACATGATGTACATCTCTAAGAAATAGAACCAAATCAATGTGGCATTCGCTCCGAAAGTGAGGCCGGTGGACATTATACTCCATAACTTGATGCTCTTAATAGAATAATCAGTTAGATTTCAATAACTTAAAAATATAGGCATAGAGGGAATTTCTCTTGTATAGGCATGGGAGGAATTGCTCTTGTATAGGTGCTTACGGATTAATCAATCATATGCTTGAAACCAAAATTTGCAACTCGATGACAATCAATGGATTGCTGTAAGAGAGGCGGAATAAGAGGAATCGCATATGAAGACGACGTAGTATTCTCTGTCTCAGAAAAGTATCTGGAATCGATTAAAGAAGTATAAATATTGGATCAGGTGAGAATTGGATGTAAACCAATTATAAGACCGGTCCAAGCTAAGTTGGAGGCTGAATATTGTGTTAAGAGTGCAGATTTTTTTTTTGTGGTCACTATAGCCTTAATCTCGTGTAGGAGTGCCATTGGAAAGAGGCTTAAAACTGAAGCTAGTGCAATTTGTTTTACTCTAAAATTGCTAGGTCTATACTAATGTATCTAGTTAGCGTGTGGTGGTAATCTTGATATTTTATATGGATATCCGTTCGTATTACTAATTATTGCAGCGTCTATCAAACTTTGGAGAGAGCGATTGAAGTTGTACTGGTACAAATGAACTGTTGAACTGGTTAAGAAAATGTGGTATCCACAGTGGATATCTAGGGTCTGGCCACTCTGACGTTTTTAGTTGAGAATTGGATGTAAACCAATTATAAGACCGGTCCAAGCTAAGTTGGAGGCTGAATATTGTGTTAAGAGTGCAGATTTTTTTTTTGTGGTCACTATAGCCTTAATCTCGTGTAGGAGTGCCATTGGAAAGAGGCTTAAAACTGAAGCTAGTGCAATTTGTTTTACTCTAAAATTGCTAGGTCTATACTAATGTATCTAGTTAGCGTGTGGTGGTAATCTTGATATTTTATATGGATATCCGTTCGTATTACTAATTATTGCAGCGTCTATCAAACTTTGGAGAGAGCGATTGAAGTTGTACTGGTACAAATGAACTGTTGAACTGGTTAAGAAAATGTGGTATCCACAGTGGATATCTAGGGTCTGGCCACTCTGACGTTTTTAGAAACTGAAGAGACAACGAGCTAGCTAAAATTGATTTAACTACTGTAAAAGGCAGGTCTAGTAAAGTCAAATGTGGATAAATACTGCCCTTATTATGTTAACAAAGTTTTATTTGAAAATTGATGACGATTGCACACTATTTGACTGTACTATTGATTTAAGCGTTCTAAGAATGACCATAATAGTCCATCAGACGAGTTTAACGACTCAATTGGTATGCCGAAAAAAACAGAAAATAATATTTGAAGGTCCGCGATTGAGGTTTGGTTAAAATATATCCGAATCTAGCTGAAATGAGAATCCGGTCGAAAAACTTTCTACTGATGACAATCATTTGAAGAGGATGCTATACAAATGCAATCGTGTCGCGAGATTCAAAACCAGAAGCTGAACATAAAGTACATATAAAGTACATAAAGTACAGATATACCAGCGAAAATATCAGATCACTTAGATATCATCATGGTTTGAAAGAACTAGAAGCTTTAAATCAGTTGAGTAATAAAACCGATTGTTTTGAAAATGAAGAATGTGGTCAATATATTTCACAGTTGGACAATCTATAAGTTATACTTATAAATATATGTACACAAATCCAGCTGCAATGGAAATCTATACCTGCAAACTTGTTTAAAGACGAAACCATTCACGAGATTATGCAACCGTGTGATGGATGGGATATACCTATACTGTTTAATCATGAGATTTCAAATTTGATACAATTCTTGAAATTTTCCATGAATACAAATTACAGCAAACACACTGCCTCGGTCATGTTCTATGTGCTGATCCCGAGTAAAAACTGCAGCAATCTTTAAAAAGGTCGGCAAACTGAAAATATTATTACAATGTGAACAAAATCGTTGTAATCCTAAGCACACAATTCCGAACCGGTTATATAAAGGCTATATATAGCTAAAGACTACGAATTTAGGACCATACAAAATTACAAAGGTTCTACCAAATGATCTGCAAGACCTTCATGGTCAACGGAATGATCTTATAAATAATTGACAAGCAAGGTTTCAAAATGATTCAATTGTAATGGATATTGGGAAATACTTTCAGAAAAACGGAAGTTACCGCTAGTTTTTATCGACAGGCCACGATTTACAGAAATTCTTATTACTGCTTCCAGTAAGGTTATGGACACCTTCTAAGTTTAAAAGAAATACACTCGCGGTTGACTTAGCAAACCGTGGCCGATACCCAATGCAATTAATTAACCCATACAGCTTTCACTTTTGTGGGACCTGAGCCAGCTCTAGGATTTGAGAAGAACATTATTGCCTTAATAATCACATGTTCCGAATGAAAATTCGGGTAGAGGATGTTACAATAAGTCATACGACCCTGAGTGACGAGGGAAAAGGGAGTTAATTACAGTGCATTATCACTAAAACAGCTTTGTACTAATCGATTTAAACCGTCAAGTAAAAAATAAAATTGGCTTAATGATCGAAAAAGGTCGTTTAAGTTAATATGTTAGACTTTCGTAATTAAGGATGGACACTACTAATCTACCATGATTTTCTTTCACTATTTCGAACCTAATATCAAAACCACACGAGCGCTAATGTTAAGTAAAAGGTGGTCTAGAACGAGGTATAGGTCGTTTTGTAAAAAATAGGAAACTTTCTCACCTGGGCCAGACGGAACTGAAAAGAATTATGTCTATTATCGTCACCTTACCGAACTTTTGAAGTTCTAATTCTGAAATATTATTTTCGATATCTCTACACTACGGCTACATATTTTGTTGTATTTTTAAAGAGGGTTGGTCGTCCGTTTTTCCGGTATTATGACTTAAGAGAGAAGTGTCGCATCTAGTTCACCTATAGATGCCTCAGTTTACTTGGGTTTACTAAAAAGATACATTTTATCATAAAGGAGCTAATTCATAAATTTCGGGAGCTCGGGTGCCTGAGTGCTTTGAGCCGCAGAATGCCGCGATTAACTCGAGTTTGCTGAAGTTTCTGGATTCAATCGACCAAGAGAGGAACTAATATTTTAGATTGTTTTAACCCTGGATATGCTACGCCACTGGTTGTAGATTATAAGACAAATTGAAGTATTTCGAAACTGCATTGATATAGTCACATTAGGCGTTGAGATTCAGGTATTCGAGAAATAAGATATGTTGTATCGGGGCGATTAAAAACTAACCAAGATGGCCTTTTACCGCTAGGACCGAAAGGTTGGCAGAATTATTTTTTTATAGTTATCTGATTTCAAACAAATTATAAATATTATGTTATCGTCTTAAACTGTTTCACTTACCATGTGTTCCACCCCAAATCCTATTATTTTCTCCGCGCTTGTTATTATTGTAAAAACACAAAACCAAACCAAAATACCAAATAAAATTGTTTTTTATAAAAAACACTAAACAATTTTTTTTTAAATTATTATTTATTTGATTTTAATTCTAAATTTTGAAAATAAATTCTAACACCAAACAATAATTTAAAGAAGGCGAACCATCGTTAAGATAACAAAAACTTTACACTAAATTTAACGTGAAATTAATTAATAATTTTTTTATTTTTTATTTTCAACTTCCACAATTTTGTTTAGCACAATATATAAGATAAATAACTTTAATTATGTTGGAAGATTATAACACTTGAAGCGTAATTACTATGTACGTATATATAAGATTTATATATATTCTGAAAGTAAATAAGAAAATGAAATTTTTTTTTTAGAAACGAGATAAATCATTAGAAAGGATTAAAAATCAATTTAATTCAATTTGATGGAAATTTGATTTAAAATGTATCTACTATATGCTTCTTGTTTTCTTAAAAATTAAGAATCTGTATGAGAAGAAAGATCGTCTAATTTACGGATTAGTAACCTTATTATTTAATTAACTCTTAAAGGTGATAAAACAGAAAGCTGAATGTTGTTCGTAGCTTGTTGATATAGGTTCTAAATTTCTTGATTATATATGTCAGTCAAATTTTCATTTTTCTATGAAACATTGACGCCAGAATGACAGAAAAAAAGTACACTTTGTACAGCACCTTGTAGTACTAGTATAAAAAGGAGTCTTGTACTTCAACAGGGAAACCTCTTATCTCCGACCATAATCAGGTGATAAAAAACCATTTCGTATTCAATTACGAATTTCACCATTTCTTCCAATTGATCTGATTCCATTGGGTATTGAACTGAACACATCTAACGAATGGTGCTGTAATCGCAGTGGTTTGTTTCCTTTTGTTCGATTACTTTCAAATATTTCTTTATTGAACAGAAAATTGCAGCATTACTCGTTCCGGTCATGCCAATTTTTTGTGGTAAATATTTTCGATATATTGACAATTTTTTTCGGTCACGAAACCTCGACATTTAAGGGATCAAAATGTTCACGTATTTAACACAATCATTTTTTTAAAAAATGGAGTAACATTATAATTTTTCAGTGTAGGTTACCAATCATCCACCCAGATGGCGCAGTGGTTAAAGCTGCGGCAGTTGGAGTGGGAGGTACCGGGTTCGAATCTCGGTTCGGGGCAAGATTCAAATGGGGTTTTCACCTTCGATCGTTTGGGCGGTGCGATCGGTGGTGTAAAAATGAGCATATATCTGGATCCCCTGTCGAGCCATGGGCCGACCCATCTCCCATGTCAGTACTATAGGCTGACATGGAGCTATGCAATGCGCAGATGGTTCTACGAAAACTCGGACCTATAGCCGTACAAAGGGTGGTATCACAACAGACCATCGCCGGTCTAAGTGTGCGAAAGCAGCCACAACAACCTAACCTAATCTACCAATCATCATCATGAGATTCAGAACGTACCTACTGTTCTGCACATGATTTAATTTGGCATCAATTTGCAGTTTAGGTTTCATACTGTACGGTGTTTCATGTGGAGTTGAAAGCACTCTCATTGTCTCCGTGGACAGACAGTGAAACTGTACTCAATTTATTGCTTATTCCGATTATCACTTCTAATATGGCCAACAAGTGTTAACTCTGTTCCAACAACAGTGCGTAAAGGTCATGAGGCTACCAGCATACTATGGCATTAAAATAAACAAGAACAATGATTCTTTGGCCAAATCGGGTTCTCGATTGGAACTAATCGAGTTTGAATTGACAAACAAAGAACGAATAGCCTACCTCTTATAACTATCGCAACACAAAGTACTTTATTAGTAAACCTCATCTAATTGGCATTGTTACGGGGTATAGATGTTTGAACACATATTTTTCAGTATTATTCGATCTCAATTTTTTAACAGTAGGCTAACTAGCCGCACAAACTTGGTTTAAGCTTCTGAAGCTTTTCGGACCATCGAAGTCCAATTGCAAATTAGGATATAATCCAAGATTTTCAGTGTGATTCCAGTGTTGCTTTGAGTGACGGACCTTCTAAGGGTTCCAACCAACATCAGTAATAATAATAAAATATAATGGTAACAGACAGGAACAAACAATTATACCGATCCCGATGTCCCGCACAATGATTACTGAATATATGAAAACACATATAGAACAGTGAAGATTGAAGATTCATCTTCATTGTTGTTAGAACTAAAAATTAATTATATTGTTCGTTTGGTTCACGGTGTTTTTAATCTGTTCTAATTAACTTTAAGAGACAATCATTGAGTATGAATTATATTTATCTTAGTTGCGAGAAGGTAGAATTGTCTACGTATCAACACTGGAACGAATAGCTACATTTGGAATTTAAAATCACTGCCTAATATAACCTTAATCCAAAATTCAAATAACGATCACGACTAACGATACAGTAGTCCGATCGAAAAAACACTTAAGGTTGAACAGTGAAGTTAGATGGTAAGGAAGAATATAGAGGTATATGCAATAAGTTTCGTTAGAATTTTGAGAAACTGGATGTAGTTGAAAAATTATTCATTGCTAGAACCATTCAATGATAGGACTAAAACTTCAGTGTACGATCCGTTATTTACAGAAATTAGACTCGAAAAAATGCTCTGTTTAGCACGCTAGGTAGTTCTAATAATTTTTACTTTGACTAACAAAGGATCAAACTTTCACATTTATCGTAATTCAATTGAAACAACCACTTCAAATAGGACGTATCTTTAAAGCTACAAGTCCCAGAGTTTAAGGGTAGACACGCACTAGGTATAGATTAAGGCACTTGCTCTCTTAGAAAATTTAGTATACACGCAATGATGATGAAATCGGTAATCTTTTGAACTTTAAAAAATAGACGAGAATGAAAGAAGCCATACTTCTCCACGTGCTGTGGGGTTCACAATACTCAAACGTATATATAGAGCAACCAAGGAGGATATTGAGAATCCTGTTTTGATGTAAAATTGTGAACCTTTGAATAATGACAAGCTAAGTTTAAATATTGTGTAGGCTCACCAGGAATGAAACAACAAGTAAGCGTAGTTGTTTCTGTTTGCATTCGACAATCAGACCTCAGTACTCTACGGTGATTCGTGATCCCGGAATAAAACGTCGATAGATCAATAACCTGAAATACCAAATATAGATTCTAATGGTGTGTATACCAAGAATCCACGGGTTTCAATGAATTGGCAAAAAGAATTTTGACTTAAGATAAAACATGACATAAATGATACATATCGAGTTTAGTCAGTAAATTTTTTTTCGAGCCTAGTCTGTCTTAATACGGAAAGTCGCCTAATTGCCAAATGTGTTCGGTAAAATTAATTAAAATTTCAAATCCTATATAAAGAAATTTGTGAGGCAGTATTCGGAATTTTCCAATTGAAGAAACAGATCAGCGAAAAGATAAAGATCCACCAACTTTATTAAATAATCCGAAAACTACGGACGATTCGATAGTGTTCCATTCTTACAATTTTTATACATAGTAATTCTGTAGTGGTGAACACTATTCCAAAAATTGTTGTTAGAAAATGATCGAGATACTTCACCAAAACCGACAATAGTAATTATTTAAGGGATCTTTTCTTCTTCACACATTTTTTGGTTTTTGTGGTTGCGGCTGCTAACGCACACTAAGACCGGCGTTTGTTCCGTTGTGTTACCACTTTATATACGGCTATTGGTCCCATTTTTCGTAGAACCATCTGCGCATTGCATAGTTCCATGTCAGCCTATAGTACTGACATGAACGATGGGACGGCTCATGGATTCTTAATTCGACAGAGGATCCAGATGTGTTCATTCACACCACCGATCGCACCGCCCAAACGAGCAATGATGAAACATCCCTTTTTGCATCTTGCCCCGAATCAGGATTCGAACCCGGTACCTCCCGCTCCAACTGCCGCAACTTTAACCACTGCGCCACCTGGGCGGTTCTTCACTTATGCTTACACTAGAAAATTATGTGGTATTTTCGGTCGCGACAAGATATTTATGATTAGGATCATGAAAGTATTGTGGAAGACCTTAAAATGTCCATTAGTCAACATTCACAACGTGTTGTGCTTAGCAACCCACAGCAAGAATTCAGCTCTGACGTTCTAGAAAGTTAAAATAAGACAGTCATTATTTATCAAATCTATGTGCATTGATAATGTGTACCTGTTCGGAGGCAATAAGCTTGACAAGAACTATAACTACCTTCATAAGTGAGCTCTGATATTGGTGTCGTGAAATTGGTGTATACCACACATAAGTAACTATATACTGAAATGTTTCCTCGTGTAAAGACAGTTCAAGTATCACGAACCATAATAATAATGACAACGAACCAGTGAACATTATGCCAAGAGTTTAACAGAGTCAATCATTACTTAATTTTTTCTTGGAGTAAATATAACTACAAACGTTCAGTGCACAAAATGATTTCTTAATTATTTATTAATTTAAATGTCTAATTATCACTTATTTCAATTAATTAAAAAAGGTTTTTCAATAAGAGGTTTCATTTTGATATTTAAGAAAAAAATTATTTCTCTGTACAGTTTATTTCATTGTAAATAGGAAGGTATGTGCCATTTGTAAACGATATGAGCCAAATGGCCACCACGGTCACGCTTGTAGCACCAAATCCTTTTCAATAAATTATCCATGACCAAATCGCACATTTGCGGCTGCATGTCCTCGATAACTTCTCTAATTCCATCTTAAAGGTCTTTCGAGCATATAAAATGATTAACCTTAGCTCCCAGATCAACGAAACTGGGTCTATATAGGGTTTTAATCGAAAATAAAATCACATTAAATCAAACGACCATTTAGTCATCCGAGGACTTGAATTTCCTTTGAGCTGCATAATATCCATCTATGTTATAACAGCTGCCCATTGAAACGAATAAAGTCTATTTTAAGCCTTTTTTGGTGGAATGAGATGCTGGAGACGCACTTAAGAAGGAAATTAAGATATTTTTCAATAGGGCTAAATGCACTGAGCACTGGGTGAGTAAGATAATCTAATTGAACTACTTGGCATACCTTTTGTGATGGCATCAATGTATAGCTTTCATTGGCCAGGCTCCAAAAGGCACTCTCAATGGTTAAAACGAATAGAATAGGTCTCCTTCAGAAGGAGGATGGAAGCTTACTGAGGGCCAGGAGTAAACTATTGCATTTGAAAATATTTTCTCGACTGGCAATGTATCTTAATAATAAGATACATTGACAGTCGAGAAAAGGTTTTCAAATGCAAGGTATCAGATAGGTAATTAGCTCATTGAAATCCTTCAAATCTCCTGGAAGAAACGGCATTTTTGCAGCTTTACTGCAACAAGAAATAAAAGAGATTCTTTTGCTTCTTGAGTTACATTCCTTGTAGTGAGCCACATCTTTAATTACATCCCTTGAATTGAAATAAGGTCATTATCCGTTATAACTAAAGACGGCGGACGACGTGATACCGAAGCCATTGCATATTGACCAATTAGTATTACCTCGTTTTTTTAAAGACTCTGGAGAAATTGTTGGATCACCGCATAACGAGTGAGTTTCTGTCCAGAAATCCACTCCATAAGTACCAGATCACTTCAAGATTGTAATCCATCGTGACTCTAAGATAAAGAGATCAATTACAGAAAAATAAATCACTCTGTGTGCCTTAAATGAGATTTTTCAACTTCTGAAGAAAGGATGTACTTAAGCTTAAACTAATCCATTTTGTAGCAGTCATATCATGCTACGAAATCATGCTACAGAAATATCACAGCTATATATTGAGAGATAAATCGGTTACCTTAAGGTCAGTGGAATGACTATAAGCTCTGGTACGATTGATGAGATTCTATCTTGACTGAACAGATTTGAATTGGATCTCCAAGATAATGATCTGTTTCTAGCACTCATCAAACCTATAGTACTAGCGTCATCACAGGTTACATTACCTTACGCTACTTCTTTTAGTAGATCAATGTGTTCGACAGTTGTTGTTTTTGCGATTCGCAGTGCAATCTGAGAAACATGTTACATGCCATTACGAAGCTGTTGCCTACCGATGACTACGCCATATTGGTGAAATAATCTGTTCAAATGGATTATGTCAGAACTGGTAAGAAATATTGTCTGGTTCATTAAAAGTCTGAAAATTATCTGAATGGTTAGTTTATAGAGGAACCTAGCACAAAAGATAATCTAAGTCTCGGTCCCCTAGCAGCTCAATTATGTAGTTGTGCGATTATCTTCTATATTCTCTTCATATAGTAGTTTTTACAGTAGCAACCTAAACTATAACACCCAGGTGGCGCAGTGGCTGCGGCAGTTGGAGCGGGAGGTACCGGGTTATCTAATCCCGATAGGGGCAGGATGCAAAAGGGATTTTACACCATAAGATAACGATCTGTGGTGTGACTGAACACAACTATGACCCCTTGTTGGAGTGCAGAACGTGTGGGCCGACCCATCTTACATGTCAGCACTATAGGCTGGCAGATTAGAGGTTAGGAAAAAAAACCTAAACTATGGCGTTTATAATTCTAAACAAAATAAACATGAGGGATATACAGATGTTGGTGACTTTACTAAGAAACAATAAGCTATCCATCTAAGCCAGCCTAGTGTACCACGCAACTTTAGGTTTATATGTCGTATGATGGTAATGAAAATAGATAATCAAATAAAAATCTGTAAGAATAGAGTGCGCAATCGATTCACCGTAACAGTTGTACCAGTCTCATTTTCGAAAAAGTAACATCCAATTACATATAGCCAGCCCAAAAAGTGACACGTTGAGGATGGAGAGGCTTTTCAACAATAATTCTTGGATTTTCAGTGCCCAAAATGTGACAGTTCTGTGTATTAATGTAGCCTCCGATGTGAAAATTGTGGAATGTCTAATTTCAAAGATCGGCGAGGAATCCAAAAACCTAGGTTTTCTTCAACAGTAATTTTCTCAGTTGTTTTTGAGCGACGCACATAGTTTCGATTCTTCAGATCAATAAATGGTCCCAGCGGCCCAAATAGCATGATTGGAAAACCTTTTATGTATTGCCAAGTCAAATGAGTATCTATCAGTGAACATAAACAAATAAGTATGAATAATACTCCTCCACTCTATATACATTATGTTGACTGTCGATCAACAGGTTGCCATATATTTCTTATCATTTCGATTGCTTTATTATGTGTACAGTAGATAGCATTTCTAATCAATCGATATTACATCTCGTCTAAATGGTGTTTCTCATACTTCGAGAATTCTTATCTGGTGTATATATAATGTCTATAAGAATCTACGTCTAAAATTTAGATTTGTTATCGAGATTATATTTTTTTTAGCTCTAATGAGTATGAAGAGCTTAAATCGTATCCGATATTATAAAGAGATTAAATGTTGAAACTCTAATTGTTTACTTAAAGTCGATAATTAGAGGGGATTTAGATAAAATAATTTAATAATTTCGTTTTAATTATTATTTTTAACCCTTTATTGCGGTTGGGTATACACGTTACCGTGTATTTAGATAACTAAACAATTGCCATACCATATTTTTTTTCAGTTAACTCCATACCCTCCTTTGGGATAAGACTATTTACATTTTTCGTATAAAAAATTAAACAAAACTTCGCCAAGAGATAAATTTGAGTAAATATTATGATTCGTTTACAGAGAAAGTGGGGCGAATCGAATGTTAACCAAATACATACGTTGAAAGACTTCTATCCGTAATGGTACCCAAGGGAGTTCTTTATATGAGGGTATCGTTGATTAAGGTTTTATCCATCGCGATTACGTTATCTAGAGTTTAATTTGCTTTTTTACGGATCACCTTATAAAATAATAAGCCAAATTAAGGGTTGATGAGGTTACTTTTCTTGTGGACTAAACTACTCCAAAGCTCCAGCTACTTAGTATCTATAAGTGTTTGAATATCTCTGAGGTTAAATCTGGACGAGTTGGTTTGCTTTCCAGTTACGTTAAATATATTTGTATATTGGGACAATGTACTTCAACCTCTAGACCTGTTATTGGATGATCTTTATGTGACAGTTAACACAGAATCTTTAAATGACTAACACAGGTTCAATGTTTCAAATAAAGCGTGTTTTTGTATAGGTTCACAAGTTTGAGTTGGCAACACTGTTTTATTTGACAACCCATCTGACATTTCATTATCGATAGACTTACATCAGGGCAGCTCCTGCAAATTGTTGAATGTTTTCATCAAAATGGTTCTGTTCGTTTTACTTATCGTGCACTTCGTCCATTTTATGACGTACATAAGTGTTCTTCAAAGTGACAAATTCGAATAACACTAGATAGTTTTCGGAACAAATTTATTCTTAATGACAATGTGCATCCTGTGAGACACCGAACAATGCGCACTGAAGAAGCCGTAGACGTGGTGTACAGGAAAGTAAAATAAAAAAATTCGTTGCCGTTCTCAGCAACTGGGGTTGAGTCCTTCCACTTTATGGAAGATTATACGAAAGAATATTGCCTTTCAAGCTTTTATCATTTAACTTGTGCAGGAATTAACGCCAAACGACCAGCGTACGTCTCGCCAGTTTGGCGAATGGGCTCAAGCACAAATTGATATTGCCATTTTACTCTCCGATTAAGCCCATTTTTGGTTGGAGTGCAGAAAATCCACAACCTCTTGTCAAAACACTATTACATCCGCATTACTGTTTGGTCTGCTTTATGAGCTGACGGAGCCATTGGTCCATATATGTATTTAAATAGAATGTTCAGAATGTTACTGTGAATGGTGAGCGGTATAGCGACATGATAGAAATTTTTTCGTACATGGATTAGCTGACATTAATCTAGCTGACATGTGGTTCCAACAGGACGGAGCCACATGCCACACAGCGCACGCTTCATTAGATTGACTCAAAGAAACTTTTGATTGGCCACCAGAATCGTGTGTTTTAACCCTATTGGATTATTTTATTTATATAAAAATAAATCACTTGTTATAAGTCAATTGTCTACGTCGATAAACCAGACGCAATTGAACACCTGGAAATCAACATTCGAGCCGCTATGAGGCATTCATAACATAGTACAAACAGTCCAAAAAGACCCGTCACTATAGAAAATTATATAAAATCGAAAAAAAAACAGTTTCGTTTTCGCTAGAACTGTTGCAGCGAAGTCTCATAATATATATAGAAACAAAATGCAACATGCATCAAGTCCGGTCGTTTAGACATTTCTTAAGACCACCATCTTCAACGGCTCAAATGTCTTTTTCGGCGTTAAAAGAGAACCTCCCATCAGCTGTCACGTTCGCTCCCAGCATCATTATCATATCCTACACCGCAAATACTGCGAAAAGGTTGTGATAATTGGTGTTGTAGATTGCACCTTGTACGTGCCAGTCGTGGCGGCTATACATCGCCGAAATTTAAACTTTAATTAAACTAACTTGTGATCTCTATAAAAAACACCCTTTATAAGAGAAAACTAAATCTTACATGAATCGATAATATTATCCAAATGGATTTACAACCAGTCTAGCTTATATTAAACCGAATCACTTAACTATCGTTGAACATACCAGTGTATGTGTCTGTTTATCAAATCGTTTCGCAACAAATTTCGGCAGCTTCAATACTAATTACATCCCGTACAAAGATTCCTTTCATAACGTCATTTTGGGACCCACGTCGACAATTTGTAATTACATCGTTTTTCAACATACGTAATCACCCAAAACTGCCAGCATAGTTCGGGGTCATATTTGACTAACTGCGATCAGCGAACACCACAGCACTTACATAGCAATTTGTCACTCTCCTTGGCAGAGAAAGTAGCGTACTTATTCTGTCATTCGGAGGACTCTGGTTTGATTCCCAGGGGTGACCAAAAAATCACGACCGGGTCTTAATCTGTAAGTATAATGTATGTGAATGTGGTTTGAACCGTGGGCCCTTTGTGACATTGAGTTGTCATTTTATTAAGAGATATTTAGGTTTCATATATTTGAACACAAGGATTTTCCAGATCTGATAAGAAGATATGTAAAATTTTCTTAGCCTCCTACAACCTTGTTTGTTGTGACGCCGCCATTTCTGGAAACCAATTAAGCGACCTATTACTACCTGATTTATAACGAATATGACTACTGATCAATACAGTAAGCGTCACGAGAGTCATTTGCCGAGTGGTGTACGCGGTACTATAGTACGAAGCTGCAATATTTTTAGGTCTGAGTTCATTTTATCGAAACCAGTGGAGCGACTACTACAATGAAGCAGGTAAAAACTTCAAAATGTTTTCCACAGAAATTAAGGCATTACTACATTGACTGTTGTTAGCAGAAAGGAAAGATCGAGAATCCATCCGAGTTGTATGTAAGCAGTGCTAAATAACCGGATCGGTTAAGTCTATTTTAACCAGTGAAGTGTTAACCTGAAAAATGTTAAGGCCGACACAGACTACCTCCAACTTGATACCTCCAATATTACTTTAAGAAATCACCAATGACATGTAATACCGAAAGTGTCTAGCAAAATATATGGTTATCAGTCCACTGAATATTAGTATCTCGAGTAGGTGAACAAGTCAAGCCAGCATAGCCTTGGGTATTGGTTAAATACCCACATACATATAGTAAATAAATAATTTCCCGTACTGTACATAGATAAACAGTGAATAGACACAAAGACGATTACTTCAACAATACAATAAAATAGATTCTGTATGCGTATGTTCGCTATATGATCGCATTGTTTTCATTATATGTCTTAAAACTGTCATAATTAGGGTATCACTCTGATAATAATTCTGAAACCAATAATTGTGTAAGTGTTCATTAATTTATTCTTAATCTATTTATTGTATTTACATACATAAAGCGAGAGCAAATCGTTTCTTTTGCTTATTATATGAACAAACAAACTTACATTTGTCTATTGAAAGACTATCAGGCGTCAATTACATGATAATGAATGCTGTTATACTTCTTAAGGCTCAGATATATATATATATATATATATATATATATATATATATATATATATATATATATATATATATATATATACATATATATATATATATATATATATATATATATATATATATATATATATATATATATATATATATATATATATAAATATATATATGTAGATATATATATATATATATATATATATATATATATATATATATATATATATATATATATATATATATATACATATATATATATATATATATATATAAATATATATATATATATATATGTATATATATATATATATATATATATATATATATATATATATATATATGTATATATATATATATATATATATATATATATATATATATATATATATATATATATATATATATATATATATATATATAAGCTATCTGAGTCTGTGATTTGATATATTACACCCTAAAATCATTTAGCATTAATAGAGGACTCGACCTTGGTGAACAACTAACAATTTCACGAATAATAATTTCTAGCAAAAACTAAGTCTAGCAAGATCCTAATTCAATGATTTAATTAGTCTAGACCACATTATTCTTGGTCTAATCTAAATGTTAACAACGTTTTAATCATGTTTTTCCAACTGATTGTTCACTAAAGTATAGAAGAAATACTTAAACCAAATCCTATACAACGTTATCAGGAATACAGGGATGGTGATTTTGCACCATCCATAACACTATGTCTTTATATAATAAACTGTCATATGAAAACCCCCGGAGTAAAACAAGGCATTATAGATCAAAAAGCAAAACGAATTGCACAAGATCGACTTATGTTAAACCATCAACACCAGTATACCTAACACTAGTTAGCCACTACGTTTTCTTTGCTCATGTTCTCAAAGTAACTAACATATTTTTGACTCAAATAAATTGACTTGCTCGCAAAACACTGTCTATGGACAAACCATTTGGCGGTTATAAATGATACCTAACCAAATACGGGTAGGCAGGCAAGGGTCATTGCCATTAAAAAAAAATTATAAGCAAATTTGATCAAATATTGACAGATTCTGTCTTAAAGTCTGACTGAACCGACCACATTGCCAGAGAAAGATCGGTTGTGTAAATGAGGATTAAACCGTAAGCTTCTCGTGAGGTTCTGGAGTATACTTTCCACCTTCTTTAATTTTTTTTATCGGCCAACCAACGCAAATATGTCACAGTCTGATCAGTTAGTTCATAAAATGTGCTTTGTTTTTAAGAATTTAAATTTCTTTCGATGATTGTGGCGCTTAACCATGTCTTAGATAATAGTGAAAATTTAACCAAAAAAGGAATTGTCGTCGTGCTTCAATGTGGCCAATGAAATACTTTAATGAAACATGTAAACTAGTTAGAACAACTTGCTTTAAAACATAAACCTATTTGTAGAGATAAACTGCAACTTGAAAGGTAAACGCATTTTGTATGGAGTTTCCGTTCTGATACCCAACCCAAGGCTATAGATATATTAGCTTCAACTCGTTTCTTTTGAATACTATTATATAAAGATGGTGCATTACACATTAGGAGCCAGTTCATCTGCTAATTGATAAGCTTTTATCAGATCTACTCTAAGAAGCCATTGACATAGTGTGGCAACAGTGCATACAGATGGCACTTAAAGTTAAGCCTGTAAAAAAGTGAACGTGTTATTTAGTAGTAGGACGAGGCTGCTACTAAGGCTCCCTATTTGAATGCTATTCAATTTGCCCAAGAAGTATAATATTTAGAATTAATCCTAGATCAGAAACTGGTTTTAAATCAATATATCACCACGGTCTCTAAAAAAGCGACAACGTTTCTTAAGTAAGCAAAGTCTTTACAGTATAACCCAGTGGCGTAACTACAAGGGCGCAAGACCCGCGCTGCGGGGAGACCCACGATGGGAGGTCCTTCGCAACGCAAAACGCGGTCCCGTGGTCTTTGTTATTGTCATGAAGAATTGTTTCATGAATAAGCTGAAGTTCTAATAATAAAATTTCCAATAATACTATAGGTGTATGCATTAAAAACTGGAATTTGATACTAGATGTCATTACTTGTTTATGTAATTTGCGAAAAAACAGCATTTGCGGGAAGTTTTGTTGAGTCACTTTTTCGCAAACAAAACTGCAGCTGAAAGTCATCGTTTGCTAGTGGATTTGTATGGTGAGTATGCTCTTGCAAAAACAAAGTGTTTTGTGTGGTTTAATCACTTCAAATGTAGTGATTATGACATCAAGGACAAAGAGTATCCTGGTGAGCTAAAAAAGTTTTCAGCTGAAGAATTGGAGGCATTACTCGATCAAGATTCATGTCAAACGAAAAAAGAACTTGAAGAATCATTGGGAGTTGATCAAGCAACAACTTTCAGACGTTTGAAAGCCTTGGGATTGATCCAAAAATCATGGGAAATTGGGTGTCATGCGAGTTGAAGCCAAGAGACGTGGAAAGACGATTTTGCATGTTCGAAATGCTGCTCGAGCGCCACAAAAAGATGTTGTTTTTGCATCGTATTCTCTCTGGCGATGAAAAATGGTTCCATTAAGATAATCTCAAGCGCAAAAAAGCGTACGTCAATAAAAGGCGAGGCCGGCCCATTGACACTGAAGCCGAATATTCACGGGGCCAAGGTCATGCTGTGCATATAGTGGGACCAACTAGGTGTAATCCACTATGAGCTGTTGCCAAGTGGCCAAACCATCAATCCCCAACTCTATCGTCAACAATTGATCCGATTGAAACAGAAAATCCAGGCAGAGCGGCTCTCACATATGCGACCAGACACGAGTCAATCATTTTCCACCACGATAATGCTCGGCCAGATATTGCGGTGCCGGTCAAAAATTACATGCAGAATATCAGATGGGAAATTGTGCCTCTCCCGCCTTATAGTCCAGACCTTGCCCCTTCCGATTACCACCATTTTCGATCCATGCAGAATGTTCTACCAAGAATACGCTTCAATTCAGTTCAAGATATCAAAAATTGGCTCGATTCGTTTTTGGCCGCAAAGCCGGCGCAATTTTTCTGGGATGGAATCCATAAATTACCAGAAAGATGGGAAAAAGTAGTGGGCAGCAATGGGCACTAATTTGGATAAAAAAATTCTGTGATATTTTGCACAATAAACTTTAAAGGCTCAAATTTAAAAAAATTTGAGCCTTTAAAGTTTTTAATGCATACCTAATAGCTTCCAGTGTTTCGAAAGTATTGACATAATTATTATTGTGTTTTTTTTCTAAATTGAAAATAATAATTAATTAATTTTCGGTGAGCAACATTTTTTATTACTCTGAAGGAAAAGATATGCAAGGTGGGGGGACGATAGCCTAGAGGCCAACATTAAGTTTTGCGGGGAGGCCAAAAATTTGTAGTTACGCCACTGGTATAACCTATGTCTCCTTGATATGTTGGCCAACGACTGATGTGTCAAATGCGCAAACTTATAAAATATAACACATTTTAAAATATAACACATAGTATTATTGGATCAATAAGAGCATGTCCCACTGTAGCTATGGATATGCTGTTAGAACGATCCTCAATGCATCTGTATATTAATAAGGATGCAACCTCGGCAGCACTAAATATGCAATTAAAATCCTAGTATAATTTCAAGACCCATTTCTTCGGAAAACCTTCTTACTGTATGCTGACCATAAAAGAATTCCATAAACCATTAATGAGGTATTCTAGGATTAGGAAGAATGGAGAACCGTCGAACAGTGGTTTATGGTATGGGTATAACAATCTTTTCGACATAACTCATACATATCTCAGAGTGTCTGGGCTCAAACACCTGCGAGTTAAAGTTAATTTGGTACTGTTTAAACTAGATAAAGCAACTGACAGCAAGGAATAAAATAATTCTGATGAGGACATTACAGAGTTGGAACGAAGCGTTCGGTGGTTTCAAAATGCAACACTTATTGGTGCAACGTTCTAGGGCTAAATAATTTAAAAATTGTATATCTCTCTTTGTCAATAGAACCGAGAAGATTTCAGCACGTAGCATACTAAACACTAGTTTACTCACGGGACACATTAAGATACCACCTTAATAATATGGCTGAGTGGATTCTGCTGAATATCTCTGGAGCTTTTACGCACCATATTACTACTGAACCATCATAAAGGGACATGGCACAAAAGATCTTTTAGTTTAATCCTGACTAATAATAATAGCAATAATGGCTTCTTTAAAAGGAATTGCTGTATTTCATCATGGAATGCTCTGTCAGTTGCCATTTATTGGCTTATGTGAACATCGATGCGGAACTCAACACAGTAGGTCACCAATCTGTCTCCATCGATTTCGATCACGAGCCATACGAACTCGGAATGTGCCATCAACGTAGCGTTTTAAACCATATACACATACACGATTCTCGTTCTCAGCCGTCAAGGTTCAACTCTCCAACCAAACATAAAACGGTATAGTTTTATTTTAACCGGATAAGTATGATATTTGTATTTGCGAACTGGATGTATAGGTCGATTCCAGCGGCAAGGAGAAATTGATATTGTTTCCCAAACTATTATCGTGAGTACATAATGAGATTCAAGATACTAAATATGGATATTAAAAGTTAGCGATAGTTAGAGTTTAGTTGAACCGCCTAGGTGGCGCAGTGGTTAAAGCTACGGCAGTTGGAGCGGGAGGTACCGAGTTCGAATCCCGATTTGTGGGGCAAGATGCAAATGGATTTTTCACCATCGATCGTTTGGGCGTTGCGATCGGAGTGAAAAATGACCATATATCTGGATCCCCTGTCGTATTTAGAATCCATGGGCCGACCCATCTTCCATGTCAGTACTATAGCCTGACATGGAGCTATGCAATGCGCAGATGGTACTTCAAAAACACTCGGACCTATAGCCGTACATAGAGTGGTATCACAACGAACCGATCGCCGGTCTAAGTGTGCGATAGCAGCCACAACAACCTAACCTAACCTAGAGTTTAGTTATTTCTACAATTTCAATTTTCGGTAAATATCGAAACTCTAACAACCAATATGAGACGTCAGAGGTCAAGGAGTATCTGATTATTCGAATCTCTGCAGACAACCAGCACCGATTTCGATTGGTTTATATATTTATTCCTATTTTACCATTTGAAAGTTTTAGACAGGTAGAAATAAGCTAAGCGATGTTCTTTCGCCAACTCAATTTGATCAGGAACTAGGATCCTAAATCTTACAACCAATTCTTTAAATTGACTAAGATTGTAACTAGAATAAGTTTATAAAACATATGTACCATTAATAGTTTAAGCTGGAGTATAGAAGCTTAAAGCTTAACACCCTACATTATATCGCTCTATGTCACCAAAACCTTTTCAATCTTAAGCCGAAATTAGAACACAAAATTTGAATGTATATGTCGTAAGCGACTGTACATACAACCAACATATTGTAAACTGTCGTTATAAATACCGATTACTTATTGATTAACCTTATAATTGTAATTACTGGAAAAATGCTTTGTAATTATCTAATTAAAAGTCTGTTTATTAAGTAGCGGTGCGGTTAGATATTCTATCGGTCGGCGTAAATAAACAAACCACAAAGTCACATCGTCATACTATTTTCCCAAAACCAATTAATGCGATTGCATGTTGATGATTGATGATTTTCACAATCTTATAAACATTTATGCTCATGCACTTTAATTACGTCACATATGAACTGAAATTGTTCATTTGGAAAGCGTCTCTGTGCAGTAATACTTTACTTTAGTTATAATTAAGTTAGGTAATTAAATATTTTGTAACACAGATTCAACTACACCATATAATGTACGATTTATTGAGTAAAGTGTAAATAATGAGCTTTTTATGTACTATACGATTTTATTACTGTGTACCGGATATCCCGATTCTTCAAACGTTAAATATAATTTTCCTGCTATGTTGAAGTCTTATGGTGTGTTGAGGTATAGGTATGTATGTGCATAGCAACAAGTGTTTTTTTGATAATTGAATATTTAATTACATAATTGGCACAGTGGTTAAAGCTGCGGCAGTTGGAGCGGGGGAGGTACCGGGTTCGAATCCCGATAGGGACAGGATACTAAAAGGATTTTTCACCATACAATTACGATCGGTGGTGTGAATAAACACATCTGTGACTCCCTGTTGGAGTGCAGAATTCATGGGCCAACCCATCTTCCATGTCAGTTCTAGAGGCTGTCTTGGAGCTATGCAATGTGCACGTTCTACGTAAATCGGACCTATAGCCGTACGTCCTCGATTTGTCTATAATGGCGTAAGATAAAGACGTAAATAAGCGAACCGCGAAAGAGTTGGAAGTGCCTTGAGCCGCGAGATAAATTTTGAGAATTCTGAAGGTGTAGAAGACCCAGCTCTCAATGTTTAGCAACATTTTATTATCCTTTTTACTACACCATATACACATAATACTTTTGTGAACTGAAAAAAAACTTAATCAAAAGCTCACAGCTGTTTACAAACAAACGAGTAAAACTTTTAAAAGATTTTGAGATGAAAGAAAGCACGTTTGTAAAATTTGTATATATGTGTACTCGAATGTTCACAAACCACAGTAAAAGTTTAATAGGTGAAGACGCAAAAGCTTTTGAAATGCAAATGTTAGAAATGAAATGTTTACATCTGTTTACATACATTAAAATATGTATGGCAATAAGGATTTCTGTGGACGTTTGCTCATAAATTGAAATTATATAGTCATGTGATGTGGGTCAATAGTTTTGTACACACATTCGTATGTGGGTGGTGCATAGTAAGAAACCACAGATAAGCGTTGTTGCTAACTGATCAGTATATCGCGACGTAAAAAGCACACTTCCTACTCAGACCAATTCACAATCTCTAATGTTAGAAGCCAAGACTAAATGATGGGCTAAATGATAGTTTTTGGCATTTACATTGGTGGCCCGTACCGTGTCAACAATCTGACTCCATCGTTTTCGATCACAAACCAGCTCTTCATTCGGTTGTAAACAATCATAAGATACCAGATCGCTTTTTACGCCGTGGAGCCATCGTCGACATCGACCGCTTCGCTAACCGAAAGTAACTATATTTCGTAGATCAGTAGCAAGAAAACAATCCTCATCAAACCAATCATTTGTGAGCTTAGTTTTCACTATACCGAGAATATGACGGGCAGCATCGACAACTATTCTTGATATAAGACGAGATAAGACAAAATCTTGATACTCTCGTTACGTTTCTTCATTTATTAGACTTGCACAGGAGACTCGCGTTGTATATTCTCCTGTTTTCTTTGACTTGTAAATTTTTTTCATAGCTTTGCAGCGACCAGATAATAATAACTCTACAAGTTGTAATCAATGAAATTGTTCCTATCGATATCATACATATAACCCGGAGAAAATAATTGGTGGACTAAGAAGAAAAGTATTAAGCCCAAATGGCCATTCACAATGATATATAGGTGTCAGTATTATAGACCTACCTAGACCAAGTATCTGCAACATGTTGAATGTGTTGGGACAATTAGGCAAAATAAAATGAATGGAACCATCTTACATTCACCTCTCCATTGTACATCCACTTAAAATTGGTGTGGCGGCTATTTGTGACATACACGCATCTATTGCACACATATACGCTCTGCTATCTTTATAAATATCCGTTTATATTGAACAATTACACATTGTTCAAAAGCACTGTCATATGGAACATGAAAGAGTATAGTAGGGACCCCGAGAGTGATACGGCATGTGCCATAATCCCAATTCTTGACGAATGTAGCCACAAGACATAAATGAGCGATATTGCAGAATAATGGTCATAGCAAGGTACAAGCAGTACAAGGTGGATCAAAAACAGTTTCAAGTACGCCCAAACATTTCTTATATGGAAGCCAATTAAATTTTTAAAACAACTTAATTAGAATTCAACGAAAATGTTAGGTGGAAAGTGGATTGCAAAAAAACTAGAGAAATCCGAAAGATTTGCTGAACATGTAGTAACTACGGGTTTTGACTTGGTACAATAGACATGTAAAACTACTTGTTGCCTGAAGTCGTCATAATTTTGTTATAACTAAAATCGCACTACAATTGTACTGCGGCATCACAAGTTTCAGCAATATATTTCAGATCTGACTGCTATTAAGAGTTGCTAGAATGTGTATTCCGAATCATTAATTTGGACCAACTACATATAGGATTACTTTTCATAATACCGCCATTGTAGCATAATAGAAAACAATATTAGACGACTTAAACTTAGCTGTTAGCAATTAAAGTTTACGTTTGTTCTTGGACTAAAAGATGCACCTTCTCTTATGTTGGTAGCTGAGATATTATGGAACCACAAGACATTAAGAGATCGTTAACATGCCGTTCTTTAGATACCAAGACGTTCCAATGGACTGGTTGAAGCAAAGTATTTTGCCAACTAAGACATCCTCGCCGCATGAATTACGGCCAAATAGTCGCTGACACTGAATCTAATTTTTGGAAGCATATTAAGATGGCTTTGGCTGCGTTAACAAGAATGGAAAAACCACACAAAATCCATTAAACGCCATTGAATGATAAAAAGTGTCTGTTTGGGCCGGCGTGTGCACCATAACCATCGTTGGGTCATATTTTTTCCAGAAAAAACGAAACAGTATAGATGGAAATTAATATCAGTGGATGTTTGCTTATTATGCGTGAAAAAGGTCTTGGCGGTTACTGGTTTCAACAAAACTCCATACCACAAATAAAACAATTTAGTTTATGCAACGAAAATTTTCTGGACGTCTGATGTCAAAAAAAGGCGTCATTGACTGGCCTGCAGAATGCCAAATTTGACTCCTGTGGACTTCTATTTGTGGGATTGTTTGAGAGCAAAGTGTACGCCAGCAAATGTCAGACCATTGACGAGCTGTGACAAACATTCGAACTGAAATCTCTACACCAACCTATAGATGCTCGAAAAGGTAATGAAAAACGCAGCAAAAAGGGCCAATTTTGCTTTGGCCAATAAAAAGGGCCAATTAAGTTGTTGTCCAGTTCAAATAAATGACAAAGGATCGAATAAAAATGCCTCATTATCGGTTATAAAATGTTTAAAAGTTATTCAATGTTTACATACCGACATAATAGATGGCGCATCCGTTACTATCACGAGATCTCCGGACACCCTAATTTTACTATATTTTTAAATTTACTATTTTTACAATTTTTTTTTAATTTTTTTAAACGACCTACCCTGGAAGCTCAATGAAAGTAGCTTCAACATTAACTAGAATAAATCGCCCATTGAAAGTTTTTTTCTCCACAATTGATAAGTTGAGTTCAGATAGATTGGGGCTGATTTAATATGACGAACCTCTACCGATTGAGTCATTTTGACTGTCTCTATTAGGAAGTTTAATACAAATCACAAACTCTTGTCAGTATAGACTTATGCCGGTAAAGAATTTCAATAGATAATAGTTACGAGTCAATTGAAATTAATACTTTTGAAGAAAACTTAATACCTCAAAGGTATAAGGAGTGAGTTGGCATATTCACGTTGACCCGCTAGAAGTGGTCCGTAAAGTACAGAAATCCTATCCAAACTCCAAAACCTCCACACGCTACTCCTTAATTACTTCAAGACGTTGATGTAAACATCGTTTTCAAATATGTACTTGATCGTGAATATAAAAGGTGTCAAGTACAATTACACAATGTACTTGACCGTGTATGTACTTGAATTACACGCTAATTATAAAATTGAATCGCAAAGTGGTCGACACTCAAATAGATAAATAAAATGTGAATTAGAACTATGGCCACTTGCCAATTATCCGATAAATGTATGTCTAAACGCTGATTAAATCAGTTTTTTAATACAAATATCACTTTATAGTGCATTTTGCAATTTGCCACAGTAAATGATTTGGTTGAAAATTGGCAAACAGCCTAAATAAATAAATTAATGGCATGTCAAGTAAGTACATAGGCAAAGAAGATACATATAAGTAAACAAGTATGTGTAACAAGTTATAAATATAAGCACGTTGGTTCAAAAAGTGGGTGGAAGGAAGCAAGTGGCGAATATGATAATGTACAGTAGAACGTCACCATAGGCCAACCGATCGTCTGTGTCGGTATACTCTAGACTTGGAGCTATATTATAGTATGCCAGTGGTTTACGTAAGGGCATGTTTGATTTGGCTATAGGTAGAACTGCACTTCAGCGCCTAAAACTAATGATGTCGAATCTTAATGATTAATGGCGCTATGTGGCAATTATCACAATCACTAGATCGTTTGAATTATGTAAATTTAATATTTTTATTTTAATCGGACTATAAACCTCAGCAGAAATGCAGCAACGTGTATAGTACGAAATTTGGAACTCGGACATTAAATTACTCCAAATGGCTTACAAACTCGAACTGAAAAAAATTTAACAATTTGAGCGACCAAAATTTAGAAATTTCAATAAACAATATGTTGGATTTGAGACGTCAGCCTCCAAGCACGTGTTGAGAGACAAAACTGTTGAACAAATATTTATCGATCTTTTTCTGAATTCGATTTTTTATGAATCTTTTTTTCCAACAACATCAAACAATCATATGGTCAAAAACGATAGAATCATAATTCTTTTTTTCCGGTTTGCAACTGTACTGTATCGGCAGATTCCTCCAATTGAAAATACTGATGATCCAACAAAAGATCAGGTCAAAATATACGCAGGTCGGGAGTTTGTTTTCCCAGTACAGTATAGGCCAGTGACGGAACTAGTGGACGCAGGATCCTGCGTTGCGGGGAGGGGGTGAGGTCACCAGCTATACAACAATACAAAATATGGATCTATAGAACGAATGTGGCTTTGCTATTCCCCGAAACTTGATGCCGTGTATTGTGAGCCCTGTTGGTTTTTCTCAGAAGAACGAAAGACAACGGACAACTGGCGTGAACGTGGTGTCAGAGATTGGCGTGGTCTCTCTAAAAAAATTAAAATTCACGAAAATAGCCAACAACATATTTTTACTTGTTGTATTTATGAAAAATGGCGACACAATGAAACCATTGATAAAGATATAGAAGAACAAATACGATACGAATCAAAATTTTGGGTGCAAGTCCTAGAGCGAATAGTAAATATAACATTATCACTTTGTAAAAATTCTTTGGCTTTTCGTGGTAATCGTGAAACATTTGAAAATGAATATAATGGCAATTTTTTAACCCAAGTTCATATTTTAGCTAAGTATGATAATGTAATGAACCAAGTTATAAATATGCCAAATGGATCTGTAAAATATTTAAGCCATCAAATTCAAAATGAAGTCGTACATTGTCTTGCAACACATTTAAGAAATACTCTTACTGCTGATATTAAATAATAGTTCACCTTTTTATACAATCATAATATATACAACACAAGATATTACTAAAAAGGGTCAATTCAGTCAAGTATTTAGATACGTCAAAATTATTAAAAATGAAAAAGATGAGGCCAAATTAATTGAAATAAAAGAAGTTTTCTTGGGATTCACGGAAATATATAATCACACTGCTGCTGGACTTCATGAAGAAATTTTAAATCTACTAAAAATACATGATATAAAATTAAGTAACTGTAGGGGTCAAGGTTATGATGGTGCGAACGTCATGAGTGGAATATACAATGGTGTTCAGGCCCTTTTAAAAAAAATCAGCCCAATGCTATGTACATACATTGCGCAGTTCACAATTTAAAATGATTAGCGATGCTGTTAAATGTTGTATTGAAGTTTCTTCATTTTTTATAACTTTAGAAGATGTCTATTCCTTTTTTGGAAATAGCATAAACAGATGGGATCTACTATCAAAATTTACAGAAAAATCACATATAACATTAAAAAGGTTAAATCCAACGCGATGGGCAGGACGATATACTTCGCTATTGGCTGTTAAAATCCGCTTTTTCGATATAATGAACGCTTTATCTGAGATATCGCTTCTAGGAAATGCCAGCAAAAATTTAAAACAGTAAAGAAACATGTTTGATTCAGCAAAAGTTGAAGCAGTAGCGAATAGCGAAGAAATTTTCCGTATCAATATATTTATAAAAGTTATGGATGTCGTGATCAACCAACTCGAGAATAGATTTAAAGGAATGGCAGAAGTGACACAATTATTTTCCTGCATCCATCCAAATAAATTAATGCTAATGATGGAACGTGATATCGTAAATTCTGCAGAAGCACTACAGAGAAAGTATAGTGAAGATACATCAGAAGAATTTCCTCTGCAAATGGTTATAGTAAAGGCAATTCTGAACGATAAAATATCAAAAATATCATCTATATGCGAACTCGCTGAACTTTTAATAGTAAAATTGTCAACTGTAGCTGCAAGTGTTCCACAGGTGATAAACGCATTGTTATTGTTTCTCACGCTACCTGTTACGGTTGCATCAGCTGAACGTTCTTTTTCAAAAATGAAAATAATAAAAAATTATATGCGTAATACCATTGGTAAAGACCGTTTAAGCGATTTTTCAATACTTTCCATTGAAGTAAAAGCGGCTGGGAAAATTGAAATAAAAAGTATCATTACTGATTTTACGAATATGAAGGCAAGGAGGAAAGATTTTAATATTTAAGGTCCATTAAGTTTTAGTTTCGTTTTTGTATTATTTTTATTGCGATATGATATATGAAATAAATATCTAATTTATTTTTGTTAAAAAAATTAAAAAAGATTTATTGGGGAATTATTTTACATTGCGCGGGGGAGGGGGCAAATTTTGAAGTTCCGCCACTGGTATAGGCGTATGGACTGGGACAACACCGAATAACAGAACTCAACATTAGATTGACGTCAAGATGCAGTCAAGAAGAACATTTTTATTTAACGTCTAAACGCCGCGTTTAGCAACCGGTTAAAGCGGAGGAAAATTAAAACAGACAGTTTGAGAAACACTGAAACAAACAATATATTCAATTAATCAAACTAAACAACTACAGCAAGGCTTTCTGCGATCTGATCAATCATATAGGAACAAATGAAAGAGGAGTTAAAAAATAATGAAATGCATGCTACATAAAGCCAACTACAGTTCTGTTTTTGATTCGTGGATCACAAAAGTTATCGTTAAAAGGCTTTTGACCAACAGAATAAACGAAGTAACAATGATGTCATGGAACTGGAACACACAAGGAATAATAGAAAGTTAGGAGATCAGTAGACATGAAAAGTGGAATGTTGGTCCAAACAAAGCATTTATGGGTGGAAATAAAAGAAGTATTCCTCATTACAGTCAGATGATCTATCCTATCTAATAAGCCATTCCTCAATCATTTTTATAAATAAATAGTAAAATATTGTAAATTAAGCAGACTCTGTTTGACTCTGCTTCACACCGATATCATTTCAGAGTCAAAAACTATAAGACTTAAGTATGTTCCGAAGCGAATCCTTATTCAAACCAGATCATTCTATTCTAACAAGCGTTTTTCGAAAGTATTTAGGAGTATCGCAAAATGGTGGAAGGTTCATATATTTATCACAATGAACCTCCCAATAAATACAGCACAAAAATTGAACTGCATGTAACTATATTACCCAATGCCATATAGGGGACTGCGGATCCCAGGTTCTGTATAGATCATGACCCGCACCTTGCCAACAATCTGGTTTCTTCTAGCGATTGCATTTTCGAATTCAGAAATATTCAAAGCGAATTCCGAATTGTTTTGGCTAGAGGCGGTCGAGATTATGTGTTACCAAAATTACTAAACTCCATGCAAAATGTTGCAGTACTTTATTATTGCCAAGAAAATGGAACACGGTTTTGATGCTTAACTTTTAGATGAATGGACATCATCAAGATACCGATGCTGTTTGAATGTGAATGCCCATTCAAAGGAAAAGTGCTGGAACTTAGGACCAGTTTTCGTTGAAGGACTTTTCCTTGCAAAGAAATACGTTGCGGCCCTAGAGACCACGTTGCAAAACAACATTCTAAATTTTTATAAAGATATTTGTCGATAACAACTGATGGAAGATTGTGGAGGCTTGATCGTATAAATTGATAATGAAGCTGGATTAGAGCATGTTGTGGTTATTGAAGAATTTTGATTTAGTTTGATCATCAGAAATTTTGATTGTAAAGTTTTTTAAGAACATCAGATGATATTCTTCAAATTGTTGTTAAAAAAAATTCGAAAAGAATTGAAACTTATTATGGACACTAGAACTAGATGGAATAGCTTAGTGTGTTAGAAAAGCTTTGATTGACATCCCATATGATATTTTTATTACAGATGTTGAAATAACATTATTTCTGCACATCTCCCAGTGAAGTTTACTGTTGACACCCTCATCTTGACCAACAAATCTTTTTTCTGCTGTTGGCGATCTTCTTTTTGCTGATGCTATACTATTTCTTATGCTTGAAACTTTGAATCTGATGGGCGCTCGCACTCAAATTGAGCTCGCCTTAGAAGAACGAATAAGCCAAAGACGCACATTTGTGTCAGAATCTGACGATTTGGAATAAGTATTTTGAATCACGAATCACAACGCGCAGTCCCAGTCATTAAAGCAGAAGATGGAGAACCAAATTCATTCGAATTTGTCATCGAGCATATCGTCTTTCGGCTCAACCCAACAAGCAATAAATCGGAGCTGAATTTGAAAAAAATTATCAGAAGAAATATTTCGAAATTCGATCGAATTCCGAGACTGCTTAAATGCGAATTTCGAATTCTTTCGATTATACGTTCAGCTTTTGCATATTTTTATAAACAACCAGATAGAATATTCCAGGTTAAATGTCGCAATGGTTAAAAAGGTGTCATTTGGAGGTAACGGTTTTAACCTCAACATGTCATCTGACTAATAAAAAATTAACAATGAATTTTGAACACAACCCCTTGTTTCTACTTTAATTCAGTAGTTTAGTTCAGAATCCACTGGAGAAGATTGTAGCTCTTGAATTCTACACAATGGTCGCTTATTCTTGCAAAAATGTAAACTTACAATTGAACAACGGTTAGTGTTCAATACAAGTTCAAGCATCGAACCACAAATTCGACCAGATTCCGAACGAGCTATGCAAGTTCAGATGAGGTAATACATATACACTGTAAGTTGAATAGGATATCACAATGATCCAAATGAGCCTGAGTGATAATGATTTAATAACAACAGTCACTTCTCGACTTTGACGCAGCTTTATGGCCAAAAAACCTAGATCATCTAACTTGTGCTTTCGATCAAATCACTCAGACTCACCAATTTAAATAGCCTCATTTAAGGGCCCTTAGTATCTTCATAACCCATTTTAACTAATCTAAGGTACATAAAGGTTTTTAGTTAGATGGGAATACGGACCAATATTGCACATTTGTGACCTCTTAATTCTCCGGAAATATTTACTTACGATTTTACTGGTGATCAAAGTATATAATTACGGCCCAGACGGTTCGTGAGTGAACCAATTACTACACTGATAGTAACTTCATCTAACGTTTTGAATTTCAACTATTGGTTATTTTTAGTGTGGCAACACTAACGTCTTTCGTGTTATGATATAGAAAATTAGTTGAATAGTTTAGAAAGTGTCTGAACATCGTTCTAGAAATTGAACATTTCCCGCAGTTCTGTGATTTGAAATATTGCACAAAGACTTCGTTATGGCGTACACAGTTTAATTAGTGTAGGAGGTGAAGCAAAATGGCGATCCACAAAAATGAGCACATGCTACTGAAAAGTATATCAACAATCTGACTCTATCGGTTTCAATCACGAGCCAGCTCTTTATACTGTTCTAAACAATTAGAAGATGCCAGGTCGCTCTCTACTCCGTGAAGTCATCGTCGCAAATAGCGACGTCTTCGATGTATAAGATCGATGTATCATTCGGTTCGGATCAGCATGCAAAATGTGATCGAGGCAGCGTATACTCGCTGTCTTGATTTCATGCACGATATCAGGAATTCGAATTAAAATCTTGATCTAGTGATTGAAACGAACTCGGTATGTGCCATCAGTGTCGTGTTTTGCGCGATATATCACATGGATAATTCTTCTCTCGAATGTTAGAAGCCATCTTTCGTCAAGTTCCAACTGTGGACGTAGACGATATAAAACCCGATTACCAGCGGCAGAGCGAACCTTGATATCCTCTTTTACACTATTATCTTGAGTAATGAGTGATCCAAGATACTTCAATATGATAACATCTTCAAATACTGTAATAAATTGCGTCTTGGTTTCGAAAACCAGTGATCAGAATTTGGTTTTGGACTCGTTGATGTTGGCAACAACGGAAGCTATACACTGTTCTTGTGAATCAAGGATCCCTTTCAATCCGTTACCGTTTAATCTAATCACACAGATATCATCTGTATGTACAAAAATTTGATTGGATTATCGGAATAGGTCAGCTCATTTCCTTGTCGAACACCAGAAGTAATTTTACATGATCTCGATAACCTGTTCTCAACTTTGGTAAAACATTGTGACTGCGGTGCTCTCGTTTGATCGAGTCATAATCTTGCTTGAAATGTAGAAATATCTGGTGTTCATCACGAGATGTTTCATAGTATTTGGAAAGAAGTTCCTCCGACAGAGGAGTAATTTTTCCCAAAATAATGTAGTACAATCTTGTATGCTTTGCAAAAAAAGCTATACCGCGATAATTCTCGCATTTCAAGCGATTACCCTTCTTGAGCATAACCCGGCCATTTTCCATTCTTCAGGGATGACTTCATTTTACCATACCATCCAATAAGTCCCACAAAGTTAACCCTCCGAATATCAAAAGCTCTGAATTAATACAAACAACAATGCAGAGCGTTATTGAGCCATGATAAACGAGTTTTTGTTACTTTTTGCATACGAGTACTGTCTTTGGGGATCAAATGCTCGCGTTCATTTGTGGAGAACCTATTCAAGACAGAAAAAAAAATCGAAGTTGCTGTTGATAAAAAAGGTGCCCATACAATCGGAAATGTTCGGAACAATTGGGGCCATCGTGATGATGGCTCATTCTTAAAACCTTAAGATCACATTTTTCAACAAAATCTTATATAAGCAACTAATATGCTAATATAGAACCGCGATCACAATGTGTGATTTATTCTAAATTAACAACAACAATAACAAAACTTGATTGTCATGACATTCAAATTTGTTTTAACAGCCAACCATCACTTTGAAATGTGTACACACTCGTACAACAAAATTGCAATACACCAATAAATACAAAACATACAAATAGATAATCGTCATCGTCATATTAAATGGATAAAATAAGTAATGATCGTTTAATTTAATTCGTCAAAATTATAATTCCGCCATTTAAAATTTATGAATAGATCATTTTCAATAACACACTATCTGTGTATGTGTGTGTGTACGACATTGTACATATATTGTTATTTGTTACAAACGATCATTATGATCGTATAATCATTGCACACAGAATTCTGAATGCGATCGTCGATTATATATCATAAGCTGATGTTAAGGATCGTTTCGCGATCGGATACCACTTACCTTGTAATCTATATTATTGATTTGTTGTTCAATTGTTTTTTTATATTTTATGTTCTATTATTTACTTTTTATTATCATTCTCATAAAATAAGTCATATTGCAAAGAAACTGTATTTTGTACGCAAATACACAAAAGAATACGACTTAAAAAGAAAGCAAGAAAGAGAAAACTAAATTAAAATATTTTTTGTTGTTCATGCACAAAACAAAATTTAAGAGGATCTCCTATTATAAAAACCAAAGCTAAAAACAAAAATATCCGAATGCTAGTGTTCTCTTTCCCACTTCATATGATCATCATCATCATCATCGTCATCATAATCGTGATCATTAACAACACACAACTACTCGATCGTATACTTAAACAATTTGCCTCTTTGCAAAAACAAAAACCGATTGTGTATTTTGGTGTGCGGTTAGATTTCTTGACATTCGAGGAATCGAGACTTCGAGTATCGCGTATCGTCGCCCCACACACACTAGATCGTAAGTCGTATACAATCACAACACATTAAATGATGTGCGATCATCATTTTCACTTTTAATTAGATATTAACTATAATTATCATCTCGAATGGCTTAGCTATATCGATCGGTGTCGCTGTGTTTGGAAATGATCTTTTGAGAAAATGAAAAACGTGTTGATCGCGATCGCGCACATACATACATACATGCATATAAGTACACGTATATATGTAAAAAAAAAATCACAGATTTTTTTTTATTTTTTAAACGACAACAAAGCAATTATTATATTGTTGTCTCTTTTCATCAGTTTAAAACTCTTGTATATTATTTGATTTTGATCGAACTCTTTTATAGCGCGCACACAACACAATACATAAATATTCACACAACATCTTTAAGAAAATCAAAAAAAAAAAATGACGATCACTTTAAATTTAAAATTATATCAAACTTGTTGCTTCCTATTTATTAAATAAATAATTTTATTTTTATTACAACACACCACCTTTTTTTTTTTACATGATCATCGCTCGACCATTTTATATTAAGACGATCATCTCACAATTTGTGTATTAAACAACACAACAACAACACGACAAATAATTTAAATCGCACACAATTCTAACCTCACAAAAAAATTGATTTTATTTATCGATTAACGGTAAATTGTTTTTCTTAATTTACTAATTAATGGAATTTTTTTTTTGTTACGATTTACGACGACGACGACAAAATTACAACTACTTATACCATTCATAAAACGTCAATCCCGTTTCGTGTCTCGACTACAACTGAATTACGATTTTTGTTTTGTGAACAAAAAAATAAAAAAAAATTTATGAATTGTAAAATTTCGAGCGCACACATTTACATTCGATTCGCGTTCGTATACACAGTTTTAATGTGTATGCATGTGTGTGCGGCTATACAAAAATATTCTTGTTGTGTATTGCGTTGTTTTGTTGTTGGTTTGAAATTTTGTTTTTTTTTGTGTATGGGTGTGCGATGATAAGAGACGACAACGAATACAGCAAATGCAATTGTGTATATCATTATGTTTGTCACTTTCTTATCGGAAAAATAACAAAAACAAAAAGCGGTTCATTCACCCACACAGTGGGATTAGTATAATTTGGTTTTGTTGTTTTATGGCAAGATGGTTTGTATGTTCGATAGTTAAGGTTTTAACCAGATGTACTAATAATGTAGCGACATCTTATATCATTACTATAAAAATATATGATTTTAGTACTGAAATAACACATTTCTGTTTAAATATAGTATAGATATGAACCATGTGCTATAAAATAGTGTTCATTAAGGCTGTTTCGCGTAGATGTAAATTATATTCATTTTTGAGAGTGGAATGTTTAACGATTTGGTGAAAATGAATTCGGTATTTTGAAGGAAATCTGTTAGAAAATACGCAACGTTGAGATGGGAATGTTGCTGTCCCAAAGCAGTGAATATCTGTGTTGTTCTGAAGTCAGTCAGGTTGGACTTTGGCTTCTGGAAGTAAGTTCTTATTGTATTTCTCCAGAAAGTCCACTAAGTCAGTATCAGAAAATTGATCGATAGACTACCAAAAGCATACCAATCTAGTAGCAGTCATGAGCATGAGATGTTTGTTCAATTGAACGACTCCACGCCTACATAGCATCCGGCGTTAATCTGGCATTGAAAATAGTCCCGTAATAGCTGATAGTTAACCGATCAAATAACGGAATGGTTAAAGTTGCGGAATGGTTAAATGAGCAAATTACGGAATGGTTAATTGGAGCAGGAGGTCTTGACATCCACATAGGTAACTGTATTATCGAAGCTGTCTTTTGTTCTATCCTGATTCTTAAGAATCCATAGGGTAGAATACACGTCCCATTAGACAGTTTGTAATTGGTGGATTATTGTACAAATAACTTCAATTCTGGTTTATGGTGGATAGACATACTTGCTCCGTTAATGTCAACTGAAACTCTTGGAACTTGATTACGGACCACTTTGTAGTCCCTTTCCTCCTGTTCGTGGTCTCTCGAAAGATTGGTTACATTGCCAATATTAAAACATGTCGGTCTCTTCTTACAGCATTGAATGTTTTAAGAGCCGCAGCCTATTCTGCCCCAGTATATGTAAGATCTTCTTTCAAATGCTTACTAAATTGGAGTGACCGCTGTTCTGGATTTATATGTCTATGGAGACGACTTTTTACCTAACCTAATGTGATTAACAAATCAGGCCACAACAATACTTATGAAGCGACATTTGTATAGCTTCAATTACTTAGTTTATTAGCTTATAGAGCGACAAAGCTCTCTCATACTCAAGATGTGGAAGCAAATGTTTGCTTTTCATCGAAGCAACTACTGGTTATGATGTCGAATCGTCAGGGTCAGACTAGTTGCTCAGTAGATTGTATACTGAAATGCAGTAACGTGACCAATGAGGCTGTTTAATACCACCAATTCAGGGTGGTCCGGATGCAGTATTCGGTTTTAAATCACTCAATATGGACCAGCAGCTGTGGTTTGGACGTAAATCCATTCGTTCACTTAGAAGTACAAACTTATGTGACAATCCCTGTGGTCAGGTTTAAAATAATCTATTGTTGCTATAATTTTTCTTATTAGATCCCACTTGGAGGGTTTGGTTTTGTTGGTTAAATATTCTTCCAGTGTGTCCTAGCGATGAGATGATGCATGTAAAATTAACTCAATCCTAATGAGGAGCAGAGTGAAAATAACACGTTCTGCCTGATTTCGGAAGGTTGGGGCGTTACTAGGGCACGATACAAATAGCAACAGCCTGTTTACTCTTTATATGTCTGATCGGAAGTGTAGAAAGGTCCTAGGGCCAAATAAAGTTCGTATGAGGGCCTTAAATAGAGATAACACTACTCGGAAATCTAAGGACTGGGGCTCTAACATCTCAAAAAACATTATCTAAAAATCTGACCAAACTGAGCTGTTTAAAAAAACCAAATGGATCATGTAGAATCAAGTGAGGAATTCTTAGAACTTCTCATGAAAAGACATTTAACGGTAAGCTTGGTTAGTAAGGTTCTCAACACCCATCAATCACCCTACCCTACGGAATACATAAAAGGTATAGTTAGCAAAGAACCGATCCTATATATGCAAAGTGACTATATATCAGGTAGTATCGACAGCAACATACACTTGAACAACAGTTCAGATATCATCCTCCCCTGAAGAAGTAAAAGTCGATGGGATCTTCATTCCGGAAGACAGTAAGGTTTCAGAAAGACATTAAAGCTGAAACAATATCTTCATTTCTTCTCTAAACTTTTACCTGGCTGTTAGATTTGTTCACCCAGCGGAAGAAAAGATCGATAATTTGGCATGAAAGTTCTGGACTACCTTCATAATCTTTGAGCTGATTACACCTCAAGAAGGCAAATAGTTAGAGAAGCACCATTACAATTACTCTGCTCTCCTTAAGGTATAGGGTAGTGTCTGGAACAGATGGAAGAAGGCAGTCCCATATACGGGCGAAGTAGCGTAAGCTATTAATGCAAAACGCCTTCTCAATTGGGAGTAAATTTTTCTAACAATGTTCTGTCAGCATCCACTATAACTTTAAACGGCCTCATATTGGGCATATCATGGGACAGTTGATTTTTTGAAAGATGGAAGAAGACTACTATAATTTGGGTCATGCAAATTAATACACGAGAAAATGTTGGAGAAGTTCCAAGGAACGGTCTGTTTGCTTTTATATGTGGCGCTGAGAGGTACTGCAACTCGTACTTTGACAGTTATGTTTGACCTTCCTATAAATAATAATAACTAACTGAGCCAACAAGTAAGGAACTGCCCAGTATTCATTACACTACACATTGGTTTTATACTTCGAGAAACTTTTTCGAACCATGTGTCTGTAAGGAATTCTGGAACGACGAACCTTCTCAGGTATTGAGGTTTTGTAATCTTACACGGATTAACAATATATCGCTCAAAAACTCACATGAACTCAAAAAACGTAAAACGTGTTGACAAATAGATGGCGTTTGCTGAGAAAAATTGGTATCGCCAAACAGTCATTTGTATACCAATCGTGTTTACGCGATCTGTGTTTTTATTTTAAGATGGAAACCATGATAATGACAACCGTGAAATAATGGCTTTACGAATTACGAGAACCCAGCTCCTGACAGACGTGGATGCTTAAAAAAAACTTTAAGAGCTCGACGGTATAACTGGTGCAGTATAGATCGCCAGAGGTAAGTGCACGAAATCAGAGACCGTATATATGCGTGTGGAACTGTGTTCATTACCAGAGTGTTGAAAAAAGAGTATTGCCCAGAAAGGGGTAGTTGTAGTGCATGTAAGCGTTTGCCATTTTAGATCAAAAGATCATTAACATATTTCAATTCGGAATAAGCCCCCTATGTGTTGATGTGAAACCTGTCGAGTTTAAGTAAACGACTATGATTTTGACTTAAGATCCCTCAAATTGTTTGCGTAGTTTACGATTTATAATGACCCTCGTAAGGAGGAGTAAGTCCCGTACTTTGTCTTTCCGTACAAACACATTCGCAATTTTAAAAGGATTTTGGCACGAAAATCTTGCTCTCGGTTACTCGTGGTGGAGTCGGTATGAGATCATGATTGTTGCTCTCAACCGGTCGATTACAGTATCATGGATTGGCATAGGAGTGAGAGAACTATTCGTAAGAAACTCACCCGGTAGTTTTAGAGTTTGTCTGTGCTCTGCAGGCGAGCACTTTAAATCCTCTTTCACTTTTGCTCTTATTCCCAAAAGTGCTATTGGAACTTCGGAATTCCAATAAGCTGTATTGCCATGGGCATGGTATGCAAAAGTCCTAATCCTATATGAGCCAAGAAGTCTGGTAGGTTCGTCGAAAAGCTTAGCCTCAAATTGAATGCCCTGATCTGTTGTTATCAATCATAGAATATGCCTCTGACCATCTTGTGTTTATCGACACAGGTTAGAAAATATTGATATCCATTTGACGGTGGAAGCGGTCCCACTACTTGAATGTGGATATGTTCCAATCGATCTTGGTGTATCTCGAATTATCCTAAAGGCGATTTTGTATGCCGTTGTACTCTGGCAAGATAAACGTGACTGTAAACCCACTGGGTTATGTTTTTATTTATACTTGGGCAAAAATAACGAGCTTTAATCAGTTTACGTGTAGCACTTGCTCCTGGATGAGAAAGGTTATCCAGTTGCTTAAAAATTTCCTTTCCTAAAGTTTCCGCTATGTACGAACGGTAAGTACCAGTCGGTACTTCGTAGTATAACTCGAAACGTGGTAGTTTTCAGCTTTCGAGGCAATAAGGAGCTTTGTGACAACGCGAACCAGATATGATATTCTTGTTCTTCGTCGTTTCGTTGCGCTGAAATGATTGTGTTAAAGTCAAGCTTTGGTCCGGACATTCTACAAAATACCTAAATTGCTTTATGGCTAAATATATTGCCATAGTCCCACGGAATATTTTCTTTTTGCAACCGTAAGCTTCATTGAAAAGAATTCCGATGGCTCCCAGCTATTATTATTATATTGCTGGAGCACTGCTCCAACTGATATATTTGAGGCGTCTGTAGTCACACTGTACTTAGAATTTGACAGTGGATGCGCTAATAATGTAACAACGGCCAATTTACTCTTTCATCATCGCACATTCCTTTGACCACGAGAAATGTTTACCCACACGAAATGTTTCCACGAGAAATGTTTCCACAATGGCATTATTCACTCTTGAGAGGGCAGAATATCATTAGGAGTTATCTTATGGCTTAAGAAATTTAGAATAGTTGAAAAAGTGGTTCTAAATGACTTCTGTACTGAATTTCATCGGAAGGTTCAATAAGTCGAAATTCTCAACCACTTCGTTAATAAATCGCTAAAATGTTTCCTGCATCCAATCATGTTTTAGATTAACCCACCTACCGGGTAATCCACCCCTAGAAACGACAATCCCTCCAGAATTGCCGCCATCTTTACATTGTTAAAAGCACCCTCAATATCAAGGAACGCCACCATACAAAACTCTTGCGAGAATATTGATGTCACAATTGTACTTAACAGGGCGTGTATAACTGTGTCCACATATTTCCCTTTACAGTTAGCATGCTGAGACTGGGCCCAGTTACTAGGCTTTATTTTTGAACGTTTTCAGTAGGAAAGATGATAGAGTTATGGGTCTTAAGTCATTTGGGTAGCCATAACCAGATTACTTCTAGCCAGGCGACAGTAATCATCGAATTATATTAAATCTCCGCTGGAATAATTCGGTCAGGACCAGCCAATTTATAGGGCCCATAGGATCCGTTCTTTGGTAATGAATGTGCTTCTTGATGCGTACTAGTCTCTGTCGAGTCATCTGAGCTTCCTAGAAAGTTGGATTCGATGAAAAGTTTCAAAAATTGGGACTGATAGGATTAGTAGAAAGTATCTTCCTAAGATAAGAGGTGTCGGAGAATTCTTTTTTTATCACAGAAGCCTCAATGACCTCCTTTGTGCCTTCATTAAATCTTTTTTGTATAATTTGAGGTCCTCCTGGTACGAGTCCCAGTCTTGAGCCTCTCCCGTACTTTTGTCTCTATTAAATTCTATCCTACACGCCTAACTGTAGGTCCCCATTTCCTTGGACCACCATGCCGGTTTTTACTTACCGCTGGGCTTAACATTGGGCAAGCAGTGTTCAAGGACCGATTGCATGCACAGTTGATTGTGTCCGCTATGCAGTTCAGTTCCTTAACTGTCGCTCGTGGCTCAGATGCCCCCTGGTGTTAATAGTTCTATAAGCGTTTTCCCATACTTGCTCTAGTTTATCTTTCTAGAATTCCTAAATACTTTCCGGGTAGCAGAGGAAACGTTCAGACTACATAGGTTATATAACGATGATCAGAGATGGAGTGCTCCACGTCATCCTCCATTCGCTGACCATAGGATATATCTTTGATGCGCATTCGCATCACATCCAAAGAGCACCCCAATCTTCTTCCTTTTTTTCATAGTGAACCAGGTCCCCCAGAATATCCGGTGGAACCGGCCAGATAAGACTGCCGCCAACATCTAGACTGACCGCAGATATGTCACCATTGCTGTATTGAGAAAGAACTTTAAGTTCAAGAATGCAGGATCTGGGTTTCCCCAAATTTCTTGAGTATATTTGGTATACTCCTTCATTCTAAGGCCACAGATCCTGTTGGTGCTTATCCAAAGAAGGCCGGCGCCGCTTTCGTATTGTGTAGGATAATATGTGTGATGTTTAGCATAACACCAATTTGAGCCTACTTACCTATTTCACTCCCCACTATCGCAGGCTAGTGTCTTTCGGCCTCATTGGAGTCACCGGTGTCTTCCGTATCTCCTCCCACGGAACTTGGTTCCCAGATGCTGGCAGCCCTCGGTCCTTCGAGTCCGACAAGTCTTCCTCGTCCGAGACCAGAGACAGACGGCTGCCCAAGAGATTTTACTAGAATCAGTGCTTGGGCCTCATGACATGAGTGTACAGGTAGAAACAAAGAACAATCGAGTGAGAACGATTCAGATCCCACATTTTAGGAGACTGAAACAGAACCGAAAGTCAAATATTTAGATTCATTCGGCGACAGAGAATACTTACCGAGCCCATGTTGCACCACAAGCCTTGGACGGTTCCAGCTTTCACATACACAAATAAAAATGCAAGCTTTAAGATTGTATAGACACAAAAAGTTTTCTTCTTCATATTTATTATAAATTAAGAATTTTTATAAAATTATATTTGTTATAACAATAATTAAATTAGAGACTAGATTTATTTAAGTAGAATTTCGTTAAAATTAAATTAAAAAAAATAAAATAATAAATTAATTAACGTAAATGTTTAGCAAATAAAATTATTGTGATTTAGTAATAGTGGCGTGGTTGCACTGGGTCCATTATTATTGTATTTACTATTATTATTGTTATTGTTATTATATTTCACGGTCATTTCCATTAAATCCTTCCCAATGTGATCGATACACGGACACGATGCTGTATACTCTTCGCCATGTATCGATCCGCTCGATTTGCGCGGACTCGAATCCGATATCACTTCCATAAGTGCATCGTCGCTGTAGCGATGGTAGCGATGGTGTTCCAATAGGTTGCCGGTAGCAAAACGAAGTTTTTTCGGCGATTCGAGACTCGACGAGCGCGGTATCGATGCCCGGGGATTTTTGAGCGAGCTGCGCATCAGGATCGATGTATAGTCGTGATTTTTTAGATAATTTTTAATCAGCGCTTTCGAACCTCGTCGCTCGGTTCGTTCGTGGGTGCGTCGTAATTTCGCCTCTGGATTTTCGCCAAGCAACCAAAATGTATTTTTATCGCCTTTCCCCTTCATCGAAACTAAGCCACGATCTTCGTATATATAACCACCCAGTTTGTCGAGCAAAAGTTTACATTCCAAGCTACAATGAATTTTTAATGGCAGCCCAGTCGATTCCATTCGAGAGGTTGTGTTCACGGTATCACCAAACAAACAATAGCGTGGCATTTTTAAACCAACAACACCGGCGCATACAGGTCCCGAGTGTATACCAATTCTCAGTAGTAGTCGATCATCGGGCCGGTGTCGTATTTTAAATTCGGATATCGCATCAAGTAGATGAAGCGACATCGATGCTATTTCGGCCGCATGCAAATCACCGTTACGTATCGGTAGGCCCGAAACAACCATATACGCATCCCCAATCGTTTCGACTTTGTACACATCGTAGTGTCCAATAATCGAATCAAAACATGTGTACAAATCGTTTAAGAAATCGACCACTTGGAGCGGTGTACTTTCGGCCGACATCGCGGTAAAACCAACAATATCACTGAAATAAATTGTGACCATGTCGTAGCTTTCAGCCTCGACTTTATTGCCCTTTTTTAATTGTTCGGCCACCGGCCGTGGCAGCATTTCCAGCAACAATGCCTCAGTCTTTTTTTTCTCCTCCTGTAATTGATCGGTCCGTTCGTCCACTAACTGTTCCAAATTGTTGGCGTACTTCTCCATCATCGCCATCATATTATCGAATATATTCGGTTTCATACCCTTGCGTAGTGGTCGCAATTTTGTGCGAATCGTTTTAAAATCGGGACGATCTTCCGGCTTCTCGAGCCAACATTCTTTCAAGCAGTCGCGGACACAGTCGAACGATAGTTCTAGTGGTTGCAATGATGGCCGATACGGTGGATCCGATACCACCAACACTTTTTTCAAGCATTCCATATACGAAACGCCCGTCTCACCGAATGGCCCATGTCGTGTGTGCATCTCGTACAATATAATGGCAAACGAGTAGATATCACCTTTTTGCGTTCCAGGAACTAAATTTGTTTGGCCCTGACGTAAGAGTTCAGGTGCCCGATATAATAATTTTTGGCAGTTTGCTGTAGGTATTTTAAGTTGTGGTGATTCCTCGGAACCCTGTTTAAACGCGTACAAGCCAAAATCACTCAATTTGACCACCCATCGCGAATCAATCAAACAATTGGATGTTGACAAGTTGCCGTGACATTTCAACGGCGATTCGTGTATGTAGATCATGCCACGCGTTATATCGGCGACCAGCGATGCAAGGAACATATTGTCGAGCTTAACATCCTCATTTTCGAGGACATCTTTGAGACTGCCCCGATTACAATACTCGGTTATGATGCATATATTTGGTGGATCGGTGCATGCCCCGATAAACGCGTTCAGATTGTCGTGACGCACATCCCGCAACATTTTCAACTCCTTTTTCATTTCCCGCGTAATATCGATACTCTTCTTCTTCACCTTTTTAACTGCATACAGCTGCCCTTTGTACAAACCGATCGGTGTAAAAATGGTCGAGTATCGAAAATCGGCGTCCGGGTTCGAGCTCAAACTAACCTGGCTCGTCCGAATCAAAGGATGCGTCGAACGAGTTTGTTTTTTACCTGAATTCTCGTTATCACTTTCGTGCATCTGGATATCCCGGAAATCGACCTTCCACAATAAACTGTCCAATTCCTGTTCGTAACGCCAATTGCGATAGAGGACCAACGAAATTATGCCTAAAATTACAAGTGTACCACCCGCAACGGCAGCCGTAATTTCCCCAGTGTAACCTGCCCAAAAACAAAATGTTAGATATGACACACACACAAAGACAAACCAACAAAAAATAAATCGAGAAACTAACTGATGCATTTTTCACCGCGGAAACCGCAACGTGGCTCAGCAATGGGCGGGCGATTTTGGATCCACTCGATTTTGTCGAAGAGATGAACATCCTGCAATTAGAAGGAAACCAATAACAAAAAGAAAATTCCAATTAGTTTATTTGTTTTTCATTTCGAATCGGGCAACATAAAAGAAAATGCGGAAAACCATAGAAAATGAAAAAATAATTCGACACGTGACCTTATCTACGTTATAGAACACATTACAAGTTTTAGTACGTACCTGACGTGCAAACTGTTTTTGGGTGTGTGAGTGTGCAAAATACAAAAAAAAAGAAAATAAGGAAATCATTTCCATTTTGAAACGTGGACAAATGGAAAATCAACAAAAGCTTTCGACGTCATATTTCAACTTAACTCACCGGCAATTGTTCAATGTTTGGCGCACTGAACGTCCCGACCGGCACCAGGCCATACTGATTTGGTTGTTTCGGGTTTGTTGATATTTTTCGCCGAAACAAGATCGTGTAGTTCCCAGCCGCATCACCGTTTTCGTCGATGTAAACTAGGTACCTGCAATAAACCACCATCAGTCGAGTTTTTTTATATTTTTCGATCTTTTCGACTTACCCCATGGCACTTTTATATGTGACGCCCTTGAGGGCGTTTATAATGGCGGTACCATTACGAGGATTTCCATTCGCCTCAAGTACTTTGATTAGTGCATCGGAATATACGTGAACTGCATCGTAGAGGTATGCGGCTTCGGCTCGTATCTGTTTTGTGCCACCAAAACTTCCTAACGGATTTGGATAGTTGAATGGCGGCAGCTCCATGTATTTATTTACCTAGTAAATGGAATAGAGAGCAAATCATTAATTGTTCAGTTCATTATCGTTTATAAGGCGCAAGAGGTAGAAACTCGTCTAAATACATTTACAAGAGACACAGCTAAGGAAATGATTGGAGGCACTGTTTCATGAGGTGGTGATGAATCTATATTCAAAGTGATCGGAACTTCTGAGACCGTACCGCTGCGGGTCTGATACCGCTTGATCTTTTGGATCAGAAGGTGTTCAACGCAAACAGTCGCTCGCCTGCCAGGTCCCTCTGGGCACTGTCAAGTATGGAAGGAGGTGGTTTGACACACAACTGCCCACATGCCCTCGGACACTATGACGATATGATGATCTTTACTGACGGATCAGTATGCTGTAATCTAGGTGGAACCGGGTTATACACACAAAATCCTGAGGTCGAATTATCAATCCCCTTTGAGGCGGAAATTACTGCATTTCTGAAAGCAGTACTTGCTTAGTAGATGAATTGCTGAGATCAACCTATCTGCATCGTTTCTGACAGCCAGACTGCTCTAAATTTGTTCAAATATTATTTCATTGGAACTTGCTTTAGAGGCAATAATGGCCCTAAATCGATTGGGTATAGTCTGAATGAAGTTAGACTTCATAAGATACCCAGTCTCAATTTTTTGGGAACTGAGCCCGCCTGAGAAATGACGTTATTATCTCTTAAACGACATATAGACTATTACATTGGCGATCTGCACCAGAAGAGGTGCGATACTGGTCGATACTCATCACTTGTCGACTATCCAAAATATCCTTGGATCAATAAAACAGCAAAGATCTCAGTTCCTCTTGAATTATGATAGAGGCACTTTGATCTTGATCTTGCTGGGCATTCTCACGGGCATTGTTCCCTGAATGAAAATTTCAAGCATCGCAAACTTCGAACAGTGTGGCGGAAGAGAAGTAGAACCTGTTGAGCACTTTTAGTGGTCTTGTTCTTCCTACTCTTCCTAAAGACTGCACAGCTTTGGATCACAATTCCTTTTTAAAGATCAACTGACGACCTTGAGGAGACCAGATACCATAAGAAGAATAAACAGATTTTGGGACTGAGAGTGTACGTCTTCATGGATGTATTCCAGGTGTGTCAAATGTGCAGGTAAATGTTACACAAAATATTGTATCAAACCTATACAAATGTTCAGCCGAAATGCATACACTGTGGAGAAAACCATCCAGCTAACTACAGAAGATGCAGTGTTGTTACTGAACTGCAAAAATCCGAATCGTATCAGGACGATTCGAGGATATAAAAAGTAAATCAGTTAAATCCTACCCAGTTAGATAAATTGATATCAGGAAGAAATATAAATAATCCTGGGCTAACCTGAAGAAATCTTGGAGGAGCGGGTTGGCAGCTGAAATGGAAGCATTGCAGTTCTTTACGGATGGCTCCAAGATACACGGTAAAGTACGAGATGGAGTCTTCTGTGATAAATTAGAGGTAGATACAGCAGTTCGCCTCCCTGATCACTGCAGTGTGCACCTGGCAGAGATGATAGCGATTGAGGAGGTCCTGAACTGGTTGAGACATAATGTGGTATCATCGACTGATATCGCAATTTATGTGGACAGTCAGGCGGCAATCAAGTCGCTGGTTTCTGTTTCTCTGACGTCTAGAGGGGCATTGAGTTGCCGCTCGTCTCTAAATGAGATGAGTGAGCATTTCAACATCCAGGTAGTCTGGGTCCCTGGCCACTCAGACGTCATGGGAAACTGCAGGGCGGACGAACTAGCGAAGGTTGGAGACCCATTAACGCACTCAAGACTGCGCTTAAAAAAGAGGCGGAAGCCTAAGCGAACGATAGTTGGACCCTTCCATGTAGAGTTGCAAGAAAAGTCTGGCCAAAGCTGAACTTGAAACGCTCAAAGACACTTATCTCCCTACGAAGACGTGAACTTAAAACGATCGTGAGGATACTCACAGGACACTGCCTTCTTGAAGAACATGCGAGGAGGCTGGGTCTGGAAGTAAATGACTTTTTCAGAAGTTGTAAGGACGCGGAGGAGGAAGAGACGGTAGTCCACCTCCTATGCTCGTGCCCGTCTTTGGCACACAAAAGACATGAATATTTGGGTAAGTTTTTAATGGAGGCAGTCCATTCTGATCTCGAAAACTGTAATGTGCGAGACTTATTACGTTACGTAAGCAGCTCAAACTGGTTCTCATAGGGGTAAAAGGGGAGTAAGATCCTGTGGTATCACAACGGACCGTCGCCGGTCTATAAGTGTGATGTAGCAGCCACTCAACCTAACCTAACCTAACCTGAAGAAATTAAGGGTCGAATAAGAATGTCAAGAATACTGAGTAAACTAGGAAACAAATTTACAATCGGTAGACACTTTAAAGTAAAGAACTCCTCAAGGCTTTCAGAACTATGGCTGCGAAACATTATCAACTGAGAAACCACCTTCTGGTGCAACTATGCAAATTAAATACTAAATTTATGCATTATTAAGAAGTTCGTGACCGCCCACAGGTGGCGCAGTGGTTAAAGCTGCAACAGTTGGAGCGGGAGGTACCGGGTTCGAATCCCGATAGAGGCAGGATGCAAAAAGGGGGTTTTCACCATGTGATTGCGATCTGTGGTGTCAATGAACACAACTATGATCCCCTGTTGGAGTCCAAAACTCATGGGCTGACCGATCTTCCATGCCAGCACTATAGCTATGGAGCTATGCAATGTGCAGATGGTTATGAAAATCGGACCTATCAGCCGTACATCGTCGAATTGGCTGTAATGGCGTAAAAGTAAGGACTAAATTAGCAAACCGCGAACAAGTGGGGAGTGCCTGGAGCCCCAATACAGATTAGAGATAAAAAAAAAAGAAGTTCGTGAGATAAAAACCAATTTTCACCTTAAACAGCTCATGCTTATGATCTTAGTACAACACAATGTAATAAAGCTTACTTATCTTATCAATGCAGCTTTTAAAATCAGATTTGTATCCCAGATTGTAAAAAGCTGCAGAAGTAATCGAGAAAGCACAAGAAGAGATAAAATCCTCATCAATTTTCTGAGACGTTGACAAAGTTTCGCATGAAGGACTTAAGAAATTAAATGCCAATACAATGGAATCATACTTCAAAACAGTACCAACGATATATCTGTAATAACGGTGCTAAGACGTTTGCGGATGATCAACAGTGTTTCATAGTGTCTGAGTAATGATTCACATGAGGTCTCAGTGGTAGTAGATGCATTAACTGACTTAAATTGAAACAGAAAATGAATTTTTGAGGGCACGGTTCTGGAAGCGTCGGAAATCGACAATAAATTACTCAGATTTGATAAATAAATTTCCGGGATACTGGATCGATTAGTGATCAAAGCAGTGTCAGAAAAAATTATATAGCTTGTAGTTCACCATTTAGGGAACATAGATTCTAGCGGTCTATCAATGCCGAAGATTTCTGCTGATGAAGATTTGGGCCGTTTGGACAACGAGGCTACAATGGAAGTGATGGATGTGAATGAATATCGAGAGTTAATTTCTTACAGGAATAATTGCATCTTTCCTGTTTCTCTAGAAAAATATTGTGGAGAGAGTACTATACCATGAGAATAAAGTCTTGAATATTAAATTCCTAGGCAGCCAGTACATGATTGGCTATCTATCGATGGTGGGACTGAAAAGGACTCTTCAAAGTGTCTAAAAAGTAAATTTGGGGAAATTCGGCAGTGTGAAATGAGCATAACTGATGTGTGCCAAGGTAGGTAAGTCGCCCCTTGTACAAATTGTCGTTGGCAACTTCCCAAATTCATCTTCTTTGATTTGTCGAACCCAAAAAGAAAACAAGAATTAGAAATAGCAAATTGGAGCGTTATATGGAAAATTATAGAACGCAAAGCCGAGTTTTGAATTCTCTTCTTGGAAGGGGTATTCACCGAGATGCTTAAAAACGAGAAACTAAAACGTCAATTTTAAATTAAGCATTCTGGTGTACTCCAAATAATTTTTGAGGATATTATTATTCTCGATTTTTGAGGAGAAGGTAAGAGGGTCGGAACAATAAACTGGCCAATCTCAATTGGGACACAAAATAAAGTGTGAGCCACGCTAATGAAGCGTCAGCCGCTAGTTAATACCTATGTCAAGGTAAAGGCATCATCCTTATACAGGAGCCATACATGTAATAAGGAGAGACAATTGAATTAGAACTGTGGTAGTTTTAATCCTAAAACGGCTCTATACGTGAGTTTGGAGAACAACTGTTTTCCCGTTCCAGATCTCATTTACAGGGATTACGTTGATATCTTGGTAGAGATTACAAAAATGAGAGGAAAAAGGGATGCGAAAAGAGCGTCTGTTTAGTCGGAAGACCAGTATTCAGTGCTATCTGCAGAAATCAAATGGTTTAGAGTCTACACACAAATAATGAATCGTTTCTTTATCGGAAGTAATGCATACATATATAAATCCTGAGTTCATGTGGCAAACAGAGAGATTTCCTAATACTAACTTCACTATATGCATAGCAAAATTGATGAATAGATCAAAAAAATGCAGTGTTACATGGTCTATACATTTTTTTCAATCTGTAACGCCCTTAGATAGAGGGCCACTTTGGGCCACTCTAGGACTTTGAGCTTGTCTTGCATAGTTTTGTTCACTCAGTTTATATAAGAACAACTACCCTGTGAAACGAAATCAAAACGGGGCGAAACGTATCGGAGAGTAACGTCATTATAGGAAGGCCCTTACGGAATACAACCTCGAAGTAAGGCGATCTAAGAGAGCCACATAGAGAACCTCCAAAATAATGAAAACTTTATACTGAGAACTGAAGTGAAACTTTTATAATACTTCTTGAAACTCACTTTGAGACTTGTTAGTGACCTCCAGCGCAGATTCAATACAACAATTTAGATCAATACAACAAAGGTCTGTGTGCTTCTTGAATTATGATAGAAGCAATTTAGGATGTTACTGGGCATTCTCACAGGGTATTGTTCCATGAATAATCACATGTTTCGAATGAAAATTCGAAACATCGCAGACTATGAATATTAGAAGGAGGAGAAAAGAAATTGTTGGGGTAATACAAACACCGATCTGAAATATTATCAGAAACTATAAAAAACCAATTGGTTGTAGATAATTATAACTTAATAAATTAAGTCTGAATCAAATAACTTATAATAGTTTATAACTGACTGGATTGTAACCTATTTTTTTAACGGTTTTAAAGGTAATTGTTGGCTCGTGCCCCATCAACAATCTGGTTCCATCGGTTTGGATCACGATCAAGCATCTCATACTGTTGTAAACAATTTCAAGATGCCAGATTGATCTCTAAGACCCCTACACCATCCAGTGGAAAAATGTTCGCAGATTATTGATATATTGGCTAATAAATATCACGTGCAAGTGAAGCTTACACTTTCGATTATCGACTGCTTGGATGTTCAACACAGTCTTTTTTACCTGTGGCCTACCGGTAAAATAAATCCAACCCAAGATTTCCGAGGTTATCTTTACCATTGTAACCTTGCACACTTTTGATTAAATAGATAAAAAAAATCCCAGACGCTGATAAAAGTCAGTCGATGTATCTACTACCACTGAGATCAAAAGAGGTTTCAGTACAAGTATACTGAACATCAACTGTCTTAAAAATCTCAACGGAAAATTAATTTTTTAAAGACGTGGGTCTTGTAACGTCGGTGATCAGCAGTAATTATTATTTATGACGTGTGATTTGACTTTAATGCCGGGAAACTATATAGCCACGTTCATTTTATACCAAACCAACTTTAAATCGGATTTTTTGATTTTAAAGTGAAGCCATCGACTCTTAAGCCCATAGAAAGGGCAAAGACATACATACATGTTGGTTGACTCAAGTGTCATATTAGAGAATATAGCACTGCAACCCGACTCTTCAAATGCCAGAAATATACGGTCACATTGATAAATTTTGCAGGGCTTAAAAATAAACCTTTTCATATGTGCTCGTTGGGCTACTGACGAACATAAGTTTCATAAGAACAAGGAAGGTCTTTGCTGTGTCAACGGTAAAACTATATATTATGTATAGTAGGAAACTCACGAATGTAGTACCAATTAAGATGGAAACCAGTCTAAGACTTTGTTTATCGCGATTGATACGTATAGAAATCGAGTCGTAGTTCTTGGGTGTTCAGATATACTCGGCGTACTTTAGTACGTAGTCTGCTTTGAACTGAAAACTGAGCTTAAAAGAATTGTATTGCCTGAACGACCATACCCACAAAAATAGGTGATACTGGAAACATGATTAAAGTTGCTATTGGTTTATTGGCTGTTAGAGTTGATGTTGAAGCCAGCTGTCAAACAAGTGACGATGGCGTGTTTTTCAAAACTATGAGCTTTATCGTTAAACAAGAATTCACTAAATCACTACAAGTCTCTATCGTAGTACAAGTTACAAGTGATCCAAAGTATTTTTTTCCAGCGTTGAAAAAATTCAAATACAGATGTGAATGATAATCCTAAAACGCGCCTTGAGAATGACAAGGCATTATCCTTGGCACTTGGAGTTATTGACAAATGTGATTTCAGAAATCAAAAAATCGAACAATTTTCCATGTCAGTACGTCTAGAGTACGTATAGAGTATCAGGAGTCAGTTGTGATAGTCAGTTGTATAGAGGATCAGGACAGCAAAAAACAGGAACAACTGTATGTTTAAAACCCTCTTTGATCCTAATATAAGAAAGAACGTATTCAATAAACGAACATCTGCCTGCACGAATGATAAGACAACTATGTAAAATCAGCATTATACTGATCTCAGCAGTACGCTAATGATGTCCAAAACTTCACACAAGGCCTTAACTTTCCAATCAACAAAACAAAACAGCATGACAGGTGGTAGTTCAGGTTTCGGTTACTGAGCACAAACATTTTGCAATCAGAGGCACAACAATTTTGCAAACAGGGAAAATGAAAAACTATCCTGCAGAGAGTATTGGAACAAAAGAATAAGATCTTGAAGATTAAATTCAAGATCTTATTCTTTTGTTCCAATACTCTCTACCTAGACAGCCAGTACAAGAGTGACTAGCTTTCCATCGACGATGCTTCAAAAGACAACAACACTTGAAAGACAGCATAGTTGGAGAGATTCGGCCGTGGGAAGTGATACAACTGACGATTGCCACTTGCATTGCTTCCGTGTTTATATTGTCGTTTGTACCTTTCTAGCATCGTTTTCTTGACTTTGCAGACAGAGTTCAGTACACTCTCTGTTAACAATATGTTCACCAAAATATTTAAAAAGAGGAAACAAAAAGTCGATTTAAAAATTGGCTTTCTGGGGCAGTTCCTTGTGGGCAGTAAAGCCCAAAAAAACAAGCAACCCTAAGAAATGGATACTGTCCTTAAGCAAAAAGTAGCAAGGAACAAAATACCTTCATCTGGCAACTATAAGATGCGGCTGATTTCTAAGAAATCTAAGCTTGATTCAAGAGGAGACAGCAACCGAGCCGGGACATTAATTCTTATATAATCGCGGGTTTATTTCAAAGTAAAGGCATCTCCCTTAAACAGGAGTCATGTAAAAGTGGCATTCTAATTGGAGGATTTTCAAAGTAGGTGAGAAAATTTATTTAGAACAATGGTAGTTCTCGCTCTAGAGTGGCTATATATTGGTGAGCTCGGGCAGTAACCGTTTTCCCATTCTAAACTTCATCTATACCTATTACCTGGATTTAGTTTATTTCTTGCTATAGATTACAGTGGTGAGAAAAAATGCGATGCGGTAACGTCCCCTGTTTACTTTCCGAGGGACTTTTGATTCAGTACCTCGTGCGGAAACCAAACTGCTTAGAATCTACTGCAAAAAGAATGAACAAAGCTTTATTATCTGATGTGATGCAAATGGATACCACACGGCATTAGAGAGCAGTGGTACATATATAAAATGTGAGTATCAAGTTGCTCAAAATATTACAGAGGATAACAGAAAGAGTAAAGTTCTTATTTCAGATTCTTTGGATTTGAAACGTCATTAGATAGGGGAAACATTGAGCAATCCTAGAACTTTGAGCTTGCCTCGAATCAGATGCAAAGTGTTATCACTGATACTATATGATAACACCTGCCAGTCAAAATGGTTCCCTGTGGAATGGGCTACTGGCAATATACAGACAAAAAATGAAAAAACTTGCGTAATCTAAGTGAAACTTCACGTAGAACACTTCTTGGGGAATTGAGAAAATTCTCAAAGCAGTCAAGCTTCAATAAATATTCTGAAAGGATTACACAAATAGAACAGGTGTTTGTTTGTTTGTGTTTATCTTTTCAATCTGTTTTGGGGCTCAACCATTACAGACGAAATCGAGGACGTACGGCTATACGTCCGATTTACGTAAACCATCTGCACATTACCTTGCTCCATGCTAGCCTATAGTGCTGACATAAAATACGGGACGGCTCAAAAGTTCTGCACTCCAACAGGGGGTCATAGATGTGTTCATTAACACCACCGATCGTAATCAGATGGTGAAATCCCGTTTGCATCCTGCCCCTATATCGGGATTCAAACCCGAGACCTCCCGCTCCAACTGCCGCACCTTTAACAATTGCGCCATTTGTTCAGTAGAACTAATGGAAAATCGCTTAGTCACAAACCTCACCAACTGGTTCAAAAATTGACCCAGGACCCCAAATCGATAATCTACTCTACTGAACCAATGCATCCAATTACGATTTCTGTACAACAAATTTTCAAATTTTCACATCATAAATTATCTGTGAGCGCATTAAAAGTTAACAGCTTGTTTGAAAATGTTAATTTAATTTCACAGCTCGTAAATTATGACATTCGAAAATAATTTTTGTGAATTTCGTTTAATTAATTTGATTAAGTGTTAACAATTATGAGTTTGAATAAATTACTGTTCACTCAATGCTATCCACTTATTAAATAGTCGTTTGAGTAATTTCGAAAATAAATTACGAACGATAAACAATTTGTTCCATCTCAAATGATAAATTTTCTTATTATTTACAGCCAAGACGTATACATCGAATCATAAACTTCCGTTATGAGACATATATAATGTATCGACACTGGATTCAATTCACAATGCTACAAGCATTAGGTCGAGAGGAAGCGTTTAAAATACCATTTCACGCAGCATGGTGTTGATGGGCATGGCCTATCCCAAACTATCACTGAATTTTATATAGATCGTCTTCCGGGGAACATTGTATAGGATTGGATAGATTAGACGCATGCCGACGAATAATCAGCGTTGTTCTGCGAACCGTCTATATAACTCAATACATGTCCTGGCATATTGCCTAATTAATTAATTATGTCTAGAGGTAGAGACGGTTGTTATATATGAAATGCGCGGAAAATCTATTTTCATTCTAACACACACAATTTTCCCGATTATTAATAGCGACAGTAACTCTTTCGTGTATGGTTAAATAGTCAATCAATATTATATAGACAGCCATCGCTTTGTTTGTACGTAAAGTAATTTTCTTTTTAAGTTTTCACAAATTTTTCATTTTTTGTTTGTGTGTGTGTGTGTGAGTGTTTTCACTGTCATTGAACTTTAGTTGAAAGCAGAAACAATTCAAAAGTTTTGTAAATATACAAAAAAAGTGTTTTTTTGGATAGTTTCCAACTCAAATATTATGTATGCATGCCTGAGTTGTTGGTATCCACGTTGAATACATCACTCGTCACCGATTTGGCGATGTGTACAAAGTACTTGAGCCGTGCAAATATATAGGGAAATGGGTTTCGGATTAACATAATTAGATAATTGGCAAAACTACGTTGACGATGATTAATCTGTTGCATGCTAACAGTAATCCCTTGTGAGACATTTCAAGTTGTCATAAGCTGTCACTTTCGTAGCATGCAGGATCTTGTGGTAAAAGGTGTTTTTTTGAAAAAGGTGTAAAAGGCGTATGCTCTCTCACTTGCGTCACAAAACCCGTGTTATTCAAGATTCTCGTTCGGTGTGCATAACCATCGGGGAATGCGAACCTCTTTTAAACCTGGTAGTTGATCTCTAATTTGTGTCCATTTGTTTATAACTTGTTGTAGCAGTTCGTCTTCCTGTGTACTCTTAATGGTAATGAGCATCTCGTGAGACGCCGAACAGTGCGCACTGAAGAAGCTGTAGCCGCTGAACATCAAAGCATTGAAGATCCAAATCAATCAATTCGTTATCGTTCTCAGCAACTGAGGTTTTGACCTACCACATTATGGCAGATTTTACGAAAGGATGTTGGTTTCGTATGCGCCGCCAATTCGGCGAATGGGTTGAAGCACAAATTATTATTGATGTTGAATGTCCATTCAAAACTTTGTTCGCCGAGAAGCCCATTTTTGGTTGAATGGGTACGTAAATAAGCAGAATTGTTGCATTTGGAGAAAGGATAATTCACAACCTTTTGTCGAAACAACATTACATCCACAAATTATTATTTTTGTTTAGTGCACTTTATGGATGATGGTCAGAATGTAAATCTCAATGGTACTTATGTCTTTAGGACATAAGACATAAGGAGTGCAAGACATAAGTACCTTATTTAAACAAAAGAAGAAGCTTTACGGACTGCCCATAGAATGAAAAAGCACTTCGAAGTTATGCCGACTCTACATCACTGAGAAAGTCAGTGAACTAAAGTGCATCTTGATTTTTTTACAGTTTGATCCAAGATGACAAACGAATCATCCATGTCAAAACAGAGAAACGAAAGCGTATAGCTCTACTGCTTGACGTGAACAACACTAAAAGCTCTTAGGGCAACGAGATCTCGAGATAAATAGTTCTCTACCGCTCTATCGTGGTTGCCATGTTTGGAATACAATTAACACAAATAAATGGCCAGGATGGATGAAAACTGCAATGTACTTAGTGAGATTCTAGTGATTCTCTGTTTACTCACAAAGACTATAGAGTCTTAGTTAACTTTTGTGAGCAAACAGAAACACCACAATAATATCCCAACCATTGACATCTCTGATACACATCAACAAGAGTCATCACCCTTTTGGAATACTTATCTGCATCTGGTCTGGTAATCTCAAATGTTGACAATAGAATAACTTTTCTGAAATGTTCAGAGCAGCAAGTTATCATCATAAAAGGGAAAATTCCAAACTGGAAAAGTTAAGTGCACTTAATGGAGAAGAACCTGAATGTAAGTGATCATCTTAAATCTAGTGGTTACCTTTCCGAAATTATAGAAAAACTAACTGGGACTTATATGAGTGTAACGAATCCTTCGACTGGAACACATTTTCATGAAACCTAAAAGTTTGGGCTATTGCGACCTCGCAGTCAATTTCCTGATGTCGTTTATGAAAGACAAACATTCTTGAAAGTAAAATCTGTTGAAACAACACGTCATTAAGTTTTCGGACGGAGTAGGTTAGGTAAGATTAGGTTGAGTGGCTACTACAGCACACTTAGACCGGTGACGGTCCGTTGTAATACCACAGGATCATACTTCCCTATTGTCCTTATGCGAACCAGTTTGAGCTGCTTATGTAGCGTGATAAGTCTCGCGCCTTACAGTTTTTGAGATCAGAAAGGCAGTTCATTAAGAATTAATCCTAATATTTATTTTTCTTTGTGTGCCAAAGCCCGGCATGAGCATAGGAGATGGACTACCTTTACGGACTATATCTCTCGTCCATACAGCTTTTGCAAAAGTCATTAGCTTCTAGACCTAGCCTCCTCGCATGTTCTCCAAGTAGACAGTGTCCTGTGAGTATCCTCACGATCGTTTTTAGTTCACGTTTTCGTAGAGATCAGTGTCTTTGAGCGATTCAAGACCAGTTTTGACTAGACTTGCCTTGCTACCCTACATGAGAGGGTGTTTGTTCACCTTTCGTTCGCCTAGGATACTACCTCCTTCTTAAGCAATCTTTAGTTTCTTAATTGGCCACCCCAACATTACCCTTTTCGGTAGCAGTTGGAGAGTTGTACCATGTCTCGCTAGTTCGTCTGTGTGGCCGGGGACCGAGACTTTCTGAATGTTGAAAAGCTCACTCATCTCATTCAGAGACTAGCTACAAGATATCAACGCCACACTAGATGTCAGCGAAACAGAATCCAGTGATTTGATTGCCGCCTTACTGTCCACATAATTTGCGATATCAATCGAGGATACCACATTATGTCAGTTCAGGGCCTCCTCAATTTTTAGTAGATTTTTGTCTCAGCTTTTCTATTGTTCTTAACTCACTGATCGTCCAATTAAACAACATGATCAGGATCTCTCAGTAATCCTTCGGAAAATTTAACTGATTCTTTTCAGTAAATGCAAGATTATTTGGAAATAGTATCTGAAAATTTGGTGAAATGAGAATATTGATTGGCAATATGATAGGAGAAGTACAAACCAACCATTAGGATGATCAGATAGGTTTGTTACCATAATCCTAGAATAAGTAAAACAGAGTACTTAATAGATATATCAACACTTATAATATTCCAGAATAATGAGGGGCGGGCCCAGGTCTTCTCTACAAACTGAAATACTTCAGTTTGGCTACGTTTAATTTTAATCAGCTATTTAATGAAAATAAAATAAACTTCCTGATTAGGAAAGTTATTCAAGCAACCTCCCTCCAACGGTAAGCATTATATAAATAAAATCAAAATAGCCCTCCATTTTAAAGAAATAATTAGATGAGTTGATAAGACAGAGGCTAACAACAACGAGACTTCAGTCACCACAAACCTGGAAAATCCGAGTCACCATCCAGCCACCAACACAAAACAACTTGATTGGTTATCATAAAATAATACATTTACACTATATAGACCGCACCTGCTAGTTTGCCCCAACACATGTCAGATGTGACCAGGCTTAGGCAACGCTATATGTTCTAACACCCAAACGTCGAACATATCAGGGCAACGCAACTGTGCCTTCTTCCTCATCCCACGTTGTACTCAGAGATGTTTAATATTCGCCAATTCAAAACCATTTAATGCTAGAGGCTACATAAACATTCACGATGACCCGATAGCACCTCATACACAACACGATAACTCAGTAACCAACATACCGCAGTCACTTACAGAGGAAACCGTTCACACAAACAATACAGTACACACAAGTCTGGACATCTTGAACAATAATCCACTCCATCCCGCATCCCACCCAATATAATTTAAAACCAACACAACAATCCAAAACGAATACGATCACGATGTGCTAACGGTAAACAAAGAATAAATAACCGTTTTAAAATGGTGACGATGTTTACAAAAGATTAACGATAAGAGTAGCACGGACCAAAAATTAATAAAATGGTACTTATCTTTAATAGGTATATATTTTTATCCCTTTTCACAGTTATTTAATTAATTATTTGAAATTATATCTGTTAATGAAATTGAACAGAGAGCAAAAATAAACAGAGAGCAGAAATAATAAGTCTACTCTGTGTGATGATCAACACTGCACTGCACTCATTGTGCCATTTTACACTGGCACTCTTGCGTGTGACTCAAACCGGTTTTTTCCTCGTCTCTTACTTCTTTTGTCTATATACTTATTTTGGAGTGGGGATTTCTCGACGCACAACTTTCGACAAAAATTATTTTGCACTCTTGTGAGTTTCGCACAATACATATAAAAAGCAATAAAAATATTTTATGAGGTTCAAAATTTTTTTATTGTTTTCGACTCAACATTTTCATTTTGCATTTTGAAGAGTGCAGATGAAATGGAAAAATATGGTTATGTATGACGATTTTTGTTTTACAGATGAGAAAATTTATTACAGATGACGATTTTCTTTACAGAAAATAAATATAAATTATATTGATTCGTAAAAAATATAATTTTTGTATGTTAGTTTGATAAATTGTATATTTATTTATATAAATTGTAATTTATTTATTTATTATTGTAATGGAATTCATTGATTTATTATAATATTTTTTTATTAATAATAAAATACTATACATATATTGATGACGTTTCTAAAAATGGTAAAAACGCTGGAATGATGAAAATATATAAATACATATATAATATATTAAATAATATTATATAAAAAATATACATGTTCCTGTAAAAATGGAAAAAAAATCGTGCTACAATTTTTTTCTTCATTTGGTTATATGATGTTCTCTCGACCAAGTATTCATTGATAATGAAATATTTTCCACACACACATACACAAATATTAAATAAAAACTCTGCCGCACAAAAAAGCGAAATTGACGCGAGAGTGCCAGTGTAAAATGGCACAATTATTACGAAATGTAAAATTGAACTAACACAAACAAACACTTAAGATGGCATCAACTGAAATACACTCCAATACTCACATTCAAAACAAAAATAACGGGCACCTGTTTAACGGTGTTATGTTTTCTATCTCGCATTTGGGAGAGCTAGGCAGTAGGGACTGTATGCATTAATGTAATTCGCGCACGCGTTGTATTGGAAGCAAATGGTATAAGTAACAAAGCGTCATAACCCTGTTAAGTGCGAAGAAATTCGAGTTGTTTGCTTGTATGGTGTAATTCGCTAGGTAAGTATCGATCTGATGATGACGTCATTCAATAACTGTGATCGAAAAGATCAAAATTTATCGCATCATTGAGTTAAAGCAGAAACAATTCCACTGTGAGAAGTTAATTATTTTGCCGTGTTAGGTTTAGACAGGAGGTAGGATGACATTTTTGGGAGGTTAGTCAGAAGAGATTGACGTTTTATAATGTTTCATCTAATACAAGATCGCCGCTAGGGTCAACAAAGTAAAATATGTTGCTTTAAGTAATTTTGAATAGTATTTGAGTGAGTTGTAATTCGAGGAGTTGTTGCTTGTATGTACGATGTAATTCGATAGGCCGGTTTCGATATGATGACGTCATCATTGAATTACTGTGTGATCGAAAAAATCAAATATTATCAGGCATATGAACTTAATTCGAAATATCGATTTTATTGATTAATTCGCTCGTGGTGTGATGATAATTGTATTTGCGATTTATTTGAGCTACTCTGAACGCCACAACCCTCTATTTCCTGGTAGATTTATTGGCAAAATATATATAAAATAAATGCGATAGTGTATGGAGATTTACTGGAAATGAAAATTCTTTCGGTAAATTATGGGTCTTGAAACTCGTGTCTACGATTATACGTTTTGGTTTTTCGAGCCAAGGCCTCTTTGGCCGCTTATATCTGGTTGCCTAGAACAATGAGTGCGGTCAAAAGATAAGCAGTGCTTGGGATTTGTTGGTATGTGCTTGTCAGGATTTTTTTGTGCCTAATAATCAATTTTAGGTTGATTTAAGAAATGGCAACTAGTAATTCTGAGAAAACTAAACCTGATTCTAGAAATGGGTTAAGAAATGATTTAGAAGCTGTAACGAATGGTATGACTGTTCATACAGCCAGTAAACAACGTTGTAACTATACAATGTATAACTACCTCAAAAAGAATCTAAATACTAATGTAAAACAAGGGGCACCAAGGGACTTGTCATGGGCAATGTACAAGGGACTCTTAGAGTCTCAGGTTCCGCAATGGTTGTTTTGCCGCAAAAAAAAGAATCCCTTTTGGGGTAGCTAATAGCATGCTAACGGATGACGGGAGAATTGTTTTTGAATATACCGCAAATATTTTCTACCCTTGGCTAATACGTTAGAACATTCAATTCCCTTTTATTGCTTTTGTGGATGGCCAAATAATGGTGTCAAAATACTTTGTGAAAATTGTGTATCATTGCTATCTACATTTTTACAAGATCCTGGTATTGAAAAGAGTTTGATCATGGGTTTTAAAGCTTGTGGATTACATTCTCTATTATGAAGACCAGTTCCTACAAACTGGGATGGAATTAGGAAAAAGAAACGGAGATCGTCTTAGACCCTGATATGAGGTGATCAAACGAAAGTTATATTGGATGTAGATATCGATGGTTCAGTGACGGTAAACGAGGAGTCTCAAACACCAGTGAAATTAGCAGAAAGCAAAATTGACAATAATTTACCGGCTCTCTTTAAATAGAATTTAGTTTGGCCAGTGAAGTCAGTTCCAATAATGAAGATTAAAGTACCAGCAGTGGCGTCCTCCGAGCACTGGATAGTAGCAGTCTATCATTTTGAATAGCAGCAGTCTTCTGTTTTTGCGCCTTCTCTGTCAAGTTTTTTAAGGATCCATCACAGATTGTTCAAAACTTGCTTGGGAAACAACAATTATATGAAATCGAGGTCACTGGATATTCAGGCAGGATTTCGAACTCGATACTTATTTCAAATAAAATTGGTTATTTCCCGCCATTTTAAATAAGTAAGAAAACCGATCCGAAATAATTTCCCTTACTGATTATGGCAAAAGTTTTATCATGACAGATATTACTGTCAAAAATAGTGACAATCAATTTAGAAAGAGATGATAAATAAGTAACCTCGCCAAGATACCTATTTGAATAAATTAGGTTCTAAAAATAAGTATTTTCTTTTGTGAAAGGACATCAGTCACATAGGTATGTGGTGGTGGTCGTTAACTTGGCCCAGTTTTGTGAGGCCTGACCCAACCTGATGTTGAATATTAACAACTACTCTAACTTTACTTTAACTACGGAGAAGAAATAGAAGCTTTCGTACATATTTTATCCATAGACTGAATTGCCGGCCTTGAAGATAACAAATATATTGTTCATTCGATGGACAAACGGTTTTCGGAACTGAAACCGTTCGGTTCGGATAAAATATTTGCTTAGAAACAATAAAATCTAGTTTTCTTGAAATTAATTCAATGCTACTTGGAAGAGGAGTGCCTTTGTAGAATTTGTGGTTTCGGCACTTGTGTGAGACTGATTTTCCAACATTAGAAGAATTTTTCAATTTTTTTTACTAAGCCAGGGCTAAACGCAACTTTACATGTCGAACGGATATTAAAGCAAACGAATGATGCTTTAATAAGATGCTTAACTTCTCAAAAATGACAGAACAGGTCACATTAAGATAACTCATCTGTTCCGAGTCAATCATTTAAGGTAGATGATTAAAATTGGTCGGCGTGATTTTGGCTTATTCAGGGCTCAACCCTTTCAGTCGTTTAATCAAAGATATTTATTGTTGAACAAACGTCGCGCTTGGACGTTTATAGCTCGATCGTATTGTGATAGAGTTGTGTAGAGATGGGAGCTAGATCTAGGAGGTGGGGCTACTTTGGTTGAAGCCAATTAGGTCAGACTTTTTTTTTTGTTTTTATCTCTACAGTCTGTTTCGGGGCTCGTGGCACTTCCAACTCTTTCGCGGTTCGCTTATTTGCGTCCCATTGCGAAATATCCCACCACTGAGCCATCACATATGAAATTGGTCTGTTATAATTTGCTTTAATTAGAATTGGCCCTATATATGGCCGAGTAGAGGAGGTACAAAAATTAAAACAACTATCAGAACTACAAGTTACGCTGATATGCAGGCTCGTGTGGCACGCAACTCAAAACATGGAAGTAGCGAGGATACGAAGTTGTTGTAAGAATTCATTTATCACTGCTATTCGGGATGTGAAGATGTTGAACCAACCGTATCCATAGTGGAAATGAACGTGAAAGAGACATTACCTCAGATCGAGTGCAAAAGATCAAAGAAACCAGAAAAACGAATTGTTCATCCCTCTAATCTATAGAGATGTAACTACTGGAAATGAGGTAAGCTTCCAACCTGTAAGTCATCGTAAGACATCATTCAGCAGAAGAAAGGCAGAAGTCAACTACAACAAACTGTTAATACAAATAGTGTTCAATCTTCCCGCAAGGCGAATGAAAGAAGAGCGAGTACAACAAAATCGATGGTAGAAGTTCCAATCAGGGAGAACCAACGGTGGTTCAGTCTTTTGGGAGAATCAAAGTAAAGGAAATTATAAATGCACGAAGTCTAAATTTCGATGTCACTAAGAAATGAAACCATAAATCTGATAAGAGGGAACAACACAAAGATCCAGCTTTGGTTCCAGTTGTTAGTTGGAAAAGATAAATCCGAAAATCCGGTTGATTGGAAGTAGCATTAAGTAAACAAAGGTTACGTACTATTGCGGTTAATGATACATATTCCACTTAGAAACTGGTAAAAATTTGCAATCAAAACTAATCGCTGAGCTGTGCAGGACATTAGGAAAACTTGGACGGCTCCTATAAATCCACAGTTAGATGCACAAAACACAATACTATGAGAATGCCATCCAATGTAATATTTCGAAGGAACGTCGAAGTTGTCAATAAAACGGATACGAAACGTCCGAGAATCGTTATAGTACATTGTTCAGTAACATCTCGAAAATTAAGTCGCTTACTGACTATAATCAAATCATATAATAAAATGACTTACCTCTTTCGAAAATACTTCAAAATCGATGGGTGCTGACGGCACAATTCCAATATACGATCGAAATGCGTCGATAATAAAATCTTCGCTAGTTGTGCGCAATACACCGCGCATATACTTGTCTGGATGTCTCGGATCGTATTGTTCCAAATCCACTCCAACCACAAAATATTCCCCCTTGTCGAGTAGACCACGATTTTTGAGCGCCACCAGCAGCCCAATATGTTCATAATAGTGTCCAAGTATCACATAGATTCTTGTGTCCATATAGGTTTTTTCGACAATTTCGTCGAACGGATTTTTCGAGTACATATAGTGATACACTTGGTCCCATGTAACAACAGCCCTCAACTTGATTTTAGCTAATTTTAGTGTTTCGATAACGGTTTCACCGACCGGGCCATATATATCGTCCGCCGAATTCAAATACAAAAATGTTACTTGTGTCCAATTGTAGGCCAACAATATCGACGTAACCGATTTGGAAATTTGCGTATCGGGCGGTCGAGTACGTGCAAATGTTGGAAAATCTTTTTTATTCGATGTGTCGCGATGCGTACAAAAATACGAAATCATCGGTAGATTAAATGCGGACGCCATTCGACCCTCATGCACACATGTTTCTTGTGGCCCAATGTATGCCGATATATTGCTTGTCCACAGTGCTGCCGTTTGTCGTATACTCGACACTTCTTCACCGTATGTCTCGGCCACAATGAATTCTAGTTTATGGCCGAGATGTGCTAATTTGTTCGTGTTCACCTCGTTGACGGCCAGTGTAATGCCACCCGAAATTGTTAGTCCCGGTTTGGTGTATTCCAAATCGCCAAATTTACGCTGTGAACCCGTTATGTAGCCGAGCTTGAAGATTTCACCGCCAACGCCGACAATCGAATTTTGATGAATCGACAGTAGAATTATGCCGAACACGATATAAATTAACATTCGTCCGTTATTATTAGTCGTTTTGATTCGGTTCAGTTTTAATTTCATAACTCTGAATTTCCAAATTATCCAAATTATTTTCTTTACTTATCCGTGGATTTTAGAGTCCAACTTCATGATCGTTGGTTTGATAAAAACTGGATCGGAAAATTATAAGAAAATCGTTGGCCAACATTTTCCGATTTAATTAGTTCGTCGGCATGCGATGACGGATTTATGTGCTCGCTGAAAATAAATAAAATAAATAAATTTAATTTGTTTTTCGGATTAAATTAATTAATAATTGGTTATAAACCTCGAAACATAGTTTATTTATTGTTGGTACGAAATATTTATCGATCTAGAGAGAAACTGTGAAGCGAGTTGTTTACAAAACAAATAAAAAATAAAATTAGCAGAAACCGGACGGCCGCGGGTAATTTTAATACAATTCTGCTAATTGCGAATTGAAAAATATTGGTTTTGGGGATGGAGAGGGCAAGGTTTGGCGTTTTATGGACCAAATACTTTTAAGTCCCAACTAATGAAACACATCCAACTGTACATTGTTACGAGCTTTAAGAATTCAAGAAACCCAAACGAGTAAGCCATATATATATACGGAAAGAGATGAACCTTAAAATAGACGACGCTAGAATGGGGCATGGATTCAAAAACCCAAAATTAACGACAATGAGCAGGAAGGTTAAATACATCACAACTGCTTGAAAAACAGGATGCACTCGTCAATCAGCAAGAATGTTAGATAGAAATTCACCATAAAGAATAATCTGGCTTTTACAGGCCATTGTTGGCCCGTACCGTGTCAATAATCTGACTCAATCGGTTTCGATCACGAGCCAACTCTTCGTACTGTTGTCAATAATTATAAGATGCCAGATAGTTATATACGACCTCTTCGTCCATCAAAGAGGGCTCTCCCTTCAAAGATTTCATAGATCTGGACCGAGCGTCGTGCATTAAATCGCTTTCCGTTAATTTTATGCACGATAACTAGAATTCGCTTTAAATTCATGATTGAAAAGAACTCGGTATGTGCCATTAACATGCATATTTACATGCATGAATCATGATTCTTCTCTCGAACTTTTTAGAATCCATCTTTCGTACTCATCCGTCAAGGTCTAACTCTCACATCACATAACAGCTTATCCGCATTTCCGAGATATTTTGATTTCAGAAGTGGACGAAGAAGGTATAAAGCCAGCGGTCCTGCTTCTCACCGAGACTAAAATTTTGGAATCCGGTGACTCTTCAGCCATCGGTATAAAGGGTTACTCCTTAATCCATCGGTTCATTCACCAAAGAGGGTTGGCTATTTATATTCGCAATGATATATCTTATTCCATTCCCAGTTTTTTAGGCCAAAGTGCGAATATTGACTTCAACTTTATTTGGGTTGAAATTCATATCTCGTAACACACTCTCTTCCGGTGTGGCCTTTATCGAAGCCCAAATATTTCAAACAGCGCAGCTCATTATGGATTTGATATTCTATCAGATTCCATTGAGCACATTCTTCAGAAGTCACCAAATGCTGAAATCATTGTGGCAGGTGATTTCAACGTACACAATGACAATTGACTTCCATATTCAAAATCCGTTATACCGGCTGGTGAGGCGGCCGAAATGTTTGCAGCTTTAAACCATCTTACACAGCTTGTGGATCAACCTAATATGCTTAATTAAAAATGCTGACTGGTTAGGAATGAACAAGTTCTTTCAAGAGTTCGAATGGCGCCTTGCTTTGCCTTCGGTACTATTGACCGGGCAGCAATTCTGGTGCTACTGTCATTCACACAGGAATGGAACAGTTCATTCCTTCCAGTTTCTCTAAGCCAAAAAAATTTAACAATCCTTGGCACAGTCACGACTGTAGGAAAGCTACCGCCCTTAAAGAAGCTTGTCACAGCAAGTATCTCCAAAACCTGTCAGCTGAACATCTATCCGAGTTCAAGGTGGCTAGAAACTTATAGCAACACGAACGATATCCAAAGCTAAACTAGAATACGAAAAGAAGGTTAGAGCAGAGTGGCGGCAAATTTTAGATACCACCAACAGCAATCGAACGTTTTGGTCATTTGCTCGTAAAGTCGAGGAAAACTTTTTGGAAAGTAGGAAATCGTCTATACCGCCTCTCAAAGATGGAGATAGTATTTTTCCACTGCCTATGAAAAGGCTAATCTCTTCGCTCGAAAATTTGCTGCTAACTCCAACTTAGCTCAATCTAATTCAACACCACCTGTTATCTGGCAAGTCACCTCGTCGATGCGCCGCATTAGATTCTGACCTATAGAGTTGTCGCCCAAGTTCTTGCAAACATTAACCCCAACAAGTCGGCCGGTCCGGATGGTATTCTCCCAATTGTTTTAAATCCTTGTCAAAGCCACTTTCATGTTTGTTCCACCGATCTATGTCTTCTGGCATTTTTCCTTCCGTTTGGAAAATTGCTAACGTACATCCCGTGCCGAAAAAGGGCAGCAAGTCGGACCCTTCGAATTATCGCCCAGTTGCTATTGTCTCGGTGCTTTACAAAGTACTTGAGACGATAATCAACTATCATTTTCAACTGATGAATTATTTGGAAGATCACCACCTAATTTCAAATCGTCAGTATGATTATCGCCGAGGACGCACAACCGGAGACTTAATTAACGTCATCACTTATAAAAATGGAACAGGTGTATCCATCAATCTGGTGAATCACAAGTCATTGCGCTTGATATTTCGAAAGCATTTGATCGCGTGTGGCACATGGGTTTACTGTGCAAATTGAGGGCAGTTGGCCTGCACGCTTCTTTAATTCTATGGGTTGAGAATTTTCTTTTCTGTCGTAAAATCCAAGTGGTGGTGGATGGCACGACTTCCATTCCACATTCTTTAAACGCTGGTGGCCCTCAAGGGTCCGTCCTTTCTCCAACTCTTTTCATTTTTCATCGATGATCTTCTATCATTAACGCTCAGTTCAATATATTCTTATGCCGATGACAGCTCACTTTCCTCCTCATACTACTTAAATTCTTCTTCATCGCGAAACAATGTTCTTGCAGAAAGGATTGCTTTGAAGAATCGGTTTAAGCGTGATATCATTACAATTCTGGAATGGGGTGAAGCCAACAGGGTTGAATTCAATCCCAACAAATTTCAATCCTGCGTTTTTTCTGGCCGAAATGATGGCTTCTCGCCATATTTTCTGATTTGCGAATCCAGTTTGGCTACATCTAACTCATTTTCGATTCTCGGCATGACTTTAACAAAGAAAATGTTCTGGAATGGACAAATAAACAAAGCAGCGATTAATGCAGCTAGATGTCTTGGATTTCTACGACGATGTGAGTTTTATTTTACACTATCTGAAATGCTTTCAATTTACAACACTTATATAAGACCCAGACTAGAGTATAATTCTCACACTTGGGCTGGGGCACCAAAAATACATCTGGCTGCACTCGATCGAGTCCAAGGACGAGCATTTAGAATGATCGCGGAAGTAAATGTATCTTCTAATCTCGATTCTCTTTCCCACAGGCGAAATATGGGATCATGGTCATTGTTCATCGGAACTTTACGAACTTATGCCTGGTTTATCAAGACCCACGCGCAACTTAAGTAGACATTTACACAGATATAATCTGGAAATTAAATTCGCAAGCCCAATAGGTTCCAGAACTCATTTTTTGTTCGGAGTGCGCGAATGTGGAATGAGCTGAATTGTGGAGCGTTTCCCTTGACGTATAATTTATAGAGATTTAAACTTGAAGACTAAGACCCTTATTCCTTGAGTTCTTTCCAACCTCCATCCTTCCTTATTCCTTCCCATCCTTATTATTAGTAGTGCTGTGTGTTTGTTGTGCAAGAACAATCATATTAAGGATAAATATACTATCCTAAGTGATACATAATCATTAAAAAAAAAAAATCGGTTTGGACGGAATCCTGCTTGGTACTCACCGATAATTTCTTCCGCCAGTGAGGTATTTCTTCCCAAGATTATGTTTGACAGTAACTTGTATATGCTGTGCAAGGAGAGCTATACCGCAATATCTCTCATATTTCAAGCGATCACCCTTCTTGAATATTGGGCATAAGATGGCCTTTTTACTTATAACTTCATTTCGCCATACCAATCGAATAAGGTCAAAAAGACAGTTCCACAATGTTAACCCTCCGAATATCAAGAGCTCTGAACTAAACCAATCAACTCCAGATGAACGATTTTTCTTTAATCTGTGTGTGGATCCATTGTGGATGTGTGTGGAACCATTGTGAATACCTCATAGGATGAATCCTCAATGATCATCTCTGCGGTCTGTATTTGAGCGTCTATTTGATACGCTTGTAGGTCATTAAGTAGGTCAGAAAAATGTTTATCCCATGTACTCTATACATCGACGACATTAACACAGAGATTTCTATCGTGGTCCCGAATAGCAGTTGACCGAGATCTTAAGGTATGGCGGAATTCGGAGATTCTTTTAAAGAAGCCACGCGAATTGCGCTCATTGCTGAGTTGTTGTATTCTTAGGACCTTAGCCTTCCACCATTCTCGCTTCTTCTGTCAACAAATGCGTTTAGCTGTCCTCCTAGCAAGAACTGCTTTATTTCTTCTTGCGATTGTAAACCGATTCTGCGCTTCATTGTGGGCTATATTTCATTGCTCAACAGCAAGACGACACCTTTCATCAACCCAATCATATTTGGGCGTAGTTCTCACAATACTGAGAATATGCTGGGCCTCTCAGACTCTTCCAAGCAACTCTTTTACAGTGCAAGGTCTCCACATTTAATACTACAAACGAAGTCATGGTGCTAATCGACCATTTTCTTGCAATCTACAGATGAGCAATATGGTTCCTTCGCCCTTGAAAGCTGGACAAGTTTAGGACGATAAAATTACTAATACAAATTACTCTCAAACAGAACACAGAAATACGAATTCTATCAAAGTCGAACAGCTGCAAACAAAGTGAATGGAGTCATTATTATCTTTAAGATAGTCCTCATATAAAGCCTGAACTAATTATATTGCCATGGAGCCCTTAATTTAATTCATTTCCAAAAGATTCATTTAATTCTATGTAACTTCAAGCAAGGTAGGTTCACTAACAAACAGTTTTTGCTTACTTCAGGTAGAAATGTGTTTATTATTTGTTTACAACGATATACGGCTGGTTCGGACCTGTCAAGGTTGATCGTTAGCCAGACTTAGCTAGATAATCACTAATCTAATTACCAATGTCACAATAAGGCGCCACCCACATAATGATCCATATAAGGAGCACTAAGTGCGACCAAAACCTACCAACGAGGCTCAGACAACCGTTTGAGAAAATGCGGCGGCGTGTTTCACGCACCCATATAATCTATAAATAAAAACCGAAAGTTAACGCATGCACAGAATGAAATCAATAGCTTACGGTGGAGGGTTAAGCAGTAGCTCCAATAAACACTCTACAAGCCTTTAATTTGACTACCATGGTCGCAAATATCATTCCATTAGTGCATTTATGAAGGCTATTATATATCAACCTGGTGAGAGACACTGCAACTTACACAAAATTATAGCTCTTATTAGATATTTCAGATAACTGGGTGATATGCCCAAGCATCGGTAAAATTTAATTTGTCTCTTAGATAAAACCAACTATATGTTTCCGGTATTGTTGGACTCTGGATCCCAAGATTCGTTCATAACGGATAATTGTGACAAAAGTTCAACGTTTCAGGTGTGAGCGGTATTACAAGAGAGCACACAAGAGAGCAATACAATTATTAATTACATCTTAAATTGTACCAAGTCATCAATCTTTCAAAACCTCAACGTCACTCTTTAAGCAAAATGAGAACACTTATAAAAGATTAGAAATCAAAAAATTTATAATCGGCACAGACACTGTGACAGTTTCTGTGCGAAATTCTGGAGACGATCTTGACAACTTATTCAAAATTGAGGTTGTTCAAATTGCATATAACAGGTTTACCCGAGAGGCGAAGTTTTGTGACAGAAACTACCAAGCGGTATAAAGTAAGCCTGTCATTCAAAGTCATTCCATCAATTTTATGCAGCACCTATCATCGAGCGGTTCAACGATGCTTATGCTATGCTTATATACGCCAAGTTTCATCGAATATTATGGTGCAAAGTACTTCAGATAGTCAGCTATGATACATTAAGAACCTTATATTTAGCACCTCGGGCGCACTTATCACTACCGCGAAATATAAAGACCCAAGTCCAAATTCCGGAAACCACATTAGAACATGTATATATGTGTACATGATCGTATGGACAGGAGCAGACACGTTCTGAAGTTTAAGTGGAAAACGGTTATCAAATAAAAACGAGATTATTGCTCAGCCTTTTCCAATAAAACAACATCAGTAATTTTATCAACATTTTGTGACCCTTTTGGACTCGAAGAAAGGACTATACACAACCAACCGTGAAACTCTTTGAGAAACAAGCACAGAGTTTTTATACCCTTCGGGTTAACTTGCTCCAGTTACTATTAGGATAAAAATATTCTTTAAAAGAACCACAAATCAAGAATTTCGGCTGGGAAGAAAAACTGCTATTTGATTTCTATTCCAAAAACAAAGATGGTTCCAGTGAAACAAATCCCTATTCCTTATTTCCACGATAGTGGAACTACACTTCGTAAATAGACTGCTGCCAACATTCGATTCCACATTCGATTCCACAATTGTACTAAATTGACTCCACAGTAATACTCCAATGTAGAAACATTCGTTGGCAGCTAAACGGGAGAGATACAACTGTGAATAGATTTCAATGGAGACATATAGATTCCAAGCATAACCTGTGCTTGATTGCTTATCTCGAAAAATCGAACCTGCAAGAGTTAAACCCGAAGAATGGAAAGTGGTCGCACTCATGTTTCAAAATTGCGAGAATTATTGTGTTATAGCTCATCGGGCAGAGAAAATATAAGCCTAGTCACAACATACCAACGAGTTTCATCTGCAAAGCCAAAGGAAACGGATGAGTCGATGAGTGCGATCCAATCGCTAAATTTGTTACGTGAAAAAATGATGGCCAATCTACCCAGTATATCAAAACCGCAAACACAAAATCCTTTTCCCTCCGAAGTGCAACCAGCTCCAGTGGTTATGAGTCATCACAGCAAATTGAAACGACGCAATACGGTTGCAACCGAACAAATACATCACGATAGCGGTGATGGGCTGATGAAAATTGATTTTTCAGAGCTGCTTAAAATAACCGACGAATCAAATTTGAGCGAATCGATAGCCGACAACGAAGTTGCTGCCGTACTTATTAGCAATATCAATTCGTTGCAATTGGATAATGCGCGCAAAATTAAGGATATGGATCGACAAAAACAAGATGACGACCAATACTATCCAAAATCATTCAATTTTGATAATCGCAAACTCGAAGCGGACAAACAACAATCCACGTCGAACTATCAACCGGTTAGTAGCAATTCGGGAAACGCTCAGTTTCTATATTATGTACAGTGAAATAACAGTAAATCGATCAGAATAGTGTGTCACAGTTGAGAACTTTTGCAAATAATTCTAATATTCATAAAAGTCAAATTCAATAAATTGCTTGCGTATGCAGAATAAAGCCAATACTTCATCCACTGGAAGAGTATTCACTTATTCAGTATCTTTTATTGAATATGGCAGTTGATGTCCGCCACCGCTTTGCTCCGTCCAACTCTGAAGTCGTAATATCTTCCAAATAAACAAGAGGTTTAATCTGATGCCACGTGATACGATAACCCGACCGATAACCCGACATACCGTGTTCTTTCCAATCATATCACGTTGATACTTGAATTGGTAGACAAAGAGCGCTGACACAATGATCGAAACATCAGTAGTTATTATCATTACTACTATAATTATTCATTTAAACATTGAGATGGCCTATCAAATTTATATTCAACACTTTTACACCCAACCCCATCCCATGTCTAACATTGAAATTTACACAAAATGTCTCTTATTGTTTCACAATCATATCCAGACTATCAACAACCTATATACCATTTCAACCCCATCACTTTCACACCGCACACTCCAACCCTCGAATGTATTACTTCTTGGCATAACTCTTCTACAATTTTCAATTATTTTTGACATTTCCAAGTTTATGTTCTTAAAATAGCAGAAAAATTCTACAAATATAATTGTTTGTGTTTTGAAGACAATATAAGCGATGTTAAGACAATTCGATTTTTATTTTATTTCTAAATTGGCAATAAAAGAAAAATGAAAAATGAATCTTCTTCATTTTTTCTCGGTAGTCAACTTGAATATACAACCCGTATAACGGGAAAATTGACACTTTCTCAATTGTTACTTAACTGAGACTCTTATTAATGATTACAATTCTTAGGATTATTGATTGTAAAGTGTTTGTTGGTTCTGATTTGGGTATATCGATTTTTTATGCTAAAATTATGCCCACGCTATAAGACGTCATATGCCCACATATAGCTTAAATTGGTTCTAATCTGTTCTGACTTTATTGGTTCCAATCACAAACTAGTTCTTATAGTAAACTTGGATGTACCATTGTTTGGGTCATGTATGATTCTTTTCTCGAATGGTAGAAGACTTTTCACGTATTCATCCGTCAAGGTTCAACGCTTATATCCATACATGACAATTTCAGATTAGGTACGACTTGCATCGGGAAAGTATCTTAAAATGTAACCTACAGTGATTTGCAATTTGTCGATCCCAACACATGTTCAAATAATGAGATTCATTGACGTCAATGTCAATTTCATCGGCAAATGTACATGTCTGTAACGATTTTTTACCTGTATACTTAGGTTGTAAGCCTCACAGAATTTATTCCGCTCCTGAAATCTTAAAGAATTTCATCGGCACTCATTTTAGAAAATTTCTAGCAGTATTAATTTTTTCGATGATCCAGAAGGAATCCAGAGATCACCAGTCCTCTCGATTAAGTTTTGGAACGATTGCATAAGTATAGCCTTCGTTTTCGCAAAGGCAAGTTCAGTGTCTCCGTTGCAATTCTTGGATGTAAAATCGGTATACGGCCAACCGAGAAGGAACTTCAGACGTTTATTAGATAACTTAATTTTTACTATACCGTGCTACCACAGAAACATAAAGTGGTGCTGCAAGGTTAGGTTTCTTGACAAAAATATGAATTATATGTCGGAACAGCTACACCAGAAACTATTTGAAACTGGATTGAAAATATTTTGTTTCTTCCAACAGTGTACACGTTATGCATTAATGGTGCCGTACTCTGTCATTGTCTAAATGATTGATCCGAAAACCCGATGTCGTTTTACTTGAGGACCCTATCGAAACCACCCAGGTGGCGCAGTGGTTGAAGTTGAAGAACTCCGATAGGGGCGGGATGAAAAGGGGATTTTCACCACTTGATTACGATCGGTGGTGTAAATGAACACCACTATGACCTCCTGTTGGAGGGCAGAATCCATGGGCCGACCCATCTTCCATGTCAATACTATATAGGCTGTCATGGAGCTATGCAATGTGCTAAGGTAAATCGGGCCTATAGCCGAGCGTCCTCAATTTGGCTGCAAGCGTAAGGTAAGGACGTAAATAAGCGAACCGCGAAAGAGTTGGGAGTGCCTTGAGCCCCAAATCAGATTGCATAGTAATAAAAATAAAAGAAAAAAAATACCCTATCGAAACCAAAGGAAAAATATGCCCTAATCGATCGTGAAACCGTAGCAATCGAGTTCGGAATAAAAATTGTTTACAAGTTTGTGTACGGGTGACATTTCAGCACCATCACAGATCGTCGCGGGCTATAAGGTTCCTTTAACTAGACTTAAAACAATTTTCAATGGTGATATCAGCCTAGATGTTGCGACGACAAATAATTGTAGCCATATACTTTTTCCTTTTTACAGTCTTCGTCATGAAATTTCAAATTGGACGATCATTCCGCCCTCTGGATAAAATCCCATCCTTAAACCATTACATTTTAGACACATGCATATCATTCAGCTGAACGCATTAGTCAGAAGTTATGTGTGGTGGCGAAACATAGACTTGAACGTAAAGTCTTATATTCCTTGACCATATACAAAGGCTCTTATAGATACGCAACTGGATCAGAATGGATTGGATCATTTATTGATAGACACTAAAATGTCATATGGATTTCACATCGAGAACATGACCAAACACTGAAAGCTGAATAATTATTACTGACAGTTGACTCGAACCTTGACCATTACTAGCACCAGTTACCCAACAAGACGGTTCACGAGCATCATTTTCCGAGATTAACGAAGAACCTTTTAAATGTTCGACCCGACATACACGTGATTTGATCACACTGCGGATATGCAGATTGTGTCCAGACTTCAAAGTAATCTTTAAATTATGACCAAAGTCTGGGAAGCACAAAAATCATGGCTCTCGTGCATATAAGATAAATTGCCGTGTTCCTATGGAGTTATATTTGATTGGCAGCTCCAGTCTATATTCGGTACCAGTATATGGTAAGAGCACGATTTGATACGTAAGTATAGACAGTAGAAAGGTAGATGTGACGCCAAAACCCGACACACGACTAATAGTTTGCTGGTTTTCTATCTATAATACATATTGTCGGGTACAGGGTCAACAATCTAACTCCATCGGTTTCTATAACGAGCCAGCACTTCATACTGTTGTAAAAAATTAGACGAGACCTGATCACTCACTACACAGTGAAGCCATGGTCAATGACACCCACCTCTTCGCCTACCGAATGGTGGCTCTCCCTCAAAAGATTACTGTATCATTTGGTTCAGATCAGCACACAGAACGCAATTGAGTCAACGTACTCAACGGCAAGGCGAACCTAGATAATTTCCTCAGCCACAGGAGTAGTTCTTTCCAAGATAAAGTACGACAGTAATTTGTATATGTTGTACAAAGGAGAATTGTACATTCTGTACATCAGGCATAGCTTCATTTCGGCATACCAATCGAATAAGGTCGGAAAGACACTTCCACCAGACCTCTAAACTAACGCCATTTTCTGGTGAACGATTTTTATTTAATTGGTGCATGGCCATGTTGAATACGTCATAGGATGGATCTTCAATGGACACCTCTGCGGTCTGTATTTGAGGGTATTCAAATACAGCTTGTGATACATGTGGAACATAAGTACTCATAGTTGAGTTGTTGTATTCTCAAAATCTTAGCCCTCTGCCATTTTCGGTTCAGCTGTCTAAAAGTTTCCACGTCATGGGCTATATTTCCTAGCTATACGAAGTCTCACTATGCTACGAGCGTGCTGGTCGTCATAATGACAACTGAGCCTTTCAAAACTTCCTAGAGAGTGTTCACCTCATCAGACTGGTAATTAGTTATTGCTGACAAGATCTTCATATGGCGTGTCTTTATTTATCCTCACAGGTGGACAGCCTGAGCCCGACAGTTTTGCAAATCTCATGTACAAACGAATCATTCGATTATCGACTGCTGGAAGGGCAACACTGGAAGGGCAACACTGCTTCTTTTTACCTGTTTTTACTTGGAAACCTACGAGTTCCAGCTGATACTCTTTGATACATGTGCTAAGGCCATCAAACACGCCAGGTTTTTTTAAGTGACTGTACGATTCACGTGTTGATTTCGGCGGTATCCGATTTTGTTTGTTTTGTTGACATTTGTTTTTGCAAGCTATAATAATCGACAAGCTCTGGATACTGTGGTGGTATTTTATAGGTCTTTTGTTTCGTTTGAACAATTTACAAACCCACAGGGTTCGTTCAATGTTACAGTGATAACTTATAAATCGAGGCTTTTACATATATGTCAAGTTGCAATGTATGTTCTCATATAATGTACACTGATAAGAATAAATCTATGTCTTATAACTCCGCACCTCCCTCGAAAGCACTTAATGCCTAATGTAGGTTGGTTGCACTGAATCACTAATACTTTGTTATCAATTCCATTTCTAATTGTCATGATTAATCGTCTCGTACATTATATTTGATGTTTGTAATATACTCTCGATTGTGTTTCAACTGTAGTTCTAAGAACTGATAATGATTGAACACATACGAATGCAAATACATGCACACGATGATAAAACTATTAGATTTAGTTCTGTGAGCAAAATACTGTAAAAAAAAAATATTTAATACTTTGGTATATGATGTTAACAGATACACTCTTGTCAGACAAGTAATATATTCTTAAAAGGCGAAAACAGTTTTTCCATTTTCCTCAAAACGATTTATCATCCATATACTCGTACATACTCTATGAATTATCGAACTTGAATATTGTGATAAGAGAATTTGCAAGCAAACGGAAACACTTGTGTTGTCATTGTGACGTGTTTGACTCTTTCAAATTAAGAAAATTTACACGAACAGTGAAAGCAAAAAAAAAAAAACTAACGATTGTGAGATGTTTAACAATCGAAAATTTTCCTTTATATTAGGGGGTGGGGGGAGTTACTTTTAAATGTTGTACTCTTTTATATCTCTAATAATTTCGTTTTATTGAAATGAGTTTAGTTTTGTGCTTTTCGAGTTTTAACCGCAATAGACAACACACACACACATACGGACTCATAAACTTTATATTTTTCCCATTTCCGTTTTTACGAGTTATTTAAGCTTATATTGGAAACGATATTTTCCGCAAATATAAATTTGTATCCTACTCATACTCGTTAATACGATGATGGCTGATTAATTCCGAATTGGATGCATTGAAAATTTTTTCATTTATTTCAAAATTAATTAAAAACGAAACAACAACTATATACTAAATAGAAATTGCACGTTAATTTTTCCACCCCAATTACGAATAGCAGCAAACTGTCAAAATATACTAAGTATTAAAATGTTTGAAAAATAATTAATTGTCAGTATGTACAGAAACAAAAACAAATAAGACAGTTTACTTGTATATCATTGACACAATTAAACGACGTACAGGTGACCTTCGACTAACAGCTTAAGGGGCCATCCACAAACTACATCACGCTTTTCGACTTGACATGTAACATGACGTAACAGTCAGAATAATTAAAATCAGGAAGAAGCAAAGTAGTGTTGCATCAATCTTCGTTTTAAGGTATTCTTGTAAGTAAAATACTTCAGTGATTGTGCCGATGTAAAAATGTAAAAATCCAACGGCCAATATAGGAAACTTGTGGAAAACACGATGTAGTGTGAATTGACTTAGACCTGCTATTCCCTATATCGATCGAATGCGGTTATTTAAGTTAGATTTAAACCATGTCACAAAGATGTTTGAGAATCCAAATGAGTATAACCGTTCTAGTGCTTTACAATGGCTAATGGAGTCAAATGCCTGGATAAAGTTTGTGTACACCACATGAACTTGCTTGTGACTTTCAATAACTTTGATTGTGCAGCAGGTGAATTCAATAAGGTTTGTAGACGTTGATCTCCCAATCTTAATGACTTATTGAACAACATGCCAAGAGGTAGTTCCAAACTGGTGTAATCTTTGAAAAAAGTCTAGGTAAGCAGGACCGCAACCATCGCCGAATCTTTTCAGAGCCTCGTTTATTTTTTTATATTTTTAGCTTGTATTAGCTCGCTTTGGTAGCAGTTTGTCTGTCTGCTGGTCTGTTCGGTGCAAATCTTGCAACTCGATTTTCGACCACTTCCTGACAAGCTATGGGGCTGAAACTTTGAGAGTAGCTAAGAACCCGATGACAATGCAAGCTAAGTTTCTAGCACTTTAGAGCTACTACGAGTCGCCATTACTGACCAATCAATTTTCAGGTGAAGAAATTTCCGAAACACTCGACTACTACGATTTCAAGATTTTGTAACGGAATTTCAGAGAGAACATGCTGAGGTGGAAAACTGGCCAAATTCGCCGCCCTCTGACACAAACTGTACACGAAACTGAATAAACACCTAAAACTAACGAGAACTCGCACGATTGGCTCCAAAAAAAGTCGAAATCACTGTGCTTATCTTTTGTATCGAGATTCGAACTCATGGCTTGCTTGATCAAAATTAAAACAATAACAAAAATTTTTTTTTCTTTCGAAAAAAAATCTTCGCTCGCGTTTATTCGCAAAACTTGTGGTCATTCGATAGAAAGAAACCCAAAAAAACTCTTTAAAGTGTGACACAACAAAACAAGACAGTGATAGTGACACAAAATTTGTGGAAGTGGGAAAATTGAAAAGCGAAAGAGACGCTATTGAAAAGTGGTAGTGTGAATAAACATAGAAAAACGTGTCAAAAGAGAAGCAAAGCGAAAAGGACCATGCCTGAGTCTGCCACACAGCGCAAGCGTCGCCTTTCTAAGAAGCGCAAAAAGCGTCAAGAAAAGGAGGACAATATGACGCAAGCAAGTAAGTGCAAGAACAAGGCGAAACGTCAGAAGCTCAATGACGATAAAACTGAGGAGCAAAAAGAACTTGAGCGCTCACAAGCCCGAGAAAGAATGGCGAAACTTAGAGCGATTGAAACGAACGTTCAACGTTCATCTCAACTCGAAATAGACCGGCAGACAAAAGAAGCGCAGAGATCGATTGAAACGAACGCTATGCGTTCATCTCGTCTCGAACAGAAAGAATGCGCCAAACTGAAAACAGAGCGATTGAAACGAGTTCATCTCGACTCGAAAAAGACCGGCAAATGAAAAAAGCGAAGAGATCGATTGAAACGAACGCCGAGCGTTCATCTCGTCTTGAAAAATACCGGCAAGCCACAGAAGCGCAGGAATGGTCGTGATCACAGAGATTCTCGAGAATTTGAACATCTCGAAGGAGCACAAGATTGACCGCGGAAGACTCTATGCCGCACTCCGCTGGCTCATCAGAAACAATCCACTCTACAAAGACGTCACGATTAATCACTTTGCACGTCTAGACGAGGATGACATGATCCGTGTGGTGATCCCACGAGAGCAGGCAGCGGCAGAAATTGAGAATGAGACCGAAGCACAGAGTGCATACAAATCCATTGACGAAAAGGAAAACAAGTCTCGAATCATACGAGCGTCGTGGCATCAGGGTGACTTGCTGATCTTCGATCAAGAGTCTGCTGGCAAGCAATGTTTCGCGATGGTTGTCGCAATCATCACTCGTGCTGCCACCCTGCCACCCAGTCGTTGGAACAGCACAGTGCTCAACCAAAACATGGTCGAGGGTGATGGCCTCTATGGACTGATCCAACACGAGACAATGGCACAAGCAGACGGAGCCTTTCCTATTGACGAGAACGGCTATCTCTCGATCAAGAATCTCGACGTCATCATGCGAGATTTTCTCATGTACGAAAAGGGAATCTCCTTGGAGTACGATGACAACTGGATTTGTGCGGGCTCACTGATGGACAAGAAGAACAGTGATGGCGTAGGAAAGACACTGAAGAACGGAATTGAGTTCCTCTTCGAAGAGCACAAAGCAGGAGTGCTAGTTGTCGGATCCAAGTCGCTAGGACTAATGCACTATAAAGACAAGTTCTACTTCACGGACTCTCATGCATGTGGTGAAAAGGGTAGCAGCGCTCGAAGTAACGGCCGTGCATGTGTCATTGAGTGCGACACATTAGATGAACTGCTCCGCATTGTCCGACGAGCAGTGCACTCCAAGAATGAGCCATACGTGATCAACTACATTGACGTTCACGTGAAGGACGATGTGATGCAGATGAACGACTTCCTGCGAGATCACCGTCAGGAGGAAGTCCCTAATGGAGACCTTGCGATGGAGGAACTCACTCCACAGGCCGCACACGTGCCAATGCAGACATCATTCATAGGGCCCATTGACTATATGCAGCCCGAAGTGGAAGATGTTCTAGAGGAAAGCGAGAATCTCAATGAGATCGTTCGCAAAACTCGCGACAACATCGTCAACGTCAATCACGAGAAGAAGGCAGAAGAGTTTGCATTCTATCATCTCTTCCCTTACGGAGTGAACGGATTGAATGAGCCTCGTGACGTGAAAATCACTCCACTCGACTACTTCCAAGCACACGTGATGGGCAGAAACACGCGCTTCCAGAGCAATAGCTACCTCTTCTACGCTCTGTCGATGTTCGAGTATCATCGCGTAAAGTTGACAATTGCTGCGAGTGGAAAGAAGATCAGAAATCAGCAAGGAAAAGTAGAAGATCTGCACTTGCACTCGACATACGAGGCACTGCAGCCTACTGGCAGACAGAACACTGCGAACTGATTGCAATGATTCGCAATTTCGGAGCTCCAACGTTCTTCATAACGCTAAGCTGCAACGACCTCCACTGAAACGACACTACACTGGCTCTGCTCAAAGCCGATGGTCGAGGAAACGTCGATCCAAAGTCGCTGTCAGTTGACGAGATTCAGAAACTGATTGAGAAGCATCCAGTGGCACTCAGTCGTCACTTCATGAAAAAAGTTGCAGCGTTCATGACGTTCCTGAAGAAGAACGACAATGTGCTAGGTGGCAAGCTCAAAGACTACTGGTGGCGCATCGAGTTTCAAAACCGCGGAAAGACTTCAATTTAATGAGTCTGTGGGATGAGAGAGAAATTATTTTCCTCTTTTTAGGTCATATAAAAACGTGTTGATTTAGATTTTTTTTATCTATATAATATTTTTCTATTGTGATATGTGGTACCTCAATGGAAAGGTTGCCTACGCTTGCGTGGTGTAGATTTTCGTACTTATAACATCTTCGTTTTTAAAGACAGATTGAACAAACTCAGCAAACATGTTGGATACGACTTGCGCGTTAAAGGCAGGAAAATCGTTGATTTCACGTTTTGTCTTAAAAAATCTCCAAAAGTGCTTTTGATTATTTTTAATTTTGTCCTTAATATAAGTTATATCAGACATGTATTTAACCTCAAAATATATTATTTGAAATGTTAAGCTTACTAACTTCGGACCGGGTACCGGGTTTGAATCCCAGAGAGGCTTGATGCAAAAAGGGATTTTTCACTATCGATCGTTTGGACGGTGCGATCGGTGGTGTGAATAAACACATCTGGATCCCCTGTTGAATTTAAAATCCATGGACCGTCCCATCGTCCATGTCAGTACTATAGGCTGACATGAAGCAATTATTATTATTTTATTATTATTAAAGTTGGCTGGAACCCTTAAAGGTTCCACACTCAATACCACAAAGGGCCCATGGTGCCAACCTATTTTATCAAAGCACAAAGGTGCGTTCTGCAACCTTAGCAAACTGGAGCAGTTTGAACCAGGGCAGAAGAGACAGTTGATTAACATGAATATTCCTGGAGTTGAACACAAGGGATCTAATGCGGTCGAAAGCCGGACAGGTACTGATGAAGTGTAGGCTGTCATCAACATCCTCAAGACATTCGTCGCATACGGCATCACTAGCAAGACACATGCGATGAAGATGACTTTTGAAACGGCCATGGCCAGTAAGTAGAGCAACCAAAATTCTCAAGTTGTCCTTTTTCAACGAAAGAACGTAATTGTTCAGCTTCGGGTTAAGCCCCCTTATATAGTATTTTGCCTTACGGCAAGTAAGGGTAGTTGACCACGTCGTTTTAGGTTCGATAAGGTAACAGTTTTGATTGTTTGTTTCAATGTGTGAAGAGGTCAGGAGCAGCTGGTTCAGGGCCTATGAAAAATAAGCGAGAACCAGTTTTAGCCAAACTGTATTAGCCAAAATATAATCTCTTTGTCGACGGCAGCGAGATTAAGAGCTGAAAATTCGCAGTGAGTAACCGCAATTAATTCCGTTTGATAGTATAGTAGGACCCCAAACTGCTAGAGATTCTCAAATCATGCGATGGACAGAAGTAACCAAATCCAGCACCCTGTTCAAAAACAGAGCCATCTGAAAAGAATACAAGCGATTCGGATATCTGTTTGAGCAAGTCTGGTGAAAACCACATATCCCTGGATGGATAAACCACCTCATATGACCTGTGGAAATTAAAAACAGGCAGAAGCCAATCAGTTATCATGTTGATTTCTGGTATAGCTCGTGTAAATTCAGTAAGAATTGATCTATGACCTAAAGTAGTGCCAAAAGCATTCCATGCCCCGGCATTCCTCAAGCGCAAGACAGCCGAACAAGCAGTACCTAAAATGAAGGATTGTAACTGTGGTAGGGAGACAATGAGCTCCATGGCCAGGAGCGGAGTTGAAGACATGGCTCCAGTTACAGCCCGACAAGCGATATTTTGCAAATAGTTGAGTTTGCCAATTGAAGATTTTACTTTAACCACTGGCCACCAAACAATAGATGCATAAGTTAGCATTGGCAGAACCAGTGACTTGTAGATAAAATAAAGCATTGTGGGGGATAATTCCCAGGAATTACCAAAAGCTCTACGACATTGCCAAAAAATCGCAGTGGCTTTTTGTAGTTTGAAATCCAGATGATACTTCCAAGAAAGTTTATTATCCAGAAAATCTCCAAGATGTTTGACGTAGGCTGAGCTATTAACCTTGCATCCGAAAAGTGATGGTACAGAAAAAGCTTCAGTATTCCTACGCCTTGTAAAAATATCCAAATCGGTTTTGAAGGTTTCACATGTAAACCCTTAGCCAGACACCACTGTTCTATAATGAGAAGAGCGTGTTGAGTTAAATCTGATAAGACATTCAGGCGCTTGCCTCAAACTGTCAGAACCAGATGCATAACTAGTTACGAGTTCAACATGAAGCAATGCAATGCGCGGATATCAGCTGGCCAAACTTTGAATGAGGACATTTGGTCCCAAACAGTCATAAACCATTTCGACAGTAGTCGATTTTATTGGTCAGCATTGATAAGATGTTCACGTTTGATCGAGTCAATATTTGACAAAGGTTATACAATTTTTAAACCAACATTACTGCATAAAGTCGGGAAGTTCATATTTTAACATAATAAGAGACCGCTATATCCATCACCTAGATATAGTGGCACCAGAAAGATAACTCGCTCAACTACCCTTCTCTTTTTGTATTATTAAGTTTACATAACAAGAATATTCTTCCAAAGGTTTCATTCCATAGAGTTTGCAATACATATGATATGTACCTAGGAACTCAGTCAATGTTACGAACACACGATTCTACCATCCACAAAAAAGATGCAGGGCTAATAAAACGTATAAGACCAGTCTGAATAGTTGCGCGCAGACAGCAAAAATTAATGACCGTGATTGCTCAGTAAGAAAATGGAGAAATTGCAGAATGGTTTGATGAAACGGAGTGGGTACATGAATGTAATAAATATTCCATCTGAGGAAACACCAGTCCGATAGTTTTGTGACGAGTCGTGATAAAAATAATTCAAAATTAGCCTAACGTAGTTTATGGATGGCCACTAACATCGTTTTTGAACAATATTATCGGACCAGTGTAATTTTGAGTCGTGGTTTGACATTGATACGGATGTAGTTGGCAATTTTCATTTTTGTCAACAGTTTATTTCGGAGAAAGACAAACATTATCGATGTCTACTGCACAAGTCAATTTTGCCTATACTTCATTCTTGCCAATAATGTTGCTGCGGAAAATCACGAAACTACGGTTATGAGTGCTCGAAATTATCTCTAAATGAAACCATAGTACTCGAAACAAGTGGAAGGAAATAGTAACAACTAATATGCTTGGGCTGTTTTCTTGACTGATAGTTATTGCCGACTTATTAGCCTATTTGCCGCCATTTTAAATAAGTAAGCAAGACCATTCAAATTAATTTCACTTTATTATTTTATTGTAACAGATATCTGTTAAAAATTTATGAAAATCAATTTAGAATTTATTGGAAGAAAGAGATAGCAAATAGTCACCTCACCAGGATCCTTCTTTAAGTTAGATTCAACCAATAAGTATTCGTTACGACCTATAAGCTAGTCATTATTTTTATTAAAATCATAGTAAAATTGTTTAGACGTTCACATCTTTAAGTTGGCAACACTGCTATATTCAACGTTTGCAAATTCCAGAAATTTTACCAAAATAATGCTTCTGTTTGCCAAACTCGTCATGCATTACGTCTATTTTACGGTCGTCGTAATCGTTCATCAAAGCGGTTAGTTCGGCTTACAATAGATCTCTTTTGCACCACCGATCCAGTAGGATATCGAACAGTGCGTACCAAACAAGCGATAGACACTGCATAATGTATAGCATTGAGGTAGATCAAAATCACTTAATGTCAGATTTTATCAAAGAATCTCGGCTTACAAAATTCATATTTGTACAGGAAGGAAAGCCATCCGACCAGCGAACACGCCACCAGTTCGACCAATGTACTGGAATAAAAATTAACATTATTTTCTATAAAATAATTTTACCCAGCGATGAAGCTCACTTCTGAGTGAATGGGTACATTCATAAACAAGGTTTTCGGATCAGGAGTGAAGATAATCCACCAGAACAAACCCTAAACTATTTGGAGAGCATTATGGGCCGGCAGAGCCATTGATCTGTATGTCAACGGAATTAACTATGAACGGTATAGAGACATAATTTCTAACTTTTTGCCAACCTGACCTGAATCTTGCTGATATGTGGTTCCAATAGTACGATGCTACATGCCATACTGTGCGGGAAACATTTGTTGACTAATTTCACGTAATGGTCCTGTATATGAAATTGGCCACCAAGATCGTGTGCTGTAACTCAATTATTTTATTTTCTTTCGTGATACCATATATTAAGTCGCACACGCCGATAAACCAGAGACGGCTGAATACTTCTTAGAACACAACATTCGTTGTTGCAAGAAGGGTGTAAAAAATCGAATATCGAAGCGTTTCGAATATCGAATTAAAGCCAAATAAATCTGAGGTAGTCCTATTCTATATGAAATATAAACTTTTGCAGGTTTATCACAAAGCACCAGCCTGATCCTCTCCTCTTTGTCCTGATCCATTTTAAAGAGTGATAGCTTGATCTTAACATATATGCTAAACACCTTATCCTTGTTATAAAACTAAGATAAAAATTTAACAGAATGGAGGCTACTATAGGTCCCTATTCTTCCCAACAAGAATGTATAGGGCTGTCTGGTGTCCTTCTCAAGAGCAAATGGTAAATCTAAATTCTTCATTTTACTTTTCTATATATTGTAGGTAATCTAATGGCATTAAGCACAGTTACAATTCAGGACACTCATCTACCTTCAACAGGAGTATTCCCAATAAAACAAATCGTCACTAAAAGATTCTCACTGACACATCTTTCAAAGAGGACTGGTTAAGTGATGAACCCTGAGTTCTTTACTATATCAGCGAGAGTGGTAACAGATTCTATCTTAACGTTTAGATGGTGCCCTGGACGATGGAAGCGTTGTTGTGCTGCAATATGACTCGTCTGTGTCTCGTGTTATATTCTAGCCATTATGCGAGCAATGTATGGTTCAGACTGATCAGTTGCTGTCGCGTTAGCGTTGCTCATTGACAGTTTTAAACGCTCATAGTACTTGATTCCTTTCTAGTTCCACCAAACGGATATTACGTTTTTCTGAAGCGATTTGTTCGTGGTATCTGGATGGTGATGTTTCGATAGGTGTAAGTCACGACTTTTGTCGTTTGGGTTTTTTAAAAAATATCCACTTCTCATCGCCCGTAATAATTATATTATATATATATAAACGCTTACAGGTTATTATGGGAAAATAATTATATTTTCCCATAATAACCTGTAAGCGTTTGAAAATACTTTGGCGGGTCATGTTAAATGCCTCCACAAGTTGATCTTTAGTTTTCGTATCATGTTCATTCAATAAAGCTTGCAGCTTGTAGAGCACGGCAAATGTTTTTGAAATTCGGGAGCGCTTATTAACCCCAATTTCGAATCTCCACTCCTCAAGCGTTTAAATCAATATTTACATGTGAATTTCGATGGTGCATCAAGCAATAGTACTTTAGCTACACTTTTTTCAAGTTGAAGCAGAAAACTAAAGCGTCTCGTAAATGCGCAAATTTGTTTGGCACAAGAAACTACATTTTCGTTCGTAGAAATATATTTTTGGGTTGCGATATGTGCTGGTATTACAACTAGTTACGTTAACCTCAACACAACTTCTGACAAAAATATCAGTTCCACCTCTAAACCTTTTATATCATATCCTGTTTATCTTTAGCATCGATCCTAAACCCATCCTGAGAAAAACAATCCATCCATTTATTGAACAACCCCTCAAAACTGAGCGCAAAACCTATAGCCAATAGTTGCCGGGACCGAAGACTTTCAACACTTTTCGTATTTTTTTGAAAAAAAAAAATTTGACCAAAGAAGATTACATTAGTCAGAGCCTAAATTTGGTTCGACCACTACGATCCTAAACTAACCTATTGAACCACGATGTTCAATTTAGATAGACAACAGGCATCCACAACCCCTCGAATGCTTAAAAAGATGTTTTGGTTTTGTTAAAGAATAAACTGGGTTGCTTGGACAGTTTCCAATTTTAACTGAAGTGGTTTGTAAGGCAAAATTGACGTAGGCCGTCTTCATACATTGAGCTTATAAACCCTCAAACTTTTACAAACATTTTAGCCACTGATTTGAGAATCAAACAACTTATCTAAACCTCTCGAATCATTTTCTATTTTTGCCAATTTAACGATCCGAGTAAAAAATCCTACGTCACTGTTTTGGTCATTGAACGTATGTCGAGTGACACATGTATAAAAATATTATTCCATTGCACATTGCTTATAATAATTAAACATGTAATTTTATTTTGTGAACAATGAAAATGAAATCAAGTTCAATTTCGTATAAGCACGAAAAACACTTCGACTGGAATAAAACGGATATAATTATCGAAATGAAAAGTCGAAATGAAACGAATCGATATGGGGATTTCAAATTTGGGTGCGGGAAACAAAAGTTTGATTCTGCATATTAACAACGAACGTGTAGCCCCGTTTTATGTTGGGGTCGTTCATATTTTACCTGTACACTGTGGTATTGTGTGTGTTATTCACCCCAAAAAATTGGAAAACGTGAGGCGTACGAATGTGCTTTGATGGAAAAACATGGAATTGATTAATAGAAATTTTTGTTTTCGTGAAATAATCAAAATTATTTGTTATCAACAACATATGTTTCTGAGTGTGTGTGTGAGTCAAATATTTTTGTCGGTATCGCAAATAATTATTTGACATACATATCTCGGTGGAATTTAATGAGGTTGTCGAAATAAACATGTACATCCGTCATATTATGTGGTTTTCCTATTAATGTATTATGTTGGCATTTTGGAACATGCATTCAAAGCAACGACCTGTTAGGGCAATAGAATTACATCACTGTAATCAGCTTTCAGTTTAAAGGAGTAATGAGATTCAAGTATTTTGGATCTCATTACGCACGATAATAGTGTGGGAGAGGATATCAATGTTCGCCTTGCTACTGGCAATCGGACTTTATATCTTCTACGTCCACTTCTTAAATCAAATGCGGATAAGCTGGAATTGTACAGAATGGTGATCAAACCCGTTGTCATGTATGGATGTGAGAGTTGGACCTTTACGGATGAGTACAAAAGATGGTTTCTAACATTCGAGAGATATATGACTCAAAACGCGACGTTAATGGCATATACCAAATTTTATTAATCAAGAGGTCTCGAATTTAATGCGAATTCTTGATATCGTGCATGAAATCAAAGGACGCTGGCTCGACCACGTTCTGCGCGCTGAACGGAATCGAATGATACAGTAAACTTTTGGTAGGTCGCTGTCGGCGACGATGACACTACGCCGTAGAGAGCAGTCTGGCATCTTCCAATTGCTTGCAACAGTATGAAGAGCTGACTCGTTATCAAAACCGATGGAGTTAGATTGTTGTCACGGTACGGGCCAACAATGGCCTGTAAAAGCCGTCCTGCGAAATTCAAGGACTCGTTCAAATAAAATCAAAACTTTAAAGGATGAAAATGGGGGGATTTCAAATTTGAGGTTACAGCGAAATGCTGAAATGAATTAACCAACAGTAACATAAATATTCTGAAATGAAATTAGTCTTATAACGACGAATGATCTTACATATATGGCCCTTGGTATAGTAACAAACGGAAGGTTTGTACTTTTTACGATACGAGCCAAACCGAACTCGCTTTATTATATGAATATTATTTTTTCCGAGTATCGCCAAGTCTGGTAAAAGTAAGTCCTAAGAATTGGTCGAAAGAGCCAAACGATGGGGAGACAAGTGCTTCAATGAATAACTTTACTACAAGCTTTTAGTCGAGCTTTTATTAGTCTTCGTCCATATTCGACTTGGGTGTGAAACGGCCACGAATGACATCTTTCGGTCTGTACCTACTAAACTGGTGCTTGGGTGACATTATACAATGCGTTGAAATATACTTGAAAAGTTTAGACTCTCTCTTAATGCTTCACGATACGCAATATAAAATCGGAGGAAACTCACCTTTTACCTATTTATTGAAATTTGGGGTTAAACGACCGGCCATACTTTCAGCGTAGCCACAACATCGTGACAAAGTGGTTAACTACTTCATTGTACTTGCTTTCTGTAATTTTACCGCCCATTGTAAATTGGACGATAAATTGTAATTGTTGAGTCTGCCGTATACTCCTATCACTCAGCTTAGTAATTACTGTGGTAAGTGATTTCTGATCATTGTCGACCATAATTGTCCTACCTTCTACAAAATACCAAAAGAACCGTATAAAGATTGCCAACGTCCAATATTTATTTGTTGCAGCCTTTAACCTATAAAGCAATGCTCGATTCATCTGTAAAAATACCTTTGAGGATGGGCAAACATTGTAACGTTAGAACAAGCGCACTTCTGACTCGAGCACATGACTGCGGTTAGAGTCATCAGACCATGAATAATATTTGTTATTTTTTAGCACCTGATTAGGACATACCACGGATGTCTGACCGATATTGGTGCTGAAAATGCAATTTAGGGTTTAACTCTAATTAACGAAGACATCCTTTTTATATAGACAGCGTTATATGACCTTACACTTGGACAGTTGCAATTATGTGAGATCGAGCTTCTGGTCTTCCTCGTTTCTATTGGCGAAAACTATGTCATCTATGAAACAACAAATACAACATATCACAGACAAATTCATTCTAGAATCATCGAAATGTTTGCCCAGCATTCTGAAAATCTAAAAAGCTATGTGATAAATTCGAAAAGCCATAAATGGTGTGATGAAGCCCGTTTTAGGTACGTCTTCAATTGATATTGAAGTAAAATTTCATAAGACCCATCTATACAGGTAGAACGATTAGCTTTGAGTGTGTATGCAGGATCGCATATCGATTCAGTCTATAGTTAGTTAATGTTTTGTTAATGTTGTGATATGTCTGACAGATCATGGACGGCGTGATTTTGAGGAATGTAGACCTTTATTTGTATAAGTCCTATCATGAATTCATAAATGGCATTTGGAAGTTGATTGCATTTATTTAGACTTCTTGATATACAGAAATAAGGAGAAAGAAAGTTATCATTCACATTGGAGTCACTATAGGGGTGCTGAATATGTGCTCACATTTCGGTGTTTACATAGAAAATATCTATAGATGACATATACATGGCAAATTTTAGCATCCAATATAAATCTCTATTCTTTATTTACACTGTGATCTAATGAATTCTTTCTTACTGTAGAAGATCCAAGATATTCATGAATTTTGATCTGGGGCTAATACAGTTGCCAAAATTCTTTGTAGTATTAAGGATATTAGGATGATAAACTTCAGCAATCAGCAGGTTAGACCAAAGGACAAATGAAAGTTGATCAGAGTTCAAAGATGACAAGTTCAACATTTGTAAATGAGCTCAACGATTAAGGCAAGGTCGTTGAAAGCCTTCTGGGTGTTGTTATACATAAGATAACCGTTAGTCCACAAGCGACTCATTTTAACCTTGAATAAAAGGTAGCAAGAGTGTAATTTAGCTCATCAAAGAAGTTTACACTATATAGCTTAATGACCTCTAGTAATAGCCTATCATTGATCTTGGACATTTCTGGTATATGTATATAGATGGGGAGTTGTTCTTGAAAATTTGTCTACGTATATTTCAAATTTTTCCATTATGTATTACATTTCAGACGTGTACTCCAGACCTCTAGTGAAGTGTATGAAAAGATAGAATAGATTCCATGGCAAGCTAGTCGACGCTACTAGTCAGATCAAGAATCCAATATATCATCATTTTACTGACACACATTGGGGGGACGGTTCGTAGCCCTCAAAGTGTCAAGACGTGGAAATTTGTGCTCCTATTTTTAATCAGTTTTCTCATGTTTCTCCGACGCGGTTTGCATTTAAAAAGTGTTAAAATATCGTGAGAAATCACACTTGGTGAAATTAAATATTTTGTGTATCGCGAAATTGTCTAAGTAATCAATAAATCGATTTTTTTCAATTCTGTAGAAACATGAGGAAAATGAAGTTCGTGTGGTTATAACAGTGTGTGTAGAGTTACTTTAATCTAAAAAGTAACAGTGTAAAAATGTAGAGAAAGATGTTTCTCTACATGTTCGAACCAGAAATTGTTTTTTTAGGTTATAAAAGATAAACAAACAGAAAGAAGGTGCAAATTTCATCTTAATATTTAATTGTTTTAATTTTAATTTTTGTGGCAGTGAATTATAAATTGTATGAGTGGTGTGTGTGTGTGACATGTGTACTACATCGAGGGAGTATATGAGGGTAAAAGGAAGGGAAATGAATCGGAAAAATCGGACCAACTACAGGATGACAAGAAGAGGTAAACCGGAAGACAGCATAATTGAGAATGGTTGTATTCTGCGGTTGGATGATGGTTTATTCATGGAGCTGGTAAGTGTAGATATAAATAAATGGCTAACGATGTTTTTTAGGGAGCTTTTAGGGATGATGTCGGAAAAAGGCAATAACTTTATATTGCCATAAATGAAGTATGAATCGAATGGTAAGTGCACTTTTATATTGGTTACAATTGGAATGTGTGTGTGTATATGTATATGTATGTACAGGTTTGGTTTGTGTAGATGTGTTTATGAATTCATATGTGTTTGTGTGTTTATGTGTTGGTGGATTAGTGCATATGGGTTTGGAATTGTGTAGTGTGATGTATGTGTAGGTATGTGTAGATATGTGTCGATATATATATGTGTGTTTGTGTGTGTGTGTTTGTGTGTGAGTGTATGTATGTAGGTGGGTGGGTAGTTATGTATATGTATGTGTGTGTATGTGTATGTATGTGTGTGTGTGTTTTTTTTTTTTTTTTTTTTTTTTTTTTTTTTTTTTTTTTTGTGTTTAGTGCATATACATAAACATATGTATGTATGTGTGTGTGTATGAGTATATATCGGAGGAGCATCGGTTGTTTTCCCCTGTGTCTTCTGAGGGGGGAAGTTTGGTGTTCTTTTTCGGTGCAGGGTTTGGCTACGGAGTGATTGGAAGTTTGATGGCATGAACATGAAACCGTGAAGAACTGATTACGATGATAGCTTCTGCTTTTATTTTCGGTTTTTGTTTTGACGAGTAGATGTCGCCGCCGGGAAGTGTTGTGGTTTTGTGAACTGATAGTTTTGCGTTACCGTTTTTAGACGTCTGTTTTGGAATTTTTCTTGTGAACTAAATAGTTTAAATTAAGTTTAACAATTAGTGTAGGATTCTTTTGTTCTGTTTAGTGTAGAGTGGGTGTTTCTGTCAGTGTTGGATTGGGTGAATGGTCGATCGAACAAATAAGGTTGGGGTCGGTTTTGCCTTTCTGAGGTCGATGTTTAGATTTGGAAACGAGCAATTTGGAGCGAGGTGTTTACGCAGGGGTTAGTGGAATATGTCTCGTTTGGATAGGATTGGGTTTGTCTAGGTGTGGGACTTGGATATTGAACTTCGTCTGGGCGAGGTTTTTTGTGGCGTTTTGCTGCTCTGCGAGGACAAGGATATCTACATTTTGTGGTCTTTGTCCTCGGTGTGCATGTGCGAATCGCTGTTTATTGCAGAGTTACGTGAACGAGGGACGTATTTTTAAGTGGTGTTGTTGTTCGGAGTATTGCGTTCAGCAATCTGTGTATTCGTGAGATGTGTTTTGGCCTGGTTGTGTGCTTCTGTGTCATAGCGGATGGGTTGTTGACTGTGGGGAGGGATCTAGGGAACCATGTAGATAATGGAAAGTTTTCTTGAGTCGACAGCGTACTCTTGTTTTGGCCTGTGGGTTTGGGAGTAGCTCGGTGTGGAGTGGCAGTGGCGACGGTTTTAGCATGGCTCGGAAAGGGCCGAATGTGGGATGGGAGTGGATTTGCGCGCGAGTGGCATCGTCATCTTGTTTTCGTGTAGACGAGGTCTGGTATCGTTCCGGTGTACGGTAGCAGCCACTCAACCTAACCTAAAATTATTGGTAAGATATTGGTTGTCCGGTGTGTTGTTTTCGATTTAACATATGAGGGAGTACATTAAGGGCTAATTTGATTCATATTTGATTAAGTGGATTTTTTGATTATTATTAGCGTTATACCCCTTTTGATTTGATTTTGTCAATAAATTTCACTATAAGCTATATGCTCTTGGGTATATCTTTTTGGTATCACTACACTTAATTAATTCTGTAAATGGGATAATTGTTGAAATGGATTAGTTTAATTTGTTTATAGAAGTGTAAATGTATGGAAATTCTGAAGTGGCATGCTGATAGAGGAGTTTATTTGATCATTGGTCTTGACCAAAAGATTTATTTTGCTTTAATAAGCGGATACTTTGCTGTCAAAACCATTCTCTTACAACTGTCAAAACTTTCTGAAATTGATGGCCGCTTTGGTGATTGCTTTCAATGCTTTAATTGCTTGCATTGTATTGTGGTGTGTTGTACAGAATGATTACTTTTTGAGTGTTGTTCTAAAATTTAAAAACCAACATAGGGATGGGCTGCATTAGAAGTGGAATGAATGCTAGAGCTAAACTATTAAATATTAAATAGCTTAACTATTTGATAGTTTATTGGGTCGTCAATCGTCATAGTGTATGTATGTGAAACGCTGTCGAGTCATTACGAAAAAGAATTTTGGATGTTGGATTGTTGTTGGATGTTGGATTGTGATGGATCTGAAAATATAGAGACACAACTTTACAAACAGCGTAAGATGGGAAGGACCTCATGCTATTTATCTTGCTCTAGTTTCAACTTTTGAGGTGACACAAATACATATGATGAAATAAGACAAATAGACTAACCTATCACAATAACAAAAACAATCAATGTCTAACGATCTTAAATGGTTGATGTATTTTGCTAACGAATTATATAATTTACTAATTATGTAGTAAGATTTTTTCTGTGACTAAATTTTTTTTTTTTTTTTTTTTTTTTTTTTTTTTTTTTTTTTTCTTTCCCTAAGACCTTTAGTGTTGGGATATAAGTTGAATAATTTAGGAATGTAATGGGTTAATATAACGAAGTTTGTAGTTATGTATTTTGATTTTCTGATCTGTACTTAATAATATACCATATTAATTAAATTAATTGTTTTAGATTCCTGAGACATAAGTTAATAAATTTTCTTTTAGAGTTGTATTTTTGTTTTAAATTGACTAGATGTGCGGACTGGAGTTGAAATAAACAATAAATTATTATTAAGTTACAGATCCCAAATATTCCTAAATTTACAGACTAACTAATAAATTTATTTGTAGAATTTGGTATTAATGTTTTTTTAAATAGGTTATAGCTAAGGTTCAGGTTATAACTAAATAATTTATTTATTTAAATAATTCACCCTGAAAACGAATTGACAGTTTATTAGGTCATCATAATGTATGTATGAAATGCTGTCGGGCCATTAAAAAAAAAAAGAACGATTACCCGTCGCGTTAGATGGTGATGGATTTAGAAATATACGGAACCAACTTTACATGCGACATATGGTAAGAAGACCCCAGGATATGTAACCTTAATACAATTGTTGGGGTGACACAGGTACGTGTGAAGAAACTGGAAATGTCATTACCTATCCAAATAACAATAATAACTAATGTCTAAGATCGATAGTGTGAAAATGATATATATTTTTACTAACAAATTGTATTAGACTACTAATTAACTAATTACTAATATGTAATAGGAAAAAGGCTCTGCCGCTGATTGTCGCCTTAGTCTTTTCTATGACTAACGTTCCTTTGCTAAGAACCTCCAGTGTGGTGATTTATTTGCATATTTTGGAATGTAAGTTTTCAGATGTCTAGTGTGATTCTCTGAGGAGCATGTTACAGAAGTATTGTAACATTATCGTAGTGGTTGGCTGGTAGTGAATCTATCATACCCATATTAATTACATTAATTGTTTCAGATTCCTGAGCCATAAGTTAATAAATTTTCTTTCAGAGTTTTGTACGTATCTTTTAATTAGGTTAGGTGTGCGGACCGGAGTTGAAGTAAATAATAAAATTAATTAATTAATTAAATTACAGATTCCTAGTGACCAACTAATAAATTTATTTTAGAATTTTGTTTTAATTTTAATTTAAATACAGCAGATGTTGCGGACTGGAGAATGCTGATTGGCGATTGCAGCTTAGTATATTATAATTGTGATTGTCTTGTGATTATCTAATAATAGTAGTTTAGTACCGACTGTCATGGTGTCTGTAACCGGGTCGCTCTTTCCTAACTAACATACCCTCCTATCCTTACCTATCGTTTTATGTAAACGGCTGTAGGAATAGGCCCGGCGTTATCCGGGAATCTTGCCTAGCGCTTGGTCCTACAGTCCTATCAATCAATCAATCAATCAATTTTACTGACACACATTTATGACTTATAAAACAGATGACCGACATAACTATTGGCCGGAACCATAGAATAAACTATATCCTTGGTAGAACGGTACGCGACGATAAGCTTCCGACCAATTTTGGTTATTTCTGTGCTGTAGCTCTATACGTTCACGCTACTCACATGTTGCTATCATCTATAACCTAAATTGGTTTAAGTCCATCAGACATATACATGCCCAACGGCTATAGCGATTTTATAGCGAAACCCTCGATCAGAGACTGTCAAATCCATATACTTTGTATTTGAACACGAGGAATTAATATTCCAATATAAATCCTGAACTACAGAAACGCTACTGGACAGGCAGCAATAGAAGGGATATAATCAATGCCGAAATCTTTCTCTTACGACTACAAATGAATATTCCGTGGCATTTGGAAATTTATAAATAACATATGGGGTGTTTTTTGGTTTAGAAAAGCAAGAACTAATAGACGATCCAGCAATAGAAAAATCAACTCGAGCTATATCAGACGTGAATGAGAAGTTCCGGCTGCGACAAACTTCGGTTAATTTAAATACTTGACTGTGTGAAATGACAATGTGACAACTATTTGAAGCGACTTATCAAAGGGGAGCCAGGACTCCTCTCCTCTGGAACATAGCAATCAATGGGTTACTGTTAGGCTGGAAAGAGAGCAAATCGGAGTGATTGCTTATGCAGATGATGTTTATTTAAGCACGGTGAAGAAGGGTGCTGCTACAAAATGCCCTACAAATCATTATGAGTGGGCCATCAGTTGTGGAGTGGCAATAAGCTCGTCAAAACAGAACAGGTACTATTTACAAGGAAATTTAAAATCCCGGCAGTAGATTCACCTCTATTAAAAGACTAGGCAAGAGACTAGTTTGCTGCCAAGGCAAAATTTCTAGGCAAAATTTCTAGGCGTAATCTTGGACAATACTCGTGTAGAGCGCCATCGGAAAGAGATGGTGCCTGAAGCCGGAACTGGTACAATGGCTATTCACTTCCGTAGTAAGACATGTGTTTATGTATGGGGTGTATGTGTGGTGGCCAGCTGTTGATAAAGAAACGTATAAAAATGAGATCGAGAAGGTGCGAAGACCGGTCTACATGCTTATAAGCGGATATTGAGGACAGGACATTCGACATAAGACAGGACATTCGGACTTGAGGACAGGACATTCGGTCAGGACATAATTAGATCGCTAAGGAAGGAACTCGCAAATCTAGACTACGTTGGACCCATTTTATGCTTCGAGAAAAGTTTCGAAACTTCCTGTCTCTGAAAGGGAATCTTGGAGGAGCGGGTTGGTTGCGGAAACAGAAGCATTGCAGTTCTTTACGGATGGCTCCAAGGTACACGGTAAAGTAGGAGCTGGAGTCTTCTGTGATAAATTAGAAGTAAATATAGCAATTCGTCTTCCTGATCACTGCAGCGTGTACCAGGCGAAGTGATAGAGATTGAAGAGGTCCTGAACTAGTTGAGACATAATGTGGTATCCTCGACTGATATCGCAATTTATGTGGATAGTCAAGCGGCAATCGTCTCTAAACGAGATGAGTGAGCATTTCAACATTCAGATTGGCTGGGTCCCCGGCCAGTCAGATGTCAAAGGAAACTGCAGGGCGGACGAACTGACGAGGCATGGTAAATCGCTCCGACTGCTACCGGAAAAGGGCAGAGTTGGGGAGGAGTCTCAGCGAACAAAAGGAGGACGAATAACCTCTCATGTAGAGTAGCAAGAAAAGTCTGGCCAAAGCTGGAAATGAAACGTTCAAAGACATTGATCTCCCAACGAAGACGTGAACTAAAAACAGTCGTGGGGATATTCACAGGACACTGCCTTAATGACTTTTGCAGAAGCTGTATGAACGAGGAGGAAGCAGAGACGGTAGTCCACCTCCTATGCTCATACTCGGCTTTGACACGCATAAGACACGAATATTCAAGTAAGTTCTTAATGGACTGCCTCTCTGATCTCGAAAACTGTTATATGCGAGACTTAGCACGCTACATAAATTGCTCAAACTGGTTCTCATTAGGGTAATAGGAAAGTAAGATCCTGTGGTATCACAACGGACTGTCACCGGTCTAAGTGTGCTGAAGCAGCCACTCAACCTAACCTAAACTATCAAAGGTTCTCATAGCTTTTAAGAAGGTTATAGCCAGTACCAGTGGCCAAGATGTAAAATTTGTCAATGCAATTAAATTGAAACCAACATCGCTTAACATTTCTAACGACAAATTTAAAATGGCAACGACCAAAAAAAATAGACTAGGTAGTACCTCTAAAAGTGGAGTCTATATACTACAGATTGAACCAGAATCTTCACCACAGGAACTTGATCACATGAACTTGACCACAGGAGTATATCGTTCATGTGACCATAGAACGGTAAACCAACGTTTCGACATAATTGAATGAGGCGGCCTATAACGTATAACATGAACAGAACGGCGAGTAAATAGGGCGAGTTGGAAGAGGCAGACATTTACAATTCAAGAGGCAACGAATAACCTGTAGTTAATTGGCCAACAAGAAGGTTCCGTGGCCAACAACAACATTGTGACAAACCACACGATATTTTGAGATATAAATCAAACGCATACGAATAAGCATATACCACAAGGGATGTAATGATAGTCAAGGGAAGATGAAAACTGAGAGGAAACTGACTTCTACAACCAAACGCTTTATGACATGTATCGAGAGATTGACATTAAGTGAGCAATACAAAAAATTGTGTGGAAGGATTTGGTAAGCGATTAAAGAATTCAAAATGCAATCTGGTATCATTCTTTGTTAATGAGGTGATTCATGTGCCTGGATTTCGAGAAGAAAAACTAATTTCCCTATAAATTGCTGGGTAAAAAATATTAAACGGACGTAGAGATTGTGGAAGCCAAGAACAATAGACACGGAAACGAAAAACGCATTCAAGTAATCAAATGAAGGAAGGACAAAGGTTGTGTATTTGGAAAATTGGTTCTCTATAAGAGGACAGAGAATAGTATTTAATCCAATTTGAGACGAAAATATTTGAGGACAGGCGAGACATCACTCGGTTTATAACAATACGTAACAACAGCAACTATAGTGACAACTATATCCAAATTCCGATACCAACGAGACCCATCAATTCAATTTTATTAAACAAATGGACGAAATCAATTAGGCCAAATCAATTTTGTTCATATTTCATTGGTCTACCTTCCCCAGACCCACTGTGTACAGTACAGAACAACAAAACAATAAAAAACCTAGAATTTCGATAAACTATTTAATCGTCTCACAAGTAAGTAACACAAACAAGGTAAATCCAATCCAATTTACTTTTTTATTTATTTTCTATATAACCCGAACATTGTGGTTCGAACAAATAATCTGTGTAGAACTAAAAACTTCCGTTCTCGTGCTTTATTTGGATAGTTTTTGTTCGTAAATAGTTTCCAATTCGGAATACATCCAAATACGAGTTCATTATTCTCTATATACTCGTACACATACACAAATCTTATAGTTTTATACTATAAAATATTTTATGGCAGATTTGCGTGATTTGTGATAGTTTAAATTCATATTTGTCGTCTCAATTTCAAATATAAGTTTTTGATTTGAGCTGCGGTTGATTTATTTTTGATATCCTGAGGACAATGTCTCGAAAACTATTTATATCGATCTCGAATTCTTTTTAAATGTTTTAGGGTTAGTAAGTCATAACCTTTGAAAACGGTAATTAAAATTTAATACTTATATAGGGTGTCCCGGTAAGAAGTTCATATTTAATCCATTCGGTCGATCCAATTTCTGAGCACATTTGGGATGTGCGGATCTATTTCGGCAATGGTTGCTTCAATATTGATTTTTTTGGGGCCATATCTATTTCATAGATGCAGTGGCATGGCGCACCATCTTGCTGGAACCAAAGGTTATCCAAACGAATATCTTCAATATATGGCCACAAAAAAGATGTTGACATGTTGAGGTAGTTGATTCCGTTGACAATAGAGGTCGCGTTGGCCTCATTTTCGAAGAAATGCGACGCAATGCAGCTACACCACAAGTGACACCAAACAGTAACACAAAATCAATTTCGAGTTTGTTGTAGGTCCACACAATGAATCGATATCGAAGCGGATGGTCACGAGATTTCAATTGCTGGACCAATTCAACTATATAAGACCACAAACCAAGATCTTAACGCAGGATTCGTTGTATGGAAGACTGACTGTTTTTCAATTCCATTGCACGATAATGAATTGATACCTTCAACCGTTGGCGCACTTTTCGGTCACCACGGCGGTATTTTCGGCTGAATGAACATCACGAGCACGGGTACAGTTTAGATTGTCGACTAGGTAGCTTTTATGCACAATCCTCTTGTTACCGTTGGGTGTCAGTCTCGTTTTTTGACCTAATTTTGTACAAAATTTTCTTGCGATTTCAAACCAATTGTCTTTCTTTACCACTCTAAGTACGGCTATAGGTCCGAGTTTTCGTAAAACCATCTGCGCATTGCATAGCTCCATGTCAGCCTATAGTACTGACATGGAAGATGGGTCGGCCCATGGATTCTATACTCTACAGATTCGTTCATTCTTACTATTGATTGTAGTCAGATGGTGAAAAATCAGTTTTGCATCCTGCCTCGATCGGAATTCGAACACGGTACCTCCTGCCCCACCTGCCGCAGCTTTAACCATTGCGCCATTTGGGCGGTAGGAATGATATTATTGTTACCAGAGACCAAAACACCGATATGTCAAATCTAAACCGGTTATTGGGACACCCTATTCATATAGTTTAGACGATAAATTAGGTCAGAATTTAATTGACAGTATATAAATCAATTAGATGCATGTATATATTTGGAAGCATGTTATGGGACGATGTGCAAAAGCTTCTCAAATTAAGTTTAATGTGAATTTTAAACTTTTTGTGTTTCACGAATTAAAATTGACTGCATACAACAATTTATTGTCTTGGTCTTGTAAAAAATTATATATAAGCATGATAAGGATATAATTAGGCCACATTTGAATATGTTTAGTTTGAGCTACTATCACAATTTGTTCCAGTTCATGTAAATTAGAACAATGTGATAAGCAATTTTATATCGTTTAGTCAATAGTCAGCCATACAGTGAGTTTAAGAGTATCATCAGTATGGTGATCATGAACAGCATGTTTACTTATATCCAGTAATCTGAGTGGCATACCCTAAGTGGTTTATTGACACATTATACTTTAACCAAGCAGAGCTTTACACAAAACTTTCCAGATTACATAACCTTTTGTTCCCATATATAGAATGAAGATAGATCAAGAACGTTATATTCACATATCTGACTCGGAAAGGATAATCCAGACTGCAATGAGAGGAGGTAATATAGTTTTAGAATCAAGAGCTATAAGAAATAAAGTTTTCAACGCCAGTGCCACCTTCAGGTACGACACGGACTTCCTGAAAATATCTGTGATGAAAAGAGAACTATTATTGAGAGAAGCCAAACAATATCGTTGTGAGAAGTTATTGTTGCCTCGTAAGATTAGGTAGAAAGTAGTATTAGTAAAAGTAGTAAATTTGGGAGGCTGTGTCAGAAGGAAGGTATTAACGTTTATACCCTAAAGAGGGCCGTAGGAGTGATCACAACAACTAACTAAAAATAATCTATGGCTTAGAGGCCGTAAACGGCCCTTACCGCGTCTCAACTGAGACCTTACGAACCAATTTTAACGATTGGTGCACATTGTAGGTGGTCAGCTCAACGAATGTTTTTACACACAAACGCGTTTTTATGTCATCCGGTTGCATATTAATTTTTGATCAACGGCGGGAATCGAACTCGAGACCGCGGCGTGATGAGAAACTCTCTTAACCATTAAGCTACAACCGGCGACAACTAACTAGTATTCTCTATACTGCGAAGGTCGCTACGCCGACCAAATCAGCTGATATTAATCAACGCAAATTTTCTCCGAATATTCACTACTAATGACAAAACGCTCAAAACGCAGGCAATGACAACCTCCACAGGTCACCTACTCCTTAATCATGGTTAAATAAAGTGATTAAAGGTGAACTGAAGCGACGGATTTCGCACTATGGAAAGGCACACGTAAGCCGAAATTACCAAAACTCTCATTTCCTGGACTACGGCTCTCTGACGGAAGATGGTGTCCATCTTGTGAATTGAGGAAGAGCAAGTAAGTATATTTGCTAAACACGCTAGCGAAGTGTTTAATCCTATAACGAGCAAGTTGGAAATCAAGAAATGCCAATGAATTTTGTAGATATGCCTGGAAGTAAGCCAATCAAATACAAATGGTGCAATTTAAAACAAATGATCGAGGACAACATCACCGCGCAGGTGGCGCAGTGGTTAAAGCTGTGGCAGTTGAAGTGGGAGGTACCCGGGTTCGAATCTTGATAGAGGCAGGATGCAAAAGGGAATTTTCATCATAAGATTACGATCTGTAATGTGAATGAACACAACTATGACCTCCTGTTGGAGTGCAGAACTAATGGGCCGACCCATCTTCCATGTCAGCACTATAGGTTGGCATGGAGCTATGCAATGTGCAATTGAGATGGTTAGGAAAATCGGACCTATAACCGTACGTCCTCGAATTGGCTGTAATGGCGTAGAAGCAAGGACGAAAATAAGCGAACCGCGAACAAGTAAGGAGTGTCTTGAGCCCCAAAACAGATTAGAGATTAGATAATAAAAAAAAGAGGACAACCTCGATATAAAAAATGCATTCGGACATAATAACTTTTATTTTCAACGCTATAATGAAAACAGGTCCTTATCCATAAATCTAGAAAATTTCAATTGTTATAATGATTCCGAAACCTGGCAAAGGCGAAACAAAAATTAACTGATATCGCCCAATCAGCTTATTACCCACTCTTTTTAAGCTGTTCGAAAAAATTCTCATGTAAAAACTTCAGCCAATTCTGGAGGAGTAAAAACTCATTCCGGATCATCAATCTGGATTTGGAGAAAAAGACGAAACCGTGGAACAAGTTCACAAAGTCCCATCTGAAATCAGAACCCAAAGAAACAGCAAACCTGTTCTCATCATTTTTTCAAACAATTTACAGTCCTGATAATTCACCTTGAAATATAATCATCCTCCGAGCTACGCTTATTGTGCAATACATATCCAAACTTTTTCTGAAGAACAGTTACTAACTGAAATTAAACCACTAGGAGGTGGCTGTGGTGTGTTTAATCCATCATTAAATTATTGGCTGATGTAGTTTGCAAGCCTTTAAAACTCATCTTTAATAAATCATTGCAAACCGGAATTTTCCCTGATAAATGGAAATTTCGAGACTTCCACCGATTTCCAAATCTGGTAAAGGAAATAAAAATTCCTGCTTCAAGAAAACAGTTTTAAACCATCTATCATATCATCAACGTGGATTTATGCCAGGCAGAGCAACTAACACCAACCTAGTTTACTAGCATTACTACTAAAGCTTTAGAAAATTATTAGCAAATTGACACCATATACACTAACTTCAGTAAAGCTTTTGATTCCATTCAACATCGCCAGATATTGATTAAACTTGACAAGTTTGGTTTTTTATCAATGTTCGTAAAATGGTTTGAATCTTACTTAACGAAGAGATACCTATTTATCGAAATAGCTGGTGAAAAGTTTAATTCTATTTTAGCAAAATCTGGAGTTCCCCAGGGTTCAAATATTGGTCCCTATCTCTTCCTGATATTTATTGACGACATCACTAAACTAATTCAACACTCTTCTGTGCTTTTATTTGCTGATGATCTTAAAATATTCCGAACAATTAACGATAGAAGTGACTCTTACAAGCTTCAAGAGGATATTGGCAAGATTTGTTCATGGTGTGAAGTGAACCAGTAAAAAAACTTAATATTCAAAAATGCAAGATAATATCATAGTAAAACATGTCCAATAATTGCCAATTATAATATCAATGGAACATTAATTGAACGTGTCACTACAATCAAAGATCTAGGTGTAACATTTGTCAGTGATTTTCACTCTCAAGATACATGGATCAGAGCATATCGAATACCAACTCCATGTTTGGTTTTCTTCGTCGCTGGACCACCGAGATTAAAGACCAAAATGAATTTTTTGAACTATCCCTGCTATAAGATCTCAGCTTGCATCTGCAGTAGCAGTTTGATACCCGCATAACGCTGACCACATTAATAGAATTGAGGTAATACTAAAGCGAGTTTTACTCTATATTACGAAAAAACAAACTGGAACTACTACCATTCCTGGCCCTCTTACCACCTTACACCATACGCTGTAAACTAATATTGCAACTTTGGTTAATCGCAGGTAACAACATTGTGCAAGTTTTTTGAGAAATATACTTTTGGGCCATGTAGACTCTCCCTTTATTTTTAAAAAAAACAAAAAGGTATTCAAGCAGGAGTACCTCAGAAGAACATTTAGACAAAATCGAAAAAAAAGGTAACAAAATGGAGAATTAAGGCCAAAGAGCGTAAATCTGCACCCATTACATTTAACCTCCGCAAACTCACCTGTCCACTTGTCAGACTAAATAAAATCATTCTCCCACAACACGAAAGTGTTTAATATCTTGGACTACATTTAGATAGAAGACTTACGTCAATGATGTACGCAATTTATACCTATACGTCAAGACTTACTCATCGAAACTGTTATCGATGTAATAACACAAAATAGAACGCCCAGGTGGCGCTGTGGGTAAAACTGCGACAGTTGGAGCGGGAGATACCGGGTTCGAATCCCGATAGAAGCAGGACGAAAAAAGGAACTTTTCACGTTACGGCTACGACCGGTGGTGTGAATGAACACACCACCGATGACCCCCTGTTGGAGTGCAGAATTCATGGGCCAACCCATCTTCCATGTCAGTACTATAGGCTGTCATGGAGCTGTGCAATGTGCAGATGGTTCTACGTAAATCGGACCAATAGCCGTACGTCCTCGATTTGGCTGAAATGGTAAGGACGTAAAGGTAAGGACGTAAATAAACGAACCGCAAAAGAGTTGGAAGTACCTCGAGCCCTAAAACAGATTTAGAGATAAAAACAAATAAACAACACAAAATAACATTTAAAACTAGATTAATAATAACATTTAGAACTAGAGTAATCTTCGTTACCTTGGGAGAGGAAAAATATTTTCAAGAAAATTCATTTCTTTACCGCGGCGAAAAATATAAAGACTTAGGGCGGCTAAAGCTTATAAGAAAACATATAGTCAGAGATGCCATATAGCAGAGAAACTTAAAATCTCAATGTTGTAGTGTTCCATTTATTTTTTTCCAGATTTTCTAGTCTTGATATTTTCGTTAGAGTTTCGTATTTTAATGTACGATTCGTAAATGATAGTCTTGTATATATGATAGGCTTTAAGGGTTGTTATTTTTGTTTTGCTTACATATGGTAAATTATATGTCCGGAACAATATAGCCACCGCATATAAGTAATGACGATTTCTGCTTTCTAAGAGGTTTTTGTATCTACTACCAATGACAGTAAAAGTTCCAGAAAGATTTAGAAAGGAGAAAGATTTAGTATTTTCTCACTTCTAATAGAAAAAACGTGTTTATATTTCAAAACAGATACTTTTTTTTTATCTCTAATCTGTTTTGCGGTTTCAAGGCACTCCCTACTGGTTCGCGGTTCGCTTATTTACGTCCTTTCTTTACTTTTACGCCATTACAGCCAATTCGAGGACGTACGGCTATAGGTCTGATTTTCCTGACCATCTGCACATTGCATAGCTCCATGCCAGCCTATAGTGCTGACATGGAAGATGGGTCGGCCCATGAGTTCTGCACTCCAACAGAGGTCATAGTTGTGTTCATTCACATTACAGATCGTAATCAGATGGTGGAAAATCCTTTTGCATCCTGCCCCTACCGCAGCTTTAAACACAGCGCCACCTGGTCGGTAAACGGATACTCAATAGATGGAATACTCAGTAGATGACAAAGATATGATAGTTATATATTGTTGTAAATCCTGCAATTGAAGGAAACAGTTCCGTGTTCGATCTAAAACAAAACTTTCAGATTATTTTCAGTCAGAATACATCGATGAACCCCTGTTTGTCCAATTTATTGTTTACCCATCATCAATATCACTAACAATATTTATTGGATACAGATTTTACAGTTTGTCTTAGGTAATAAGATCCTCTCCCCATGTCAATGAACCTACACGAATCACTACAATATAATTGAAGGGTTTAAATTAAATCACAAACTAGAAAATTTATGAAATTTTTTAGCAAACTATCTCAGTCCTGAATTTTCCAATTAATGTTCACAAAATGAAATCCGATTACAAAAGTCAATATTTTGAAAATTCCCCGAAGGGGATGTAAACGTTATTCGTCTGTATTCTTGTGCTCTTGTATCGAACTTATAAGGAAAAATGAAATTATTAATGTTGAAAGCTTGATTCAATTACTCGTACTCGTATTAGGAGCGACCAGTTTAAGATAAATTGTGTATAGGCAAAACACTCTGAATTTATAGTGTGTTCTAAGCGAGCAAGGTATGTAATTTATAAGGGTGGAAAATAGGGTAAAGAAATGAATTGAAATACGCTTACATCGTCCTTAGGGAATTCTCGGAAAATTTGATTTATGATAATTGGAAAACTAATAGCTGACACCGTTTTCGACATGATATTATATTAGTTTATCTCCACCCTACAATTTTTTAAAGATGAGTATTTTATATAGTAAACTTTGATCTTTTGTCATCTGTCAGCATGTAAGTCATATACCATCGGTTGAAATCAGATGGTGGAATACTATTTTTTCTATATCGCCTCTAGATAGGTTTCGAAGATAAGTACATAGACGCTACTGTATTTTGTACATGAACGACATTGAATAAGGCAAACACATTAGCAAAACGTGAATACCTTTAAGCTTCTTAATAAAATGAAATTGGAAATGCATTGGATACATACTAAGAAAGCCCAAATCTTTCATAGGAAAAGTATAAAAGCCAGGGTTAACAAGAAAGAGGAGTGCAATTAAAGCAAACAATTTTGAGAATATTCAAAGAGCAAATCTTTAGGAAATAATTTAGAAGATAGACTTCGACGGTTTCGAGATTTCGCGAAGAGTTAGTTTCACGAAGAAAATCAAACGAAGAAGATTATTCTTGTGATTGATTGTAACCCGAATGTTTACTTCAATAATGAATAACTTTATCGCTCAATTTGAATTTTATTCCATGGTATCGTATCCCTACTTGCGATTCGACCTCACGTTTTAGATAACCCGAGTACGCCTTATTTAAATGAAAATGTAAATATTTCCAGGAGGATGTTCTTGTGGTGAAAGAATATGTTTACTATTTTGAGATGAATTTGCATCGGCAAAGTTTTCAGAATCTCGGATGTATCTTGTTTAATCTTTGACGCTAAACAATCGGGGCATGTTAAGGTGTCAACCCTATTGTGCCGATAACTGACCAAAATGTGGAGCTAGTCTAAACTGTAGCTAAGTCTCACACTAATATCCGAACACTAGCTTGTCTAGTTTGGTGTGTACTGTGGAGGCCAGATATCTAAACATATTGGCAACCTTTACTATTCGTGAGCAATAACAATAATATAAAATTAAGGAATTGTTATTATGTAGTCGCTTAAAAACTTTGTGATGCTAAACAACCACGCATTCTCTAAGGGACCAGACTAAAAAAAATATCACATGGCTTGAAGTCACAGGTAAACCGGAAAGAAAGGTCAGGATCGCGATCAATTAACAATTTTCCCATAACTCAGTAAACTGGGAATATTGCCATAAGAGCAAGAACTACAATTTTTATTTCTGGGGTCATTCGGCTTTAGAGGGTTGTGATTTGCAAAACGGTATGTATAATATGAGGTTAAATCATCTCTATTGAAAAGAGGCAACGAAACCTTGTCAGTTGATCCTCAAATAGGAATCAATAGCAGTGCAGTCTATGGGAAGAGCATGAAGGACGAGCACACGAAGTCCTCAACAATTGCTTCCTTTTCTCCCTCACACTGTTCGCAGTTTGCATTGTCTCGAGTTTTCATTTGAAACATGTGTTTATTCAAGAAACAATGTCCCGTGAGAATCAAGATCCTCAAAGTACACCTACAGTAATTTTAGCATTGGGATCTTTGGTGATTTATTGTTTCAACGAGGTTCTGGAAACACGACGAGAGATGAGATTGTTCTATCTCTTCTGGTGCCAAACACCAAAGTGATAGTTCTTTTAAGATATCATTCTTAAGAGATAATAATGTCACACCTATAGAGCAGGATCACTTGTAACAAAAATAAAAGCTGCACTCCAATGGCTAATTTTGCAGCCAATACGTTTCCTTTGTTATCTTTGTGACTATGGATATGAAGTGAAGTTAAGCTTCATTCAGTTTGCCAATTCGAGTTTTAAGGCAATTACCGTTTCCAAAACATGCTTCGATGAACCAGTATTGGAGTCAATCGCTTTAAGAGTAGGCTAACTGTCAGACAAGATGAAGATACGATAAACACGGCAATTTAACACCTTTGACTGCTGCTCTCAAAATTTCACCACTTTCCGCCTGAAATACAGCAGCGTACCTATCAAGAGGGGACGACAGTTGCACCTCAGGACTTAACAAGAAGCATAAATACTATCATGTCCTTACAGGTAGGATGGGCTATTGTAGAATGGGCTATTGTTTATTTATGAAAACACCGCTTCGACACCATTGTGTCCGAGAGTATATGGGCAGTTATGTGCTGGTTTTTCTACCAGCATATGCTCAGAAGGTCTTAATGGATTATCTCTGCCTTGTAGACAAGTTTGCACGGCCAACCTTTTAATCGAAAGATCAAACTACAGCAGACTTACATTCATGGCAAGAGCTGCAGTAGGTGTGGTGTGCATAGCTCCTACAATACCAAAACAAACACGTCTTTGAACTCGATTTAAAGATTTCCATCCAACCCCACTCAATGTTCTAGGCAACCAAAAATATTAATCTCTATTTGTATGTGTTCCATAGTTCATCCGTGTATTTATTAACTAGTATTATTAGTATGACCATGTCTTCGGTATAACGCTGACAATAAAATCCGTTGTTATTAGCAATGAGTTGACTACAAGACTGCCGTCCTGACGGTCATCGTAGTCGTATCACTGCAATGTAGTAATTTTCCTTGACCTAATGATGGCACATAACCACCGAACAAGAACATCTCCATGGCGCGTCTTTCAGCTGCAGGAATCATCTTAACATAACTTCTCAACACATCTGGTCATAGAAACACATCTGGCCATCTGGTAAAACAGAAAACTAGGAACAGAATTTGTACCAAAGTTAGTTAAAGAAATATTTAAAACTCCAGAGTATAAAAGATGGTCATCATCTCATAAACTAACTAAAATCTGCGAATGAAGAGTGGAGTGGTGATAACAAAAAATTAAACTCGTTGATCGTTTCATTCTCTCATTTTCAAACGCCTGGCCAAGTTGAGATATTTCGTAATACCATATACTACAGTAGGGACCTGAACGCATACTAGACCACCTTTCCCATTATTATTTGAAGCATGGTCATTCTAGTGCGAAATGCTATTTGAGGATTTCGTGTATATCATTTGTAAGCAGTATCAGCTACTCCCACAGCTGAAACAGTACTACATACTACATACATTGTATGCAACGAAAACCACGATACTTCCAACGACAGTCGTTCAAGTACAAATGAACACCGGAGAATCCCAACTAATACGTGCGCTGTTAGATTCCAGATCACAAATATCCTTCGTTTCCGAATCTTGTGCGCAACGATTAGGACTTAAGCGAAGTGCCTCTTCCATATTCATCGACGGTCTAACGTCAACAGCAGTTGAGAAAACTAGAAGGAAAATCGATATGACCATTATATTACGCCTTGACAAAGGCTACAAATTATCAGTTCAGACTCATATCATTTCCGACTCATATCAGACTCATATCACGTTACGAATTTGTTGCCATCGAAAGCAATCAAAGCAAAACCGGAGTTAGTCGGCCTGGAACTAGCCGATCTACAGTCGTATTGACGTCTTGTTGGGTACAGACGTATTTTATAAAATATTGAATCCAGAAATCCGCTTGATTGAAGGGTGTCCAACACTACAGGCATCCAAGAGTTTGGCTGGTTAGTTGCAGGAACATGTACGAGTGAAGAAACATCTGTTTACTTACATGCCAATATAATATCTTAAACCCAGGATGATGAGCTTAATAAACTTTTCACGAGATTTTGGGAAACAGAAAAAATCCGGACACTTGTAAAACCAGCAATACAAGGACTTCATGATCGACTACATTACTTTGGGTCATATGACGTGTATACCGAGAGAAGCCATTCCAATTAGCAATAATGAGAAATACTATTTACCGCATCACGCTGTATTCAAAGCTGACAGCAGTACCACAAAATTGAGGGAGGGTTTTGACGCGTCTTGTTAGTCAAGTGCCATTGAACGACGTTGTGGAGCTTCGAAAACACGATATCGCGATTATTGCCGACTTAGAAAAAATGTATCGGCAAATCCGTGTAGCGCCCGAGGATACCAACTTCCAACTAATACTATGGCGAGAGAAAAGTATCGATAAAGTTAAAGTGTACAAGTTAAACACAGTTACATATGGTACGGCATGTGCACCGTATCCAGTCGTAAAAACGCTTAAGGGACATCGAGCACGCTGGCTCGATTACGTCCTTCGTGTTGTCCCGAACCGAATGATACAGCAATTTTATGAAGGTTAGAACCAACATTCGGTGAGCGAAGAGGTCGCTGTCTGTAACAATGGCTCCGCGGTGTAGAGAGCGATCTTACAACTGTATGAATTGCTGGCCCGTGATTGAGACCGATTAAGTGCCGTAATACGGTACGGGCCAACAATGGCCTATAAAACAAACTACGGCAGACAAGTTGATCCAAATATAGCCATTATCTTTACATAATCTCAAATAATAATCATTGAACTAATTATAATTATGTCTATAGTCTATATAGTTTACTAAAATAGTTTTTGTGTTTGAAATTAAAATTAAATTTATTAATTTAATTTTCTTTTTTTCTTCTGTTCTAAACAAAATTAATTTCAGATTCAAAATTGTTTACTTTACGTAAAGATAGATTCCAAAAACACGAATTGCACATACATACATATGTACACACACACACGATCGCCACTATTATTTAATTATTTTGAACTAAATAAACATCTTAAAATAAAACGTCTAATTACGACTTTGAAATGATTTCGAATTTTTAGGTCACATCTTCAAAAATCATTTTTGTTTTAACGTTTACGACGACGATGAGATGATGCAACAGAGCAATGTTGTTTTTTGCGCTAAAAGCATGATGTAAAGATATAACTTGCCAATTTCTTAAAGGTAGGTAGATATAGGTATAACACTTTTGTTAACCCAAGGCGATATCATGCTCACGGCTAAATATACAAACAATGTTGTGGAAGATCTGCACGAGACCGGAGAGTGTTAAAAAATCTGAATCGTGTAGATGTAATTATTTTACTCGTATATATGCATTATGAACTTTCACTTTATTTACTATTGTTGTTGTTGTTCTTATTTCTCGACTTTAAATCGAAAATTAATTGTTTGCGTTAATGGACTTTATTGTACACGAGAATGAAGATTTTAAGATGTAGCGAGAGGATAATGTTTTATGTTATATGGTCGTAAAGCACCAAATGTCAAATTGATGTGTTTTAACGGCTATATTTCGCTTGTTATTTTAAGATTTACTATATACATATACACAGATACACGATACAACAGACTCCTTTAAACGTAACAGCGCAATACAATCAACAACGGTTCGTACTCGTATATAAAGCTATTTCCAATGAGAGGTTTCATTTTGAATAGCCTACCATTTAGGCTGATGTTTATTTTAAAGCTGTCATCTTTTGACATTTGTCTAGCAAAACCTGCGCCATTACTAAAAATGGTACGGTATACGCTTCAACAATACCTTGAAATTGTTAAAATTCACTAGCATTAATGGTGAGTATTTTCCAGTCGCAAATACAAATCACGTTTTGGCTAGTGAAACTAGTGGAACAAAATTGTGGACATTTAAGGCTCAGAAAATCCAAGAATCATTGTTGAAAAGCCTTTCCATTCTCAACGTGTCACTGTTTGGTGTGGTTTTTGGGGGCGTTGATGTGGGTTTTATTTCAACAAGACGGCCCTTCGTGCCACACAAGCAACGAAACAATCACAATTTTGCAGAAAGTTTTCTAATGCTCCTTAATCGATTCCAGACCTTAAAGATGGAATTCGTGAAGTTTTCAAGGACATACAGTTGCAAATGTGCGAATTGCTGATGAAAACGGTCATGAATAGGAAATGGGGTTGCAAGCGTAAAGATTAAATATTAAAATGAAACCTCCTATTGGAAAACCCTTTATATACACAATATAATATAGGAATTAACGAGATAAATAAATTATTTAAGATTAAAGATTGTATATTGTATTGGGTTTGTTGCTTATATTATCTTACGTCAAAATAATCCAACCCACTATTTTTTGTTTTGTATGTACGCTCGCTCGCTCGACTCATATGGTCGTGGATAATTAATTTTGTTTTTGTAATTTGCAAATTTCTAATTTTATTAAACGTATATCTTGAAATTTTATCTCAATCAAATCGTGTCTTATATTGAGTAAATGAGAACACTCCCTTTTATAGACACAATGTAGTATGTGATTTGCATGCGGACTGATTCCAACTGTATAGTAGTACATAGTTCGACATCTCAATTACTGATTAAATCTCGCTGTGTTATAACATTTTAAAGACTTCAATATTGCTTGAGTATATAATATCTAGACTAAAAATGGCCAAGATGATCTCGATGGATACAAACTAAGATCCTAAGATAAAACATGACGGCATGAAAAAATAAACGGACCTTCACGTTATCGAAGAGATCTCGCTTGAAGGCTATTCACTTCCTCACAGAAATGAGTAGTGATTTTTCAAGCTTGTCAACTGTCCTTTCCATTTCTCCGCACTTTCTGATTTTCATTGTTAAAGATAGAAGTGACTGGTTGAAATGGAGTCCAAAAACTTCAAGTGTTTCTTGGATTCCAAAATTCTCTAATTTCAGGTTTATCACTGGTAAGAGAGAAGGAGATGTAGCGATCCAAGATGAGTCTTTCCCACTTAAACTAATGACTTATAAGAGTCATATCAATTACTTCTTGCCTTGAGGATGCTAAAGAGATAAGTCTTTTGCCCACGGCAAGATGTAGGAAGATGAAGTTCCGAATCATATGGGCAATAAGCAGAGATCACTAGAACCTCACGTCGAATACCCTATTTCTTTACTTCAACAACGACTTTTGTAAGGTCATTACAACAAATTTCATTTAGGAGCCTGTAATATGTACTCCACTACGATATGGCTCGACTCTAACATTAAAGAGTCGGTATAGCTTCGAGAACCCACTTAAGAGTTCTACCGTTTGCATACTGCATACTAAACTGCCACAGCTCTCTATACAAACCACAGCCTTCAAAAACCATAGGATCTCAAGAAGCACAATTATCACTTTTCGACTAATTAGTTCGAGAAGTGTTGAACGTTGCATCCTATCAAGATTCCTGAGTTTGTCTTTGACAAGCAGAAATTGGTGTCGTTAAACAGGCCCTTAAATATTTTTTACATTTTCGCTCCAGGAGTGTCTGAAATTCTGTAAATATAACATTGATGTTGGTAAATGAAACTTCTCAAATGGAATCCAATAGTTTCACAATTAATGTAATGAAATGTAAATATATAAAGAATGGAATCTTCTATAGCCACCCAACCTACTTATCAACTGACAAACGTATTCTCGATTTACAAGACTTTTGCAAATAGCAAAAGGTATTATTAGAACACTTTTACAGGTCGAAACTTATTACAATGTGCCTTCTCCTACGATCCTGACAAATCTAATACAGTGAGCATTCTTTATACGCAACCTGTACACAAGCAACATTCTATTGAAGCAACCTCTACATTAGCAACTTTTTTGATTCCAAAATTTCTGTAGAAGCAACCATGATTTTATTTTTCATTTTAATTATTAATTATCAATTTTAAATTTACTCAAATATGGCAAGACACCAACAGAGATCTGCAGAAGCTACAACATCCATAAGTCGACTTTAACGAAATATTAACGAATACTTGGAAGAATTCGCATTAAAAGAAAATCAAGCGAATGAAGCCATTAAAAAATCCAGATATTGATGATAAACTATACGCATAGTTTTTACTACGAAGAGAAGCAAACAAAATGGTTTCAAACGAGATGCTCAAAGTTAAAGCACTAGATTTAAAAAGGTCACTCAATGGACACAAAGAATTTTCAGCCAGTGATGGCTGGCTTGATAACATCAAAAAACGCCACGGCATAAGAATGTTAACGGTTTCCGGTGAAAAACTTTCTTGCAATGCTGAGAGTGCTGCTAAATTTACAAGCGATTTCAAAAGGATTATTGCCGAAATAGATTTTTACCTGAACAGATCTATAATTGTGACGAAACCGGTCTGGTTTACAAAGGTTTGCGCAAGAAAACAAACGCTACCATTTTCAAAAAAATAACTGCTGAAGGACGGGAATCCATAAATGCAACTGGGAAGCATAAACTCATCACTTGGACCAGTAAAAGCAATTTTATTGGTCGATAATGCCACCTGTGCTATAATTTTGCCAACCAACAATACATCCCTGTTGCAACCCATAAAATGTCATAAAATCCCTTAAGTGACGGTATCGAAAGCACCTTCTGTCAACACTCGTGGCATTATGTGTAAACGGCAATAACGACATGGTCTCAGCTCTTAAAAATATTATTAATTTAAAAGACGTTGCGTTTTTGATAGATGAAGCCTGGAATCAAGTCCCACGATCTGTTGTCGTGAGTTCATTTAAACATCTATTCTCATCGATCGACGCAATATAATTTTATATACCGGAAGATCATTTTGTGGAAGAGGACGATATCCCCTGGCTAGACTGTACAATTTGGTAAACGAAAAAGATTTAACTTTAATAATGGAATGGGAGACTGGTAGCAACGGGAGAACCGTACTTTTTGAAATAGAAGGTGAAATATCAAGAAGAAAGCAGAATCAGCATCGATAATTTGATAAATTCCTCCTTTTTCTATATAAGCAACTTTTTCTACATAAGAAACTTTTTTGAAAAAAATTGGTTCAGATAAGTTGCTTGTATAGAATGCTCACTGTAATTGCTAGATGTACTAATTGATCTCAATTTAAGTTTACATAACCAACCTGTTGTTCCTCTAAAGACAAAAGATGAAATTGATACAGAAGTACAAAGTCTAAGTAGAATAATTCAGCTCGGCTCACAAACCAAATTTCTCGCTGTGCCTCGCGTACGGTTAAACGACCTACATTCTCTTTTTCGCTGATTTAGAGATCTGGCGGAAGCTGAAAATGATGCAGAATAATACCATATATTTTCAAAGCATCTGGGATATGGTAAGCGCTTCTGAAAGCCGATTAACTGGCTTAAATACAAGACGTATAATGTTAGACAAATGAGCAAAGGATAACTTTACAACAAAAATGGTCCTGGATACGATAAGAGGAATAATTTTTTAGACTTGAAAAATAGTAACAAATTAACGCTTTAATGGGAACCTGATCATTTACCCGAAATCTGGAAAAACCAAACTGATACCAAAAGAATATTTATATCCGCCCGATAAGCCCGACAAACCCACTCAAAGTTGTTCAAAAAATTACCCTCAATTAATTCCCAATCATCAATATGAATTTAGAGCAGAACATAAGACTAGTCGTATCTAAACCAGGATCTATTTTGTACAAAAATAGTCCTACTGATAACACAAAACTCCTATAGTGGACTACCACACATTACATTTACTCTCTCTAAACGTATCTGTCCGATTGTGAATCTAAACAAAACCATTTTGACTAAAGGTTTGTCAAATGTTTTGTAGTTAAGGAAACTTAGCTAAATGGCTTGACTTTGAAACATTGCACATCCGGAGATCAGCCATTTATAGTTTTTCCCAAACCAACAGAAAACTATCTGCTGACGGTCAATATCTTCGAATGTATCCCAGCGTGTTTGCTACAGCCTCGGTAATGTACCTAAACACAAAGTTACCAACGAGGTCATTAAGCTATCTGGGAACCGACTCGGGGAAATAAAACCATTTCTCATCCAATCTCTATCAGACAAGTGCAGTGTCTCGTGGAAATGGTTAATTATTCTTTAATGGAGCTATGTGTTAATTCCAGCTACATGACACATGATAAGTTGGTAATGTTTGGCTCGCTTTTCTAAAAAGTTTTCTTTTTTGAACCACAGTTAACTTTTGGTAATTATTTTTCCATCGAGTTCCAAAAGTTCCCAACCTTTGACTAAAGCAACCGCGTCCAGGTCAGGACTTGGTCCATGTCATAGTCACCAGTTCGACAATATTTCAAACTACTGATCTAAAGTACATACGAAATGTGAGACCTATGATTTTCTGTAACGTTAAGGCCTCATCACAATCGTAAAACCTTAAACTTTTCAACCTCATAATTCAGATAAAAGCCACAATGTATATGTTTTCTGGACAAATGCTCTTTGCGAAAAGTATTTCCTACAGTCTTAAATATGAAGCACTAGTAAATTACTCACTAGTCACCCTAATATTGATGCAATTGCCAACATATCTAATGTCATCGTGCAACTACCAAAATTCTAAATGCAATGTATTGTCTTACTCTAGTTCTGCGTTCTGTCTCGAACGAATTTTTCTCTGCCATTCAGGTCGATTGGTCCAATGTGGCATCTCGTCCCAGACGTACACTCTCAGTCCCGAAATATGTTTGTTCTTCTAATGAAGTTTCTATTATCGTCAAGGTTGATTCTAACTTGGAATTGTGAACCAAAGCATTGCAGTACCTATGGGGAAAGTATGAAAGATAGAATTGTACCTTCTTCTCCCCCACATGGTTTGCGCATTGTGTTGTTCCGAATTTCAATTTGGAACATGTGATTATTGGGAACAATGTCCTGTGAGAACACCCAACAAGATGGGATCCACAAAATGGGTATACCATAATTCAAGAAGGACTGGAATCTTTGCTGATTTATTGCACTAAAGAAGATTTTGAATAGGCAACCAGAGTTAAGGTTGTCCCATCTAGCTGCACCCAAACGGATCAATTTATGGGGAATTATTCGCTTTATAGATCAGCATGGCTAATGAAAGAATGCAAATACGAATATCCCTGCAATTCATCTGGAATGATTACGTTTAACTCTTTTCTTGAACTATGTCCACGAGACATGACTGTAATTTCCAAATTAATTTAACTTTTAATCCGATACCAAAAATGTGTACATATTGCCATATGCAAACAACACCAAAAACCCGAAAATTCCATTTCGCCGAAAGACATTTATCAAAATTAAATTTTCAACAACCCAAATCAATTTCATGCTGCTATGCTGTACGAACGAAATATTGATTTATTTGTATAAATTTTGGGTCATCGCTGTTCTATGTATAACGACCGGAAACGATACTTTAATTAGTTTTGTGTCTTGGGTCGCTACTATTAATTATAAATTGAAGATGGATAATTTACTGTACCCATCCTCATTCCACATGCCCACTATTCAAATAGTACGAGTAGCCATCAACTTACGACGGGTCGCCGTTCAAGAACGTCCGTCGTTGAAATCGTTGAATGGCTGGATCCAAAATCTCGAGCTCGTAGATTAAATATTTTGACATTCCAGACTTCAGCGTCAGGGTTCTTTAGATGCTGTCATGGTACTGATTCCAAGAGTGAAAAGAAAATGCGCGGTCGTAATAACCGCTGCTTATATACCAGATGACCTTGATTTAGCGCCACCTGTTGAAAACAAACGGCTGACAATCTACTGCATGAAGAAAGGACTAGTCTCTGTCGTCGGATTTGCTACGAATGTACCCCACATAGTATGGAGCAGCACAAATAGACGGGATGAGTCTTTTTAAATATTTTGTTAAGTGTACTTAACAAAATATTTAAAAACTTTTGTTTAACCCATTAGGGCATCCCGTTAGGGCATCCCATTAGGGCATCAATAAGTCCTTGACTTTCACTTTTCCGAATTAAGCCTTATAAGGAACCCTTATAAGGCTTAATTCGGATCTGAAATGTCAGCAGCATAATACTATATCCAGTCGGCCTATACGATTTGCACTGTGAAGCGAAGGAAGTCTATTGATATGATTTTCTGGTGGAATAGGGCACTGAAGACGCTTAGGAGAAAAATGAGAAGAATGTTTAATAGGACATAACGCAATGAAGAGTGGGGTCAGAAAAAAGGTTGTCCTCATGGACCACGAACTAAGAGGATCTAAGAGAAAAACATAGAAAAGTTTCTGTGAGTTAATAGATTCAGGATGCGTCGGTTACCATTAAGTCCGTGTAGAGATGACCTTAATGGTATGATATTATATGGGACGTTTTATCTGTTTTACTACGGATAATTGACAAAGATTTACCTAGATTCAGCAACCTCGTTTTAATGCCCAAGGTTATGTGGATGATCTGGTCATAAGCATCGGGGAGCATTTCATGGAACCTTATCAGATCAAATGTAAAAAGCGATCGACACAGTGTGCTAATGGTTCATAGAGATGGGACTTTGCGCCAACCCTAATAAAAACAATGGTTGTGCTATTCAGTAGGAAGACAAAGCTGCCAACGTCTTGTATTGCACAACGATCCCATTTTCCATACAAATTTAATATCTAGAATCCTAGATCAGAAACCGACCTGAAATCAACATATCACCATATTCTATGGCGCCATGTATTTTGGGTCTGTTAAAAGTTTTATGGCAGTAGTTGAGGATCGAAACCAAAGGATCTATACCGGTCATATTTAACCATTATCACACCAATGGTGGGCCACGAACATTTAAATGTGGAATTTCCTGATCAGGATGAGCGGATCCGAAGAGCACCCTCATTAAACCAGTCGTTTATGGTATGGTATATATAACGGGTCAAAGACGGGCGGATGAACAGGGATATATGATTTTCGTCGAAGCGTCGTAAGTCGAGGACAGTTAGTATATATATATATATATATATATATATATATATATATATATATATATATATATATATATATATAACTATATATATATATATATATATATATATATATATATATATATATATATATATATAAGTTATATATATATATATTGGTTTGACGGGATCCCTTTGGTCGATTATTTGTTCCAATAGTCACACAGCATATGTACACCGAGTTTGAGATCGATGTTCGTCACCAAGCAGCATACGAGTATTTCCAGCAAATCTTTTGTTCGTGTTGACTTCTGTGAACAGTTTTTTTATGTGCACATAAAATCAAAGCACAACAATAAAAATAAAACAATTTCCATGATTTTCATTTAATTTTCTTTTATTATTATTTAATTAGAGATGCATAGAATGATAAGGATTATGATAATAAAAATAAACAATAATAACGATGATTTTCTATGATGCTGGAATTTTTCGTTCTAATCTTATTTCAACTTTCTTGTGAGTGTATATGTAAGTATTTGCATTATGTTTATGTTTCGACATGAGCTCGAAATCATGATCTAAGTAATTAGAAAAACTTGTGTGTGTGTGTGTGCTGTGCTGTACATGCATGTTAAATTAAACCAACACAATATACACGATATACAGACAGACGTTTTGTTGTTGGGATTGTTCGCATTCCGAAACTGATATGTCTGGGAAAATTAACAAACGCGCGATAGCTGAATCGATTGCAGATGGAATTATATTGGGAAAATGGATACATTCCAACCAGCATCCTTATTTAATGTGCTCTGGTGTATATACAAACACATATAATCGTTTAGTTTTTCCGTTTCATTATTTTTGTTTGAAAACCTAAAGCAACAAAAGATTTCCTTTTTATGTTTGTTTTCTTCTCTTTTGATGGTGCGTGCATGCGAGTGTCACAATTTTATTTTACATGTTTTGCAATTCACTCTTTCCTCTAGCACAGTGTTTCCCAATCTTTGACTATGGATGGAACACCTTGAAATACAAGATACGAACTTGATACTCTTCTCTGAAAGAACCTAGGAATGATAGTCAAACAGAGTCTCGTCGTAAATGTAAATTTTACACCTAAGATGGGAAACTGATATAAATGACGTAACTAAGCAACAAGCCAACTTTCACAACTAGTTGAAACACCAGCTTAATACTTCTCTACCGAAGCGGTCGTCCAGTCTTAAAGAATTGAATGTAAAGATTTTATCTAATTAAAGCTAGGCCTACTGCAGTGATGTACAAGTATACTATAGTTTGGATTTGATATAGCTGTCCAGGATTATCTGGACAACCAAAACCACAAATTAACGACCAAATGAAAGAGCAACCGATGGTATTGGCCCAAGTGTAAAAACTTATAAATAGCACCAAGATTCCGATAGCAGAACCAAAACTATAATTTGGCTGCGTTAGTACTTCGTTATTTTAACTTTCGACTAATGGAGCTTTTACATGGACGAGTCTATGACAAAAACGTTGTTGAAACCCGTTTCACCATTAGGATGAATTATACTTGTGTTCTGATTTATGTGTTTGATCGATTTACTAGATTGATACGCAAAAATGGAAGACATTTTTTTTATCCCTACAATCTGTTTCGGATCTCGAGGTACTTCCAACTGTTTCGCGGTTCGCTTATTTACGTCCTTACTTTACACCAGTACAGCCAAATCGAGGATGTACGGCTATAGGTCCGATTTATGTAGAACCATCTGCACATTGCATAGCTCCATGACAGCCTGTAGTACTGACATGGAATATGGGTTGGCCAATGAATTCTACACTCCAACAGGGGGTCATAGATGTGTTCATTCACTCCACCGATCGTAATCGTATGCGGTGAAAAATCCCTTTTTGCATATTGCCGAGTTTGGGATTCGAACCTGGTACCTCCCGCTCCAACTGCCGCAGCTTGAACCACTGCACCACCTGGGCGGTATAATGGAAGACATTTCTCCATCGCATTGTGACCGAAAGCAAAAAATAGATTTAAACGAAAACCCCAAGGGTCGAAAATCCTAAAAATATTCTAGCCATGATTCCATGCGCCAACGGTGAAACTTAATACATGTGTTATATTTGGTGCGACCAGCTCCGTGTAGTGAATCATGAGCTGTAAGAACTAATTGCCACTAGGACCCAACGTTCAACCCATACACTAATACATTAAAAACACCCAATCGAGATTTTTTGTCACCATTAGAAAATGAACCCGAGACACTCGAATGACAAAGCAAGTACACTACGTTCTATGTTACGACGGTGATTGAAACACTTACAAAGGATCGTTACCGAACGCAATTGATCAGTTTGATCGGAGCATTGAGAGACAAACCACCGCAAAACAGACTAAGTCACGATAAAGTGATTTTGCAGTCTGATAATGCACGGCGCCATGTTGCAATAGTGATGAAAAGTGAAAACAAAGTTGGAAACATTGAAATGTTTAGTTTCCACTCACCGTATCTGTAGATGTTGCTCCCTTTGACTATCACCTATTTCGGTCAGTGGCACACAGTCTGAAGAATTCAGGCGTTTTTGAAGAATGTCCGTTTTTACAACGCAGAATTAAAATGTTGCCTGAGTTGGAAAAAAGTAGTGGTCAACGATTGACAAGACTTTGAATCATAAATGTACAACGAGTTTGGTTAGATTCAATTGGGGTACCTTGCGTAACAACTACCACTGATTCCACCACTGCACCATTTGTTCAGTACACTGGTCTTTTTTTTCCGGTTTTTACAGGCCATTGTTGGCCCGTACCGTGTCAACAATCTGGTTCCAACAGTTTCGATCACGAGCCAGTCTTCATACTGTTGAAAGCAGTTGGAAGATGCCAGATCGCTCTCTACGCCGTGGAGCCATCGTCGCCGACAGCGACCTCTTCGCTACCGAAAGGCGGTTCTCCCTTCAAAGATCGCTGTATCATTCGTTTCGGATCAGCACGCAGAACGTGACCGAGCCAGCGTATTCGCTGTCCTTTGACTTCATGCACGATATCAGGAATTTGCATTAAATTCCTGATCTCGTGATTGAATAGAACTCGGTATGTGCCATCAACGTCGCGTTTTGGGCCATATATCACACGCATGATTCTTCTCTCGAATGTTAGAAGCCATCTTTCGTACTCATCCGTCAAGGTCCAACTCTCACATCCATATATGACAACGGGTCTGATCAACACTCTGTACAGCTTCAGCTTATCCGTATTTGCAAGATATTTTGATTTCAGCAGTGGACGTAGAGGATACAAAGCCCGATTTCCAGCGGCAAGGCGAACCTTGATATCCTCTCCCACACTATTATCGTGAGTAATGAGAGATCCAAGATACTTGAATCTCATCACTCCTTCAAACGTGTGGTTTCCACTACTGAAATCACTTGCGTCTTGGTCTCTAAAACCAGAGATCATATTTTGAGACCAACGGAAGCTGAAAACTGTTCCAGTGGATCAAATATCTCTTTCATTCCGTTGCCATTTAATCCAATCACACAGATATCATCTGCATATGCTAGAAGTTGATTGTCTGAATAAGATGTTGTCCTGAGGTGTTGCACTTTTATGAAGGATGTATTCCAACATGAGATTAAAAAGTATCGGGGACAGCGCATCTCCTTGTCGAACACCAGAAGTAATTGCAAAAATTCTCGATAGCCTGTGCTCAACTTTGACACAGCATTGTGACTGCGTTACTGTCCATTTTCCACATATGTACATATTTTTGTGGTATTCCTAAATATTCAAGCGCATACCATAGCCTGTCTCGATTGATCGAGTCATAGGCTTGCTTGAAATCTAGGAATACCTGGTGTACATCGCGAGATGTTTCGTAGTACTTGGAAAGAATCATCCGCAGCGAAAAAACTTGATCAGTGACTGACCGATTTGGACGGAATCCTCCTTGGTAGTCACCGACAATTTCATCCGCTAAAGGAGTTATTCTTCCCAAGATTATGTAAGACAATAACTTATATGCTGTGCAAAGGAGAGCTATACCGCGAAAATTCTCGCATTTCATGCGATCACCCTTTTTGAATATTGGGCATAGCGCGGCCACTTTGCATTCGTCAGGCATAACTTCATTTCGCCATATACCAATCGAATAAGGTCGAAAAGACAGTTCCACAAAGTTAGCCCTCCGAATATCAAGAGCTCTAAATTAATGCAATCAACCCCTGGTGAACGATTTTTCTTTAATCTCTGCATGGCCATTGTGAATTCCTCATAGGATGGATCCTCAATGAACATCTCCGCGGTCTGTATTTGAGGGTATTCAAATACAGCTTGTGATACATGTGGAACATTAAGTAGATCAGAAAAATGTTCACGCCATGTATCGAGTACCGCATCGACGTTAACACAGATGTTTCCATCCTAGTCTCGAATGGCAGTTGACCGAGATCTTAAGGTATGGTGCAATTCGGTGATTCCTTTAAAGAAACCACGCGAATTGTGCTCATTGCTGAGTTGTTGTACTCTTAAATCCTTAGCCTTCCACCATTCGCGCTTCTTCTGTCTATGCAAATGCGTTTAGCTGTCCTCCTAGCAAGAACTGCCTTGTTTTTCCTTGCAATTGTAAACCGAGTCTGCGCTTCATTGTGGGCTATATTTCGTTGCTCAACAGCAAGACGACACTCCTCATCAAACCAATCATTTTTGGGCTTAGTTTTCACTATACCGAGAGTGTGCTGGGCGGCATCGACAACCGAGGTTTTCAATACTTCCCAGACACTGTTCACATCATCAGATTGGTAATTGGATCGTAAAAGGCTATTGCTGACAAGATCTTGGTATTTTCGTTGCGTTTCTTCATTTATCAGACCTTCACAGGAGAATCGCGTTGTATATTCCCATTTCCTCCTTGACTTGTACGAAAATTTCCATCGCAGCTTTGCAGCAACCATAAAATGGTCACTGCCTACGAATTACGGCAGTACGCTGGTGTTACTGCACCGAAAACTGGTGCAGTGGTTCACTTCTACCGCTTCTATTGCCAATAGAATTAGACGTCCTGCAATCAAATTCACTGCCGATTAACGTAGACACTAAAATTACAAAAAAACCTTGAAGCTGAGAAAACTGGGATATAATGACATAACTATAGACTTTTCAATGTCACGAGAGAAAACAAAATTCATATCACTTATTGCTGCTCATATCACTCAACTGAAGAGTTAAACGGGCCGTACAATCAAAAAAAAATTAATAGAGCGACAAGCTATCGAGGTTTGACTCAGAATAGCACTTCTTAACCAACCTCATCTCTAATACGACGTTCCCTAGCAGGGATTCTAACCGAAATAACCGATCACTGGATTGTGAATAAAATGACAGTTATTTATTTCCAACGCTAATCGATTGATCTTCACTACTGCACTGCTTATTAACTTATTGTGGTTTAACTCCAAACTCTACTCGAGATTTATGCCTGCTACACTATAGGTCATCGTAAGCGTAACAATTTATAATTATTTATTATTTCCCATGGCTACTTCGTTCGTGTTGATTTTGGGCGTCAAAGTTTAAGTTATTCTACTGACTCCGAGATGTCACTCTTGTAACCGTATAACAATATCATTCAATCCTGATCTCTTACTGGTTCACGAGTGGAAGATTGCCTTGACTCTTAAGTACTACATGCGACTTACGGGCTTAAAATTAAAATGTTGGTTAAAGTTCAGGGCTATGGCTTTAATCTTGCCATCATTCGGTTGATAAGGACAGAATAAACCTTACTGTCTCTTAATAGTTTAAGCTGTAGGTACTGATATTGACTATTGGACATAGTAATATCCAATATATGCTTCAAAACATATTTTAAATTGGAATCAATTCTTCCGTTCAAAGCCAATCGTTTGAGTGCGCATATCAGAAGAGTAGAAACAAGTCTCCACTTATTAAAAAGACAGACGGTTAAACAGTAACAACTACTGCGGGAAATATTTATTGCATACCTACAAGCTTCGCAGCACAACTATCAATTAAGAGTCATCTCTGTTTATCAGATCTTTAAACTTGATAAGAAATCACAAGAAATGTCAAAATCTTTAAGCTTGGCTTAGTACTTTAACTGCTCGCAAATTCCAACTGCCAAAAACTGGCTGACTTGTTTATTCTCATTGGATCGTTATTTTTGGAAACAAATTGCTGATGCCACCAAATTAGATAGGGTGCGCAAAGAAGCGTTTAAGCATCGCTGATAGCACAATTCCAGCAACTATTACTACATACGGGTAGGTCTCTAGATATTTTATTTTCATATTATATAATTTTCCAATTCCATTTTATTATCATTTTTTCTCGATTTCGGCAAACAAAATCAGGTTATCAAGTGGAAAATTACAAATTGAATTACATCTGGAAAATATTTTAAAATTTTCTTCTTTCTATGTGATGATATTCGATTTCAACGATTTTCTTTTGTTTCTTATAATCCCTTTTGCAACACTCCGTCCTTATAATTTATAATGTTCTGTCGATGACCGAATTTATTACGAAAAATAATGAGATGTGCATAGTAGGGATTAAGGGTTGATATAAGACTGATGTCACAACGTTAAAGATTGACTATAAGATGAATGTACCATTCATCGATACAACAACGAAATTTTGCTTATTCAAAATTTTACAAATTTGACTCAGAGCTGTTGAGAATCTGTACTTATTCAGTGGCAATCTTAGCTTTCGACAACTATAGCTGGTGATACGAAACTCAACCGTTCTTCCTATAGGAGAGAATAGGTGATAAAGCTCAATAGCGTTGGGTATCGACATATAACTACTACTCATTAGTCATTGCCGTGTGAACTTACGTGGAGACTGACAGTTGTATAAAACAACCGAGTGTTATATAAAGCATCCACGTCAACTCAATTAAGGAGTATATATTCTATAGTTTGAGTCTCTATTTCGAAAATAACTCGATAAGTGATTTACTAAATGATAGAACTACTTCGTGATTACCAGCCGCAGGAAATGTCTAATCGGATAGACCAGAGCTCCATTCAATGAAGGCCAATGGCTCAATGAAACCCTAACAGTATAGATTACACAATTATGACAGAATTTCTGGCATATATTATCCTGTTCGAACAACATCTCTTCCAGCCTAAATCGAGTTTACAAAATTGAGGCAACAATGCACTGGCATTCTATATGTGAGGCATTTGGATTTTCAGTTTACGCCATTATATACTGCGCCCCACCATACGAAAATGTGTGGTACATGCCAAAATTATAATAAAATACCAGAATTAGAAAACGGTTTATTATATTTCCCCCGTCACTTGGGCCCGTTATGACATCCCATGTCAAAACGGACACTTTCAGCCCCACAATATGATTTTTCTCCAAATGAAGGCCAAAAATATGGTACATCCAAAGTGGTTAATTGAACCTTAACTAGAAAACGTAAAACCGCGCTCCAAGGTAATATATTCAGGGTCAGAGAAAATCTAGTACAGAAGCACATGAGGTGCTAAAAAGTTTCTCCTGTTTCGTTTGTATTGTTAATTTTCATGTGCTTGCCCAGAAAACAGTGTCCAGTGAGAATACTCAGTATAAGATCCTCAAAATTTGTTTATCAACTGTAGCTGTCTATCACCGCTCTGCAAAATACTATAATTACCAATAAGATCTGATATGGAAAGAACACGAAACATTTCATAATCCCACATTGCCATACAATTGTTCGCTAGTTAAGAGATTGCTGGGCATAGTGCGAGAAATGTTTCCGTCGCATTTTCCGTCTCAGTTTCCGTCGATGTAATGCATGGTGCCATATGTGTTAGGTTGAATATTTTAATTCGGTAGAAGATTTTGGCACCATTGAAAATCATGAGGTACAGCTGAATCGTTTGACTTAAAAATTCCCTTTTGGTCCTGTGTTTAAAGTGAAAAGTTCTGAAACGACATCAGGACACCACTATGTTAATCGCCATTAGCAATTGTTATCACATTACATAGTCTACAACAGTGTATTTAGAAACTGGTATTATGACAAAGTCATCGGTTAAGCCTGACACCGTTTAGTTGGACTGGCAGTGAGTTGACCACAAGCGAATGCAAAACTCCATCTTGCGAACGTCCTTTACGAACAGTCAACGTACCTGAATCAGGAGTAACTGTTCTTAGTCTAAGCATGGGACTATATCACTTAACGACTGTGGCCTCCTTTTAATGTCTGTCAGCTGCGAGAGATCATAGCCATAAAGAACGCGGTCCAGATTTAACTTTCTAGTAATTATGTTGAATGAAATGAATGAGATTTGGGTTCTGAATATCCTCAGTATAAAAAAAGATATACTTGTACGTTGGAAGGTTTTGTCCTATCTCAAACTGTCTTCCAGCCCCCCCTGAAAGTGACAGGAAATATCGATGATTTGAATCCATATTTTGGAAAAATGGGTTTTGATTAAAATCTCTAGTATTTTCTGATTTGTTTCACAACGAAAATTTCTCTTGAACTTTCACTGATAGGATCTTTTCAAGTACCAGTCTTTCCGATATACCGGTGTTCATAACATTGTAGAAAATGGCCTTGTTTCATTATTCTGCATAACTCCCTTAGCCCACCATGGTTACCCAGTTCTGTTCTATTAAACAGGGCACTTCTTCTCATAGTAGATAAGTAGTGCTTTGCTTAGTACATTATCTAAGTACTTTTCCAAATTCCAGGACAACATTTTTACCATGAAGTACACGAATGACCAACGTTTAGAAATAATTAAATTGATTACAAAAATTCAGAGTCGGTGACTGAAACTTGAAGAGTAGTCGTAATTACCGTCTCAGTAGACAAGAAATTCATAGTGTAGTGAAAAAATTTGAGTCTAAATATTGGCTGCTGGATGTTCCCGTGCCAGTGAGAAGACGAGTTGGTCGAGAGTATTATTACGGCGTTCTCAAGAATTGGGTATCATTCAGATTACACTTTGGCGAAACATTATGCATTATTTGTCAGATGCCAACTCTCATGTACTACTTTATGCACAAAAATAACTGTATGGTGTGGTTTTCATGACGTCATTCGACTGTTTCTTTCGTTTATGTAAATGACCGTCACGTTACACTCAATGGAGATCGCTACAGAGACATGTTGCAACGTTATGTCAATTGCATGACCTAGACATTAATGATGATTTCAACACGATGGTACGATAGGCCAGAAATGATCTTGCCGATTGGCCACCTAAATCGTGCAATTTAACACTTCTAGAACACTTTATTATGGTTTTAAATCATTGGACTATGACAACAAGCGGGCGTCGTTAGACTAGCTCAGAGCCAATATTGAACGAGAGATAGTGGCCGTTTCCAATAAGTGATTATTTTATCATTAATATATGTCGAGTCAATGGCGAAGTAGCTGCTCCCACCGCCATACATCCTTGGAACTTATTATTCAGTTTCGGAGACTGGATAGACAATGACAATTCTGGATATTTTTTGTTTCCCTTTACCTCCATTCTTAGGAGCATAGAGGGCGTCTACTAGACTGGACCATCGACCTTTATTTGGGGCTATTCTCTCTAGTGCCTCCAAGATGTTTTGCTTCAGTTAGCACCGTTCGCTTCCAAGTCACTGCTGGAATTCCAAATTTTCGTTTTCCTTGCGGATTCCATTCCAGCGACATCCTGGTTATGTCAATTGGTGTCTTTCTCAGTGTGTGTCCTATCCATCGCCATTTCCGCTTCCTGATCTCCTTCTCAATGCACACTAGGTTTGTTTGTGGCAATAATTCTTCATTTGTGATCATATTTGGCCAGAAGCATTTAATCAATCGCATAAGGCATTTTTTCACAAACGAGTCTTCTTGTGATTTTCTGCGTATGTTTCCACGTTTCACGTCCATAGAGCAGTACTGATTTTACGCAGCCATTGAATATTTGAATCTTGGTGTTTCTTGACAGAACGGATGCATTCCAGATCTTATGGGGCATGTTGAAAGTGTTTCTCGCTTTGTTGATGCGTTGGTTAATGTCTTCTTCCGTTCCGAAGGTTCTTGATAAGGTACAGCCAAGGTATACGAATTTTTCGATATCTGCTTGTGTTCAACCTCAGGACCTTTGTCTTTCTTATGGTTATCCTAAACCCAACATCTTGTGCTATTTCCGATAACTTTTGTAGCTTTTGCTGCATGTGTGTTAGCACGCATATATCATCTGCGCAGTCGAGATCATTGAGTTTTCTATAATTGGATCTCACTGAATTCCGTTTGGTGATGCGAATTGCGATGTCTAGCTTGCGCATGACATTATCCATTAATATGAGGAACAGTAGTGGAGATAGTACACATCCTTGTCTAACTTCTAGTGTATTGTAGTAGTGGTACACTGCTTACCTTGTGTTGCACTTTATTTCCAGCGTCCCGGTACATTTCTCTTATGAGTTCGGTTATTTTCCTTGGGATGCCTATTGTACAGAGTGCTTTCCACATTGTGCTTCTATTAATGGAATCGAAAGCGCGTTCGAAGTCCACGAAGAGTAGATATAGTAGTGAGTTCCATTCGTTGGATTGTCCGACGATGATTCGGACTGTGTTGATGTGGTTTTTCCTGGTCTGAAACCAGCTTGTTCGTTTCTTATATATTGGTTCACAGTTGGTAAGATTCGTCTAGAATGATTACTGTTAATATTTTCTTTTACTGTTGAGCAGGGAGATCCTTCGCCAGTTTTTGTATTCTATTAAGTCGCCCTTCTATGGGATCGTTATGGTTAAGCCCTCTTTCCATCTTTGCGGACTTCTCCCAGTAGTCCACACTTCTACTAATAGTGTTGTTAGTGCTCCTGCAGTTGTAAATGCGCCTCTATTGAGAAGTTCAACTGGCATGTTGTCGATTTCAGCGGCTTTGTTATTTTTCAACTTCATTATGGAAGCTCCTCAATTGGTTCGCTATTTATGTCATTGTTCTCGAAGATTCGGAAGAGATTAGCAACTCCTACACACAAATAGTAAGTCCAGTCACACACACATTACATATCCGGTTTGAAAACTCTGCATTCTAATTCAACATGTGGGAAATAAAAGCACAAGTCTTTAAATACATTTTCCAACCAAAATATGGTTTTACTTTATTATGGAAAACCATAGTTGGAAAATTCAACGAAAACTCATAGAAAAGTCGAAAACAAATCATTTTTGTTTTTAACTTGGCCATAAATGTTGAAAAAATTAGTGTTGTGCTGAAAAATTATTATCGCGAGCAAATATTACATAAAAAACTATTTTGCTGCCATTCATTGAGTTCATTGAACATTTGGCAACCAAAAACCTTTTTGTGTAGCGTATAGTTTTGTATAGTCATTATGCCACATGAGTGAGTGTATATACATACATACGAGTATGCATAATTGAATTTATTGTTTAATCATCTTATGAGCAAATTCATCGTTCGCAGACTTTCAAATAACAAATATATGCTCTGTTACTAATTAGACATTTATGTCTTAAATATAGTCAGTCATTGTGGTTATACAGACACAAAATTAAAGACATAATCTTAATTGTATTGTTATCACGATTATTTATACATCAAATGGATGAAGTACTCAATTTAAATGGAAATTTATTATCGTGCAGACTTTTTATTTTTAGTATATACTTGAAAATCCTTTCAATCGTCTATATATTGCGGTAGTTATGTATATATAGACATCAAACTGTGTTTTCGATTTGGCTATATACACACTAAGTGATTTCTTATGTATATAATTTAATTATGATGATTATATGTTACATTCTTAAAAGCGTACACAGTTGGATTGGCATAACTGGATAAGGATGTTGGGATATTGAACATATGTTGATTGGTTGCTACCCACGATAGCATAACGTCATGGTTTTAAAAAATGTTTATGAATGTTGCCAAGATTGACAAAATCAGAACTTTGTTCAGAGGTGTAACTTTCACCACCCAGGTGGCGCAGTGGTTAAAGTTGCGGCAGTTGGAGCGGGAGGTACCGGGTTCGAATCCCGATAGGGGCAGGATGCAAAAGAGATTTTTCACCATACGATTACGATTGGTGGTGTGAATGAACACATCTATGACCCCCTGTTGAAGTGCAGAATTGACAGAACATGGGCCAACCTATCTTCCATGCCAGTACTATAGGCTGTCATGGAGCTATGCAATGTGCAGATGGTTAGGTAAATCGGACGTATAGCCGTACGTCCTCGATTTGGCTGTAATGGCGTATGGTAAGGACGTAAATAAGCGAAACGCGAAAGAGTTGGAAGTGCCTCGAGCCCCAAAACAGATTGTAAAGATAAAACAAAAACAAAAAAAAGATGTAACTTTGTGGAAACCAACATGTGTTTGAGGAATCCTGACGTAAGTATTTGAATTAATTGGTTTTCTAATTTAAACACTGTGGCAATGGTAACATCTATCATTCGCTACTATGCTTACGTAATCCTCAAAAATGAAGTGAATTTGAAGGTTCGAAATTAAATTGAATATGATCTTCGAGACATTTTTACCTGTATCAACAATTTTAGGAGCATATGCCGTCTATTGGGCTGACCATCTTACTCTTTTGATTAACCAAGTTATTTTGCTTCAGCTAGTTTTGTTCGCTTCTTAGCCGAGTACTTAGTCATAATGTAATCTTTTTCAGTTTGCTTCTATTTTGTTCTATATGATTCTCTTCATTTCTATAGAAATTGAGTTGGAGCGTTTTAGTGAAATTTTTGATATTGTGGTTATCACTATGTACGTTTGCTCCCCTCATTGTTCTGTCAGCCGCCTATGAACAACCGATTCGAGATTCTGAAGTGTACGAGTCTTTGTCTATTGTTCTATCGTACAGAACGCTTGTTTATTCATCATAGTTGTTGTCAGGTTTGTTCCAATTTTGGCATTGTAATCCCATTCTAAGACTTTGACTTGTTCTTTGAATACATCACTGGAAGTGAAGAGAAATGTATCCGTTCTCAATGAACATTGAGTTCGTTCCACACTCTATTGCGTTCACCGTCAATGAGTGTTGCGAAAATAAGTGCTGTGGAGAGCTATTATCTTAGTAGAATTTGTTGTTTAAGTGGAACTACACGAAAGTTAAAGCAAAGTAGTGTAACGCTATATAGTTACTTGAATCCATATGCCTATTCCCTATCGGCCAATCCATTTAGAAAATATTGCTATGAATTGTATAAATCCCGCACAGTTTTGAGAAAATTTAAGTATGTAAGTGGTTTGTTAGTATGTAGGAAGATCTTCTGATCTTGCTTGTTATAATATAGAAACTGTATGAGTGGCCTTTTAACAATCTAATCATGATCAATAATATTATTAAACTGGATCACTCTCTGGATGATGTGGAATGGACTGGAAGCTGTGAAGTCGTACATTCCACCAGAGAATCTTAAAGCTTCATCAGCAAAGTTCGAACCCAACAAGTGATTGTTCACGTAAATAAAAGACAGAACTTGCTGAACGGTATTTATTTTGGTTTTTGAGTGCAAGTGCAAGTAGACTTCTCGTAGTCTACAACAGGGCTGTTGTTTCCAATTCTCCAATTCACTTATATAGTTATATAAATCATATAGCGCATATTTGTGAGACCTGAATCTAATAAGGCAAACAATTTGTATACTGCTGGCCCAGTTATCATATTAATCAAGTATCTATATGGTTAAAGTATTTTCCAATCCATCAAAAACAACTCTAGAAGAAGAACTTTTCTGCTCATTTACACTCTAAACCAAGAAAACGTTTTATTTTATGCGATGAAGTCAACTTATAATGTTGGAATGTCGAAAATGAATAGTCTGAATACTTGTTCACATATTTCCTCAAAACGTTTCTTTAACAGGTTGTTCACATTTATTTTCAAGAAGTGGAGATTATGAGGTTGTTTCACAAAGGTCAATACCAAATAATATTTTCAACAACCTGTCTAGTTTTGAGGTAGAGTCAATTGACCACTTTTGCACCTATGAAATCCCATCTCTCAATTTTGTATTTAGAACCGAAGGTAAATTATCACCAATTTTAATATACCCCACTGAATAGGCGAAAACATCAATAGCTCGTGATATTTTTTAACGTATGAGCTAGCGTATGACAAATATATTTTTAACGACGTTGCACTCCTGACCAAATTAACATTGAATTCAGCAGAGCTCTGACTTCTATTTTTGAACCCTTTGTGGTTCATAACATAAATGAGTGAATAAAAATTAATTTAGACAAATTGACACGGACCTAGTACGAACTAGAGGCGGCTCAGTAACTATAGTACCATATGATGTACTGAGTTGTGATTGATTGGTTTTTAAAACATTCAATTTGTTTGAAATAGTTAACTTTGGACTTACGTCTATATGCAAAAGAGTTTGGAGTCCCGTTTGACATATACGAAGTGTGTTCCTGATGGGTACATTGCACTAAATTATTCGAAAATATCAAGAAGTTTGTACAAAGTTTGTGTTTTTCAATATTCTTTCGGCATTCATTAACAGATATTGATAAACATTGGTAACAACGTACTGGAACGGGCCGATTTCTTGCAACAATATTTGCAAAATATTATAGTTTTGAAATTTTAGCATCTATGAAATCCAAATTTTCAAATGATTTTGAAGTAACTAAATACTGTTAAATCATTAAGTTTTGTTATGCTAATTTAGAGTTGGTTATGACAAACGCTTCAATAAAACGTGAAATGATTGCAGTACAAGTAACCCGATTTATCCAAACCTTTATCTCTATTGACTTTTCAAATACATAGAATTTATCAAATACGTGAAGTAGTTTATATCACTTAAAAGTTCACCAACTTCGTTATATGTATCTTTATACACTGCCGCCCTATCAGCCAACTTATACATTCCACAAGCCAGAACAATAAAGCTTCCCGACAAGAGATTAGTCGAGGATCCATTATTCAAAACGAAATCGAAAAAGAAATTCATAAAGTCTTACTTTGAATTGACGGGAAGTATTTCCTAAAACAAAAAAAAAAATTTTATTAAAATTTTTAGGATATACTTCACGTATGTGCGTAGGAATGTGAAGTTTTTCCTAATCCTAATTAAATACGAATGTGTTAGTGTAAATAATATTTAAAATCGATATGTTTCGTTTAATATGGATTTAAAATATTATGTAATAATTTATTTATTCATTATTACGATTTTAGTAAAATAATTCAAATATGTTAATTATTGTTTTTAAATATTTGCCTTCTAATTTTCATAGATATGTATCGAACTTAATAATAACGCAAGTTAAGTGATTGACAGTGTGATTCGAAGCATTCAGTACAGAATTATGGTAAATTTAATTGTCCCAAGATTCCTCGTGTACATTTTGTATAAGTCAAGATCTATGCTCTAAAGAAAAGTAATTTAAATGTTGTAAAACATATAGTTTTAGGCACTTAGGAAAATTAAGGAAATCTTTCAAGTTACTGTACAGAATTTGTTTAAGTCGGCTTTTTCGAATTTTCCTGTTATTCTTAAACGATGGACATTCTGAGGAAAAACATCATTTTGAGAAGAACCATTTGTTAAGGAATATAATTAATACATTTTAGTATTGAAATACTCGTATAAGTAAATAATTTTCCTAACTTGGGATGTATGTCAGTAAATATATACAGTATCGAATTACATTATGCCGTGTTTTCGTCTATTCCTTTGGGGATTCTGACAGAGTGGCAGTGACAAATTGCAATTATGCGACTCTCTATCTCACCATCGTTCTTAAGCTATCATACCCACAAATGAACTTTAAATACAGCATGTGGTCCTTCATTTATCTCGATTCATAACTCGAGTTTTTCAGTAGCGACATTACAAGTATACGAAGGTATAGTTCGACTTCGTCACGCAAATGCAGTTGGGATCTTCCTGTATGACGTACAGCGGCTAAAATCCATTCAGAAGAAGTTCCGAATTTCCATTTGAGACAAAACTCGGTCAATTCCTAATCGATTATGATGGGACTAGGCATGCCGGATAGAAGTTGAAATTTAAAATGGTTTTTCAAAAAAGCTCTAGAATATGACCACCTTGGATTGAACTCGACGATTTCTTAATCGATTATAATAGAAGTGGGTATGTTGGATGGAAATTGGATTACAAAATGATATTTGAAAAAGTTCTGGAAAAACGCCATCTGGGACGGAACTCGGCCATTTCCTAACCGATTTTGATAGAATTGAATATGTTTGATGGAAATGAGATTGGAAAATGTTTTTTGGGCAAAGTTCTGAAATATGGCCACCTGGGACAGAATTCGAAAATTTTTTAGCCGATTATGATGGAATTGTGTATGTTGGATGGAAATAGAATATAATAAAATGATTTTTGGAAGAAGTTCCATAGTTTGGCTACTTGAGACGAAACTCGGCTATTTCTTAACCGATTATAATAGAATTGTGTATGTTAGATGAAAATGGGATTCCAAAATGATTTTTGGAAGAAGTTCTGGTATATGATCACACGGGACGGAGCTTGATTATTTCTCAACCGATTTTGATGGATTTTGTATGTTGGATGGAAAAATGGATTTTGGAAGAAGTTCTCAAATATGATCACCTGGGAAAGAACTCGGTCATTTACTAACCGATTATGATAGGATTGGGTATGGATGGAAATGGTATTATAAAATGAGTTTTGAAATAGGCTCTGCAATATGGTCAACTAGGACGGAGCTCGACCATTTCCTTATCCATAAAATAAACAAATAAATATAAAAATAATAACATTAGCAACTTCGCGTTGCATATATTTTGATGATTCATGAACTTTAATACAATGTTACGTAGCTCTACGTTTTTGGTTTTGATTTCTAATTTGAGATCTGCTGCCTTTTTTATTATTCGTCGTTAAAGATCTTGAAACAAGGTCTCGCCAACTAGTTCGATTGAATTTAATGATTACGATGATATCGCTGTTACCAAGAAGTTGTTTTAACTCATAATTCGAACGAATCCGATAATAGTTTTCCGCAACTTAAATTTAATCAAAAATTAAATGAATGATCTTCATTTTAAGCGTAGATAAGATTTTACAACCATAAGAGGTCAGGGTTCAGTTCTCGTTTTGAAAGCCTGCGCAGGTGTTAAAAGTTTTTTATAATGTGCGAGCTGCTTATACGACGGCGACTGATGTTTAGGTAACCTTTATTTTGGGAATTAATGTTTGCCTGAATATTATGTTTTGATGTTGTAATGTTTTGGAAACATACTGAAACATAATAATTTTAAGTTTGATTTATTTTCTTTTGCTTCAAAAGCTCGTCGCATTATCGTTTCCTTCAATACCTCTAGTATATGCATACTTATTTTGATTTCGAACGCATCATAATAGGGGTAATAGTTCATGAGCAAAACTAAAAATAACAATGGTTTTCTTTTATCCATAAACAATTTCATTTTTGATTGTGTAATTTTGATAATATTGATTGCCAATACATTAACCTTATGATAATTTACGCTAATGTTAGTCCATAACTTAAGTAGACCTGTCGGCAGAAATATTGAATTCTTCATAGCCAAATAATTATTTAGTTTGGAATGCACCGCTAGAGATTTGATTGATGTTTAACAAATAAAAACAAATAGAGGGGTGTATTGTTGTGGCCAACACCCGACTTTCTTTCACAAATGTATCTCGAAAACACCACACTTCATTTTTATTGCACGAAAACATCACACTTCATTGACTTTTGGTAAAAGTGTCATGTATAATCCAAAAACCTTTATTACACCGACCAAACGGCACAATGATTGAAGCTTTGGCGTTTTAATCAAGTCAAAAGGTACCGGGTTCAAATCCTGTTAATGGTCAAATGCAAAATATAATTTTCATCACCCGATTACGATCGGGGATCAAAATAAACACAATTATGATCCCCTGTCTGTGTGCAGAGTTCAAGGAACGACCCCTCTTCCATGTCAATACCATAGACTGGCATGAAGCACTACAGATGGTTCTATGTAACCATAAGTCTTCGATTTGGCTACTGCAAAACGTAGCAAGTCAACAGCGAACTGCTACAGAGTTGGGCGTGCGTCGGTTCCAGGAAAGATTGCAAAGATTGTAAACAAACAAACATTTTTCACGGTTAACCTTCAGAAATTCAAAAATTTAATTATTAATGCAAAAACGTCAATACATATACATATAGTTTATTTTCTCATAATATGCATAATATGTTTTTGTTGAAAAACAGTTTTTGACAAAAAACGTCATTACCGGTTAAATTCGTTAGCATAGGTCTAGACCTACTCAAAAATGTTTGTCGCTATAGTTCCCGCCGTTTAGTATAATCGGAAAACTCGGAAAAACCAATTTTTTTAAATACATGTTTTTTTGTTGAAATATTATTATTCCGTTATCTTTATAAATTATGATAATTTTTCCAATGGACAGTTGTCAAAAATTTTCCAATGGGATAACAATTACCCGTTTTTATGTAGTTTTCGAATTTGTTTTGTATTACGTATTTTCAAATACATATATACATTTTTATTATTGTTTTTGATTTTAGGAATAACTTTTTTTTTAGGAAATACTTCACAACCGTTACTTTGAGGCAACTGTAACTTTTTCTTTAAACCAGACTATAAAGACCAAACAAAATTTAGCCTCATCATTCGAACAATTTATGAGATTAATTGTGGAGCGCCTCGAATTTTGGAAATGAAGTTTGGTTTACAGTAACCATGTCAAGTTGACAACCTATGAACCTATATTAGCCGGTAGTCTAAAAATAATCACAAAATAGAAACATGTCAATTTTCAATCATACTACTTGCAGAATATAACAATCCAAGAACTAAACTGCAAGAACTAAAAACCGGTAATTTACCAACCTCCAACAAAAGACATCCAAGTTGGATGAGCCAAGATTCAACTTGGATAATTAGATCAGCAGTCAATTCATACTTACTCTAAATTTTGGATATAAAGATACAGATGCCAAGTAAAACGCATCAAAATTAGCCTAAAATATTTGCGCTATGCACGGAACTAATTGATTGAAGATACTCAAAATGAAATCCTTACGCTTTGTTTGGAAACCGAGTTATTTTTATCAGTTGAGTTAACTTTTTCAAAATCTGTGGAGCCAAATGTTCAGAAGGTTAACAGAAGGTCATACTTAAGCAACAGGATACTTACAGCACATCATTAAGCGATATGTCCGATATCGCAAAAGGAAATCTGTTACACTTAAACGGAAAAATTATTTTCGTTAGACAATACGAACCTAACATGAAGCTTCTCTTTAACATGAAGGTATTGGTAAGTTAAAATTGGCCTATATTCAAACTTCCACTTCTTATGACAGTTAATCTCTCCTCTATAGTCACCATTAATATATTGCGCAAAACGAGTAATTCTGAGCTTTTCAAGAAGCGATGAATATTCCTAATATTCGCACAAGGTTGTAAAAATAATATGTTTGTCCCGTAATAACCCTCTTGACCGTACTGATTTCACCGAAGCTATATCAGCGGTCAGGACATCCGTTTCATTTTTGGCCAGATTATTAGTGATTACACACGAGTGGTTGCTGGTTCATCTATACCATTCACTCTACCAGGTAAAAAATGACATGTTGAGCTTTGACAAGCAATTTATCTGCTTTATCATTTCTCCATTATAAAGGAACTATATATAGACCAAATATACGAATTTGATTGATCCATGCCAATCTATCATGCAAGATGAGTCGTTATATGTACTCTCTATATGAACAATTTAATTTAAATTCGCAAGTTGCGAATCAAGTTTTGCAACAAATGTGTAATTTAATTACAATTTAACTAGACCAAATTACCTTCAATTAGCATTTTGCATTTCAATTTACATTTGTACCTATTAACATACTAATCAGTAGTAAATTTTCACTTGTATCGAGTAATTAAAATATACTTTGCGACACTATCCATAAAATTATATCGCACCATAGGCTTTTTGAATTAATGAGGTCATCGCTTAAATTAATTAACAGACAGGTGTATAATTAATTAATTATTTGTTGAACATGGCTACAATAATATTTAGGTTTTAGAAGATTAACGATCTTGTTTTTTTTGCATTAATCTTCCCGATCAATCATGCCGCGATCGGATTGTATAAACCTTTTAATTTCGAATATTTATGGTTGGCATAAAATTGTCTTAATGTTTAATTAATACCGTAATTAATAAAATTTTATAAAATGTTTAAGATATCAATTGATGAAAGAAAGTTCTGGAAATTTCAAACTATAAAAATTCTTTGAAGTATAATACATTCTTCAAAATATTTATACATTGCGTGGCCTCTGTTTTTACCATATTTGAGAAAACGTGGCAGCTGAACCGGGTTAATTCAGGTCGGTAAGCTCTGCACAAGTGATATCTTCATATTAAAAGTAATAAGTATGATGCTGGATTAGTTGACTGGATTAGGGACTATACTATGCTGGATTAGGGACTGCTCTTTCGAATCTCTTCCAAACATATGCAATATCACCTCATGGCGGTAGATCAGACAATTCAGTTCAACAGGTTTTCAAATTAGACGCTTCACCAGTACGTTGTATCCTAAACGGTATACCAAAATCTCATAACGATTGTGAATCCGATTTTGTCTATTTTGTTGACATTTCTGACATTTGGTTTATTTACGGATGCAGGTTGCCTGCCCACTAGCCATAGGGCTCAACAGTATGATATCTTAAATTTACCGCCATCTTTTTGTAGGCTAAAACAAGGTTAAATAGACATTGCATATCATACTTACTGACGTGGAACATGGAGATGACTCGTAAAGTTTGATGATAAAAAATTAGATTTTATCAGTTTGGCAATCAAACACATTCATTACATTTATTGCAGCTGTCATGATTCGGTAGGACACCAATAAAAGATGACACAATACTGTTCGATACCAGATGGCATCTTCACTATGGATGGAGACACTATTCATTACGTTATGGATCTCATATATTATGTTACATATTTTGATCCGAAAGTACAGCGCAAGCATATAGCCAGCTCACTTGTTGCTAGGATCTATGAGTTTCTCACAAGGCTCTTAATATGTCTTATTATTGGTAATAATCAATTTTTATCTTGACGTGTAATGACATTATGTGATCTGGCCATTGCATGTGAGAAAATTATAAGTTGCAGTGGATTATACAATAAATTTGTAGGTTTGAGGAACAACTGCATATGAGTTAATTCTGTAACTCTTGCAAATTATGGAATAATCTGTATGATGAATTGACCGAACTTAGTAAAAATTTTGGCGTCTCACTGCAATCGATCACAGCAAATTATTTCTGTAAATTGACCTATTGTTTGAACTGCTGAAGTATATAAAATGAAAGTGAGGCTTTAACTGAGTTTAATTTTCTATTCGATTGGCAAAGAGAACATAATGCTCAAATTACAATATTCTGAAAGTTTGTAACTGAGATTGATGGATTGATAATTCCTCCAGTCACTCTATTGTCTCCAGCCACTGTCAAAGCGGTTGCTGAATTGGTATCTTCCTTTAAGAGTTCGAGGGATTAAGCCCTACATTACACTTATGTTATGGCCACCACTTTCCCAATTCGTTCATGGTACTACTGAAAATGATATTTCGTTAGTGACTTAAACTTGTTTGAAAGCTACGTTTAGTTCTTCCAAAACTGATGTTATTTTGAGTGAGTTAATTGTTTTTGGGTCGAATTAAATCGTATGTGCGCAGTGATGGGAACCAGATAGGTCAAATAAACGACTTACAAGACGATTCTGGTGGGGTACGTCAGGTCTGTCACCTGTTTTGTTTACAATTTCTATCAATAATATGTCTTCTTTAAAAAAAACTTTATACATAGCTTACTACAGTGTGATGCAACTGTTCAAATATACGGCTATGAATAAATTGCATTTAAATTTGGATAAGTACAAGACGAGCTTCTCCGCATAAAATCAGTTACTCTGCATCAATATCTGCTGAAAAGAGTTATGGTACAAGTATTTAAAGATATGGAGTTGTCTCTTGGCCCATCAATGAAAAGTCTGTCGATTATATAGGATTCTGCTTTTAATATTTAACACGAACTTTCCAATGTGGCTGAATAAAATGAAACAACCGCTGTAAAATTTGGAGTTTTTGCTTGGAAGACGTAGTCGTGCTTCAATTTTTATCGATATTCACTTTCATGAACTAATGATATTCTGTAAATTCATTCGGGTTAGAAATTTATTTATTTTACTCCAATCCTGACTATTTGTCGACAATTTAATGATAATTTTGATGTATTTGTTCGTTCAACTTGAAAATAACAAAGGGTTTTAATTAGAAGGCTTATGATACCTTTGAGATAGTCCACTTGGCACGAAACCACCCCAACTGTTTCGTATAAGTGGGGTGGTTTTGTGCCAAGTCCAGTATATAAAATGATGATAGATCACTATTTTAAGCCGAAATTAGAAACTTTTAACCTATTAAGCTAGCTAAAACCTATTAATAAACTCTATATTAATAGATCTTAGCTCATAAATATTTGTCCAGTTAAGGTATTGTCCATGAACTACCTACTTCCTAAATACCTCGTCACCAAAAAAAAGTACCTTTCCCTACGCAGAACAAAACCAAAACAACGAACCCGCGATTTCATGTATGTCGCGATATATGTCTTTTATTTCTTTAGATGCTGCTCCTTGTGTTTTCCTTCGTAATATTCCGTAGCACTCGTACCGCGATTACTTGTACCGCTGCTGCTGAGTGCTGATACCGTGTGGTATGCCGATGCTATTTTATTATATTAGGATTGAATTCACAGTAGATATAACAAAGCGGCGCTTGCTTGATCTTGGTCCAGTGGTGTTTGCCATCAGTCCTATTCAATGAGGTAGAACGTTTGGTTGCTATGTCGACAGAGTACTTTATCTGCTCCCAAAAGGTCAGTTTCCCGTCGAGTAGTATACCGAGATATCGAACTGCATGTTTTGTGATTACTTGATACTCTCTGATAACCATCTGAATAGTTCGCTTCATTCTACGTTTTATGATCACAACTATTTCGGTTTTACTCAGTGCTAGAGAAAGTTCGTGATTTTTCATCCATCCATTTACAATCTTAATCGTTTGGTTGAGCTACAACTGGGCTATCTCTATATCACAGGCGGACATCACCCGCAATCCAACTAGTAATGACCGTTTCCGATTTTTTTGTTTTGCTGACGATTTGTATAAGTTTTTACGGATCCGATCATCAAAATTAGTAGCCTCTGGTTACTGTGGTGGTATTTTATAGGTCTTAAGTTTCGTTCAAAATATTCACGAAACCAAGATATCCGAAGTCTAAGATATCCAGTAGCCTCAAGGTAGTCAATTGGTCTTCAAATAGGTATTGTAAGCCGAAACAGTATACAGTCTATGGGAAAAGTATGAAGAACATGAGCACAAAAAGTGCTCAATAGTTTTTTCCTGCCCGTCCCCACACTGTTAGGTGACTATCATAATTTAAGAAAGACTGGAATCTTTGCTGGTTTACTGATCCAAAGAAGATTTTGGATAAACGACAAGAGATGAGATTATCCCATGCATGGTGCATCCCATGGTGCAGATTTCCAAAGTGATAGACAATTTATTGCTGAAGAGATACTGACGTCACTCTTAGAGCAGGCTCAGGTCCCATAAAGGTGGATGACGCACCCAATCGGGCCAATTTATCGGCCCTATGATACCCATGTGACTGGATATCCAGTGAAGTCTAACTTTATTCAGCCTGCCCAGTTAATTTAAGGCACTTATCGTTTTCAAAACAAGTTTCGATGAAACAGTATTGGAACTAATCGCCTTTAGGGCAGCCTGGCTGTCAGAAAGAATGCAGATACGACGATCTCTGCAATTTATCCCTTTCGCAAAGAGTTCTGCTTTCAAAACTGTAGCAGTTTCTGCCTATACGAAAACAGTAGCGTACCTACCAAGCGGGATAGATAATTAAACCTCAGAATGTTGTACGTATAACCCTGCACCAACTAGATTACGGCATACTGATCCGTCAGTAAAGATTAACATATCGTTGCCGGTGGGGTAAGATGGGCTGTTATAGTCCCATAAGTGATTTCCAGTAATAGTTACATGGAATAATTTCCCGAAGACGTGCTTCGTCACCATAGTGTCTGAAGGCATTTGGGCAGTTGTGTTTCAGCCCACCTCCCTCCACACTTGATAGTGCCCAGGAGGGCCAAATAGATAGTCTTTGCCTTGTAGGCGAACGGCTGTTTACTCTGCACACCAAGAGATGCAAAAGGTGTATGCATAGCTCCTACGTACTAAACAAGTCTTTGAAGGCGGTTTAGAGGTTTCCATCCAATACCGCTCATTGTTTTAGGCCACCAAATGAATGCGGCAATCAGACTATCACTGAAACGTATAGCCAGTACACGCGTCTAGATTTCAGGCCCCATGATTTATGAAATGACTGTTTGCATTTCCAGTAAATGTTGTATGCTTTGATGCATTTCTCTTCTATATGCTTTTTCCAAGTAATCTTCCGATCTAACCAGACCCCCAGACACTTGACTTCCGAAGAGAGTGGGATCGTATGAGCCGCAGTTTTTAGAAAACTAAAGTTTCAAAGACTCCTGCGTCTGTACCATATTATGGCGATATCAACCCTGGCAGAAAAATCCGTTGTCGTTTCGTTGGACTAGGAGTAAGTTGACCTCAAGAGCGGAGACAGAACCCCCTCCTGAGGACACCCCTTTCGGGCGGTCATTGTCGTCGTATCACTACCTAAGTCTGCAGTAATTCTCCTTGACCTAAGCATGACGCTAAACCACCAAACAAGTGTGGTCTTTATACCATGTCTTTCAGCTGCAGAGATCATTGCATTGAAGGACACATCGTCAAAAGCGCCTTTAAGGTCCAGAAACGCTCCCAAGGCAAATTCTTTGTTGTTGAGTGATCTTTCAATCCATCCAACGACTTCATGGAGTGCTGTTTCAGATCTGCCTTTCTGGTATGCGTGTTGTTTGGAGTGTATAGGAATGCTAATTGCGCATTATCCCTGAAATGCCTGTCAACCAATCGCTCTTAGCAGTTAAGTAGAAAAGAGGACAGGCTGATAGGCCAAAAATTATTTGCTTGGTCATATCTAGGGTTCCATCCTTTCGGATCAATACTACCCTGACTTTTCTCCAAGAACTTGGAATGTACTCCAGAGCCAAACTGGATCTGAAGATATGTTCAATGTGGTCTAGAATAATTTCGTGTCCTTGCTGTAGGAGTCCCGGAAATATCCCGTCTAGATCTAGTATTTTAAATTATGAGAAAGAACCGAGCAAATCGGATTCTGTCTTTTGTCACCGCTTTCGCCACCAAGCTCCAATCTCTGAAATTTGATAGTTGGCGTGGGAGTTGATTTTAATCATCTTCATTAGAATTCTCACTTTCGGGAAAATGAGTTTCCATAAATACATCTAAAGCTTCCTGATTCTCGTGTAAGTTTCATCAGCTTTCTCTAGAGTTCCGATAGTGACCTTCATGTTGCCACAAAGAACTTTCTTAAGTTTAGCGGTTGCCGTAAGGATCTCCATTTCGATGTTTTTTCACTTCGCATACATTTCTTGTACTCTTTTTGTGAAGATTTGTACAAGTCCCAATCTACAATTCAACCGTTTAGAATTTTTCTTGTCAGTTTCCTCAGTCTGACCGCCCAGCTGGCGCAGTGGTTAAGGCTGCGGCAGTTGGAACGGGAGATACCGGTTTCGAATCCCGATTCGGGGCAAGAAGCAAATGGGTTTTTCACCTTCGATCGTTTGGGCAGTGCGATCGGTGTGAAAAATGAACATATATCTGGATCCCCTGTCGTGTTTAGAATCCATGGACCGGCCCATCTTCCATGTCAGTTCTATAGGCTGACATGGAGCTATGCAATTCGCAGATGGTACTACGAAAAAACTCGGACCTATAGCCTTACAGAGTGGTATCACAACGGAACAATCGCTGGTCTAAGTGTGCGATAGCAGCCACAACAACCCAACATAACCTTTCTCAGTCTGCCCAATTCCATAGTGCACCATATGGTCCCAGTTCTTATAGACTTACTTAGAGGACAGCTATTCTCATATAGGCGCTAATTAGTGCTTTTTGTCAGCTGCCCTTTCCATTCTCCCGCACTTTCTGATATTCATAACTGAGAAGATAAAAGTGACTTGTTGAGATGGAGTCTGTAAAGTTTCCAATTCGTGTTTCTTTTATTTCTAAATTCTGTAATTTTAGGTTTATCGCTGGTTAGAGAGAAGGAGATGTAGCTACGGTCAGAGATAGTAATGACATCTAAGACCATCCAGGATGAAACTTTTCCACTAACACTCCGTGAAGCAAGAGTAATATCAATTACTTCTTGCCTTGAGGATGCCTATGGCCTACATTTGCGATGACTAGGTCAAACGCGGAAAGGTATTCCAAAAGAGAAATTCTTCTACGATTAATATCAGTGCTGCCCCAGCATACGTGATGTGAGTTTTCATCGCATCCGGCAAAGATTGTGGTATCATTTCGTTTTGCGTTCTCTATTGCTTGGATAAATTCTTGAGTAGGAGGATGAAGTACCGAAATGTATGGAAAACAGGCGGAGATCATTAGAACTTCACGTCGAATATCCCGTTTTAACTTCAACGACGACTGCTGTAAGGTCATTACAACAAATTTCATTTAGGAGTCTGTAATTCATGTTATTATACTAACAAAAACACAGGGTCTAGGTTTCGAGGTATTACTAACCAGGAGAGATCCTGAGGTCCCTGAATTGAGCCTTTTGATTTTGTTCCCGTGAATCCACGAAATATGGATAAATCTTAATTTAAGAGATCTATAAACATGCTGTTTGGGTTCACGCAATCATAAACTCAATTAACCCGTAGTTAATAAACTCAAACTATAACTATTTAGTTCCTAGTTACCGTCACAAATTATTTATAATCTGATTAAAGTATTCAATTGATAGGATGGTTTCTTTAATACCTTGCCATTGTTATGTGAACAAGAGATTGTTCACCTTGTCTTATCCACAAAAATACTAATAAATTATGTTTTTAAACTTATCTCCTCAACCTTAATCCTTCCTTATACGAGCATGTATACATATCCGTGTATGCACATACTCCAGAACATTATAACGAAGATTTTTGGTCTATATCAACAACTTTCTAGTCGTACAAATTGTTTTAAGCACTGCATAACTCCAACAACAGATATATACTCGTATACGTATACACCACACGATAAATTTTCCACAGTCTGTATACATAACATTTTCATTTTAAGATGAAAAACATAAAAACAAATGAAAAACTCAAAAGTCTCGGTTAAACAAAAAAAAATAAACTTGTCAAAACAAATTTTCTTTTTTGTTTTCCTTTTTCATGTTTATGGAAAATGAGTATAAATAACAATGATATAGGTCAGTTATAAGCATTTGTTATCACATTATTCTTATATCATGTCCATAATCCTTGTCTAAAACAATAAAGCAAAACAATTTTTAATTTTTGTTTTCTTACAAAATTTTGCGCGAAAACACTCACAGCATGGCTATGTAAAGTGGCGTGGTGTTGTGTGTACATCTGTACGAGAATAAACACACACACATCGAGTATTTATTATGTCAAGTCGAAGTTGACTGCTCATAAATAAGAAAAATATTAGTGTAGGTGCCAGCATTTGTTAAATGAGCGCCGCCAAGCATTAGAATCAACATTTGTTACAAATATTTCATTTATAATTGATTTAGTTGTGAAAATATTTTATTTATTTATAATTGACATGTTGATTAAGTTAATGTGATTAACTCGTGAAATATTTTTAAAACAGTTTTCGTTTTTTATATAGCCATCAGGAAGATATATAACTGGCTATGTAGTTGTGGTAATACATCAGAACCGCCGACCAAACGGTTGAAGCTGTTCCGACCTGTTAGGTACCAGTTGCGAATACCAACAACGGCATGATGATGAGTAAATTTTACGAATTATGAACACAACCTTATGACGCCCGCATTGCAGATCTCGTTGACCGAATCTACGTCCAGCTCATACTACAGATGGGAATGGAGCTATGCAAGGCGCAGATGGTTATTTTGTAGAGTGAGGCTTCATCCATGAATTAATTAAATCTGTGATATCACAATATACTGTCACCAGGCTATAAGTGTGCGAAGAAACCACTATAACCTAACCTAACCCATCCTGATATAGATTGTTGTCAAAGTATTATTCAAGACCAAAGCTTTAAATCTTAATTATAGTCTCCCTTGACTCTTTCAGACCCATTTTAACTCCTACTGTAACTCACTGTAGCCATCATGTAATATTGTAAGCAGTTTTTTTTGCGTATTAAAGTTGACTGAAACCATAGAGGAGTTACACTCAATCCCAAATTGACTGTATATGGGACAAACCGAGAGTTAAATTCTGGAATAATTATATGATGGTGCTCTGACAAACTACAAAATCTTAATCCCTGCCTTGGATTCATCTGACGCAGAGATCAATTGGCTAAAAAACTGAGATCGAGGAAAAAAGTCATCATATTCTACAAGACAAGACAGTTTACATACAAAAAATTCCGAACCGTTTTCTTTAAATGCGTTTTATGTCACATGCATAACCCGTAAGCATACTCATCAAGATTTCAGTTGAAGTTCAATCGAGAACACGCTTTTGTCACAGTGTCAATTATCAGTTCAAAACCATAGTATGCAGGTATTGCAAGTATACCTGCATGAGCGTAACACTATCGTCCTTAACCAGGTTGAAAGTGGTCACTTCAATTGCACCATTACTTTAAAAAACTGGTGACTCTACGAACTGTGGCTGCTACAGCACACGTAGACGGGCGACGGTCTGTTGTGATATCACAGGATCTTACTTTCCTATTATCCTTATGAGAACCAGTTTGAACAACTTACGTAGCGTGATAAGTCTCGCACCTTACAGTTTTCGAGATCAAAGGGACAGTCCATTAAGAACTTATCCAAATATTCATGTCTTTTGTGTGCCAATGCCGGGCATAAGTATATGAGGTGGACTACAACATACTACTATCGTCTCTTCCATCTTCTCGTTCATACTGCTTCTGCAAAAGTCATTAACTTCTAGACCTATAGCCTCCTCGCATGTTCTCCATGCGAGTATACCTACGATCGTTTTTAGTTCACGCCTTCGTATGGCGATAGGGAGTGTCTTTGAGAACAACATAGAAACTTCTGGAAAAGTTGAATTGAAGTAATCGTTCACGGTATAACCCGCACCTTACTTAAAAAAGCCTTAGTTTATTCTGAAGCTTGTGATTTTCAAGATAAATCGGAAGTTCCGTGGATAACTTTCCTTTAAATACTTTCCCAAACTGCTATTGCTGATAAGATTTTGAGATTCGAGAAAGAGAATCGCATTGAAGGTTATGTTTCCACACTTCGACTTAACCTATCTATAATCGCTTTTTCATATATACAGTATAGGATCTAAATCTTGTACAGGAAGGATCTATATAGGAGATAGGGTTTCAATGTACAACAAATACTGATCGGGGTCAATAGCAACTGTGAAAAAGCAGCCTTTTGTAATACTTCTAGGTATTAAATGACATGTCTTTCTGTTGACCTTTACGCATCCGATATACGCAATCATGTTGAACTGACTAACGAAACAGGACCGAACTGCATTTACTCGCTGATCGTGTCCGTCAAGTAGTTTCTCCATGTTTGACAATACGTTAATTAAGGCTCCTAAACAACAACACACGAGAATATATTAACTTCAAAATATAGTGCAAAGTAGAACACTTTGACCCTTCAGAAATTAAACAGAACAGCAGGACAGCAGTCTCAATCAAACAAAATATCCTACATTTCCAACAAAAACAAATTACACACTAGTTTATGCAAGAGGCATGGACCAAGGTTTATTATAGGAGGTGACAACAACGTCAAACATACTGTGTGTGGATCTCGACTCATAGCACCAGAAAAAGGAAAACAACTCCTAAGTGCAATAGAAATCTCAGGATGTGAATATCAGGTCTACAGACATAAACAAGGTTCCTGATTTGATTGACTTTTATATCTCGAAAGGATTATTGACGACCTCACTTTCGATCACACACCGGTCTTAATGATCCTGATTACATTAGTCATAAAAAAGAAACTGAAACATAAAGTCGTTGGAAAAGACGCATATGGCATAGAAGGAGAACCATTATTGACAAAAGAGATTTTAATCTGATAAGTAATAAAGTTAACCGACTTACCGACAAAGAAGCTTGCACTGAAAAATATTTAAAAAGCCTGGGCCGTGAATCTGACAAAAAGTATTCTCTTGAGAAAGCTTCTGCAAGATACAAAAGGCTAATAATCCAAATGCCACCTAAAATGAACCAAAACGGAGAATGGGCGCGACGTAATGCAGGAAAAGCAGAACTTTTTGCACAACATCTGGAATCAGTATTTCAACCACACGACATATAATCTACAAGTCCGAGCATTAATCTACGAGCATTTGAAGAAAAGAAAAATTGTCCTGACGTATTCCTAGATTTATCAAAGGCTTTCGATAGGGTGTGGCTTATCTACAAGATAAAAAAAAGCCACAAAATTACGGCCAATTGCTCCGTATCTTTCCAAACGAAAATTTAGAGTATCTCATGAAGTAACGTACTGCAACTTTTACCCAGCCATAGCAGGAGTGCCCCAGGGTAGCGTGTTAGGGCCCATCTTATATCTAATTTACACTTCCGAAATACCGACAACGGAAACAACCTTCATTGAAACTTTTGCTGATGATACAGCAGTATTGGCATCAAGTGAATCACTGAATCAAACTGTGTAATACATACAGCAAGCACTCGATAAAATCAGCCAATGGACCAGGGATTGGAAAATAAAGCTTAAAAAAGCAACTTCCATACATTTATCAACGGGTTACCAACTCTACGAGCTGAATCTGCTAATATCTCGCATTGCATCTTAATTCAAAGTTAAACTGAAAATACCACGCAAATTAAAATAAAACAACCCGAGATGTACTGGCTTATAAAAAGACATTCATGGTATCCATCTCTAGTGGGGCTGCACTAAACAATCAGATCGTTTAATTATTCAATGCTGCCAAAACAAATTTACGTGCAATAACGAATGCTTACCATTACGTAACCAACGAGGAACTACACAACGACCTTAATGTTAAATGGATTGATAAAGTAATCCAGAAATAGGTGATGCTACTGCACTAGTAAGACACATCGAGTTAACTGAAGCAAATTATAACGAAACTTGGAGGCCGTAGCCAATTTAATTAAAAAATTCAACGACTAACCCAGCATTGCACATCCATTCACGAAAACATTGCATCATATGTCAGAAGTAATGGAAGTGGTATTATATAAAGTGCGGCATTGAACCACAAGCTGCAATTAGGAAGGTATGTGAAAAAGATTTCTCAATCCTTGAACAATTTAAAGGCTTTCTCAAAAGACGCGGTAACGCATTAGGCAATTGTGACTTTACCTCACGTAGGTTAGTAATACAATCAAATCTTAGGCATCACGTGCAAGAACGATCATGCATGTCACACCTAAAGCTCTAACTTGTCCACAATGAGACTCTAATCTTTGATGGCATATATGTGACAAGTTTTAAGAATTGAATGTCACAGAAACAAAATTTGATTGTGATCATCATGCTGCCATTAGGAAATTTCGCTTCAGATGCACCACATATGAGTCGAAACATCGTACCACTTTACACAAAGATGTAACGGTGACCTACCAGCAAGCCTAATCGAATTTAGTACTTTAAGAAAGCAGAAACTTCCAAACATCTTCTAGATTGAAAGAACGTTAACCAGTTCAAATGCATCAATGGATAGCAATTTCCAAACCCTACGATGGTAAATGCATATAGTTAAGCATCCGTTTAAAAATTCAAACCCAGATTTAGAAATCTCAGTTCAAATAACGAAAAAACGGTTCATAAATTTAGAGCGCAAGTTAAATGCTAATGAGGATCTGTAATCTGAATACATTATTGGTAAAAGGCTAAGGTCTTAAGAGTACAATAACTCAGCAATGAGCGCAACTTGAATGGTTTCCTTAAAGAAATTACACAACTGCACCATACCTTCAGATCTCGGTTAACTGCCATTCGGTATAACGATGGATACCTCTGTGTTCAACCTTTACTTGAAGGATCGCTGGGTGTAGGAGCTCAAGGAGCAGTCCAAAAGTCCACCCTACATCCAATTAAATCCAAACATAAAAAACTCGATGCGGAACTCAATACACGGCGGGGACATTTTTCTGACCTTCTTAATGTTCCAGATGTATCACAAGCTGTATTTGAACATACAGACCGCAAAAGTGTTCATTTAGGATCCATTCTATGAAGAATTCACCATGCAGAGATTAAATAAAAATCATTCACCTGGAGTTGATTGCATTAATTCAAAGCTCTTGATATTCGGAGGATTCTTTGTGGAACAGTCTTTTCGGCCTTGTTCGGTTGGCGAAATGAAGTTATGCCTAAGGAATGGAAAGTTGCCGCATTATACCGAATATAAAAGAAGAGTGAAATTAGGGTGTGTCAAACCTGTTAACAGAAACCGAAAATCAGCTGTTTTTTTCTAAAACTCAAAAACAGAAACAATGGTTTTTTTCATTTCGGATTTGACAATTTTTTCTGTTTTATTCTATATCAGAAAGTAAGTACACGGGGAGAAGAAAAAGTTCGCTAAGTAGACCAGAAAAAAAAATTAAAAAAAAACTTTTCGTATTTATTCTGTCTTCGATCAAGTTCAGAACCGCATCAATTGTCTCTGCGTTCTTGTTAAAGGCCTTTCCCTCTAAAACAGAAATTACAAGGCTAGATCCGGAGAATATGGTGCTGGTCGTTTTTCTTCGATGCCAGAGATCGCAATAAAGTTACTCGTTATTTCAGCAATGTGAGTTAGCGCAATGTCATGATGTAAAAAGAGGCGCCGCAAATCCTCTTTCAACCGGATTTCCAACCAATTTTTTTAAAATCTTTTGGCAAGCAGTCTTCAGTATATCATTTTGCAGTAACGGACTGAACCATGACGAAACCATTTTCAGGGATATAACAGCTACATTTTTTGATCGGGTGAAGTAAACTGACATCATTATTTTTGTTGCTTAAATTTTACGGGTGGGTTTGCTGTCTAGATCGTACTTAAGAACCAAAATTCGTAACCAGTAACGAGATTACTAAAGTTTCTAGACACCAGTAACGAGATTTCCTAAGGACACCAGTAACGAGTTGCATTTTGAAAAATTTACCATATTAGATTCGAATCTCTTTTTGGACCTCATTTAAAATTCGTGGGACTCGTATCCCAGATGATAATATTCACCGTGGCATTCATCAGCAATAATTCTTAAGTCCATCGTCGGTCTTCGTAAAATATGAACTTTACCAGAGCCACAGTAATGACGTCAGTGGATGATTTTGATCCACCTTCTCCGGGTTCATCCGCTACAAAAAAACGTTCAGTTTAGAATCTTCGGAACCACTTGGAAATAGTCTGTAGAGACCGTACAATCGTTCTCTTGTCTTTGTCGTGGATTATTGTTGATTGTTAATTGTTGTCTTTAAAATTATTATAAAGTTTAGAAACAATGTGACGGACCGTAGAGCTTTTCAGTCACAATATATATCAAAAATTAAAAACAACTGTTAATCGGTTATTTTAAAATCTAAAACCGAAAACAGCTGTTTTTCTGAAACACCTGTTTTTGAAAAAACCTACTTGAAGAAACACGTTTTTGAAAAAACCTACCTTATCACAATATAGCTCTCCTTTGCACAGCATACAATTTACTGTCGTACATTATATTGGAAAGAATTACTCCTCTGGCAGAGGAAATTGTCGGTGACTACCAAAGAGGATTCCGTACAAATCAAAATAGCTGAAACTGTACAGAGTGTTGTAAGACTCGTGGTCATGTTTGGATGTGAGAGTTGGACCTTAACGGATGAGTATGAAAAAGGCTTCTAACATTCGAGCGAAGAATGATGCGTGGTCAAAAGCGAAGTTGATGGTTCCTTGCAATCAGGAGAAAAGGAATTTAATGTGAATTCCTGATATCGTGCATGAAATAAAAGGACAGCCAGTACGCTGGTTTGGTCACGTTCAGCGTACTTATCCGAACCGAATGATACAGTGATCTTTGAAGGGTGAGCCGCCTTTCGGAAGGCGAAGATGGGGTTCCACAACGTAGAGAGCGATCTGGTATCTTCTAATTGTTTAGAACAGTATGAAGAGCTGCTTCATGATCATAACTGATGGAGTCAGATAATTGACATAGTTTATGGGCCAACAATGGCCTGTAAAAGCCGTAAAAAAATGAGAATTCAGAGTTAATCTAATGTGTGGAAAAATAATCAAGACTTCTCAGCCGCAGAAGTGTTAATATCTGTGTTTGATCAAATTTTAGTAACGAAAATAGCATTCCATTATTTACGTGTAGCTGATTACATTTTGTGTATTGCTTTCGTTTTATGGGCACACCTTATTACCCCTTTGTTAACCAAAAATGCTCAAAATCGATTAATGAAGCTGTCGCCTCAAGCGTATACGTGTAATTCAAATTAATATCTCAAATTGGTTGTGTTGTGTGTTTTAAATGTGCTTACACCCACGTCGAACCATATATACTGTGTGTTGATATAAAACGTTAATTAAACGATCATTGATCATAAAAAAAAAATAATTCGCGACAACAAAAGCAAAGCGATTTAATTAATTATTTTGCCTCGTCCATTTATATTGTGTACAAACATACTCCTCGTGTACATGTACGAGTGTAATTTATGGTTTGCCGGAATCACAATGAAAATTTATGTCAGCAGCACCTCTAGACCAAAGCATAATGCAAAGTGACAATTTATGATGTTTTAATTACCAAAAAGAGCTTGAGACGTCCTAAAGTGTATATATACACTTGAGGTCTAGTTGCACTTTTCGATACATACTCGATACTCGTATATGTGCATATAGTTGCCCCATATGCATGCACAGACAATTTCTGCAACGTGTTGGAAATTTCAATTTGCAATTCATAAACAATATTTTATGATATCGGTTTGGTATGCATACAAACGTATATCGACTTTATCAATTAGATTGTTAGACGTTTGAAACTATTGTCTATCGATAAACTAATGAATGGAAGTTTGTAGTTTTATGAATTAATTATTTGAAAAATCTGTACGGTTGCCAATAAATATTGAATAATAAAAACTGTTGACAATACAATTACCATAGTATTGTATGTAATCGCAATGAAATTGTTGGTAAGATACAAATCAGTGAAATGAGTTGGTACACTAAGATTTGTAATAACGGAATGGCGTAGGGGTTCAAATTCCGATAGACGCAAGATGCATCGGTGGTGTGAATGAACACATCTAAGACCCTCTGTTCTAGTGCAGAATTAATGGGATACCCAACTTCCATGTAAGTGTAATATGCTGGCATGGAGCTATGCAATGTAAAGACGTCCGTCCTTGGTTTGGCTAGGTAATGGCGTAAATCACGGCATAAATAAGCAAACCGGGAAAGAGTTGAGAGAGCTTTGAGTTCCAAAACAAACTGCAAAGATTGAAACAGACATACAAACAACCAGCTCACTAATAAAGACAGCTTACAGACAGACCGCTTTTAATTTTTAACCTTAAATGTTTTAAATAAATTACTAACCACTTATGCATAGTAAAATCCTTATATATTTGAGCTTGATCCTCTTTACTTATGATATTTCAGAACTACAACAATTTACCGTTTTCTCCTGGAAATAGACATAGCATATGTAAGAATGGAAGAGAGGCTATAGGTCAACGTTGACTTACATTCAGGTTAGAGAAACTGTTCTTGGCATAGACACTCATCAAATCATTTTAAGTTGTTGATGAAGCGTAGAATATTGTGCTTCAGGCGAAAACAGGTGTAAAGCCATCGTTTCTTTACTCATATCATCTTCGCAGCTACGACAATAATCATGTGATAAAACCCATAGTCAACTCGCATATCTGCATATGAGACCGAGCCTTATCACAACTCTCATAACCGCGTTACTTATTTGTTGCCTGTAAAGTATTTGCCTAGTTGTCGACTTCACTATTAGATCTTATAGGTGTTAAAGTGGTATTTTGATAGACATCCTGGTTGATTCACTGAAGTAATTAGAGCGTTATATCAGCTATGCCATCTGCTTTTATTTTCCACACCACTTTCAAAATAAATAATGAAATTAGCTATTCAGGAGACAAAATGTTCCCACATTTGGACACCACAAGATGGAAGAACCATGAAACAAATTGATAATGTACTGGTAAATAAGAAATTCCTATCCTCGTTACAAGATGCCAGAGCATTGAGAAGAGCAGACGTACATAGTGATCATCAACTGGTAATAGCAATATTCAAAGTCAAACCAGTCGCAGTGAAACATGCTATGATTAACAATGAATCGGAGGACTCAACATCGAAAAATTGAAAAATACTAATACCAGAAACACATTCAAGAAAACGCTCCAACGGCTGAAACCAGTAACATCAGAAATGGGAACAAATAGAAGAAATCTACGTTAAGACTGCTACAAATGTACTTGGCTACCATAATATAACATCAGAAAACTACGGATTAGTGATGACATGAACGAAAATTGGGGAACGCCACCAACTTAAGTTACAGCTCTGTCATAATACGTTGGAAAATCGAATTGAATATGAATACATTGCTAAGCAATTCAACAAGATGGCAAGAAGTGATCGAAGAAAGTACACATTCTCGCGACGGCGAAAACATCATCAGCAAAATCATTTTTAATTAATTCACCATCCTTACCACCAATAAATGATTCCTCTGGTAAAGTCATAGCCACAACGGAACAGATAACGAAGAAAATGGAGAGCTCCCTAATGGCAACTATAATGAACTAATCAACATTCATCCACCCACGGAACGGAAAGTTAAAAATGATATTCAGGAGCTGAAGACCAACAAAGCGGCTTGCATGGATAATATTTCAGCAGAACTACTAAATCTGCAATGATAGAAATTCTAACCCCACTAGTAGCAGAAGAGTGGAATACTGGTAGATGTCCACATAAATTGAAAGAAAGCAAATGGCAGCTTGATTATATAATAACAATTCTAAAGAAATGTGATCTTAGGGAATCCAAGAACTGGAGAGTACAACGAAAGTACTAGCAATGATCATTCTTGAACGAATATCACCGAACGGTCAACCAGCACATAAGAAACGAACCAGCTGGCTTTAGAACTAGAAAAAGTTGTACAGGTTACATCAAATCAGTTCGAATCATCATCGAACAATGAAACAAATGGAGCTCACCCCAAATGGCATCCAGTGGAATCCAATTAACCAACTCAACGACTTAGATTACGATACATGTCTGCTAACGCATAAATATTCGAAAATCCAGCAGAAAACCCAGAAGTTAACAAATCTGGCACAAGAAGTTGCGTCCGCCCTGTCACGAAATAACAAGCTACGATGTTCAATGCCTGTACAAAATCAGTACTGCTGTATGGCTGTGAAACATAGAAACACACTCAAAAGATAACCAGAAGACTTCAGGTATTTGCGAATAAATGCCTCAGTGGTCTGTCTTCTGCGGCAGACGAGATCTATCGAGATAGAACGCGAAATTAAGAACCGAAAATGAAGATGGATAGGACACATACTAACGCATAGGCCTAGTGGCATAACAAACATGAATTTTATTGGAATGCAACCCGTAAAAGTGAGACGGCCAGCAACGACCTGGAGAAGAACGGTCCTTACCGAGGGATCATGAAGGGAACTACAAGTAATAGTCTCAAATAGAGTTATATTGTTCAGTCGACGATCTATGCTCCTAAAAACGGAGATATAGTGAAAAAAACATGGAAATATGCTGACACTTACATTGAGCAGATCTGTCGTCTAGTTTATAGATGTAAGACAATTCTGGGCTCTACTTTCGACTTAAGGAATTAAGATTGTATCGTCTGAATTGCAGCCTGACTGACAGTTAAAATTTTTCAAGTAATTTTTCATTTTATCTCAACCAATCTATGATCTCCGTTATCGTGATCAGTTCAGCCTAAAAAACACTGCAGTTGTTAGGAATACGAGAACAGAGGCTGTCAGAACCTTGCAAAAAACACTCAACCGACCTTCTTGTTTACTTCCGAACCATCTTTTTTTGAAGAGAATTCAGAATCAGGATTCATATTACTACGTCACTCAACCAGTTTTCCCTGGAGAGAATGTCAGTTAGAAATCCCAGTTCTAAAAATAATAACAAAATAGTATTCCATAGTATATCGGAGATATCTATGTCATTGCAGGTTCATAGCTATTCTCGATGCCTTGTGCTCGATGATTTGTTGGCTTAAGAACAAACTTAAGGGAAGTAAAAAGAAAGCTAACCTTCAGTAATACACAAGGAGACAGCTCTCAGAAGTTTTTAGGTAGGTCAAGATGTTAAATGCTGGCTACCAAATAGCACCACCATATAATTATTTAAGTCTAATGATTGAAGCAAAGAACCACTGTAGTGGCTTTCTTTACCCTATCTTGTATATGTGCTTCACTTTTTAATATGCCTACGCCACAATTAGAAAGTTTGCACTTCCTAGTGAACATATAACCATGCCGTTTTTATCTGGATTCACAACCACATTTTATAACGCACATTAGATGTAATTTCTGCACTAACATAAACAACCACCCTGAAGGTAAGCTGTTACGATCCTTCATTTAAGCATATGCTATATTCAGCTCACGCATTACCTCAGTTCTAACGTTGTTAGAGCCGCCCTCTATATCCATAGAAAAGATAGCATTTTTATGTGCAAAATATGCCTCAATAGGTCCTACTTTGGAATGAAGATGATGGATGTTTAAATTTTGGTATCTTCTCTATGCTCAATCAAGCCCTTTAAGATAATTTCAAACTATGGTAAGTCAATAGTTTATTCAATATCCGATTTATATTGCTTGAAACTTTTTATGGTCCACCTTCCACCGGCTTACCGCCTGTATGTCATTGTCAACCGAAATTGAGTTCTTCAAGCTTTTAAATGTGGTATTTTCTGACCGAGAAGAATCTCATTGAAACAAGAACATTGTTATACAATATGGAAGGAATAAAATGGAGATTCAGAAATAGGAGTTTTCAGACATAGACCACTTTTAATACCTTCGGATGAACGATCCCACAGAACGACATCAGCAGAACTGCATTTGCGCATGCTGCTTTAACTAAAAATAATAAAATATATTTGACATAAAGACCGCAAACGGTCCTTACCACATCTCAACTGAGGCCTTACGAACCATTTTAACATATTGGTGCACATTGTAGGTGGTCAGTCCAACGATTGCTTTCACACACAATCACTTTTGATGCGTCATCCGAAGTATGATAAGTTTTGGTCATCGGCGAGAAGCGAATTCGAGACCGTGGCGTGATGAGAAACTCTCTTAACCATTAAGCTACAATATGGCTGTTTTAACTAGAAGTTTTAATAATACACGAATCTATATTTCATGGTACAGCCAAACAAGATATTGGAAGCACTCGGGACAGGGGCCTTTGGAAGTAAGCTAACTTGGGACTGTCGTTACTCGATAAAGCATTTGGCAATGAATAAGATAATATTTATGTAGGTACTTGACGGGCTAATTTGCTTAAGCTGCCATCGTTAATTTACCAACTTTGTAAGCAAACAACATTAAGAGAAGCTTTCAAGAAAAACTAGATAAGCTTCATTGGCAAACGGGATGTCCACCTTTTAATAAATCAACAACAAGGTATATCTGGCTATAAATATAAAGTATAAATGGTTCTAAACTACGTTCAAATGGAGAAATAATAAATAAATATGGTATGGTCGTTGTCAAAAAACTAAGTGTTACCATTCTTAACAAAAAAAAAATTATTTTTTTTTTGACTAAAATTTGTCAAATAGTGCTGAAACAGGCGGCTCGACAAAGAATTTTGGGTCAAAAAAAATTTTTTTAGGAGGTTTGTTTTTCCGATAGATGTCGTTTTATTTTATGACAGTTGTTTTGACAGCTCAAAGTGGCATTTCTACTCAGTATTGTTTGGCAAATCATTATGAATAGGTTAACTCCAGAACAACGTTTTCAAATCGTGGAAATTTATTTTCAAAATCAGTGTTCAATTAAAAATGTTTATAGAGCACTTCGTGAATTTTATGGTGCACATAATCGTCCGTCAGAGACCACCATAAAGAACGTAATTACCAAATTTCGGTCTACATTCACTCTTTTGGATGCCAAGCCACCGACAAGAATGAGAAGAGTTCGTACAGAAGAAAATATTGCTGTCGTTGAGGCCAGTGTCGAAGAAAACGACAATTTATCGATTCGTCGTCGTGCTCAGCAAATTGGACTTTGTCCATCGACTTTATGGAAAATTTTACGTAAAGATTTGGGTTTGGTGCCATACAAAATTCAATTGGTGCAAGAATTAAAGCCACACGACCATCGTTTGCGCCGTGAATTCAGTGATTGGTCGTTAAATCAATTGAACGAAGATCCATTTTTTTACCGTAAAATTCTCTTCAGTGATGAGGCGCATTTTTGGTTAAATGGATACGTCAACAAACAAAATTGTCGCATTTGGAGCAAAGATAATCCACACGCCGTTCAAGAATTACCAATGCATCCTGATAAATGTACTGTTTGGTGCGGTCTATGGGCTGGTGGGATCATCGGTCCATATTTCTTTAAAAATGAGGAAGGACGACGCGTTACCGTGAATGGAAATCGATACAGAACCATGTTAAATGAGTTTTTGTTGTCAAATCTTGAAGATATGGATATGGATGAAATGTGGTTTCAACAAGATGGTGCCACTTGCCATACAGCACGTGAAACAATCGACTTATTGAAAGAAACTTTCAACGACAACATTATTTCGAGAAATGGTCCGGTGAATTGGCCTCCGCGTTCGTGCGATTTGACGCCACTCGATTACTTTTTGTGGGGATACGTGAAGTCATTGGTTTATGTGGATAAACCTCAATCGATTGACGCTTTGGAAACCAATATTCAACGTGTCATTTCTGACATACGCCCTCAAATGCTTGAAAAAGTGCTGGAAAATTGGACCTCCAGAATGACATTTGTGAAAAATAGTCGTGGTAGCCATATGCCAGAAATTGTGTTTAAATGTTAAATGCCAAAAAATTATCTACCAAATAAAAAAAAATTTTGGTCATTTCATAATTTTATATGTGTTTTATTCAAAAAAAAAATCGGCAACCTCTTAAAAAAACACCCTTTACAAAATCGAATAACAGATTTTATCTCATTTTAACATTGCTGTAGTAAAGCATGGAACATACAATATCTCTCAGAAGATTTGAGAGTTCCAAATTAGTTTAAGGACACTTACATCTCTAGTTTATAAAACTAAGCGTATTTTTTAAAAAAAAACTTTCTGTAACGACCATACTTCACCTCACAGTAGGCCTATGTCGTATGGAATTTTCTAGGAATTTCCTAGCTATTCTTAGTGAGGCGTTCATCCTCCTTTTTAACGATGTAAATTCTATTTGCATGATCATTCGAGATTACTTTCTGAAAAACAACACTCGAACTCTTTTCGAACTTCTCAACAGACACGTTTCAGTTTATAGTCTCTGTATAAAACTTAAACAATTCGCACATAGTCAAACGGCCAGCTTACTCTGAATCAGCGAAGAGCAGTTCTTGTTTAAATAAAAATCAAACTTCAAGATATTCATAAGAAGGAACAACTTCATGTCAATTTTTATAACAGAGTTGGACAAATTAAAATTTCACTATATATAGTGATACAAAATGTAGCATGGTTTCTGTGGAGCTTCTATAGCCCATCTTATGCTGCAGTAATATAATGTATAGGAATGTAGAGTTGCACCATTGAACCAAACTATATCGCAACGAGAATTAGAACTCAATGCTGCATTACTGCCAAAATTGATTGCCTTAAAGGCAAATATGGTGTATCACTATTTTGCTGGTGAACCGAATCAACCGATTCCCCTCACCATTAACAAGCTATCCCATTGCAATTCATAGACAAGCAATGATAGCATCTGTAACGAAATGCAACATATATGCCCAGATCTCGGTTATGCACAGATATTTATACAAAAGTTCAATTTGGAAAGCCAATGAAGATCTATAAAATCAAACGCAGACAATAAGCTGATGTTCTCTGGCAAACAAGAAACACACGACAGTAACCATTTAGTTTTGTGTCTGGAGCCATTCAGAAATTTAACATACAATTTTCAAACCTGCTTCACTCTCTCTAGTATCGCAATAGTCTAGGCTATTGGTAAAGTGTCAGACCAAGTTGTGTACCCCGTGAATGGAAGTTTACATGGTCTGTAAACAGAGCCTATCGTGTAGAAACCGACTAATCTCAAAATATAAATAAACGCTGATGTGGTCAACCTTACACCGAATCATGACTTAAACACATATGAACGGTGTTTAGTGGTCTTACCACATGATGTAGACGTATCATTGTACTTAAGTAACTCGATGGCATAAAATTGAAGATCACATAAGACAAAGCTATTGCTACAAAGTTTAGAGGAGATAACCTCGGCCTCTCGAGTTGAATTTCTCCACTTGGAAACTTCCAAGTAAAACATTCTTAAACAAAATTAACCATTTGTTGATTTCAAATGGAAGATCTCGGGTTGTCCAAGACGAGTGCTTATATCTGTCTTCAATATAAGCACTCGTCTTGGACAAAAGTTTCGAAAGGAAAGTTCCAAAGTTTCGATGGACACAGGTAAAATACCGCAAGAAGTTCCACGAGTTATCAACGATTAGTCATAATGATTGTTTGAGGAGGATATCAAGGTCCATCTTGCTGCAGGCAAACTGGCTTCTTGATATAAATGTGAGAGGACGATCTTGATGCATGTGTGGCTTCAAATATTTGAACACATACCAAGTTCATGAGATCATAGGCACGAGATATCCCTCATAAAATCAAAGGATATAGAATTTTGTCTTGCGTCCGGAGGTGGCCTTGTATCAGCCAAAATTCTTATGGTACATTTTAATCAGGTTGTTTTATATGTTCTACGCTGTTATCACCGCTGTTAAACAGATCTATACCAAACGATATTTAAACCATTGACAAAATGAGCTCATTCAACATTAGCAAAAGAATTAGTTCAAGTTATTTTGTTGCAAAGTTACATTTTTGCTCATAGTCAAGAAAACGAATATATTCAATTTGCAAAACTCGAGAGATTAAAATCCCGAAGGTTAATAAAATGAATAATAAACTGTCAACAATTTGTAAGAGTCGTAAACTAATTTCAATAAAATTTATTATGAAATGGATAAAACCACTATAAATCGTGGTTATTATACAAACAGTCGGTAGCAACTACATACTGTCGAACAGTAGCTATGTATATACCCACTTCCACTTGACAAAAATCCATTCACGGTTTTATCGACAATTCCGCATCACTAAAATTAGCCATATCACGTATATTTATACGAGCCTACCACAATTAATTGTTTATATACAATCTGACGTCTCGAATGTGACATGAGTCGTAAAACGATTTGAGACGTGTCAATTAAAAAATAAATTTCGCCAAGCAATAAATCTTGGAATTTATTAATAAACGAACGAACGAACGAATAAAATACATTTTTATCGACAAGACGTAACCAAACAAATTGAATAACAATAATTAATATAAGTGTACATACGAGAGTATAAACGAGTATCAACAATAATGACATGACAATTATTTTTTTTTTATTTGACATTTGGGATGCATGACTGTTTCGGGGTTTGACTTGGGAAATGGCAAAAAGTTTAATTAAAAGTTGCAGACAGCGCAACGGCACACATAATTTATCATTCACTTTATGTCCAAACTATATAGTCTTATATTTTACTTCTTGATGTCAAATCTTCCTCATTTCTTTTGTTTGATTTTTTTTTGCGGAATGTGAAATTTATTATATTTGACAATATGATGGAGTTTCACTTTTGTAAAGTTAGTTTTTCATTTTTAATGAAAAATAAAATTGTTTTGATCTTACTATGCATACTCGTATATGTTCATGACTGCGAGGGCATACAATTGGGTGAACTACTTTTTGTGTAAGTCAACACATTTTCATTTTTCATATTTTGATTATAAAGTATATGGAGGATGAGTCAAAATATGAAGCCAAAATAATGGTGACCAAATTTGGTTGGCATACAAAACGAATCCCTAGAAACAGCAAAATTATTACTTAAATTAAAGTTCTATTAAAACAGACAAAGAAATTTTCGTATAGTAAAGACAATGTTTCTGCTGTTTAATTATAATTGAGATCCCAAATTAATTAATTCCTCACCGATCTCAAGATTTACTCTCACATAGCGATTCAAAAGACTCGAGGACTAAAGCCTAATAATGATCATGTATCACCAAGTGATATAACGGGGACATCATTGGTCTGAAACTCGCAAAGGAGAAGGAAAGTAGGAAGACCAGCGATGACATGGAAGAGAACAACTCTAGCTGAAGCGGAAACAATTTGAAACTTAATGAAAAGATATAATAGATGTAGCCCCCAACAGAGTAATATGATCCAGCCTTGTATAGACGCCCTTTGCTCGAAAATTGGAGAAAAATCACAAATTTAATATCAGGCCTTAACACACTGGAAATGAGTATTAATTGACCATTTAATGTAGTTCACGATAGATGGCATCTTTAACCCATTTTTGTTCAAAATGATACATAGTAGACAATTTGTTACACAGCAACAGCATCAAAATACAATCTCTTCACACCCGATATTAGAAAGTAAACGCCTCAATCACACAGGGAGGAACCGCAACTAATTCCCCTTGATATTAACAGTAAAAATTGTTTCCAAACTGCCAGAGGTTTTCAGACTATACCATGGAGAGTAGATACCAAAACCCAGCACAATATGCTCAGAGAGAGAGTCATTTGAAAATAATAATATAGATTCAGATATACGATTGAGAAAGTCAGCCGAGAACCACTTATACCTGGATGTTTGAACCACTAGAATACTTCAAGCGAAATTCTGCCGAACAAGCTGTATCGAGAATGAAAGACTGGATTAGTAAAGTAGCAAAGAAAATCTCCACTTACAAGGAATATTTTGCAAATAATCAAATTAGGCAATCGATGATTTTGATTTAAATATACTGGCTACCAAACAATAGATGCGTAAATCAGGTATGCGAGCAATCTCCAGGAATTCCCAAAAACTCTTTGGTAGCTATTTTTGGCAAGTTTTTTAAAATTGAAATCATTCTTTAAAAAAATTTTGTTTTCTGAAAATGTTGTTGAAAAACTCCAAGATGTTTAACGTTGGTGAGCAATCCTTACATCCGAAAAGAGATTGTACTTAAAAAGCCAGTCAGGCGGCAATCAAATCGCTTAACTCCGTTTCTTTGACGTCTAGAGTGACGTTGGGTTGTCACTCGTCTCTAAAAAGGATGAGTGAGCATTTCAACATTCAGATAGTCTGGGTGAGTTCAGACCGCTCGGACGTCATGGGAAACTGGAGAGCGGACGAACTATCGAGGCATGGTACAACTCTCGCTAATTGCTACCGGAAAAAGGCTAAGTTGGGGAGACCCATTAAGGTATTCAAGACTGTGCTTAAAAAGAAGACAGTTGCCTCAGCAAACGACAGATGGACGAACACCCTCTCATGTAGGGTAGGAAAGCAAGTCCGGTCAAAACTGAACTTGAAACGTTCAAAGATACCGATCTCACTACGAAGACATGAATTAAAAACGATCGTGGAGATACTCACAGGACACTGCCTACTTGGAGAACATGTGAGTAAGCTAGGTCTAGAAGTTAATGACTTTTGCAGAAGTTGTATGGACGAGGAGGGGGAAGAGACTGTAGTCCACCTCCTGTGCTCATGCCCGGCTTTGGCACACACAAGACATGAATATTTGGGTAAGTTCTTAATGGACTGCCTCTCTGATTTTGAAAACTGTAAGATGCGAGACTTATCACGCTACGTTAGTAGCTCAAACTGGTTTTCAACGGACCATCGCTGGTCTAAGTGGCTGAAGCAGCCACTCAACCTTACCTAAAAAGTTGGAGTATTACTATACCTTATAAATATAATTAAATCAGTTTTAGACAGGTGCACATGTGAACCTTTATCGAGCACAACGAGTTAAAGGTGATAAGACTTGCAGGTTCTTACCTGACACAGTCAGAACTAGGTCTTGAGCGATGAGATGAACTCATGAAGTTAAACAAGAGTTCTTATCATCTGATCATATTATCATATTCATGGGCCGAAACCATTTGTAGTCGGTAACGTTCATCTTACCACCTTTAGGAATAAAAAGAATCTAATCTTTCTCCATGATTTCGAAGAAGATTAAAAGCAATACATACCTGGAACAGATACCGTAAATGTTCCCTAATGAGAGGAATTCTACTCTGTAACTACGCAGGGAATATACTATCAGAAGCGGTCGATTTGCAATATTTGAAAGAGAATAATCTCCAACGCACGATCTCATAACTTAGTAGTCAGTATGATAAGTGCCAATTTAGAGATATAAAATAATCATGAATGGCAAGGGCAGTGTTATCGGACATGATGATATTACAATCAAAAAATAAGAAGAAAGAAGTATAGGTCGCCTATTTCGTTTTTATAAGAAGTGAACTTGCTATTGGGTAGATAAATAACTCGTACTTTTGTTATGCCTAAAATCAGTTAGAAAGCCATTAGTTTCCTCCTAAAAGATTATCTAGGAGCATCTCTTTAAGAATCTCAACTCCTTTTTATACACCTTTTGACCAGTTAAGAAGCCAAGCTTTAACTTCTTAGCCATTAAATGTTCATGATAAGATTGTTTTAGTTAAAATGAAAAGGGGAACAAAGAAAAGCATTCTTCTAAAGGTTCATTTAATCACACGGGTTCTTCCTTAAACATAATATGGGAAATTAAACCCCAAACCAAGATTCTCCAGGAAACTGCAGAACATCTAACTAAGCGATATATTGTGAATAATTGTTAAGACCGAGACCATTTTGCAATTATAGATAATCTATAGTGTTCAGAGTTAATACTTTGAAAAAAGGTGGTTTCTTTGAAAAAGACTCATGATAGCTTTGTAAACATATTTCTTCTATCAATACATCGATTGAACAACAGGTTTATGGTGCATAAGATCGTCTGGGTAGCACGAGTCCTTGAATAAAGATACAATTGTGTCCTTCTAGTCTAAAAATAATCGGGACGCCGTTGAATAACTTTTGTGGTCGCGATTTTGAACCGAAACTATTTACATAAATCTCTAATTCTCAGTTTGTGGTCAAAAGCTCGAATTGTTTAGGTCCTTTCGGATACAATTCGTTGCTACTACTTTGATTTTCTTTCTAGGGGTGAATAGTCAACTCATTGTGTCACTCCCACAATTGGTATAAGTGATGGTAGGATGGATTTTCATTGTAACGATCATAACATTTCCTTCGCAGATGAGATTTTTGGTATCAGTCATGAGTCTCACGATGTTTTCAAGTGTATCTGGTGTTTATACAGCAATTAAACACTTTTCGAATTCCTACATCCCATTTTGTAAAGTTGTAAGACATCCTCCTGTCAACTTCCTCAGCTTTTAAACAAACCCCAATGCTACTCCATTTATTATAACGGAATTCGTTCTCCGATTTCGGGAATTTGTTTAAACTCTATGATTCAAACACGATTGTTGTTTAGTAGCTCAATTATATAGAAAGGAATTGTGGTGTAATGTTTAACAAATCGTCATTATATCTGTAGGTGGTCGATACCATGTCTAGCAGGTCATGTTAACCTATATCGTTCATCAGGAAGTAGGTGTTGGCGATAATTGCCTTCATACCTTATAAATCCTGGTCTGAGGTCGCAGGTCTTGAAGTCAGTTCAATTGTGATTTTTTAAAAAATTTGACTGATAAAATCTAATTTCGAAATCATGTAAGGTTGCTTAAACAGTAATTATCTGTCTGAATCTTCTTAAACTACAGTGAAAGGTATGATTTGAGATGTTTGGTTAAATTGCAACAGAGGGCGCCACAACTAGAAATTCCAGATGTCTCGTTGTGTCAACATAAGACCAAACTGAAATTTTTCAGTCAGATCTGTCATTTACTTTAATTTTGACAGCCATTGAAAACAGACAACCCATTGTTTGTTTGCAAACATGGAAAAAAGTGAATTTCGTGTAAAAATTATTACACAAACCAACACAAAGCTTGATAATTATAATGAGGACGCTTCACTATCGATTAAAATGATTCACAGGTGGTTTACTGATTATAGATTGATGGTCGAAGGGACAGTTTTTGTACGACCAGGGAGGTGGCTTGTATGTGGGGGGTGTGGAGCGGAGGCACTTTGAGGTGGAGTGGATTGATTTGTTTTGGAGTGGGTTCCGACTGGGTGGACGTTCGGGATTCGGTGGTTGGTTGAATGTGTATTTGTTGGTGGTGGACGGATTTTGGCACGAATGGTTCAGTTGTGGGCGTTTGAATTGTGGGTGTGTTCGGGACGTTTTCAGCGAGGGGAAGTTTAACTGTATAGCGGGACATTGATCTGGATTGGAGGTGTGGACTTGGTTCGGTTGATGTTTGACGGCTCTTTGAGTACTTCATGATATATGGTGGATCTTCTGGTTTCCAGTGGAATTTTTGGCCATTGCCGTGGTTGGATTGATTTTTATGTTTGTCTTGGGTTTGGTTTTGGAAGCTTCCTTTCAGCTGCGGAGGTGCTGAGGGGTGCTGGGCGAATTGATGGCGTGTAGTTCCAGGTATCGATAGAGGTTGGTTCCTCCAACATGTGCTTGTTCGGTTTCGGCTCGGTCCGAAGTCTGGTGGCGTCCTCCGAGGCTGGCCGCGGTATCTAGGCTTCCTGTTGAACTGCAGGATTTGTTGTTTAGTGATTTTAGGTCGTGATTGTGGAGTTGTTTCAGTCTCGTTGACATTTGAGTGTTGTTGGTTTTAATTTTTTGTCGTTCGAATCGGGCCTGCGCTTGACTTAGTCGCGGGTTTCGGGATTGAGTGGTTTTCAGCCGTGGTCCTGGGGTGCGTTGCCGGTGATGGAGAATGCAGGGTTTGTCTTGTATCGGGTTTGAGTGTCTTTGTTTTGGGAGTTTTAGACGATGCGTAGGCCTGCGTTCGGGGTGTCACTTTGCTGTGGGTGTGGCGTATCTGCTTCGATTTTTTGCTGTTTGTGGGTTCAGTAGGCGCTGATTTATGTTTGCTACAGTTTTAAAAAGAATAATAGTTAGAGGTAACGTGTGTATAGTACAAGGGTGCGTGTGTGTGACACATGGGTAGTGGGAAGGGTGTAAACATCCTCAGGGATTTTGTGGGACGGGAGTGTTTGGATTTGATGCAGGACACGGGTCTATATCTTCCTTTGTCGGAGGTGCATTTTGGGATTGTGGTTGAGGGTTGTTTGGTCTGGAAGTTTGTGACCGGTCGCGCGGGGATTTCATTTTAGGGGCGGGGAGTTGTAGCTGTTAGTGTTTGGGTGTCGGCAGGATTGTGGCGGTGTGGTTTGGAGGCATTCAGTTTTGTGATGTGTCGGGAGGTTTTGATGTTTTGACTGGATTTTTGGGGGGTGTCACCCGATACTGGAGTGGGCTGGCAAGAGTGTCTTGAACCAAGCGGTTTTTGTGGGTATTTATGGCTGGATGCTGGTGGTTTGTTGTTTGCCTCATGCTACTGCTGTGGTTGGGGAGAGGGAGGTTCCGTGGCTGGATGTGATTGGGATGGATGGTTGAGCTGGTTGCGGTGGCAGTTGGGAGCCTTTGTTGGCATGTGGGGTTTTGGACGCGAGTGGGATTTGTTGGGAGCCGGAGGATTCGCTGGAATGTGGGTAGTTTGGATGGACTTCGGTTTGTTGGCTGTCGGTTGAGATAGGTCTACACTTTTTGTTTTTGTGTAGGGTGGTGTCCCGTTGTTGAGGGTGGTTTAAGTTAGTTTTAGTTTGGATGCTTATAGTCGGGTTCTCGTGTTAAGAGTTTGTTTACTACTGGTAGAAGTATGTTTGGTTGAATGTTGAGTTTGGATCGTGTTTGGTTTGCTTGAGTCGGGTTCGCTCCGGGCATGTCGTGCATGCGTGCCTGTGGGTTGTCTATGCGTTGTTTCAATTTAGCAAGTTTCGTATCGGGTTTCGTATTTGGAATTAGTGGTGCTTTTTAAAGTCAATATCAGTTGTTCTTTTTTGATTGATGAACGGTGAAGGTTGGGGCGGATCTATTGCGTTTGTAGTGGAGTGGCATCCCTGATCACGACCATTAGATATAGATAATAATGATTTATGGTAAAGGTTTGGTTTTGATTGTTTATATGGGTGTAGATGTGATAGTGGTTGGAGGGGGGTTTACAGGGAAAGTTTGTTTTATTTAAAAAGGAAGAAGGAGGTTGCATAGTTTTGGAATGTGAAACGTTTTCGGAGATTAATTTTGGTTTTCTGACAAACATATTCTGGTATTATGGTGTCAGCAGCGTGGAGGTTAACGGGTTCTTGTTCTAGCATACCATGTTAATTAAATTTGTTGTTACAGATTCAGGAGCCGTAAGTTAACTAATTTGGAATTTGTGTTTTAGTTTAACTATGATTGGTTTGTGGACTGGAATTTGAATAGATGATGGAATTAATAATAAGTTACAGATTCCTATCTAGTAAATTTATTTTTAGAGTTTTGTTGAATGATTTGATTTTGGTACGTTATAGCTGGGTTGCAGGTTATAGCTGGCTTAATCAATTGTTTATTTATATAAATAGTTTGCCCTATTCACGAATTGACAGTTCGTTAGGTCGTCGTGGTGTATGTATATGATGTTCTGTCGGGTCGTAGAATGGATAGGTGTTGCTCCTCGCGTTGGATAGTGGTGGATCTGGAAATATAGGGACGCAACTTTATATGCAGCATATGATGAGAAGACCCCAGGATAATTAACCTAAATACTCCAGTTTCAACTGTTGAGGTAACTCAAATACATATAATGGAATTAGAAATGTCATTCCTATCCTAATAAAAATAATAACCAATGATAATGTGAAAATGATATAGATCTTACTAACAAATTATATTATTTTATTACTTTACTAATTATGTAACAGGAAAATGGTTCTGCTGAAGATTGTCGCCCTAGTCTATTTTGAGTCTCTGATGAGCATGTTACAGACGATTTATGGTAACATTATCGTAATGGATGGCTTAAAGTATCATATCATATTAATTAAATTGTTTCAGATACCTGAGCCATAAGTTTTAAAAAAAAATTTCTTTTAGAGTTCTGTACTTATATATGTTTTAATTAGGTTAGTTGTGCGGATGGGAGTGGTAATAAAATTAATTAATTAAGTTACAGATTCCTGAGCTACTAACTAATAAATTTATTTTAGGATTTTAGTTTTAATCTAGTTTTAATTTTATTCAAAATACAGCAGAGCAGATAGCTGTTGCGAACTGGAGAATGCTGATTGGCGATTGCAGACTAGTAAAATAAAATTGTGATTGTCTTGTGATTATCTGGTAATAGTAGTTTAGTACCGACTGTCATGGTGTCTGTAACCGGGTCGCTCTTTCCTAACTAATATACCTTCCTATCCTTACCTATCGTTTTATGTAAACGGCTGTAGGAATAGGCCCGGCGTTATCCGGGAATCTTGCCTAGCGCTTGGTCCTACAGTCCTATCAATCAATCAATCAATCAATCAATCACAGGTGGTTTACTGATTTTCGTTGTGGTCGTACAAGCACAACTGATGCCGAACGTTTAGGACGCTAGAACGTAAAGGCTTGAATATGTCCGCTTAGAACAACGATTACATTCGAAGAAACACATTACAATGATTAAGTTGAGTTTTTTGAATATTGATCATGATTTGGCGTAGATCTGATGCTAGCAAAGTGTCTAAGTGATGTGACTGGAACCTCAAAGTGAGATTGGCACAAAGATGGCCGCCGATTTTATACGTTCGTGACAGTCAATTTTTGTTTTTGGCTTGGATTGCATATATTATATGGGTTACATTCCTAGCCAAGTGCACATGCATACCTTCATTACTCATTGAAGACTTAAATTAACTTCCGAAAATTCTGATCATTTTGATGCATTTAAAGGACCCAATCAGCTAGCTTGATTTATTGTGTTAAATGAACTTTAAAAGCCTTAAGTCTTTATGCAAAATAAAATGTCAAAAAGCTGAATTTTATCAATTTCAAAGCGTTGTTGAAATGTGTATCGTACTATTTTTCGTAATGGCTTAGTTTTTACTTGTCAACTGTGAAAAGTTGACAACTTCAAAATTCACAGTCTTGTTTGCCGTTTTAATTTGATGGTCTAGAACAATGAGCAGAAGATAAACCTCTAAACCACCTTCAAAGACTTGTTTGCCTTGGTATAGTAGGAGATATGCACAACACTCCTACTGCAGCTCTTGAGATGGCTGTTGGTCTGCTGCCGCTTGATCTTTAGATCAAAAGGTGTGCAGCACAAACAGCCGTTCGCCTACACTACAACTAGGACTATAACAGCCCATTTTATACCCCCCGACAACGATATGTTAATCTTTACTGACGGATCAGTATGACTCCGTGAAATATAATCGTGAAAGAACTTTAGGAAATTGATGTTGGGTCTCTTCATAGAAGGGACATTTACAAGATTGGAATCTCGACTTCTGGAACTTCTGCTTTGATTTCACATGTTTCCGCAATTATTTCATTTCCAGATTATTTGAGAGCTTTCTAATTTTCGTTTGATTCTAACCCAGAGAGATTATGGTTGTCACCGAATCAATAATCTTTCGAAATTTATTATAGAAGTAATCTATAGTACAGAAACTGTCTTGGAACCGCATCGGCACGCTTTAATACAAAGGCACAAAACCATTTAAGGTTGTCAAAAGCTTTATATTTACTTAATAACTTTCTTGAATCACCATAGGCTGGTGGTTCACTCATCACCATAACGATATCTCCAGATCCTACAATCATCGATTTTCTTCTATTAAATTGTTCTTGCTGCACCTCCCGATTACGTTCTAATAAATCAGCCTCGTTTATTTCTCCCTTTTCAACTCCTAGCATTCGATTCACATATTCGACCTCTTCTGTCAATGGATTATCATTCGAATTTCGAAACGATTGTTGGAACACAAGTTCTGCTGTTGATTTCTTAGTCTTACTGTTAATTGCCAATCGTAAAATTTCTCGTCCCAGTCTTCACATTCGACTCCCGAGCTCACCATTTCTAGCTTTTCAGTAACCACACGATTCACTCGTCGCAACCACAACGTGCTGAATATAATGGATTTCACAGAACTCTGTAAAATCTTTTGATTTGAATGCTGTCCCTTGATCCGTAATAATTTTGTGCATTCAACCATACTTTGATATAAATAATACCAAATATTACCATCACCAATGTTCCGTCAGTGGTGAAATCCTTCTGAGCACTGAGTACGATTTATTTACTGAAACCAGCGACTAAAACTTGCACGTAACTGTATATGGTCCGACATGATCAATGTGTACTGGCACAAATGGTTCTGTACCCTCTCTAGTGGATGTAGGTAACCTAGTTTTTTCAGGAAGTAATACGACTCCTTTAATTTTGACATTTCTCCCTTTAATCATACATGAGGCACTCCGGCACGTGAAGTCGCCATCTATATTTTGAAAATTTATATACTCTACAATAGTACAATGTAAATTTGTTGTGCGTTTCAGCATCGCCATCTTCCAGCTTGTCCCAAATTTTTGAACTTTCAGAGTTCGATCGAAACTCACTAACATTCTCATAATCTGCGTAATGTACAGGATAACGATTAAGTATACCCGCTACCTGATTTGATTTTCTAGACATATACTCAACAGTAAAATCATACTCCGACACTCTCAGGTTTCGTTTATTCATCAATAACCTAAGACTTTTACAGTCCGTCCGAATGACGAAATGTTTCTCCAAAACATAAACCCGAAATTTTCCCAACTTTGTATAACAATCGCTAATGCCTCCAATTCAATTGTTGGATATATCAATTCTTCTCGGGATGTTTTGCAACTATAATACATAATTAGCCTTAAACTATGTATGAACTCCGCACTTCGACTCTGCATTGTATATTGCCAATATATAGGTTTGTTGAGCAATCTTTTTTTGTTTTCTTGGAATGCTGTTTCTTGTTCATTGCTCCAACAAAACTTGGAATCATATTTTAATAGGTTAGTGAGAGGACTAGCTAATATCGCGAAATCTCCTACCTCCTAAAGTAGCTACAAAGTCCTACAAAACTTCGAACTGCCTTTACGCACGTCGGTGTGGGGAAGTCTTTGAAACTTGACAGTTTCCTCTAGTAGATTATCTTATAGGTGTCAAACCCCAAAGCTGGAAATTGACTCCTATAAGATAATCTACTAGTAACCGATACGAAATGGAGTGAGCGTGCGGTGGCCAGCTCTTATTAAAGTAACTTACAAAAAGCTTCATAATTGTCGTCGCCTCCGGGTCCTCGTTCGGTAGAACGGGTGGGTAAAGTGACCTAGGTGTGGGGCGGGTCACGCTAAATGACGGCAGATGGGCTGGTTTACGGTGTTACGCGACCCGTGCCAACAAACTACCAGGCTGGGGGCCCATTTAACAAAGCCCAGTCGCAAACGGAGCCCTCTGGATACCTGGCGACCTCCAGTTGTAAGTAGCCTTACCTGCGTAAGCGGATCTCTGCGCAGGTGGACCATATATTTCTCCGACACTCGTGGGAACAACATGGAATCCAATAAAAACAAAACCGAGACCGGCACTCTCCAAAGGCCGGAAAAAACCGAGACCGGCACTCTCCAAAGGCCGGAAACAAAAAGTGAGAGCTCAAACCGTAAAGGTGGGGCTCCCTCAAAGACACCAGGGGGAAGCAAGTTCAAGGCTTTTAAGCCAGGGACGAGCGGAACTCAGGGTAAGTTAAGGGCTGCTGAGGGAGGTTCGACTAACGTCAACCAATCGAAGCAGCGCTATAGAGATAGACGCGCGGCGTTTAGAGTTTTGGACAGGTGGGCTGCAACCCCTGAGGGGCAGCTTACGGCTGAACAAAAGCAATCCGTGAGATGGGCCAAGAAAACGGTCGAAAACTCAGAGAGGGACCATGTGTCAAAAAGACAGCGGTCCCAGGATGAGTTGGAGTTCGTGGACACAAAACGGCCCAAAATGCAGGCGGAGAAGGAAACTCCTCACAAGGTTTTGCCTCCTAACAAGGCTAGACCAAAATCCTTCAGGGATATTGTGAAGGACCGTTTGTTGGTGCTAGCCGTCATTGACAGGAGTCATGAAGATGGGAGCATCACCATGGGAAAATGGAGTTTGGTGTACAATGCACTAAACTCCGTTTTCCTAAGGATCCTGAGAGAAAATCCAGGACCCCCTCCATCCTGCAGAGATGCGGGCTGGCATCAAGGGCGCGTTAAACTTATAGCGTGCTCTGATGCCAGATCAGTGGAGCTTTATAAAAAGGCGGTAGCGGAGGTGGGAGAGGTGTGGCAAGGCGCGAAGCTGGCGGCTGTAGGCAGGGAAGAGATTCCTAGCAGGCCAAGAGCACGCGTCTGGCTGCCAACCGAACCAGCTAGCCCAGAAGAGATTCTTGAGATAATCAGAATCAGCAACCCCGATCTTCCGACAGGAAACTGGAAGATCGTGAGGCGAGAGGATGCAAGGGGGGGCTCCAGATTATCAACGATGATAATCAACACGGAGTCCCTGGCGCCGCTTGCCGCGACTAAGGGAGTAATCGACTTCGGTTTCGGGTCGATTACTCTCAAAGTATACAAAAAAGACGAGGCTGAAACACGAGAGGAAGGCAGCCCGTCCACAACTGATGCAGTTGCACTTGGAGGAGAGACAGCCCAACCGATGGAGCTCTCCGAGGTGACCGCACTTGGAGAGGAGATGGGCAGCCGACTGTCCCTGGCGTCAGACGAAGAAAACCTGTCGGACCCAAGGGACGGAAGGACTGCAAACGTCGGGGAAACAAGTTCCATGGGGGGCGAGACGGGAGAAACCGGCGACTCCAATGGAAACAAAGGAAACTAGCCTGCGGTAGCGGGGAGTAAACAGGTAAGTAGGCTGAACTTGGTAAATTTATGCTAAATTTAATTCAAATTAACCTACACCATTCAAAGGCGGCGTCGGCCGCCTTACTCCTCAGACTGACTAGATCAGAAGAGGACGTGGTCCTTATTCAAGAACCTTGGATAAACACCAACAGGATCTGTGGCCTTAAAATGAAGGGGTATAACTTATTATACTCAAGAAATTCGGGGAATATCAGATCCTGCATTCTTGGAAAAAATAATTTAAATATGTTCCTTCTTCCTCAATACAGCAATGGTGACGTAACTGCGGTCAGCCTAGAGGTTGATGGCAGTATATTTTGGCTGGTCTCAGCCTATTTGGACCGGGACAAACAGGTTCCGCCGGATAACCTGGGGGACCTGGTCCTCGAATCGTACAGGAAGAAGATTGGGGTGCTCCTTGGAGGTGATGTAAATGCGCACCACGCAATCTGGGGAAGCACTGATATCAACGAGAGAGGTGAGTTACTTTTTGATTACATTTTAAACAACAACCTCATGGTGTGTAATATTGGGCAAGAACCCACTTTTATTACTAAAAATCGGCAGGAGGTTCTGGACCTAACCTTCGCCTCAAAAAACCTGTACCCTTTGGTCAGGGAATGGAGAGTGGCGAAGGAACACTCCTTCTCTGACCATCGTTACATAACATTTAGTCTTAACGTTTCCCCTGCCACCCGGAAACCTTTCAGGAATCCCAGAAAGACAAACTGGAGCAAGTACGGGGAAACCCTTATAGGACTACTATTACCAGAGACCCCTGAACCACCAGCGACAGTGAAGGAACTGAACAGCATAGTGGAAACTTTCACAATTGCTTGCAATCGGTCCTTCAACGCTGCTTGCCCAATAGTTAAACCCAGGGGCAAGCAAAAACCGGCATGGTGGTCTAAGGAACTGGGGACCTACCGGAAGGCGTGTAGGAAAGCATTTAATAGAGCCAAAAGTACGAGAGAGGCTCAGGACTGGGACTCCTACAAGGAGGACCTCAAGATATACAAAAAAGAATTAAGGAAGGCACAGAGGAAATCATGGAGACTCTTCTGTGACAAAATAGAAGAAGTCTCCGAGACCTCTCGTCTTAGGAAGATTTTGTCTACCAATCCTACCAGTCCCAGTTATTTAATTAAACCAGATGGATCCTGGACTGCTTCTAGTAAGGAATCCTTGGAACTTCTCATCGAAACCCACTTTCCGGGAAGCTTCGATGACTCGACAGGGACTGGTACTCATCAAGAAGCAAACGTAATGCGCATAGAAGATATCGTAACCAAAGAACGGATCCTATGGGCAATTGAAGGGTTCAAACCCTATAAATCGGCGGGCCCTGACCGTATTATTCCCGCGGAGCTTCAGAACAACTCGAGGGTTATGCTCCCCTGGTTGGAGGTAATCTTCAAAGGGTGTTTAAAACTTGTCTGTACTCCGCGGGAGTGGATGGAGGTCAGAGTGATTTTTATTCCGAAAGCGGGTAAATGCTCGCAGGGCTACCCTAAAGACTTAAGACCAATAACTCTATCATCCTTTCTATTGAAAACCTTGGAAAGGCTGATAGATATCTACATACGCTCAAAAATTAGACCTAGTGACTGGGCTCAGACTCAGCACGCTTACTGTAAAGGGAAGTCTGTGGACACAGCTCTGCATGCCCTGGTAAGTACAATTGAGAAATCATTATTCTCGCAAGAGTTTTGTATGGTGGCGTTTCTTGACATTGAAGGCGCCTTTAACAATGTAAGGAAGGAGGCAATTCTGGAGGGATTGTCGCTACTAGGTGTGGATTACCCTATAAGTAGGTTAATCAATCATATGCTTGGGGGAATCCACCATCAGGAGACGGGTGACTAGGGGAACCCCACAGGGAGGTGTTCTGTCTCCTCTGTTCTGGAACATAGCAATCAATGAGCTGCTATTAAAGCTGGAGAGAGAAGGGATCGGAGTGATTGCTTATGCAGATGATGTAGCGATAGCTGTCTCTGGGAAATACATAAGCACAGTGGCGGAGGTAATCCAAAATGCTCTCCTAATTATAACGAGGTGGGCCACCAAATGTGGACTGGCAATTAGCGCGTCTAAAACTGAATTGGTACTATTTACGAGGAAATATAAAATCCCGGTAGTAGATCCACCTCTCCTAAATGGTAACAGACTAGCTTTTACGGACAAGGCAAGATTTCTAGGCGTAATCTTGGACAGTAAGCTAAGCTGGAAGCCCAACATTCTGGAAAGAGTAAACAAGGCCAATATAGCTTTGTACTCGTGTAGGAACGCCATCGGAAAGAGATGGGGCCTGACGCCGGAGCTGGTACACTGGCTAAACACTTCCGTAGTAAGACCTGTACTTATGTATGGGGTGAGCGTGTGGTGGCCAGCTCTTGATAAAATAACATACAGGAAAAGGATTGAGAAGGTGCAAAGAACGGCCTGCATGCTTATAAGCGGGGCACTGAGGACAACACCTACAAGTGCCTTAGAGGTCTTGTTTCACCTTCTCCCCGTGGACATTTATGGTAAGCAGATGGCGTCGATTACGGCCACTCGACTATCAGCCATATCTCAGTGGAAATGTCTTCAAATAGGACAGTCGACGATAGTCAGATCGCTGAGGAAAGAACTGGCGAATATTGACTATGTTACACCGACTCTGTGCTTCGAGAAAAGGTTCAAAACCACCTGCCCTTCAAGGGAATCCTGGAGGAGCGGGTTGGCAGCTGAAACGGGAGCATTGCAGTTCTTTACGGATGGCTCCAAGCTAGACGGTAAAGTAGGAGCTGGAGTCTTCTGTGATAAACTAGAGGTAGATATAGCAGTTCGCCTCCCTGATCACTGCAGTGTGTACCAGGCAGAAGTGATAGCGATTGAAGAGGTCCTGAACTGGTTGAAACATAATGTGGTATCCTCGACTGATATCGCAATTTATGTGGACAGTCAGGCGGCAATCAAGTCGCTGGGTTCTGTTTCTCTAACTTCTAGAGTGGCGTTGGGTTGCCGCTCGTCTCTTAATGAGATGAGTGAGCATTTCAACATCCAGGTAGTCTGGGTCCCCGGCCACTCAGACGTTATGGGAAACTGCAGGGCGGACGAACTAGCGAGGCACGGTACAACTCTCCAACTGCTACCGGAAAGGGCGAAGTTGGGGAGACCCATTAACGCACTAAGGACTGTGCTTAAAAAAGAGGCGGAAGCCTCTGCGAACAATAGGTGGACGAACACCCTCTCATGTAGAGTGGCAAGACAAATCTGGCCAAAGCTGAACTTGAAACGCTCAAAGGCACTTATCTCCCTGCGAAGACGTGAACTTAAAACGGTCGTGGGGATACTCACAGGACACTGCCTTCTTGGAGAACATGCGAGAAGGCTGGGTCTGGAAGTAAATGACTTTTGCAGAAGCTGTAGGGACGAGGAGGAGGAAGAGACGTTAGTCCACCTCCTATGCTCATGCCCGGCTTTGGCACACAAAAGACATGAATATCTGGGTATGTTTTTAATGGACTGCCTTTCCGATCTCGAGAACTGTAATGTGCGAGACTTATTACGCTACGTAAGCAGCTCTAACTGGTTCACATAGGGGTAAAAGGGGAGTAAGATCCTGTGGTATCACAACGGACCGTTTCCGGTCTAAGTGTGCTGTAGCAGCCACTCAATCTAACCTAACCTAACCTAACTTACAAAAAGGGGATCAAGAAGGTGCAAAGCCTGCATGCTTATAAGCTTATAAACTGCCCAAATAGCAGACTTTAAAAAAGGCGAACTTTTATGGGAAAACCCTTTATTATTACAACTATATGATCACCCTATGCTATTATAATAGCCTATAGGATGACAAAGATTGAGGATGTTATAATTGAGACCTCACAGTTTTTGAGCTTGATCAGTGATCGCACCATGATTTGGCGTAGATCTTAGCCTATACGTGTGCATATGTTTAAAGTGATATGATTGGAACCTTACAGTAAGAATGGCACAAAATATGGCCGCTTTGAGGACAAAATTTTACCTGTCCAGACAGTAAATTTTGTATTTTAGCTTAAATTTGAGTTAAATTTTTAACCAAGTTCACACGAATACCTCCACTATCCATTAAAGACTTTAATCAAACTTCAACAGAAATCTCGACATCATCGACACTAAATTATTCATATAATTAGCAAAATGACACAGTTCCATAAAATCGTGCTTCATAATACATTAAATTTCCTTCCGCGGAAATTTATATTACCGTCAACACATCTACGAGTATATACATCATATCGGGATGCTCGATTCGATATTTCAAATATTTCATCGATTTTTAAATTTGTTCTTAATAAATTCCAAATACAAATAATACAGACAGTGCTTATTTATATTTTATTAAATTTAAATAACATAAAATATGCGCGAAACTACAACAAAATATGTACTAGATACATGCTCACGTACATACATGTACTCGTTTATATGTAAAAAAATTTCAACATATTTCTATGAGCTCAAGTAATTTATCATAAATTATGTATATACTCGTATGTGAAAAAAATTTCAATACTCGTACATCCATTTTCACGGTTCATCTATCCGTTAATAGCAAGATGACAGAAATGTATATACAAACTGAACGATCCAACCTTTTCGACAACAAACATACATCATTTAACATTTCAAAGGGCAATCCACTTAATCTTGATTGATTTTTTTCCAATAAGGTGTCCCAGTTTATGTCGCTTTGTGCAACATTTTATCCAATTTGCCAAGGAAGATGAAATAAGATGCAAACAGCAGAAGAAAAAAAATCATATTTTCCATATGCTAATGTCGATTAAAGAGTCAATTACATAGAAGAACTAACTGCATGTACTATAAGACTGTATCCTCGTATATAAGATGTAATATAAAGAGATTGAAGATTATATCATAACAAAGTTGCATTAAAAGTTTTGTTTTATTAATTTTATGTTTGCTGAAGATTTGTAATCCGATTAAATCGAGATTATATAATAAATCCGATTTGATGCATAATTAGAATTTTATTTATAATCTCTTATACAGGAAGTTATGGTTGACATTGTATCATTCAAATAGAATTATATCGAGAAAATAGAAACTAGTGGTGTTTGTCATTATTCAAATATCGGTTTAACTTACGTTTCCCTTCGAGATGTCTAGGTTATCAGTCCACCTCCGTCACTTACCTAAAATAAAAATAATTAAATTTATTAAAAATGTTAATAAATCATATTTAGTTGATTAAATGATAAGAACTATGAAAGACCGATATGGGGATGGAATGGAACAGGAATTCAAAAATCCAGATTACAACCGGTGATATGGCCTTAATATCTATAACCACATTCGGTTCCCCAATGATTTCATTAACGGTGTGACCACGACTTTGGTTTTAACCTAATTCATGAGGCAAGCTTGAAGTCACTGATATTAGATGGTACCGAATTTCTAGTCCGGACATGTAGTCTGCAGTAACGTTAAGTATCGTCTGCAGTGGGTGCCTAGTTGGACGGACATCAGGTGCAACCAATCACAAACAAATCATCACACACTGTATTGACGACTATGAGCCAAGTAAAGAGATCAACAGCAAGACAACTTTTAAAAATAGCTCTGTTAGCCGGAGTTCATAGTTCAGGGTATGTTAAAAGAAGTAGGCTCCACAGTAGTACAACCTAAATTAGCGAGCTTCGAATAAGTTGGCTCGACTGAACTAATAGGTGCATTTAAATAGGAGGAGTATTTCTAAGCAGAAACTGTGTAAACACCAAATAAAATTACAATAAAGATCGGAAAGTCTTATGGTTTTTTTCAAACAGAGGATTAAATTATAATTTTCACACTTAAGCCAGCTTCACACTTAAGTCGCATAATCATTATATATTTTGACAGCTGACATCATAGTTAGTCGTGTTTGTCAAAAATTTTGTCCAGTTGCATGTTAAATTTTTGGTCAACGACGGGAATCGAACTCGAGACCGCGGCGTGATGAGAAACTCTCTTAACCATTAAGCTACAACCGGCGAAATGCTGTTTTCGATTTTCCATCTTTTGGCGCACTCGAAAATCGAAAACAGCATTTTCGGCACATTTCACTCTTTTACTATCCAAAAGGCAAAAATTGAGGGATGTGTATGGAGAAGGTGTTCGATGTTCAACATGAACCACGTTCTGGAAGGTCCGTTAAAGCCGATGAAGATAAAATAAATACATTGATGCAAACCACCAAATAACAACTCGTGAGATTGCAAAAAGGTTAAATTGGTCGACTTTCACCGTACATGATCACGTGAAACGTGTTGGTTTAATTTCATAACTTGACTTTTGGGTTCCACATGATCTTACAGAATGAAATTTGCTTCATCACAACATCTGTGATTTGCTTCTAACACGAAAAATGAGTTGTTTACAAAAACGTTAAGCGCGAAGCATGCAAAAGCATGCAGTAAAAGAGATAAACTAGCTGGAAGCACTTCAAAGACCTATATTCACCAAAGAAAAAGGTTATGCTATCTGTTTGGTGGGATTACAAGAGGAACTTTTTTTCAGTTTCTACCGGACAGTGCCACGATTTATTCTAAAGATTTACTGTGATCAACTGGACAAATTGACTGATTCACTCAAACAAAAGTTTGGTAGCTCGCCAAAAGCTTTTTCGTCTTGAATATAATGTACTGCTACACCCACCATATTCTCCAGATTTCTCCCCTTTATACTATTAGTTGTTCCGGTCCCTACATAATTTTTTGGACGGGAAGAAAAGTTTTCCTTTAAAAGAACGTCAAATATCACTTGGACTAGTTTTTTGTCAGCAAAGATAATTCGTTTTAAAAATACGAAATGACTTTCCGAACAACCGATAAAAGAAAATTAGAGCACCAATAGACACTGTAAGTGAGGCGGGGCAGATAACACCTATAACAGACTCGCCCCATTGGAAATGAAAACCGCACGTAACCAAAACGAGGTATCGGCTGTTTTAGCAAATCAGAATATGCATGTAAAATTTTGTTCCTGACTAGAACTTCAGAATATTTTCAGGTTAAATAGGCCAAATACAAATTTATGGTGAAAGTAGTGGAGTATCTATATAGGCTACTAAATAGAAAGTGATTAGTTCGTCCATCAAAAATCGATATAGCAGGCGATTGGAAAATTCTCAAAATTAAACAATATTCATCAAATATGTAAGATATGTTGGGTTGACGGGAATTACCGAACATTTGAGGAAGGTTAAATAATTCTAGCAAAACAGAGGTAATAGAACAAAAAATGGGTAGATAAATTAAAGAAGGCTCTATAAACACCAGCAGTATTGAGAATGCATTTGTGTCGGCAATGATTCACGCGGATGCATGCAACTATAGACTGGGACGATACTTCTGTGATTCAGTAAAAGATTTTTAAAAATAAACAAAGATCTGTGAAGAGAAATACTGCGTTTCGAGATCTAAGCTAGATGTTCTAGCATTAAAAACTTGTTACAAATTATTCAGCTTTAATTGTCCTCTTAGTCTTTTTGTCTATTCAGTTGTTCATTTGTGTTTAGAGGTGATGCACAGGTAATACTGGTGAGTTAAATACTTTTCACATTGTTGTAAATAACCGTTCCAATTTAACACTAATTATGTGTTGTGTTTTAAGGTAGACAACGGTTATTCGAAAAACTTCATATATAGCAACACATATATGTATATAATTACAATAATTAAACTAATTTGATATTTACATATGTATTTACAAATACTTAATTAATATGATATTTATAATTAATTATTTAAGTTTAATATATTTAATTTAAAGAAAAACTTTTTTTTGTGAGTTAGTCCTCACCAGTTTAATTCTATTTTTCTACTTGAAACAAAACTTTTCTATTTTACATATTTTATTTTTTAGGGTTACAACTAGATTAAAAAATATAAGTGCACTTCCATAATTTTCACTGAGTTTCATGATTTTAAATAATTTTAACAACACAGTGGAAATTATAATTTGATAACAGAAAAGAATTATAAAACGAAAACGAGATGGATCACCACATGTGACATAAATTCCAGTGTTAGAAGAGTATTGCAACCAATGAGACATTTGATGGTCTCATATTGATGTCCAAGATGGTTATGTTTTTTGAAGCAGAAATAAGTAATAGAGGAAATTGTTGCAATCTGCCAGCAATGCATTCGGGTGTGATAAATGAAGACTTGTCAGTAATTGTTAAAAATTATTGTGCAATGCAGTCTAGTTAATCGAAAAGGAAAAAAACAAGACTGCTGTCCATTAACAAAAGTAAACAGTCAATTCCAAACGTATCACCTATGGATAATTTACAATACTTGCCAAGGAAACAATATAAGCACATCTTGTGTTGTGGGTTTTACAAATGCGTGGCTGTACCCAACAGAAATTGCGAATGATCTTATCTTCGTTTTTACATGAAATTAACGTATTATGTAATTTACGCTGTTTTTTACATAATTTACATAAACAAATATAAAAAACGTATTTTACATGTAAAATAACAACAGTGATTTACAGCACGTACAGCTGAGAACGTGGCGGCTATTGCTCAGAATGAGTCTGAGGAACACTCAACATCAAGTTTTCGATTCACTAATTGGGATGTGAAACGCTAAGAAGAAAATATGTGACAACGAAGCCTATTTTCACTTTTGGGGATATGTCAACAAGCAAAATTGTCGCATTTGAGGCTCAGAAAATTTACACATAACCATGTAGAAGCCGATGTATTGACAACGAGTGATTGATTAGTGTGGTTTTTGAACCAACGACATCATTGATAAATTCTTTCGAACAAGAGGAAGGAACACCCTATATCGTATAGATAGAGCACATGACATTTGGTTACGTACACCAGGATGGCAAACTTCCAACACAGCCAGCGGATATATATATATATATATATATATATATATATATACATATATATATATATATATATATATACATATATATATATATATATATATATATATATATATATATATATATATATATATATATATATATATATATATATATATATATATTCTCAGGCTGATCCGAAAATTTCGTTATCTATCTTCTGTGCATCTGCTTGCATTTCAACAGAACAGTGTGCATTTTTTTGGTGACTGCTACCGCACACATAGACCGGGGATGATATAGGTCCGATTTTCGTAGAACCATCTGCGCATGGCATAGCTCCATGTCAGCCTATAGTACTGACATGGACGATGGGATGGCCCATCGATTCTAAATTCGACAGGGGATCCAGATGTGTTCATTCACACCGTCGATCGCACCACCCAAACGATCGATGGTGAAAAATCCCTTTTTGCATCTTGCCCCGGATCGGGATTCGAACCCGGTACCTCCCGCTCCAACTGGCGCAGATTTTAACCACTGCGTCAGCAGGGCGGTTAACAGTGTGCATTACTTCTAATGGTTTTCAAATTGGTTGATTCGTTGGTGATGTCAGTTCTTCTATAATCATTTGGCTGTCGATATAGGTCGTGATACAAATAAATATTTTCGTCAATGTTTCAATATTCTTTGGGTAATATGTTTGTCGACCGAAAATTTGATTTTTCCGTCCACTCATCCAAAGCACTCGATACACCTCATAGTCTGACTTTTTTTTGAAATTCGAGATCTAATTTCAGCCAAAGCAACTTAATCTTCGTCATTCCACTTCTCACTTGTCGTAAATTGTGCCAATGAAAAAAACAATTTTTGAAAAATTGTGGGCGCTACATTAACTATCCAAGCCGATGATATCACTCAAATAGCATAAAGTCAACTTATAGTAATTGGGTTACCGTCCCCATTCGATCGAGTTTAACTCAAAATGTTTTTTCTGTTGTGAGTTTTGAGGTTTTGTATTATACTCATTTTCATTAATCACGTCGACTATACAACTCGCCGGAATGCCAATTTAAATTCCCGAGTTAAATAGAAGACGATTTTACTGCATTTGGTAAATTGCTGTTCAGCTCTTTCAAATGCAGTTTTTTGAGCCTTTACCTTTTAATAAATTTACTTACACCCTTATTCCCATAGTCGAGTCGTTTAATTCGCCGTGACAGTTGTCGCGTCACTTAAATTTAAAATCAGTATTCCCATAGTCGGCTGTGATGCCGTGACGTGACAAATATTAAACTTGAATTGATCGGGCAACACAAATAATTTCCTCAATATTTGACAATTATTTTAGTTGTCAGTTTTGTTTGTTGTTTATGATTTTTAAGCAAATTTATTTATTTAAATTATTTTCGCTACGTTTCTTTGAAATATATACATAAACCGACCAACGAAAATTGCAGACGAAAATAATATGGATGCCGGACAAAGAATTCGAATGCAATTAATGAATTCAATATTCAAATCTTTTAATAAAAATAAACATTATAATTGTATTAAAAAGCATATTTTATTATTCCAATGAATTATTCCAATGTCCCAATGAATTTAATTTTTCAGCATTCCATTTATTTGTAAATTCTAATTTTGAACTACCAAAATACACTTTTTCTACCCCTACGATCTTCTCCATGCACTGCCTAACATTTGTGATTTTACTACTAATAAATAAATAATAATTTAAACAATGTTTTAATATAAATATTTCAAAATCTATGTAACTAAAAACTAACGTTTTTTCTTTTTCTGTATTGATATCACTTCACAAAACTACACGTCTAAAATTGTCGCCTATGTCGACAAGAAACTTTTCTAATGACTACGAGAATATCATGTTTGTCGCTAGATTCGCCGACAGTCGTCACATTCGCTTAAGAGAATACAAAAAATCTATTGTCGTAATAAACGTCAGGTGACTCGACTAAGAGAATAAGGGTGTTAGTTAGAGTTAACTTGAATATTTCTAGGCAACTGAAATTGGGGTTGTCACTTTATAAGGTAGATTTAAACTGCAGTCAATATTACCAAATTATTTTTTTTTAAACGACTGTAGCTTGTCCAGAGCCCCTATTTCTGAATACGAATTCGTACAATAACTGTACGAATATGTGTAATTGGAATTTTTGAATACGAAAACGTATTATTTCTAATACGAATTCGAGTGCTACGATACGATGAAAAATTTCCCTTATTGCGCAATACGAATTCGTACAGTTTTTATACGATCATGACCGACTATATGTTCGTTGTGTATTTAGTTATCGAAAGGAAGCAAAATAAAAATTATTAAATTGAAATATGTAAGTAATTTATAATTAATAGTTTTAATATGAATTATTTTGTGATATCACTTCGAACGTCCATTTAAATTTATTAATAGAAACGCAATATAATACAAGAATGAGTACTTCACCAATGAACTTAATGGATAATGTAATGCGGATTAAATTGCCATCACGTCTCCTATTGCCATACAATGGAGATTAACCGGTAAATTAAATGATCTGGGATATGCATATGACATATATGCCTGCTCAGTAAACTCTAAACATGCAGCAAAAAATACAACAGCTATCAGATCTAGCTAACGATGTTGGTTACAAGATAAACTCCAGAAAAACAAAGACGGTGAGACTCAACACTAATATAGCCACACCAATGCACATCAACAATGTAAATATAAATAATAAATAAATAATAAATAATAAATAGAAACTGAAATAAAGAGGTGAAAGTGAAATGGATTGGCCATACACTGAGGAAAGCATCAAGTGATTAAAAAGGATATCATTGGACTGGAACTCACAAGGAAAAAGGAAAGTAAGAGTACCAGCGATGGCATGGAGAAGATCAATGCTATAGTACAAGCTAAACAACTTAGTTAATCATGGAAGATATGAAAAATGTAGTTCTCCTCAGAGTAAGATGGCCCTGCCTATATAGTATACACTTTATGCTACTAAAATAGGAGATACAGAATAAAATGGAGACATCTCCATCAATTAATGAAATTTGTAAATGTTTTTGTATCATGATCTTATAAATTATGATTTTTTTAATTGGTATAACAGCATAAAATTATTTTTATTATAAGGGCATAACAACGGCTAAACAATACAAGCTATTGCTTGCATTCATGGAGAAGCACCCCGCTTTAACTACAGGTTATAACGCAACAGCGGAAGCCCGAGTATCATCTTATTCATTATGGGCTGAAATAACCAGTGGTTAAATACAAATGGATCACCAGTTAGAAATTCAGACCTCTGGAAGAAAGTATGGTATGATCTCAAATTCCATATTAAAAAAAAGACTTAAATTAAATAAAATTATTATTGATAATATAAAATATTATTATATTAAAATATTTTATTATTTTTAATAAAAAAACGTAACAAAACATCCCGCCGTGATTGATTTGTTTACCGAAACTAATGTCAAAAAGTGACATTAATCACAAATACACTCCGTTATTTTAAAGGAAATTTCAAAAAAATATATTTCCCTATTTCTACACTGCAAAAATTAAAAACTATTGTACGTTCGTATACAGAAATACCATTTCATTTTCGTAACGAATTGAATTTTCGTATCGAATGAAGTTTCGTATCGTATACAGAAATAGGGCCCCAGCTGATCTCCTCAAAACAGCTCATTTAAATAGATTTTGTACTAAGCGGAATGTTTAAAAATCAATTTTGTTCGAATAAATTTATCCTTATAAGTATGCTGATTTGAAGGATGTATCTAGCTTCTGTCTTTAGAATGTTGAGTACCAGTGTTTATATTTTCGGTGAATGGTGAGTCATTAGTCGCTTGACCACATGATACGTTGATTGAAACACAATGCAATTTATCGTATTAATCGTGCTATCGTGATTGAAACTTACTCGGTATGTGCTCCATCAACGTCGCGTTTTTCGCCATATATCAAATGCATGATTCTTCTTTCAAATGTTAGAAGCCATCTCTTGAACTCATCCATCAAGGGCCAACTATCACATCTATACATGACAACGGTCTAATCAACACTCAGTACAATTTCAGCAGAAAGTCCGATTGCCAGAGGCAAGGCAAATAAAAAAACCTCTCCCACACTATTATAGTGAGTAATAAGAGATCCAAAATACTTGAATCGCATTACTCCTTTAAACGTGTGGTTACCACTACAGCGTCTGGGCCCATATTCCTGAATATGCTACGAAAATGCATTCGATTCGAAAATGCAATACGAATTGGTATTTTGACTATGTTATACCTGAATTTAAAATTAACTTAAATAAATTAAATTGTAGAACGGACAATCGGATTGAAAAAAGATCGATTCAAGAATAATTTAGGAGTCCGTTAACTACAACTGTCTGACAGCATCGCAGATCACACATGTTCTCTTCACAATATATGCTGTCGGTTTATAGTTAATTTTGAAGAAGAGACAGATTGTAGTATACGTCAGGAGTTAGAAATTAACGCTTCTAATTAGAACGAATTTCTGCAACTTGTGAAACTTGAAACAAAATAATAAATTCAATAGTTTGTATGTATTTTTTATTTCATTTAATATAATAAAGTGATAGTAATACTGCAATTTTCACTTATCACAAAATTATTGTTTATCTTTATCACATCACTTCAGTTCAATTCTTTCTTCTGTAGCACCAATTCTATTTCTTTTGATTTCATTTCCTTCTTCCGCAAATAATGTGGTTTCTCCTTCAATCGAACCAAACGATTGATTTATTCGAATATATTATGGTCTTATTTAGACTTAAGCTGCTCTAAAATTTATATTGGGAACTATGAATAGTAAGTTGTTGTTCTACAATTTGAGGATCATTATTTAATGCGGGCAGATCCTCAATTAAGACTTTATAATTACCTTTACAATTTGAAGCATCCACTGGCAGTTGCAGTTAAATTAATAAAATCCGTGATTTTTCTAGTGGATTCTGATGCTTAATAACCCAACAACTAGTTCCAGATGAAACTTAAAATCACCCCATATTTTTTCCAAACTTCATAGTTTCGTATTGGAAGCCTATTATGCGACATTGATATAGGGGGCCAGATATTTGGTTTTGGACTCATTGAGTTTGAGAACAAAGGAAGCTGAACATTGTTCCCTAGTGGATCAAGTACCTCTTTTACTCCGCTCTTACTGGGTGTTAATAAAAAATATACAATTAAAATATATTTCCATGCACATTTCTCACCGCTACAGCAGCTGAGCTTAATGCCAACAAATAAAGAATTTTTCGAGTAATTTTAATTACTTTTTTCTACATTTCAAGAAGCTACACAAAAAGTATCATACTGTCCAATATAAAATTCATATATAAAAAAATTGACAGCTAGTGAAATCGCAGTTTCATCGCGAAACAATAGTACTAGGGGCCTAATATAAAATTTTTCGATCTTTTTCGAAGGCACATGTTTTGGAATTAATTCGGCCTATTATGAAACTAAAAAGAAAACAGTCAGCGAATTTTTCCGAACGTACCGAAAAAATTCGACTGCTATTTAGTTGGCTGATATATATACTCAAATATTGTACTCAAATCGGAATTAAGCGAAGTGACAACTTCCAGCCGTTTACCGTTTAACTCTGAAGGAGTAGGCTCGACCTAGAATGAAATAGAAGAGTGCAATGTTGCATCATCGGCAAAACTGTGGATAGGGTTCACAGTGCTATTCAACAAGTCATTAATGTATAACAAAAACAAAGTTGGTGACAAAACTGATCCCTGAGGGACTCCGGCATTTGGGGAGTGTGTCGTTGATGATCTCCCATTTAGCACAACGTTTATCTTTCGGTCTTTGAGAAAGCTTTTTATCTACTTGATGGTCATCAAATCTAAGCCGTATGTCACAAGTTTACAAATGAGATTCTCATGCCAAACCTTGTCAAAAGCCTTGGATATATCCGAAGCAATTGCAAAGGCTTCTCCGTGGTGCTCAAGGGCGAGGTTCCATTTGTTTGTAACATACGTCAAGAGATCGGTTGTGGAGCGGCTTTCACGGAAGCCATATTGTTTATCTGAAATTATTTTATTAATCTCAAGATAATTCACCAGTTGTTGGTTAATGCATTTCTCAAAAACTTTAGCCACGGCTGGCACAATTGATATTGGCCGGCAGTTTGAAGGGTCTGTTTTATCACAACCACGTTTAAGGACCGGTTACACCATCGCACTCTTCCAGGCGTTCGGGTATTTACCTTGCTTATAAGAAAGGAGAAAAATTTTAGTTAATATTGGAGCCAAGTCACTGGCAAACTCCTTCAATATTCGAACAGGAATTCCGTCAGGTCTGGTGGCTTTATTTATGTCCATTGCCTTCAGGTTCCTGAAGACAATTTCCTACGAGATGTTGACAGGATCCATTTTGGAACCACAATACGGAATTGATGGAGGCGTAACTCCATCGGGAACAATTAAGGTCGAGTTAAGTGAAGACGTTTGCCAGTAAGTCGGTCTGCAAATATGGGTCCACTACCAAAGCATCGTCTTCACATTTCAATGCTGAAAAAGATGTTTTAGAAATATTGGCAACCGATGCGACCATCTAGTAAAAGGTGCGATCGGAGCTGTAAAAAAATCGTCGGTTCCTTAGCGCAGATTTTTTTACAACTGTTATGAAATGTTGAAAAAATGATCTTAGCCCATGATTGTCAGCCTCGTTAAAATGCAATAGACGCCTTGGCTGCTGTCTAAATTCTGGTGGTGTTGCGACAGATATTTTTACTGTTATCAGGTTGTGGTTAGAATTTCCAATTCCAGCCTCGACACGCGCTTCCATGGAATGCGGAACTGATGTAAGACAAATTTCCAGAATATGACAGCTTGTAGAATTTTGACATGCGAAACAGCAAGCCACTCCGTCTGACGCCCAGCACAGTTCGTATTTTGGTGATTCACCCATTCTTTATGGTGGGCATTAAAGTCACCAACCATAATTAATTCGCAGTAGGGATGTTGATTGCGAATGTCATCACATTTGTCTGGCAAAACTTCGAAGAAATTCATGGTTTCTGAATCCGTTTGGTTGGGGGATCTATATAGACTAATTAAAAAAAGGATTTTATTAGGAAGGGATATTTTAAGTACAAAAGTTTGAGCGGTCTTTGAGAAGATTTCGTACTTCTGATGTCGAGTGTACGGTATGTGCTCTTTAATGAATAAACACACTCCACGTTGCAACTCGAATGCTTGTTCGAACTGGTAGCGCTTGAAGTAGAATTCGTTCTCGTAGATGTTATGAGATACTTTTGTTTCCGTTAGCACTAATATGTCGGGCCTGCGTGATTCGAGATGTTGATGTGCGCAGTTTTTATTATATTAGTCACGAGTCCACGGACATTGGCAAAATGGATGGTAAGGCTATCAATATTATCTTTACGAGGATTATGCCTCGCCCCGCGATCCGAAGAGGCATTTTTCGGGGATTTTTTAATTTTACTACTCATTGTAAAAAGAAACATTTTTGTGCGCAAAAATGCGTAAAACCGTCCCAACAAAAAATAAAAATTGAAATGATTAAAGCAAAACTACAAAATTAAAATAAATTAACGCGGGCGAAATAATAAATTGAACGTAAATAATGAATAAAAATTATAAAGAAAAAAAGAAAACAAATAAAATAAAAAGTTTTACGGCTGTGGGTGAAGCCCAACAATCCAACCATTTTAGTCGCCTCTTACGACAAGCAGTGGATACTGTGGTGAAAATTCTAAGCGTTCCCCCCGACTACAGAGGACAGTAATGATTTGTCAAACTTTGTTAATAATTGTTAGTTTTTATTTCAAAAAATTATTTTATTTTATTTTTAAAAATAATTAGGTGTTCAAATAATAATAATAAAATATAATCATAATAATAATTATTGAATATAATTAAAATAAATTACTCCGATATTGGCGTAAAAATTTCTATGTAAGTTTTATTATTAATTATTTATGTTTAAATTGATGATTTTATGCTATCGCAACTTTTTCGACAGACGAAAAAATTCGAAAACCAACTTTCATATTAGGGCAAATCCGCATCGAATCGAATTTATTCGATATCGATAAAAATCGAAATCGAAAAATTTCATATTAGGCCCCATTATTTTTAATAATGCAACAAAAATTAATTGCGGATCGAATGCGGATCAATTGAACTCCCGCCACAGTAAATCCGGTGAGCTGTATAATCGGCATGATTATTGCTGTTCATTATTACTTTGATGGTTTTTGGAGAAAGATAGTCTAACTTAATGAATTTCAATGTTGAATTACATATTTGGGGTGTGACGGGATACTTTTATTGAACAGTAGCACAATTCGTTTTGACAACCAAAACAATGCTATCATATGTAACTTGTCATTCATGTTTTTTGATTGTTATAATAAAAATCAACCCAAACGACTTAATGCCACGAAAACTTATACTCATACACACATTATTTTAAAAGGGTAATCCATACCCTACACATATATATATATATATATATATATATATATATATATATATATATATATATATATATATATATATATATATATATATATATGTATATATATATATATATATATATATAAATATATATCTATATATATATATATATATATATATATATATATATATATATATATATATATATATATATATATATATATATGTAGGGTATGGTTACCCTTTTAAAATAGTGTTCTACTTGTTTGAAGCAACTAAAAAATTAGGCTAACATAAATATATTATTTCGAGTGACTATAGTACGAGCTGCATAAAAATAAAAGAGTCAGTCGAATCGAGGATAAAAAAAGAACAAGAAGTCGCCGTTTAATTAAAATTGAAATATAGTTTTGTCTAATTATTGTTCAGTAATTATTAGTTTCTTTTATCAAATCCCACATGGGGGCGTGATGGGGTGATGCAAGTCCAATTGATATTGTGAAAAAGAAGAATGGAGCTTCGAGATTGTGTGTAGACTATAGAAAATTGAATCAGAAAATTGTACGTGACCGGTATCCAATGCCAATAATTGAAGATGAGTTAGACACACTGGCTACGGCTAAGGTATTTAGTACATTGGATTTAAAAGACGGATTTTTTCATGTATCAGTAGAAGAAAATAGTAGGAAATATACCTCGTTTGTGTCGCATAACGGCCAGTATGAATTTTTAAAAGTTCCTTTTGGATTGTGTATAAGTCCTGCAATTTTTATGAGATATATTGTATATGTTTTTCGACCGTTTTTGGAAAGTAGAGATATTGTATTGTATATGAATGATATCATAATTTTAGCCGTTACGTATCATGAAGCTGACTTGAAGTTGAGACAAATTTTAAAGCGGACCAAAGAGTTCGGATTACGAATAAATTGGAGAAAATGTCAATTCATGGTCTCATCAGTAGAGTATTTGGGTTATATAATTGAGAATGGTAAAATAAAGCCGTCCAATTTGAAAGTGAAAGCTGTTGAACATTTTCCAGAACCGCAAACCAGTAAGCAGATTCAGAGTTTCTTAGCATTAACGGGTTATATGAGAAAGTTTATTCCTGAATATTCCATAAAAGCAAGGCCATTAAGCGAACTGTTAAAAAAAAATGTAATATTTGTGTTTGGTCCAGAACAAAAATTTGCTTTTGAAACACTAAAAAAAGAATTATGTCAAGGACCAGTGTTGCATTTATATAGACAAGATGCGGAAACTCAACTACATACGGATGCGAGTAAATATGCTTATGCTGCGATATTGATGCAGAAATCACGGGATGATAATAAATTTCACCCAGTATATTATATGAGCCGTAAAACATCGCCGGCAGAAGAAAATTATGATTCATACGAATTGGAGGTCTTGGTGATAATAGAAGCTGTTAAAAAATTTCGAGCTTATCTATTAGGAATTAAGTTTGTAATAGTAACAGATTGCAAAGCTTTTAAGATGACGATGAATAAGAAGGACTTAGTAACTAGAGTCGGTCGTTGGGCATTATTACTCGAAGAGTATACCTATATGATATTGAACATCGCAGTGGAAATAAAATGAGTCATGTGGATGCTCTGAGCCGTAATCCTGCAGTGATGATGATAGAAGATTCTGTAGTGGCAAAGATAAAGAAAGCTCAGCTGGATGACGATAATATCAAGATTATTACTGAAGTGTTAAAACAAAATCCACATTATAAACAGTTTTCGATAAAAGGAGGTATACTTTACAGAAATTTTGATGGGGTTGATTTATTAGTTATACCGGAAAAAATGCAGGATGCAATTATAAGTACAATTAATGAGAATGGTCATTTTGCAACTAGAAAAATGATGGAGATGATCAACAGAGAATTTTATATACCAAAATTAATCGAAAAGATTGACAGTTGCATAAGAAATTGTGTGAAATGTATTTTGGTGAATAGAAAGGCAAATAACAAGGAAGGTTTTTTACATTTGATAGATAAAGGAGATATGCCATTAATAACATATCATATAGACTATTTAGGACCGATGACGACAACTGGAAAACAGTATAAATATATCTTTACGGTGATTGATGCATTTTCTAAGTTTACTTGGATATATCCGACAAAATCTTGTATAAATAAGGAAGCCATAGAAAAGTTGCAATTCCAACAGAAGGATTTTGGTAATCCAGAGATAATAATAAGTGATAAAGGACCTTGCTTTACTTCTAGTGATTTTACAAATTATTGTCAAAACGAAAATATAGAACTGCATTTGATAACGACGGGAGTTCCTAGAAGTAACGGACAGGTTGAAAATATTCACAAGACGATAATTAATGTTTTAACCAAACTAACCATAGACACGCCCGCGAACTGGTATAAACACATCAGTAAGGTACAAAGATGTTTGAATAGTACTTACCATCGAAGCATTGGATATTCTCCATTTGAAGTTTTAATTGGTAAACAAATGAGACGGAAAGAAGACCTTGAAATAACGAAATTATTAGAAGAAGAGAGGTATTCAAATTTCTTAGATCAGCGACACGATGTAAGGGTGTTAGTCAAGGAACAAATCTTGAAGATCCAAGACGAAAATAAGAGAACTTATAACAAAAATAAAAAGAAACCAGTCATATATGAAGAAGGAGATATATATATATATATATATATATATATATAATATAATATATATAATATAATATATATATATATAATGTTTGTTCTAATAGTTGTATTTCCATATAAGAAAAACAAAAGAAAATATAAGTTATTTTTCCACATAGGTTTAGTTGCAATCTGAAAACACCTGATGTACCTACATCGACTACAATTATTTGTTTATTTTATTTATATTCAAATGATAAGATAGTTTCTAAAAATAAACAATATCATTGTAATTAATTAAAATAAAAATAATTAAAATTAAATAAAAACTAAAAATAAAACTTTACCTAAATTCGAATTAATATGTTATATCTAAAATTAGCATACAAGTGGTTTTTATTGTAATACTCGTATTGTAAATTTAGCTCAACAACAATAAAATAAATGCTATTACAAGTGATTACGTTGAATTAACATTTTTATTTGTTATTTTAACTATCAGTTTGTTTGTGTATTTGCGTAATTTACATATGATACAGGTTTTATAAAATGTATAGTTTATGGTTAATTGTTTTCAATATAATATAAATTTATATCTGCGTATAGTGGGGAAATAACATTGGCAATAAGTATGAATTTATGACATGTACAATTGCAATGACCCAAGGAAGATAATTTGTTGAGTACGAAGACACGTTTGCACAATAACCTTTAAACATATAATTTATTTTATCTTAAGTCAAATATAAATTATACGATCTTAATTAAATTAAGAAAAAAAAAATTAATTATAAGATGATGATTGTGAAATGTCGCTGTGAGGTTTGTTTGCACAAAATTTTTGCTAATTACATTAGAGGTGATAGAAATTTGTGTCATTTATTAATTAAAATTAATTAAATATCAACCAAATTGGGCATCGCATAAAAGTATCTCAGTTGGTGGTGAGGAAAGAATTTAAGAGACACTGCTTCTTCCATGACTGGACATGAAACAGAGTATGTGTAAGTAACTCCTTAATTCGAACATACTCACTATAAACGTAGATTCCGCCTAGCAATGGCATAAATTAGAGTATTTTAAGGAACTGCTAAAAAATTGGGAGTGACTCCTTACCTTACGCCATCACAGCCAAATCGATGGCGTACGGATATAGGTCCGATTTACGTAGAACCATCTACACATTGCATAGCTCCAAGACAGTCTATAGTACTGACATGGAAGATGGGTTGGCCTATGAATTTTGCCCTCTAACAGGGGGTCATAGATGTGTTTACTCACACCACCGATCGTAATCGTATGATGAAAAATCCCTTTTGCATCCTGTTCCTATCGGGATTCGAACCCGGTACCTCCCGCTCCAACTGCGCCACCTGGGCGGTAACTTACAGAACTCTCTGACTGCAAGGAATTAATATTACTTGCAGTCAGAGAGTTCTGTGTCAGAGAGTTCCAGGAATTAATATTCTTTGATTTTTTGTTTTTTATGGCATTTTTTGTTAAAATGAAGTAATCAACCTAATGTGTTACTTGAATAAGACATGATCGAGATGAATGAATCTTTAACACATATAGAGGCAAAATCCGTCTTTAACATATAAAGTACCTTTATAGTTCGAGCATCATTTGTAAATCACTAAATGCTCAATCTTTGGCATCGGTTACATGAATTCATAGACGCCATGCAGGGCCATGCATGTTTTCAGAATATTTCACTATTTGATAGACGACTTAATATGGTTGATTCACCGGACTGACTTGCAAACGTAAAAGACCAGGACTAGATATTAGAGATTTACACGTGTACATCAACTAATATTGACCAACCCCAAAATCAAAACTAAATATCCAATATTTTGTATAATTAGTCTTTATGTTTGGGTTTATATAGCCGACCATAGCGATTTCAAAAGAGGCAGTGGCAACCAGTTAAGGGACCACTCTTAAAATTAAGGGGACAGGAGAATAATATATAATTGGATTCTCTAGTGAAAGCCTAATATTTAAAGAAACCCCTATTGATGGCGCCTCACAAAACTCTGGTTGTAGTAGAACAACTGACAGGTTTGATTAGGAGTGTCGTCTTTTGGTTGAACAACTTAGTCTATGAAGCACAAACTCGGTTTAAAATAGTAAGGAAACTTACGCTGTTATTGCTAGGAGAAACCCTGACCTTAATACCCGGTTCCACTTGTATTCAGGATCAATCTCGATGCAGTACTCGGAACATGATGTGCATATTTTGAGGGATAATTTTACGAAACTGTCATTAAGTAGCCGCGTTATGTTCAATCTTGTAAAATGTATCTGACGTAATATCTGTATTTTGGGATCCAGTCATGATATACTGTGTAGATCTCAACATGCAAATTTAATTAAATTTAATTTAATTTATTATATTTAATTTTATCTGGGATCCAAATGTGCTCAATAATATTACACGAGTTTGTTTGTACGTCGGTTAGACCTGGAATAGTTTTGACACCCAATTTTTCGCGGAATGCTCGACATATCATTAGATAGCTCGGCCGAAAATTGTGACCCCTTTGCGTGACGCAATGTACCTCGTCGATACAGATCAAAGCGATCGGTGGTAGTTGTTTTAGTATCGAACCAAATCCAATCATATTTTTGGCAGATAGTAAATCGCTTTTGGGGAGATGAGTTACACATACAGGTTGCCATTTGCAAATAATGAGTGTTTTATGAACACTTAACGGGTACAAAACCGCTGGCAATTATGATAACACAGTGATGTTGCACAACCTGTGCTCAGCGTGACTTAAGTCGAGACACCCGATAAAATATGCATGACTGTATTTTCTTATAGCTAGCACGGAAATTACTTGTGACCGCATAATCTTAATGCCCTGAACACCTCTTTGGGTCTATCAATCTAGCTACCATTTGGATTTGTATTTTCCAACATCAGGAATTGAATGGCCAATGAATACATTCCTGACCTCTGCAACATCTGGTTTTACCTCATGCAATGGATTATAGAGTATCAACTTATCTGGATTACCACCGTGCATTGTTACAATTTCCCTCGGCTATAAGAGTTAACTTGGGTAGCAGATAATCGCGCCGTTGACGTCCAGTAATTTTATTACCCATTTTGGGAGTTGCCGTGTTATCACTTCTTTTCCCACCAAAAGATGTATTCGATAGTAAACTACTGCGGTTACTTTTTGTTCTGAATTGGATTGGTCAAAGATGGTTAAATTAGACGAAAATAAACGATGATAAATTAGCAGTGGATAGCCGGGAAAGAGATACTCAATCCGCTTAAACAATGTCCATAATTACCAACGAATGATACCATAAGATTTATACGAACTATACAGGAACGGAAAGGAAGTTAACTAACTATTCGACTCATATTGTTTCAAAAAACTTAATTACGCCAGTTACGCTTTTAAACTATTGCTATCACCAACGATGTTTGAAGCGTAACCTCTCATGCCGTGTTAATTGAAATTTGAATAAAATTCAGATCTAGTGATTAAATAGAACTTATTGTGTCCCTGGAAACATCCGTTATGGGCCATATACGTATCAAACGATTTGAACTTATCTTGAAAGTAATTTCTATGGAAGATAAAAGAGAGTTGCAAGCTCAGTGGTTTCAGCCAGAAAATTGATTAAATCTATGGTTAGGAAGCATGCATGCTTTGTTAATATTACGCCGGATACTTGAAAGCTGAAGCATTCGATTAAAGCAAACAGAGCTTTTCGTAGGGGACAACTAAATTTGGTTGAATCTCACAACTGTTAAAACAAAAAACTGATATCCTACCTTCTATGGTATACACTGAACTATCTGGAGATACCAAACAAATTCTGGTGTTCGACAACATTCATCGTAATCTCACATTGGACACAAAGCTCAAAGAGACATCTTATTCCGACCATTATTGTATATTAAAATGATATTCGTGTGAGTGGAACCGTATGCTAATTATCTTAAAATCAAAAGATACAAAACAAAATATCTCATCATCTGGTTTAGGAACCAGAGCGCAATGGATTTTAGTAGTCGAAACTGCAAATTTCTCCTTATCACTAATCGATTATACTAATAGAGTAACAGCGAGGATATCAAGGACCAGCTTGAGTTAGGAAATCAGGCATTAGTCAACGTCCTCTTCTGAAATGAAAATAATGGATGTGTCAACAATGACCTGCTATCTAATGGCAAGTTTCAATTGTGATTGTAAACTAAGTTTGCCGTATTGACGACTTTCAAAGTATTGGATATATTCAGATCTGAAATAGCTTAGTCACCTGTGGTGGAGTTCTATTGCTTTTATGTTCATGTGATACAAATTCTACGAAATATGCAGACACTCATAACCACAAGGTTTAGCTCAATGTTAAAACCAATTATATAAATTATACCATTTAACTTCTTAATTTGTATTTGATAATATTAAGTTACAACACCCTTACAAAAATTTTGTAATAATGAAAACCGCCGATTGATAACACGCGTCTAGACATAATGACCACAAAGTTTTTAAGTTACAGTCGAACAAATTGCACACGTCAATATTTTATATTGTTGTTATTGGCCCACCAACCAAATAGCAATAAATAAATCAAACGCCAATTTCTTTATTTTTCATGAATAGTTTAGCTTTCGAAATCCAATTTGAAGTCCAAGAAACCAGTTCAGTTGATTACACGATTAGCCAACATAGTTTGTGTGCCCTCTACGATGTTATCAAACCCTTCCTTCCAGTAATTATGGTAACCCAATGGGTTCTAGTTCACATTGGAATCGAGTCAGGCCTTAAAAGGCCCATTTGGTAGGACCACGTATCGACAAGAAATAGACAGGCTCGGTTAGTTTAAAATTATAAGTATATTGAGACACCAGTTCTCCTTTAAGTAAAAAGCATTTCAGTATGACAGTTTATGCCGTATTACGCTAAAGAATGTGCTGTCTTTAAGCGATTACGATAGTACGATACAAATACTGTATACATCACCTCGGCAGCAGGTTAAAACTCATTAAGTCAATTTCAAACACAACTATTCATTCCAAACATAAAATATTTAGTAGATGTTACGTACCAGTATATAGTTTTCTAGTTCGTTCATATATCTAGATCTATATTGCGCTAGAAATCCAATAACATCAAAAAATATTTGCTACTATGTTGCTCTCCAACAGATAATATATCATTCTGCTTCTATATATTGTTGGCAGCACAAATAGTTTTCTTGTTAAATGTTTGCAGAACACAATATCGAATTAAAATTTGAAAACAAAACTATTCTCACTCCATCCAAATTGATAGCGTATATAGTAATGTTGAATGTTTTGGCATGATAATTGAAATTATATAGTATCCTGTTAATCTCAAACTATACAGGGTTACTCAAAACTACTTCCAGGAAAGAGTGATACTTCATGTTCTGATTACACTTGGCAACATAGAAAAACTGGAGTGCAGAACATATATCTCAGTATAATAGGTTGGCATGAAGCAATGCAATATACAGATGGTCTAAGCAAGACCCTCGCCAACATAATATATTGCATTGTACATAGTCTATAGATTCACAGATTTGTTACTTTTCGGAATAGACATTTCGCCTAGTACGATTTGAATATACCGTCTTGTATAATCCCTTGTAGACCACACCAATCAGTATTTAAGTTACATTTTTTATCAAATTGTACTATAGCACCGATACTCGTGAGTACTGGCAACCATTGAATACTGAATTTGAAATGTAAAACATCTGTTTTGATTCAGCAATAAATGACGGCCATTGAGATTTATCGAGATATGCATCTTATGTTATGTTTGAAAGAAGTTGAGTTTATTCATCCAGCTGGATTACCTCATCTGTAGTGCAAAACTTTCGGATAAAATAACGTTTTATAATGATGAAACCCAGTACCGTACTTAAACAGAATCTAAGAGAATTTTTTAGGGCGTTTGTCCAACTTGGCACAAATTCTATGAATATAAACTATTTGGAGTTCAACTGAACACGAAGCTATCAGTTAGTTCCTTGCTATGTCAAACCAATTTCAACAACACATGCAACTTTTGAAAAAGAAATGTTTTCAAAAGGTCTTTAAAAATCACGATTCTGTTACAACGAAATCAGCGTCAGAGGAAGCAGTATTTTTTACTCTATTTCGATTTTAGGAGCATAGAGCGTCAACTAGACCGAACAATCTATAACTCTATTTAGGGCTATTGCTTTTAGTTCCGCTCCCCCTCCCCCCATGATTGCCGAGTTGTTTCGCCTCGGTTAGCACCGTTCCCTACGCCATTGCTGGCCTTCCCACTTTCCCATTACTTTGCGGTTTCCACTCCAATGACATTCTTGTTATGTCATTGGACCTTTGCTTTAGTGTGTGTTCTATCCGTCTACATTTTCGCTTCTTAATTTTGCGCTCTATCTCGATTTGCTCGTCTGCCGCAGAATTTCTTCATTTGTGATAATGTTCGGCCAGAAACATTTGATTCTGAGGCATTTATTCAAAAATACCTGAAGTGTTTTGATTATCTTCTGCGTGTGTTTCCATGTTTCACAGCGATACAGCAGTACTGATTTTACACAGGTATCGAACGATACCTAAAACCGTAACATATACAAACGATTGCAGACTATCATTTATCTAAATTACAGAGTAGCCACGCGCAACCAAAATATCCTATGACACCCAACGCAATAATTAAATTCATATACAGCAAATTATTGTATCGACACATAAACTGCTCATCGAGTCAACCTTTTTTTATCACAACCGTGAAATTGTTATAAAAATTACAAGGATCTGCCATACACTAAGGAAGTACGGCATAACATAACGCTCTTTTGAAATGCAACCAACAAAAGAGAAGCAAAATTGGACGTCCAGCGTAACGTGGAAGCGAACAAATCGGCAAATGAAAGTACTATCACCTAACAGGGTTAAATATGTTGCAGTCTAGGACACACTCCTAAATTGAAGATAAAAGAGAAAACCACTTATGGTTTGACCGATAGTTCACATAAAATTACAAGAAGATGCCATATCAGTAAGGAGGGTTCATATTCGCATCTTTAGTATAATGGAATGGTGTACTGATTTTTAGAACACGTCAATCCAAAACTGTTAAAACAAACACTACAAGTAGGCAATTCATACATGTTACAATTATATAAGTATTGATTGTTTCGTGATATTCAAGGAACGCCAATATGTTGAAATCTTGAAATCAGTCCATGATTGATCTTGTACAGCATATAATTAATTGGTTCTAACGAGATCCATTTCTGAAAATGCCGAAAATCCTTTAATTTTTTAAGCTTAATCGACCTTGATATACAAGATCAGTATTATTGGTATCCAGCAGTATAAAGCATTGACCAACCACCATTTCGGATTTTCCTCTGTTCATAATACCACGATAGTTTTACCCAATATCAATAAATTAGCATATTGGGACGTTATGGTTATTTTCATCTAATAAGCAACTTTCAACAATGGCAGTATGAAAAGCACCTTACATTTCCACACAATCCTTTTCCACACGATCCTTTTACTTTTTGGATTTAGATCTTGGTATAAAATAAAACTTATTATTGATCATTTGAACTGATGTGGCAGCCTGTTTCCAGCCGTGTCTGTGTTGTTGATCCGAGTAGTATTTTGCAAGCCCCAGATTATGACGTTTCCCAGATAGCATCATAAACAATTTTTTATAAGTGTCTGGATGCCCGCATACATTATAAAAATGCCAAAGAAGTGTCGGTTTTTATTTTCAGTTTGATGAGTATTAGAGCTATGAGATTTGGTTAAAGCTTCTACGACCTAACGCTTCAACTTTTTTAAAATATTTGTGTATAGGAGGATAAATCTCATTATTTGTGCGTTCCCAAGAATCCTCGAACAAAAATGCTTCTTAGTAGTTATTAATTAATAGAATCTAGTTTAGCAGATAAACGTATCCTGACGGCCCGAAAATGACGTTTTAGCATGTGTAGAGTTTCCATTTCCGAAGGAGGTGGAGAGTAACAACTGAATTGGGTTAAAAAACTTACTAAATGGTTCCTTATTGTCCGTTTCCATAGGGAACCCTTGACAATTCTTTTTTGGCATATCGCAATGACCATCTGGCACAATGTTAAATTTACTCTTTTACTAAAATTTTTATTTTGAACCTGCATTCCTGTAATTTTAATCTCCATCTGGCCAGCTTTTCATTCTGTTTTCGGTTTAGATAATCTGTTATTGGGACGGTAATATTCAAATAGCTAATTATAACCTGCAGTATAACCTGCCATACCCAGAAAACTGTTTCTTCGGTTTATGAAAAAAATTCGTTATGTTGAGATACTAATTGATCGACAGAGACTATTGCTGCCTATAGTCATACGTTAGTCTGGGATAAATTGTTATAGAGTTATTCCCCAAATAAGGTCTAATTTACTCAGGTATTAAAGCTTAATTACATCCCACTTTAGTAGCATTTCTTTGGTTAACTTGATACTGACGTCGGTTTTGCTAAATAGTTATCGAATTCAATCAGAAGTTGGTCAACTCAACTTAACAGACAAATCCATTAGAAAAGGTTATACTTAAATCCTTATACAATCGTAAAGTGATAAAATAAAAATTATAATGCACACACAAATGGAATGGATCGGTCATACACTGAAGAAATTACCTAATGACAAATTCTTAAGGACCTTTGAAAACGAACCCACAAGGGAAAAGAAAAATTGGATGACTAACGCAACCTGAAAAAATGAACAAACCTAAAGTAGAAGTGAAATAAATCGGTAAATCATGGGTGGAAATGAAAACAATAGCACCCAACAGGGTTAGAGATCGTCCAGTCTATGAGACGCTCTATGAGACGCTCTATGCTTCTAAATTGAAGATAAAGTGTAATACCGGACAAATGCTTCATCAATAGTGCACAAATAAAAGCTGAGTATAATGGGAATGCGTACTGGTCTCAACAAGAATTCAAAAGCAAACCTGTAACGATATCGACTGCATTCTTAATAAAAACTAACATAATACAGGTAAGTTTGTGAATTACAAAACATTTGGAACAGTCCATCTCATGCTTACCAGATTAGACCTCAAAAGGAAATTAGAAAGTTAAACATTGTAGCTCGCACACAATATTATGGGGATATTATTAGGATATCGATTTATTTTAAGATTTATGAAGGAACATCGATATGTTCATCAGTCTGCACATTGTGTGAGGTACTTTGCACAACCTAAACGGATTTCCTACAGATTAACGAATAGTCAGTAATTGTAAACTACAGGTCGTATATCGAGATAGAGTTGAATTTGGTTTATCGAGTCAGCCAATCGATAATAGGCAGCGATAGGCGTCGTTGCCCTCCTTCAATAGCTGTCTGACTACTCGCTCACACCCAGCATCAATATACAATCGATTTTTATCAATTACAGGGCGGTGAGCGGGCGGAGAGAGTGACATAAATTATTTAATGATGTTTTTAAACATATTCAACTCACTATATCAAGATCATTTTATTGTTCTCCAGCAGTGTTAATGCTGGACGAAACGTAGTTAATTTTATACCGTGAGTTACTCAAGAAACATTCACTACCAGACATTTCACAAATAATACAAACGTAGTACCCTCGTAGTTTTATTCATTGGGTACAACTGAATTATCAAGAGCCTAGGGATTCATAGTTTTCAAACTGCAAAATCCGATAGTTCATTATATATACCTCTTCGGTTCGACTCTGATATAATTTATCTTCTATCAACTCTAAGCACTAAGCAACAATGATAGTTTAAAAGGGTCCTTAAGTTACGTAATCGTGCTTCCCAAACTTGGCTACGTCGAACCTGTTCATACTAAGTAATGCCCAGCTATTACAAAATTCTTTTAATGAATCACAGTTTGAATGAGATGAAAATCTGGCACAATGACATAATTACCATTTTGGTACTCTATTTTGAACCAAAATTTTTGAAGTTTTAAGCTCGATCGGGTCAGCATCGTTTGAGTTTTCATTTGGTTTTCGTTTGATATAATCGTTATTGGGGATGTAATGCCCAAATAGTTCATTATAAACCCCCGACACAAGCCAATCATAACCAGAAAACGTAGTATGTCTTTCACACTAATGTATAGACAAGAATTGAGTCTACATTACTTGGGTATGGTTTAAGACCGGATTGTTTCACTGTATATCCAAATAAATTTGCTTCACTATGGGGTTCCTTTTATTGAGGTTTAATGTAAGGCCAACTGTTCGAAACAATTATGTTTGAAATGATCATGCAATGTTACTATGGGCGTATCCAGCACGTTGAGATCTGCTTATTAGATATTCTACAATGTAGAATAGTCTCAATTGTAGATAATTTAGTGTGCTGAATGTAAAATCTATATTTTATTTTGGGTTTAGGTCTTAACTAAGCTGTCAATCAGAGCTGTCATATAAAACACATATTATTCTATTACACATATTAATTTCACATTTATAAGCGTTCATTGCGAATTTACGATTGATTTTCGTTCTTTATATTTAAATTAATGAATTGTTTCTTCTGTACTTCACCAATATAGCTGTCAAAAAATGCCAGAGACTCAAACCATAAAATATCTACGAAATGTAGATATAAATTTCATATCTCACTAAAAAGTGAGATTTTCTACATTTTTTTAGTAAGATATTTTGCATCCAGTACATTAAGATGTGAGATATCTACATTTTTTAGTGAGATTTCAGCGTGCTGGATACGCCCTTATATTGAGCTTTTAGCAAAATCTAGGTAAAGTTTAGATTTTTCATTCGGTTTTTGAACTAAAGTTGGTCAACCAAATAGGTTGATGAGCTGTGACTTACTTTTGTGACCACATGCTAGCATCCATATACGTGGTTGAGGATATATTTATTTGTATCTTCAAGGGGTGGTATATTATTTACGGTTTATTTGAGAAGTTTCCCGAAAATTGATACCTATACGTAAAGTAAACCTATGCCGGTATTTAATTTGGCAAATATATTCTGTCGAAATCACTGACATCAATCAACATCGACTTTATATGGATATTTTACTCAGATTTATGATGAAAGTTCGTTGTGTTATAATATTAACACTTTGGCGGCCAATGTTGTGATGAGCATACTCTCTAAATTCCACCCAATCATGTCAATGTTGTTCTAGCCCTTTTCCTACCAGAAATATAATGAGTACAATATTAGTCTTACACGCACAAACGTATGGGCAAATAGCCGCATCGTGTAAATGAATTAACTGACTTAAATTTCGTCGTTTCCTTAACCCAACCCACACAAAAATGAACTTACTCGAATGTCAATAGTGAATAATTTTACAAATATCAATCTTAAACCGTCTAACACAAACGTGTATGTAATACATTTTTTGAAACGATTCAATATTAGTTTAGTTTCAATACTAGTATAATAATGTTTAGTGAATTTTGGTTCCATCTATTGTCAAAATAAATGTGCAATCTGAATTGTCAAAAAAAAAAATTGTAAAATAAATTCAACGATCATTTTTAAACGCGAAAAAATAGTGTTGTATGAGGACCGTTCAGGTGGCGCAGTGGTTAAAGCTGTGGCGATTGAAGCGGGAGGTACCGGGTTCGAATCCCGATCAGGGGCAAGATGCAAAATGGGGTTTTCACCATCGATCGTTTGGGCGAAGCGATCGGTGGTGTAAAAATGAACATATCTGGATCCCCTGTCGTGTTAGAATTGTTGGGCCGACCCATCGTCCATGTCTCAGTACTATAGGCTGACATTGAGCTATGCAATGCGCAGATGGTTCTACGAAAATCAAACCTATAGCCGTATATAGAGTGGTATCACAATGGACCAATCGCAATGGACCAATGCGATAGCAGCCACATCAACATAACATAACATATGAGGATCGTCCGTATAAAAGTAAGTACTTTGAATTAAATAAAAAAAAGGATTATTTAAATAATTTTATTATTTAGAATTGAAGACTAAATATTATATTTGTTGTTAATTACACTTTAAAATAATTAAATTGATTAAAAGTGGTTACAAAACAGTTCCAAATATTGACTATTGTGTGTTTTGAACATTAACAAAAAGTTATAAAAAAAATTCGCGGTTTTTTAAGTAATTTTTTTTAGTTTTGTACAAAAAAGGCAAGTGGTTGATCGACCAGGATAAGTTACGTGAATTGTTAGAGACATCTGAATCTGATTCAGGCGATGACGTAATGTTGGATAATGAATTAGTTCATTTTGATGATAATTCTGATGACCCCACTGCTGATAATGATACTCTTATTCAGGAAAACGAAACTGGGCTAGATGGCAGCACTCAACCAATTGTACCAATTTTGTAATAACCACGTCTGCTGGACTGATCTATTAAGGGGACAAAACGGATTTAGGCGATAGAATTTTGGGCTTGGGTCCAGCCGCAGAAATGCATTTACTTAAATATGTACCAAAGGGAAGTTTTGTTTACTTTTACCGATATTTTACGACAATGCATCTACTATATAGTCTTCTTGACTTGGGATTTCGAGCAACAGGTAAATGTTTACTACATTATATTTCCTGCGTATACTATTTTTTTTTTGTTTTAGGAACGATAATGACAAATCGATTGAAATATATCAAATTTAAAAATGATACACTTATGGAACGAGGTGAGACCCAAGAATTTGTCCATAGTAGTGACATCATAAAATTGTTGGAATGAAATGGAAAAATACGAAATTCGTAACCGCACTGTCTTCTATAGCAGGATCAAACCCAACTAGTATTGTGAAACGTTGGAATAAAAAAGCCAAAAGTAATCAAGACGTTACATTACCCTCTGGCAATTTCTCAGTACAACAAACACATGGGTGGCGTAGATTTAGTTGACCAGATGATGGAATACTACAGAACGTTCATTAACACCAAAAAAAAGGTATTTCTTTATGGAATTACGTTCCATTCAGTATTAAGGGTTTAAGATCTGCCGATACGTTTAAATCGAAGTTTCTTGAATGGCGAGCCTGTATGACAATATAATTAGTTTAAAGTTAATTGTTAAGGTTGTTTTTATATATTGTCTAATCCCTGCTGCTTATCCCATTGTAAATGAGCTTGTACTCAAAATGGGATGAGCATGCATGGTGTTGACTTTTTGCACTAAAAAAATTTAAGAGGTTTTTGTGCCTAATGGAAGTAATAATTTTTTACATGTTACTTCCATATGCGCTTTTCCTTCTTAATCAAAATAATAAGCAATATACAAATAAATAAATAAATATGAAATCACTAACATCAATCAGCATCGACTATATGTGGATGTTTTACTCAGGTTTATGATGAATGTTCGATGTGTTGAAATATTAACACTTTGGCGGCCAATGTTGTAATGCGCATACACTCTAAATTCCACCCAACCATGCTAATGCTGTTCTAGACATACATTCCAAATTCACACTTGCATAGAAACACATACTGTAGAATGTGTTGAGAACAACACTGTATGTATGTCAGGAACAACATTGGTGAGGTTGGATCGCATTTAGAATGTATGTCTACAACATCACTGGCATAGTAAGATGGTATTTTGGATGTATGTCTATAACAAAACAATGGCACAGGATAACAGAATTTCGAATGTATGTCTAGAACAAAATTGGCATGGTTGGGTGGAATTTATAATGCGCATTACAACATTGGAAGCCAAAGTGTTAATTGATCGTATAGACTCTATTACTGCCGAAATCCTCAATTCATCACAGGATTCAGTAACTATACATGGTTAAATATTAATCTGGGATAAATTCTTTAGTAGATCGTTAGATTAATTTCCGAACAAAGTCTAATTTACTCAGGTATTAATGCATTTAGTTTGAATAAGGGTGCATTTTCATTCCAGTGTGGCACAAACGAAATGGTGAGGATATGTCTAATGAATTAGACTTACACAAGCAGTGGTCTCAATATTTTAATGTATCAAGAGGTACAATAATTCAAATTATGAACAAACCAAAGCTCTCAAATTATAACAGGTTACCCCTAACACAAATCTAGCCGAAACAGCTAAAAAGCTTTAAATCTAAATTACGAAAAACACTGTACTTCCTATACTTTCTCATATATCGCACATTCTATTTTGATAACCTGTATCAACACAGTCCCATATCCCCCTTTAGAGCTTTGATAAATTATTTATCTTAACCTGTTTAAATAAAACATTTTATTTACGGTCCTAGTATCGAACACATAAATAATCTCAACATTATTTTGTCATTTCGTAGAAACAACCCTCGATATGCGCAAACATTGAAAACCCCACTTTCAATTTTCCCCATTAAACTGTCGAAATTTTTCAATAAAATGTTCATAAAGTTTGAGGATTTCCTCTTTAGTGGCACACACACACACACATATATACACATACGAGTATACAAGACTAAGACAAGAAGACACAAATTGAACCAAAGTACAAATAATATTCTTAGATTTTCATCTTGAGATTAATGGAATGTATCAAACGTTTCAACATTAAAATCATAAAAATAACATAAATATGATTTATGATTTAAAACGTTCATCCACACAAGGTGTACGTTTTATGCTATATACATATATACATGATGAACGATGAGATCGAATGATGATGATGATTCAATGAATCGATTAATTTACATAAAACCATTTGTTGTTGTTTTTTTGCTATCAATTTGCCAATTCGCTAGAACATATGCTGATTTATTGCGTATGTGAAGACAATAAACTTTAAGTATCTACACATAATTTATACAACATCAATCACAAAATGTGTGCCAAATTAATTTATGACTATGGCAATTCAAGATAATTTTGAGAATAATATTCGAGATGTGAAGATTATGTCATTTGGCTTAATTATTGTTGATGTGAAACGTCATCTTAATAACACGACATGGTAAATTGGAAATAGAAAGCGCGATGATGATTTTGACGGTCATTGTCACTCACTATGTATTATACAACACTTATCGAATTTTGTCGTTTACGTTTTATGTAACGTGATTCCGATTTATATTCATTTATATCGTAGTTACTCGTATGTGTGATTTATGACTTAGTGTCGTTCGTCATAGATAATAGCGGATAGTTAAATAATTTATGATGCGAAGACTAGAGCTAATCAAGGTTTCTCGATTCATTGAAAAATTGAAATAGATAAAACGGTGTAGTTTGTCAATAAAATAGTTTGTTGGTTTGGAAATACTCATATACACCAATCACACGCTTTACGAAGTCTTCTTTTCAACGAAGTTTCGCTATAACGTAGGTTACGTTAGGTTGAGTGGCTGCTTCAGCACACTTAGACCGGCGACAATTCCATAGCGTAATAAGTCTTGCTCCTTACAGTTTTCAGATCAGAGAGGCAGTCCATTAAGAACTTACCCAAATATTTATGTTGTGTGCCAAAGCTGGGCATGAGTATAGGAGGTGAACTACAGTCTCTTCCCCTCCTCGTCCATACCAATTCTGCAAAAGTCATTAACTTCTTGACCTAGCCTCCTCGCATGTTTTCCAAGAATGCAGTGTTCTGTGAGTATCCCCACGATCATTTTAAGTGCACGTCTTCCTAGGGAGATAAGTGTCTTTGAGCGTTTCAAGTCTAGCTTTGGCTAGACTTGCCTTGCTACTCTACATGAGAGGATGTTCGTCCACCTATCGTTCGCTGAGGCTACCGCCTCCTTTTTAAGCATAGTCTTGAGTGCTTTAATGGGTCTCCCCAACTTTGCCCTTTCCGGTAGCAGTTGAAGAGTTGTACCATGCTTCGCTAGTTTAGAAAAAAAAATTAGTCTCTGCAAGTCTTAAGGGAAGCAAATAGTTTAACAAAAAGGTTGGATATTCTGCGCCGTTTGGAAGCAGGACCAAAATAAGGAATAATTGCAGCAATTTGAGGACTTGTACCATCTACAATTGCACAGTCCGCATCAGCAGCTCCGGGAAGTGCTACTAAATTAACTCGCAATAGAAGTGCTATAATGGAAAAGATGTATGCCACGAACTTCACAATATAAAACTAAAGGAATTGATCCAGCCAGTAGCAATACTGTCGCTGCTTGTGAATACCCATCTATTCTAAAAAAATTGTATTAAAAATCGTGGATGAGACTGATTTATTGCGAGAGAAGAAAACTCAACATCTGAGTATAAATTGGCTAAATACACTGTTGATTTACTTACCAGAAAATCCTTTTAAAGGATGTGATAAGACACGATTACCGATTATTTGAAAATGTAATAAGAAAGTTTGGATGACATCAAGTGGTTTAAACACTACTTTTGCCCTTCGGTAAAGTTTTATCTTGAACAGAAAAGTTTTTGCTTTTGTTGGACCATGCTCCCGGACATCCGATTAATTTATTTGGCTTATCTGTATGGGTAGAATATTTACCAAAGAATACTAGGCTTTAATCCAGCCAGTCGATCAAGGAGCAATTTCTACTTTTAGGGCTTATTACTTTAGAAGGACTTCCAAACAATTGATTGAAGCAACTTATGGCCAAGATATGGTTTCAATTCAAGATGGTTGGAAAACCTATAATATTCGGGATGCTGTATATTGTTAATATTGGGCGTTCACGTTGGAAAATGTTTGGAAAAAATATTTGGTCTGACAAGATGATGTTCATGCTATGGGTCTTCGAGGAAGTTGTTATACTTGAAAATTAACTTGGGGTTACAGCATTAGAAGAATCTGATATTATAGACTTGACAGTTATTCAGATGAAGTTTTGATACAGCTGGAACAAAATCTACTACAAGAAAAGTGTGAGAAAGAAAACGAAAATAATATTGAAAAAGCTCAGCTACGCCTCACGACCTAGGACTTATCTTTGTTTTTGGATAACGAAAGTTTTCTTTAATTTAAATGATTTTTTATAACCCTTCTTAATTAGAATTCTTGGTTTATAATATCAATAGTTAAAATAAAAATTCACTTAACGAAATTTACGTTCCAACTTTTGGAAACGAAATGATTCGTTAAGCGAGGGATTGGTGTAGTGTAGATGTATTTCTACATATATCTTATGTATATCTGGGTTTGGAAATTTCATTCGATTAAGTAAAAAATTAAAACTTAAATAAATGTCTTGAGTTACTCGCATTGGTTATATCAGGCAGGTGAAATCAGCCCAGACTGATATCAATATAAACTTTCATCAGGCAACACCTCAATTATAATTACATCCTCGCCCAGAGTTTATTGTTATAACGCATAAAATAAAACACTCAAGCCCAGAAAATCTATTGGTTCTGAGATTACTTAGAAACTTAAGTTATAGCGAAAACCTCAACATACACATTGTTATGATATTAACAGTAGAGTTAGCTGACACAATGTCCTATTGAATGACATACCACTCATATTTGGGCCAGAACTTTCTAAGTAATCACAGAAGAAATAAATCTTCTGGGTTTGAGTGTTTTTTATTGGAGTGTTATAATAAACTCTGGGTGGAGATGAAATTGAGGATTCCGGAATTCTGATTGGACATGACACCACTTTGCATTTCTCAGGCAACATTTTCTTCCACCTTTCACTTTGCACTTATTAAATAAGGACAAAACCATAGTTCAATATAATTTATTTCAGAAAATGGTTAAATCCGTGTCCCGAATGGCAGTCGACAAGGAATTGTCTGGTGCATTCAGTAGCTCATTGCTGAGCTGTTGTACGCCTATGACCATTCACACTTTTTCCGTCTTTTTAAATTTATTAAGCTTTCATTCTAGCAAGAAAACTTTCTTAATTGTACAGGGTATCCCAATAGCTCGTTCAGATTTGACATATTGATTATTTTAGCTCTGGCAACACTAATTTCATTCTTTCTTTGCAGAAACTCAGTATATTATTTCTAGTTGACAAAATGAGTCATTGAATTCTTCAACAAAAAGTTGAAATGTTAGAAATTTACTTCCCCAACAAAGGTTCGAAATGGGAAATATCATTTTGCAGTGGCCAAAAATGTGCTCCAACGGCCGAAAACTTCAATTCGGTATCGCGCATCGGAAATGAACATCAGCCGGTCTTCCATGCAACGAATTCTGCGTAAAGATCTTTGTTTGTGACCCTGTAAAGTTCAATTGGAAAATTCACAAGAATATGTGGAGAAGCCAATGCATCAATGTGGAGAAGCCAATGCCAATGCTAAACATAAAATTCTGCTCGCTAAACAATAACTACTCGTTTTTTGGCGAGATACAGTCTACTTCTAGATATTAGTCATGAAGTTGATTGCCAGTTTAAGCAGAGACCTATGTTAGACAAGCGCGCACGCTTCAATGCCAGGCTATACTTAAAAATCAAAGATAAGGTGGAAATAATTCAATGCCACTAGGGTCCACGGTTCAAGGTTATACTTAAATTGTGTAAATATGGAAAAAAAGATAAGTGTTTAAACATAATGATTTATCAGGTGGGGTGATAAAAAAGTGACTTATCAAAACAGCACTGAGTCTTTGTTATGGTAAAGATTTTTTTTCAACAACACCGCGGTTTCACACAAATATCCATTCAGTGCAGAAACTAGTTCTGCTAATTCATCAAATTTTTGAGAGGCGATCATTGAGCAGTGCTAGTTTTGTAGTTCGGAGCACACTCCTCGCTAATTGATTCAAATCATTTCCGTTGTTTCACGTTCCATATTTTACGGTTAAATCTATTCCTGATCTTTCACTTGTGCGCGCGAGACGTTTCGGCTAGTCCAAGACCTTAATCGTTTTCTTCGCTTCCATTTTACGACAAATCTGTATCTTTTTCGCTTTTTATTTATACAATGAATAGATAGATGATCATCACTATAAATATTCGATCCACGGCTGATTCACATAATTGATTTGCCTGTGGTGAAATTTTATATGGTGAAAGTTTTACGAGATATAAATTCACGTTTCGACCATCTATAACTAAGCTGTAGTGTTCCAATGAATACCAATGTGAAATGGCCATAAGACATTTGCACTAATATGATAAAGATAGGAACAAGCAACCGAGCCATTCTGCAAATAGTTCAAGAATAAACCTTCGGTACTTTAAATCCGTATGCCTACTCCATAAGTAAAACACTGGAACACTAAGATAAAATCGATTGAGTATGATTTTTTCCCAAAGCGACGGTTATAATACAGGTATAATAGAGTGGAATTACCATATCATGAAAGCGTGACGCTCCAACTACTTCCAAGACCACACATGCGTGAATTTGGACATATTTTAACAAATGTGGAAGTGAGCCTACATAATTCAATTGACTCCTGAATTTAGTGCCTGGAAAAGTTAGTGAGAAAGGTAAAAATGAAAGGAAGTTACGTTAATTTTGCGGATTGACCGGATTTTATTTATGATTATGTGCTTACGTTAAAATAATGACGAGAATAAATGACGCAAACGTTACAGTAACGGTAAGGTGGATAATAATAGCTATTTGTTATATTTCGATTAATATAAGTACATACATCTCAGAAAGCACATGCAGTTTGCCCAAAAGTTGTAAGAAACTTATAAACGTTGTTAAACGGGTGATCAAACCTAAGTTGAATGTCCACCATTGTATAGCTAAAATAGCAGGAAAGGATACAACATATATATGACGTGGCGAAGTGTTTTAAGGTAAGAGAGGAATTTGTATATAATAAACTTTGAACTAATTGGAGTATTTGATCATTGATTTCATGGCAAATCGTCAATTGAGTGATGACCAGGGCTGTATTTCGAATCGATGTATATAGAGGCCATTATAGAGTATAGAGTTATGATTGAAGTATAAAGTAATGAATAAGTATATAGAGTAATGATTGAAGGATTTGAGTGCCCACAGAACTGTAACTCTATTATTAGCATTACAAAGCAGATTAATTAGATGTTTTCAGTCCTTAGCTAGCTTTAAAATTTGAGAATGCTTGAAAACCTACACACAACGATTTAACGATCAACGATCATATACAGGGTGTCCACCGGTAAGGTATACTACTTTGTTTGTTTATAATTTTTGATTAAATGAAAGAGAATGGATCTTATATTGATAAATGTTTGGAATTGTATTTGAATTGAATTATGTATGGAATACAGATAAATGTTCAACTCTGTTAGCCTCACAAATGCGAGTACAATACACGCGGTATTTCATTAATTTCATCACGAATATTTTGTTTGAGTTGCTCAAGCGTTTCTGGTTTGTTTGCATAAGCCTTGGTTTTCAGATATCACAAAAAGAAGTCCGGAGCAGTAAAATCAGGCGACCGTGGAGGCCAATCAACATCACCATTTAGGAAATAACTTATGGTGGAAAGAGGTCACGCAATAGCTCCATTGTAATCGTGGCTGTATGAGATGTAGCACCGTCTTGTTGATACCACATGTTAATCAAGCCCAAAGCATGCAGTTGTGGCGTTAAAAAGGTATCACGATATCGCTCTCCATTTACAGTTACCGTTACGCCGTTTTCATTTTCAAAGAAGTAAGGTCCAATGATTCCTCCTGACTAAATTACACTGATGTACTGATGAATAATTTGAGGGTTTTCTATTGCCCAGAACCGACTATTCTATTTATTCAGATATCCATTCAAATGAAAATGTACCTCGTCACTCATTATGATTTTTTTCATGAAAACCGGAGTTGTCATGGACGAGCTGTTACATCCTATTGGCATATGTACGGTGACGTAAATGGTCTTGTGGAAAAAGCTCCTTTGTCAATTGAATCTTAAATGGAAACAAAAGCAAATCCTTGTTTGTTTTAGCCGATCTTGCAGTATACGTTGTGGCCCATGCTTGGGCCTATCACCTACAGTCCCTCTTTCTTCGAAATCGTTCACTACACGATAAATAGTGCGTTTTGTTGGCACGTTGTTTCTCCCAAAAATTTCCCGTAACTTTCTCATCGTCACAGTAATCGATGATTGATTTTGATAAAATGTTGTAACGATTAAAACTCGTTGGTTTATCGAATATTTTTCCATAATAAATTTTCTACGGGTCTACTTTACGACTGCCAAATATGAACTGTCAAGACTAACGTTTACCAAAATGGCGGCAAAACAAAGTAGTATACCTTCCCGGCGGACACCCTGTAGAACAGTAGGTTCCGAAACCAAAGTTAAGTGCAATACACCAGTGTTAAATGAAAAACATTCGAAAAACAAGCGATTAATACAACATTTTGGTAGGTTGAACGCTTTTTGAGCAGCATAGATCAATCAAAAATTCGGACTTACTGTCTAAGTAAACTCGTGGGTATAACAAACAGAGCCAACATACAGCCAATGATGGATTTGTTCAGACAAAATAATCAGATGTATACTGTTAGATACTGTTAGAACAAGACTGTCGATATATCGCTGGAAAGTGAAGTCAATACTGCATTTCACTAGCCAGTCAATCATCAAAAACCAAACCAGAGGCGAAAGCACACCTCCCTAAGGACTACTTTTCGTGATGTTTACATAAATATGAAAATATTTGCACCATTATGTACCCCAATTCAGCAGACTAAACACCTTTCGATATAATGGTTTACATGACTGGAATATAGGTTTAATATTTTAAAATCAATAAATTTTGAACCATATGTTACTGTAACTATATGTATATACAAATATTTTCTAAAATAAATAATAATAATTTTATATAAAATGATAGCAAATTTAATTAAATTTCTAAAGTTCGATTTATAGTTTTTAAAGTATTGAATATTGGATTGTGAATTTCATTTTTCCGATACCGTCTCGAGTACATATATGATATATGATTTGCTCGAGTTGAATTGCAACCAAACTGATCCTTATTAAATTTCCTTATTTGGTTTTTTTGTGAGGTGAGTTGAGAATGATTTTCCCGGTATACTGGTACAAACAACCCCAATTATTTATTATTTTTTTATAAATTATTAAGGATGGATGGAAAGACCTTTTTGTAATTAGATATTCCAATTACTTGTCGCCTCTTACAAATAAGCGTTTCCTATGAGATTACATAATTTCAGGTGGCGAGCAACAATTCCCTTTCTAAAGGGTGTTACAATAAAAGCTTCCTGAAGTTTTATGTGATATAAAATGAATTAAAATCAATTTAATAAACAAAAATTGTATTTGTAACGTAAATGACCTACTTTTCAAAAAATTGCTTCCAAATCCACCTCTTCGGAGGTTGGCCTAAAGGATTCTGGGGTGGGCTTATCATTGTGTAACCCATTTGGACGAAGTACCGAACTGCAGTGATCACCAAAATCTTCAACTGAAAATATATTTGAGTACAAAAAAGAAACCGCCGAGCTCCGCGAACAACTGAGAGAAATAAAGGAATACACTGCTAAATTGAAAGAAGAATTTATAATCTTAATGAAAGAAAATTAATAACTTAACAAAGCTGTACAAACACCTGTAGTACTTGAAGCGACACCTAAACCTATAATCGAGGATGTCTGTGATTCATTCCTTACTGACGAAGAAGAACGTTCTAGCCAGATAATATTTAAAAAACAACTGAGTTTTGACTATAACAGCCATCTAAACCAAAATAGAAAGTACCTTCACCAATTAGCATCGTTGGAATATATAATTATTCCACTATACAATCGATTATGAAATCGGTTACGACAGTTGAGTATAAAATCGCATCTCATATAAGCATTGGAGTCTGGAAAATTAATGTGACGGACACTAACACCTATAGAGCTATGAAGCTTTATTCCAAAGGATATAAGTTTTCCTATGAGGACAAGAATAATCGTCCAATAAAGGTTATGGCTAGGGGCCTTAACCCAACCTGCGCTAAAGAGGAAATTATCGAAGAACTCAAACAACAGGATCATCAAATACAAAATGCCGTCAAATACAAAATACAAAATACAAACATCATAAAAATCGAACCCGAACAAGGACTTCAAATCAAGAAAATAGGGCTTCCACTATTTATGCTTACTTGCAATCACATGAGAGTTAAAATAGAGCCATTGAAAAAAAGAGCGGTCGTAGTACAAAAAATGTCAAGGTTTACTCAGAAATATTGCCAAAGAGATACTAGATGCGTTAGGTGTGCTGGTAAACATCACGCTTAAGTATACACGGTTGATAAAGATGTTCTTCCAAAATGTATTTATTGCTTACAGCCACATCCGGTAAATTATAGAGGATGTGAAATAGCTAAGGAGCTACATAGATTAAGAGATAAATCGCGAAAGCATAATCCAGATATACCGGAAAAAACTAATCAGAATTGCACCAAAGAGGAACCAAATAAAACTGGATAACGGAAACTTTACTCATAATTTCAAGGAGCACTGACGATACAACCGTGCTTCAAAAGATACTATAAGGATGGAAGCGCTTAACATCTTATATAGATCTTAAAATTGAAGAAGAATTTATGCAAGTAGTCACAATAAAAGATGCTGTTAAAGTTAGCCGAAAGTTTCCAGCCGAAAAAATAAAAAAATCGATAATGCAGATTGTGTCTTTGCTATTCCAGCCGAAAGTTAAAAATTGTATATTTTTTTGATTGATTTCTAACCGAAAATTTTTCTCCGACATTTTCCAGCCAAAAAAAAATTGATGCTACGAAAAATTATCAAACTAACGAAAAAAAACTTATATTAAAACTAATTAAAATACTCATAAGCAATAATGTTTAAACTCAGAAATCTCTATAAAATCAACCTCTAGAGTGTTATGGCTGGATATAAGATTATTTTAAGCGGTTTGCCAATGGCTATCAGTGGAAAAAAATTTGGGTCAATTTTCATGTGGGGAGTCCGGGAAAATTCGATTCATTGAATCCTTAGGGCAAACTTCTAAAATCTCTATCAAATCACCCTTTAAAGTGTTATGGCTGGATATAAGTTTATTTTAAGCGGTTTGCCAATGGCTATCAGTGGAAAAAAATTTGGGTCAAGTTTCATGTGGGGAGTCCGGGAAAATTCGATTCATTGAACCCGTAGTGCAAACTTCTAAAATCTCTATAAAATCAACCTCTAGAGTGTTATGCAGTGTTGTGCCGTATTTTCCCGGACTCCCCACATGAAACTTGACCCAAATTTTTTTCCACTGATAGCCATTGGCAAACCACTTAAAATAAATGTATATCCAGCCATAACACTCTAGAGGCTGATTTTATAGAGATTTTAGAAGTTTGCACTACGGGATGGGTTCAATGAATCGAATTTTCCCGGACTCCCCACATGAAACTTGACCCAAATTTTTTTCCACTGATAGCCATTGGCAAACCGCTTAAAATAAACTTATATCCAGCCATAACACTCTAGAGGTTGATTTTATAGAGAATTTAGAAGTTTGCACTACGAGTTCAATGAATCGAATTTTCCCGGACTCCCCACATAAAATTTGACCCAAATTTTTTTCCACTGATAGCCATTGGAAACCACTTAAAATTAACTTATATCCAGCCATAACACTTTAGAAGTTGATTTTATAGAGATTTTAGAAGTTTGCACTACGGGTTCAACGAATCGAATTTTCCCGGACTCCCCACATGAAACTTGACCCAAATTTTTTTCCAGTGATAGCCATTGGCAAGCCGCTTAAAATAAACTATATCCAGTCATAACACTCTAGAGGTTGATTTTATAGAGAATTTAGAAGTTTGCACTAGGGGTTCAATGAATCGAATTTTCCCGGACTCCCCACATGAAACATGACCCAAATTTTTTTCGTCTGATAGCCATTGGCAAACCGCTTAAAATAAACTTATATCCAGCCATAACACTCTAGAGGTTGATTTTATAGAGATTTTAGAAGTTTGCACTACGGGTTCAACGAATCGAATTTTCCCGGACTCCCCACAAAAAACTTGACCCAAATTTTTTTCCACTGATAGCCATTGGCAAACCACTTAAAATAATCTTATATCCAGCCATAACAGTCTAGAGGTTGATTTTATAGAGATTTTAGAAGTTTGCACTACGAGTTCAATGAATCGAATTTTCCCGGACTCCCCACATAAAACTTGACCCAAGTTTTTTTCCACTGATAGCCATTGGCAAACCACTTAAAATAAACTTATATCCAGCCATAACACTTTAGAAGTTGATTTTATAGAGATTTTAGAAGTTTGCACTACGAGTTGAATGAATCGAATTTTCCCGGACTCCCCACATAAAACTTGACCCAAATTTTTTTCCACTGATAGCCATTGGCAAACCACTTAAAATTAACTTATATCCAGCCATAACACTTTAGAAGTTGATTTTATAGAGATTTTAGAAGTTTGCACTACGGGTTCAACGAATCGAATTTTCCCGGACTCCCCACATGAAACTTGACCCAAATTTTTTTCCTCTGATAGCCATTGGCAAACCACTTAAAATAATCTTATATCCAGCCATAACAGTCTAGAGGTTGATTTTATAGAGATTTCTGAGTTTAAACATTATTGCATATGAGTATTTTTATTAGTTTTAATATAAGTGTTTTTCCGTTAGTTTGACAATTTTTCGTAGCATCAATTTTTTTTTGGCTGGAAAAAGTCGGAGAAAAATTTTCGGATAGAAATCAATCCAAAAAATATACAGTTTTTAACTTTCGGCTGGAATAGCAAAGGCACAATCTGCATTATCGATTTTTTTATTGTTTCGGCTGGAAACTTTCGGCTAACTTTAATAGCATCAATAAAAGTATATATAAATAAGAACAAAAAATTTAGCGTATTGTCAATATGTGGCGCTCCAAGATATAATCTATTAAAGGAAGACTATTGCACATTATTTAAATCACTTGGATCTTGTTTCACAATCGGAGGTGATTTTAACGCAAAGAATACATACAGGGGATGAAAAGTAACCTCTAGAAAAGAAATAGAGTTGTTTCCAGCAGGACAACAATGCAGCTGCGAGTTTCACTCCGGCGATCAACCAACCATTTACCCAATCTTATAAACTTCTTTGTCACCAAAGGTATAGACGATAATTACATAAACCTAGAAAGCGGCGACGAGATTATGTCAGATCACACACCTATTATTATGACAATCAGTGCAACGATTGTTAAGAAAACTAGTCCACCAAAATTACAGAAGCTAAATTTCAGAATTGGTAGCAGCAAAACGAAAATCAAGAAGGCAAGGGAACCGAGTGCCTGAAAATAGATAAACTACTCTAAACTTTTTTTCCAACAAACAAAAGCTGCGAATTAAAGAAATCAAAAATGAAGCCATTAATAAATACCTAAGTAGCCTGTCTGGGGAAAAAGATACCGATAAGATACTCCCTTTGGAAAACAACAAAAATGTTAAAACGACCTAAACTTCAAATGCCTCCAGTTAGAAACGACGGTGGAACTTGGGCTATAAGCGCAAAGCAGAAAGGAACATTATTTGCAACTCACCTTGAAAACACGTTCCAGGCTAGACTAACCGTAGATGAAAACATACCATCAGTACATAAAGTGGATAACTATAATATAGCTCCTGTGACAGTGCAAGAATCAAAACATACCAAAGTGCAAAGAAATCTCCAAGATATGACTTAATTACAGGACAAATAATAAAAACCCGACACGAAAGCTACTCTAAATAATTAACGCAGTATTCCGACTTAAACACGTCCCAAATCAATGGAAAGTCGCTGAAGTAATCATGATATACCCAAACCAAACAAACCATTAAATGTCAAAAACTCGTATAGGCCGATTTTCTTACCCTCAATAATTTCAAAAATATTCGAGAAATTGTTCTAGTATTTTTTTGGATGTAGCCACAGGCTTTCGATAAAGTTTGGCATACAGACTTGGCATACAAATTAAAACGAGATTTACTTAATTTTATAAAATACTAGATTCTTACATAGCTAACCGGCACTTCCGTGTTAAACTAGAAGGTGAATACTCGGAAATGAAAAAAATATCAGCAGGAGAACCGCAAGGTAGCGTTCTGGGACCAACTTTATATGTACTATACACCCCTGATCTGCCAACGATAGAAGCAACGGTTGCAGATGATACTGCCATTTTAGCAGTTGCTGATAACATAGAAGAATCCACAAGCAAATTGCAAAGAGGGACTAATATGGTCAACACTTGGACGAATGTTCATAGTAAATTTCACCAATTAAAAGGTTGATTGGATACCAGTAGAACTGAACTCTCAGCAAACTCCATATGCAAACACAATTCCATATGTACAAAGCAAACAAACGTCATCCAGTCATTCTAGCTCAAATGAACTGAATGTTGGATGACAAAAAATCCAGTGAGAAGACTGCGAAGGAAGAAACGCAAGAGTTTGAGAATGGCAAAGAATTGATTGATTGCAGTCTTCACGTACACTTTTAGCTACAGCAGCAATGCACATTAAATCGACTTGTACGCACTCTATACTAGCAACAATGGGCTTAAGATACTTGCTATTATAATAATACCACTTCAAGTTTGGGCTTCATTATTGTGGCATTATCGATAAGTTCAATTATGTATTATGGAAGCGTGCTGCTTTATATGTAATTTGAATAGTATTATGAGTGTTGTTGTTGTAATTCGGCTAGGCCGATTTCGATCTGATGCCATCATTAAATGAGTGTGTTATCGAAAAGCTCAAATCCATCTCATCAGGCATATGCTACTGAGCTTGATGTTCGTACTTCGCGATACGTATATGTACGTTCAATCGTGCCGCGACAGTGCTAGCGAATTACAAAAACTTAACTCAAAATAACGATATTATTATTTTGTACACTACAAATACTTCCTAACGGGAATCATTGATCAAACTTGGAATTAGATCGGAGAAGCCATTCTCATTTGAATGAAATTTTTTACATAGCGATTTTTTCCATCATCTAATCGGACATTATTGTAAGGAAGGAATATGGTTTCGACAATGAGATTCTGAACGATCACCAATCGCATATTTTCTTCGAATATTCTCTGATGAATAATGTTGTCAAATCTAAATATTTCATTTGACAAACAAATCGTGAGCCCTAGCCCATGAACCGCGAAATTTACAATTAGGAAAGTGTTTCGGAAGTGTTCCTATATATGCAGTAATCAACAGTTCTCATTTTACATCGATCACCAAAAACAAAAAAAAAACCAAGACCAACGATCAATCACAATTATAATTTTTTACAAACCACCGATCGTCGATACCCGATTACATTGAATACCCGGGTGGTGAATAACCAATAATGAAAAAGTGGTTCAAAATTTATTGTAGTGCGTTAAATTGGACGATTATGAACACCATAAAATGGTCGAAGAGCACGAAAGCGATGATTCCAATGACATAAATCCCAATAAGAATCCCAAATGGAAAATGTACCTCCTATTGGATTACTCTTTTAATATTAAACGCTTGTTGACAGACCCCTCATTAAATTAAGATAATTTATGAGAACCATTCCTTATCACTAACGTTTCATAAATTTTTGAAATTTAAGATAAATGAGCCCTAAAACTGTATTTCAATATCCTATTAATTTCGGTACACCCATTTATAATTCAATTACAGCTTTTGAGGATTTTAATTTTATATAAAATGGTTTGGATACCAAAAGTTTTTATACAACACAAAACTATTTTAGTCGGTTGCTTTTCGTAACCGTATACATAATCATATAACTATAATTTATTTTATCCGAGAGATGAACAGCAGCAGGAATATGTTTTTTGCTGTAATTTATTGAATTTATTTTTGTCAACCACCCCAAAAAAAATATATATAAAATTACATTCTTTTGTGGGTGAAAAAAGGGAAAACTGTAGCACAAAAATGCAAAAGTTTCAAAATTTGCATACACAAAGTTACATTATATGAAATTCATAAGTTGGTTTTAATAAAGCTCGCATAGACATTTTTTTATGAAACATTGAAAATCTGTTGTTCGAGACAGATAATTCATATTTGCCTACATCAAGATCACAAAAGACACCTAACCGGTTAAATCTCGAACTCATGATTTATAGATGAAAAGTCCATTATCATAGTGGGAAATCGGAAGTAGTATATAAAGAATACGGATCAGACAGCCGTAAGGCTGGTCAAATAAGTCAAAAGACATCGACCATCATCCTTAGTCTACGAAGTATAAAGATATCGACCGTTCGGTCTAGAACTCGTGACAAACGATCGTGTAAAAGTTTCAAACGTATAACATTGAACTTTCTTAATATTAAAGCCACAACTGCCCTTCTTATCAAAATTAGAGCAGAATGAAATGATTTTCTGATCCAGGATGGAATTCAGAACACTAATTAATATTTCTAATCTGATAGTGGCTAGCATGAAGAGTGATAGCCAAACTCTCTGGCTAATACCGAATGAAAAACAGGTCATTACTCTTGTCAATTTAGAAAAAGAAATAATGGCTGTTCAAAGGCATGGAAAGTCGGAGTGGTCCTGGGATGAGGCCTAAATTTGCCAAACACAATTTAGGGTAACAGGCACAAGTATAGTCGTAGTGAGTATTCACTCCAACTATTCGTTGTATTCACTATTATTCCTAGAAAAAGACAAAAAGTATTGGATATCACACTTGTCATTGACATCTTTAAAAACAATTCATCAAACTGAAAAGTATCGTATAACCTACTCAAATCACTTCAGCTTGCAAGTGGTATATAAACCAATCAAAAAATCAAAAAACGTCGTCCGGTTTATCAACAGAACTATCTTAGGTAATTCGCAACTTTTGATTAGTGCTTTGATTGGTGCATGTCCGACTAGCAGGCGTAAGGACAAGCCCATCCATCCTTGTGATTGAGATAACCTGGTATAACACAGGTAAACATGTAGGCTTATACTGATGCAGTCCTTTCACTCCGAGTTATCTCTAACGACCGGTTGAAACTCATGCCGTCCTTACGTCAGAAATGCAACGACTAACAGGGCTAGGTACATCAAAGTCAAAAAAAAAATACAATGGAAATTTTTTAGGCAGTAAACATTTCCAAGTCATATAAATCGGCGCAGAACTTTATCGTATAATTTCTGAGATTATACAACGAACTATTGACTTAATTTTACCATAGCTCGAAGTTATTTTTAAAGTTTACCTAGAACTCTGTCAAAATGGATTGAAGTGAATATTTTAATTACTCCTAAGGCAAGAAGTTCTCAATTTCAAGAACGCTAGACTAATAAGCTTATTTTTATTTCTAAACAAAAACAAAAGAGGTTGAACTTTTTCCTGCTGCGTAAGTGTATTGCAAAAAATTAGAAAAACAAGTTTTGATAATTAAGCAGATGAGATGCGCGCACCACTTGGTGAACATGCGCAAGAAAATATTCGTGCTGTTGCTATCGCCCATTGGATGGCGGCACCCGACCTCAAAATGACCGATTTCGAATGAAATTTTGTCATTTTTAATTATGTAGCGCCTGAATAATTCAAACTGATTTATATCAGCCGCTACAATTTACTCTTGGGAAGCTCTCGCAGTAATCTAAAGGACCTTGTATGTATAAACTTATTCTTCTTTCTTTTTAAATCGTTGCAAAGGTAGATATAAGTTAACATCAGGAGCTTGATTGAGCCGAAGATGTAAAAGAATTCTTAACACGGATACTATGTGAGGAAATCTTTTGAAACAAGTCTTCACTTTCTCATAGGCTTATTAAGAAATCTCTTGAAGGCTAGCGATACTCCATGCTAACATTTCTGGATATAAATAAGCATTTAAAAATGTCAGACCACGCAATCACACAAACAATTGTAGTCACTCGGGAGCTGGGAAGATAATATAATAAAATGCAATCGGGAAATATCAGTGAAATATGTCTTCCCCTCTGTACAACAATATAAGGTATTCCCGATACTATACCGAATCGCATTACCATTTTGTTTTTTGTAGGTTTTTGAATTAATCACCATAATGGAAGTCATAGGCTGATTGGGGTATAATGTAATATCTATGTGATATTAGCATTTTTACGGAAAGTCAGGCTGCAATTCAGACTACTATCATATACTGTTTTACGTGGAAAATAAATCAGAATTGTTTCTCGTCTATAAACGATAGCAGTTCATTATCGAGCAAATGCTGCTTTATTGCATGTAGCAGATTAAAATACCGCAGGTGGTTTAAAAGCAACTAGGCAGATCATGACCAAGGTGGTATATTTCTAGATTTATTCAATTATTGTCAGTTATAAAAGGCACCAAATAACTAAGATTTTTGGGATTGTAGCAGATAAAAAACACTGTTTCATATACCCTTTTAAGCAAAGCAGACTAAATTGTTTTGAAGCGTTTCGCCTCAACGAACTAACAGATCTCGATGGGATGGATGTAAGGGAAACTCTAGTGAATTTCTAATTTCAATTTATTTCAATCTACAAATATCACTCATTCTGAGAAATTAATATGAATCGAACGTAAAACCTCGATATAATGGACCCCAATATATTGGACTTCGGAAAAACCGGACACATTTTCTTTTAGAATTATATATTATAATTCTATTTATGACTATAGTCAAATCAGACTCGCTAAACATTGCGCAATACCCTATTGAATTATAAATGATCAGATGATGGTCAATATCTCATTCTTATCAGATGGTATTGCTAATACCAATTTCCCATCCGTCGACAGTACATTTACTCAAAATTGTTTTGGCTCAAGCAAAGCAAATTTCTTAGGTTATGAAGTATGTATTAAAGATAGTTTTCTAAGTTGTTCCAACAGGGATGTTATGGTCATATGGACACTAGGACACTGTGGCATTCAAAGAAACTTGACCGCTGACTTTTTGGCCAAAGCAAGTCTCTTAGCATTAAAAAGTGTTAAGAGAAGATATTAAAAACTTCGTTTATTACGAAGAATGTATGGTGAGCCTCTTCTACCTGTCGGAACATACGTTTTTTTATTAGTGACCTTAATCTGAGGTTATGTAAATACGCTCAGGACTTGAAAAAACAATATAGATCGGTATTCTTACGGGTCATGTATCTAACTATGTAGTTAGATCATGACCCGCAAGAATACTGATCTATATTCTGCCTTTAGTTGGGCTCAAAACCAATTAGTCCAAAAACAAATACCTGATCTATGGTGGGTGGGTTTCTAGTGATTTTAACTATGAGGCAACATGACTAAGTCATGAGGCAGCTTCGAATCGTGGGGCGAGGCAAAATCCTCGTAAAGGTAAAATTGATAGCCTTACCATCCATTTTGCCAATGTCCTTGGCATCGTGACTAATAAAAATGTCGCACATCAACATTTTGAATCACGCAGACCCGACGTATTAGTGCTAATGGAAACAAAAGTATCTCATAATATCTACGAGAACGAATTCTACTTCAAACGCTACCAATTCGAACAAGCATTCGAGTTGCAACGTGGAGTGTGGATTTTCAATAAAGACCACATACCGTACACTCGACTTGAGAAGTACGAAATTTTCTCAAAGAGCGCCCAAAATATTGTACTTAAAATATCCCTTCCTAATGAAATCCTTTTTTTAATTAGTTTATATAGATCCCCCAATCAAACGGATTCAGAAACTATTAATTTCTTCGAGGTTTTGTTAGACAAATGTGATGACATTCGCAATCAACATCTAATATGTAATGCCCACCATAAAGAATGGTTGAATCACCGAAATACGAACTGTACTATAGACGACAGAGGAAGTGGCTTGCTGTTTCGCATGACCTTAAGCAGATTGTTAGTGATACCACATTTGAATGTCTAAATTCTACAACCAGCCATATTCTGGATCTTTGTCTTACAACAATTGCATTCCATGAAAGCGCGTGTCGAGGTTGGAATTGGAAATTCTGACCGCAACCTGATAACCGTAAAATTATCTGTTGAAACACAACCAGAATTTGGACAGCAGCCAAGGCATCTATGGCCTGTTAACGAGGCTGGCAATGATGGGTTACGGTCATTTTTTCAACATTTCCCGTTGGAGAGCCATTGTTTTTTTAACAAGCAAATAGACGAGCCGTTTCCAATTTCACCGAAACCATTCTTCATGGAATGATATGAATAAGAATATAAACCTAGTCCTCGACTACTGAGAGTTCGGCTGGAGTTACCAATTCGCTTAATTCCGATTTGAGTACAATATTTGAGTGGGGAGTTAAAAATCAGGTAAAATTTAACGAGAAAAAAACACAAATATGCACGTGCTCGCGTAAAAGAAGTCACAACGAATACCCTTTTGTGGTAAAAAGCTACGTTCTCGTGGGATGTTACTCAATTCGTCTGCTTGGTGTTCAGATTAGCACCAATTTAAAATGGAATAAACACGTACATTATCGCATTGGCAAAATCAGCTTCAGGTAAACTCGGGTTCCTCAATAGATCGCCTGATAGACAGCTTTTTAGGTCGCCTGAGGTTCTCCAGATATATAAAGCCATTATTAGATCGTGTATAGAATAACTTTTGACAGGTTTGGGGTGGAGCATATGGCAAATGCCAGTTGCTAGATAGAGTTCAGCGGAGTGCAATCCGAATAAAACGGAATTACGGAACCCTGCGTGTTCTATAGATTAATAAATGGTAAATGTTCATCAGAATTAAAGGAGAAAATACCATTTGTTACGCCATGACGGGTAACACGAGGACCGGCCAATGCACATAGGTTTACTTACAATTCGTTATCCTGTTTTCAGTTTCCGTTTGAGTATAAAATGCACAAGTTTAAGGCAGCTTTTAATCTTTACTTGAAAGACCGCGCGATCGGTGCAGGAGCTTTGACAGTTATAAGGAGCTAGGACAGTCTAAAAGTCCACCCTGCACCCAATTAAAGCTTAGTTATAAAAATTTAAAAAAAAACATACTATAGTTTTCCGTTTTCATGTTTCCGAGTTTTCTTTAAATAATCTCTATTATATCACCTTATCTTGACATTTTTTTTAACTCTCCTAGAACACCGGTCGAGGTATTTTTGGATTCTTACATAATGCTTAAAGAAATATCTTCTACTTTACCACCAAGGTTCCCTTTTTATTTCTCCTAAAGAAAAGGTCAGAAGCACTGTATATTCAAGAAACATGAACTGGTTACTTCTTCAAACGTAACCCATCAGTCATTTAATTCCCATATTTGGAACTTGAAAGCAACTAAGAATTGCTCTAATAGATCGTAAAGGTGTCATCTGTATGCAAGCAATGCCTCAACTGATTGAGACAGTCCTTGAAGAACACCAGCATTAGTAATACTCGTACAAAAGCTCTCGATAGTCTGTTCTCAACTTTGACACAACATTGTATCTTCATTACGCGGTTATTTTATATTTTTAGGTGTTCTCGATATATAAACTATCTCGATTAAACTAGTCACAGTCTTGTGTCTTAAAACAAATGAGAACAGGCTAGATAAAATTAGAACAAAACCTTGATGGAATTTAATATTTCTTCTGTCGGAGAAATGAAAGAAAGTAGACGTATGCCAAAATAGATTTCATCCAGTTTCCTCCTGATTAAATTTTTTTAAACAATCACGCTATTTTATACAGGCTGTTGCATATAGGAATGAGCTTGCAAATGTGTATTTGAGCATACTGTTTTATGAGCAATTTATGGTAGGTAACCACTTGACTGTAAAGTCATATCTGGAATCTTAAGGGGAGATTCACCATTAGTTTTAATGGCTTTGTCATTGTATATACTGATGGACGAGTAACCTTTACATATTTAGTTAAATAAATCTTCCCTGAAAAACTTCAATGAGTCGCATACATAGGTGACTACTTATGTTTTGCCATCTCATAGTGGTGTTAAGCCAACATTTGCTGATATATTACTTTATACCATTAGTGATCAGAGTCAAATAAATGGTTAACCATACATGCACAAAATTAGTCTTTGTAATCCGCAAAACTTAAGTAACAACCCTTATATACTCGTTGAAGTAAAAAATAGCGAGGGGAGAAAACTTAAAGCAACGAACGAAAATAAAAATTATCTGAAATGATAAAATCGGAAAATCAAAATAATACTGGAAAAACTTTTATCCAACCCTATAGCGTTGTTTTTAGACTAACTGTACAATTTGATATAAATAAATAATTGTGATAAAGTTCAACAACGCAGCTTTTAATCTAACTTCCAGGTTTCAAGCATATATATCGCTCTACAACATTTAAATTATAGCTGAAGTGAATTTTTTTTTGTTAGAATTCCTCTATTTCTCCCCCTTTAAGATGAACAAGGCATTTCGAATAACAGGATAACTCCATTCTACCATAACGTAAATTTTTGATAGGCGAATGAATTATAAATTAAAAGGGAAATAAGACACATGTTGCCAGGATATTTTGCCCATAATTTATTACTCTTCTGGAAACTTGGTCTTTTTGGACTTATGTTTTATCTAATCGCCGACGAACAACAATGTTATATGCGAAACCTACTTACAATCATCTCGTCCTATATACTCGTACATATAGTTTGTGCAGACGTAAAAAAGTTGTTTAATTTTTATGATTTCATTTGAGAAGCTGTATATACTGTATACTGAAAGTAAGATACGAGTAAGTCTTATAATTTTTTATTACACCTATCAATTTGAAAAATTGCACAAAAAAGTGTTTTTTTATTGCATTTAAGCGTTTATTACATCATAACCGTATAATAACAGTTTCAAGAAATTGAAAAGTAAAATTATGAAAACTTGTTGTTTGAACGTCACACGAATAAAACCATAATATTTTGTTCGCTGGCTGAAGTTTGTTAAAGTTAGTCTAAAGGTTTTGTTTGTTTGTTTTTGTTTGTTTTTTATCTCTACAATCTGTTTCGGGGCTCGAGGCTCTCCCAACTCTTTCGCGTTTCGCTTATTTACGTCCTACCTTACGCCATTACAGCCAAATCGAGGACGTACGGCTATAGGTCCGATTTACATAGAACCATCTGCACATTGCATAGCTCCATGCCAGACTATAGTACTGACATGGAAGATGGGTCGGCCCATGAATTCTGCACTCCAACAGGGGGTCATAGATGTGTTCATTCACACCACCGATCGTAATCGTGTGGTGAAAAATCCCTTTGCCATCCTGCCCCTGTCGGGATTCGAACCCGGTACATCCAGCGCCAACTGCCGCAGCTTTAACCACTGCACCATTTGGTCGGTAGCCTATAAAGGTTTCAGCAAAAAACTAATGATGTCGATAGTGCAGTTTGTATTATATACCACCCGAAGATCAGTTTAAGTACATACTAAGTATGTCAATTAGGAAGTCTCGATAGTAGCCGTCAGAAAATTATCAAAGAGCTACTACAATCAAGTTTTATTTCCTTCCGTCACTCAGGTCTGTTGTTAGTTCCCCTCCCAGAAGTAAACTCTCTGTTCCCAAAGTTGTTTGTTTTTCAAATGAAGCCTTAGGTATCCGGTGTTATTAAGGCCGTCACTTGATCCCCAAATAGGAATCGTGATCCAAAGCAATGCAGTCTATAGACGAGTATGAAGTAAAGAAGAACCAGTCGACCAACAGTTTCTTCCTCTCCTCCCTCGCACTGTGCACAGTTTGCGTTGTTCTGAATATATTTATTAGGAACATGAGATTATATAGGCAATAATGTCCCATGAAGATTAGAATTTATGCTGATATAAATAAAAAAAAATTGGATAATCACAAAAGATATGGGATTATCCAATCTATTCTGATGCAGGCCACCCAAGTCATCGTCAAATATTTCATAAGAGAAAATAAGATCAACCGTAGAGCAAGCTCAGGTGCCACAAAAGTGGAAGCTGCACACAAACGGGCTAATTTATCAGCAAAACGCTTCCTATCATATCATGTAACTGCCTATCCAGTGAAGTTCAACTTCAATCAAACTGTCTAGTCGATTCAAGGCAATTACCGTCTCCAAAACAAGTTTCAATGAAACACTATTAGAGCTAACTCGCCGTTAGAGTAGCCTGACTTTCAGAAAGTTTGCAGATGCGATGATCTCTGTACTTCATCTCCTTTGAATAGAGTGCAAAAATGCAGCAATATTTTGGGCAAACTTAGTAAAATAGTCGTTCAGACAAACATCAAACTGGAAGGCAACCCAAAATAACCTTATATTAGACGATCTGGCATTATTAAAAGACGATCATCTTCTCGATTCGATAGAAGAATTATCAATTATTAGTGTGCCATTTGCTTCCAAAATGATCGTTATTCTGAGCGAATTTTTGATGTGAAGTAGGGAAGGAGCAGATCAACAGTCGTGAAAAAGTGATGTCAGATGTAATCCAAATCGTACACATCAATGTGTAACCGAAACCAGATTTTACGAATTTGGGATTTTATAAATTTAATGGAACAAATTCATGGACCTAAAACCGATTGACAACTTTTAGTGCACGAGTCTGGAATTATTATTCTGTACCACCATTTAGTTTGAGTCGTATATGACATCATCTTTTATATTATTATAATATAAGCTTTGAATGATTTATCAATTAGTAATCTTTAGTGGAAAATGCGAAAATACAGTTCTTTATAGAAGTGATTCTTGTAGCCGCATCATTCAGAGTTCTTCCATATTGATAGAAAAACCAAAAGGGTTGTAAGTCAGCGAAACCATATTGTATCCAATCGCGAAGCTATCTTTTGTTAGCAAGATAAAAACCTTATATGAGACAGACTGCGCCACCATTGCAAACGTATTCGCAGCATGGTTTTATCGCAAACCGCAGCTAACTTAAACCGACACTTTTTATTTAAAAATTTCACCATTTGTATGTTTACCGTAATGGTGTCAAAAGTTCTAGGCAGATATTAACTTCGGCCGACTTCGAGATTCCAACTGAACCACATTTTTACAGTATGGTGCAGTTTTACAGTATAAGACTCTCCCACTATTGACCTGTTATGAGACGAGTCTAAAACCTTTTCTTTATAAACTGCTTACTAAACAAGCTAGTCATCATCATGACTAAGTTGTAAAGGGGATTCAAGTGTTACTAATCACAGTAAAATCATAACTATGATGACTTTAACCGTCCTCGATTGTCGATCAGCGTAAAAAATTTTGCGAATCGAAATTAATACACTCAGGTAGAGGAACACAGATGGTCAGGAAATACAGATGGTCATTATATAGTAGTTGACTCTTTTTGAAACCATGATACGCAACAAACCAGAAAATTAAAAAAAATGTCATATTGATTTAGGTGGCAAAAAGGCATAATTTAATCAAGGACATTTAGCAGAAAGCAAGGTCAAAACCAACAAAGCATAATCGGTGACTGACATATTTGAATGGAAACCTCCTACTGGAAATGACTATTTCTATTACAAGAGGGATTACGTATATGCTATTTAAATGGAGCGACAACATTTATTTGGTCATAAAGCAGCCACCTTCCATTCCTTGAGCATTAAAACAAGTCAAGTCGCCTTACCAATCGAACAACGTATAAGGGATACATCTGAGTTACATGTCGCTAATCAATTGATATATGCGATTAACGACTTTTGTTCCATAAATTTTAGAATTGGTCAAGTATACATACAAGCAGGTTGTAAATTAAGAAAGTGTGTGAAGTTATCCCAGGATCTCATCCCAAAAAAAATAAAATGTTCATCAGGTAATACTAATTTCATCCCATCCCAGGATTTTTCAAAAACAAGTTGGAACATGTACATATTGGTCAATAGCGCAAATCTCAACATACGGCTGATTTTGTCGGTTGGCTTGTAATTAGTGGACATGATATCAATTCGATTTCACATAAGATCGTTTTTAACTTTAATAAGTTTTGGGAAAGTTTAAAAACAATTATATTTTTGGATATATCAAATTTGTTCCCACACAGACTTTGATCTGGATTGAAAATCTCATTGATTATGATTTGTAAGTTTTTTTTTTATAGAAGGTAAAAATTTGTTCGATCTTGAGTATTTATTTCCCGATTTTGAACAAATACACAATTTTCTGGGATGATTTTGAAAAATCCTGGAATGGGATGAAATAAGTATTACCTGATGAACATTTTATTTTTTTCTGGGATGAGACCCTGGGATAACTTCACACACTTAATTAAGAAATGTAAATCTTGTAAATCGTTAAGCTAATTCACTTTTCTTTGACATAGAAATAGGGAGAAACAAAACTGCAGCAAGGACAACCTGATCCTTGTTGAATGCCAATACAGTTGTTGATAGTTTGTTCGTAACTCTAACACCAGGTATGCGTATATTTGTTGGCTATATTTTTGATATTTCACGTGGAAACCACAGACTCTTTTCGATTGATTGAATCATAATCTTAACTAAAATTACGGAGATGTACACCATACCTGGGCAGAGACTGACCAATTTGGATAGACTACTCCTTGGGACCAATGTAAGACAGTAATTTATCTATCTTTGTAATCTTTTTGGGACTGAACCCCTTCACTTATTTACGTGATCCTATTTTACGCTCACAGCCAAATCTAGGACGTACGGCTACAGGTTTGATTTACATAGATCTATCTTCACCAGGAGTGAGGAGATCACAGATGAGTTCATTAACGCCACCGAACAATGATGATCATCACTTCGAGAAATAACACGGTCAGAAAACATTTTTTGTTTTTTTTGAGAAATTGAGATTGTTCCACTGCTTGTGTTGAACGTCTCCACATCAATATCTTCAAATTCCGGCCATACGAAATCATTAATCATAGCTCGATAGCGCAATCCATTCACCATAACAGTTGCATCAGCCTTAATTTCGAAAACTACAGTCCAATTTCATCGCCAGCCCAAAACCGCACCACATTGAGAAGCTTTCCAATAACCATTCTTGGATTTTTAGAGTCCCAAATGCGACAATTCTGCTTATAAACGTAGCCTCCGAAATGAAAATGGGCCTCATCACTGAAGATTATTTTTAGATCAAAATCCGGATCATGTTGATGGATTTGAAGGACCCAATCAGCGGAGATACGATGTTTATGGTGATCAACCGCCATGAGTTCTTGGACTCATGAGTTACAGCACCAATATTTTCAGTTGTTTTTGATCGACGAACACGGTTTCGATTCACGGTTTAATTGGTCCCAACAGCTCAAATTGTTCGCTATTGCCGGCCGAGAAGGTGCTTCACGACAACCAAAAAGGGCTTTAGTTTTGCGAACTGATGTGACTGTAAAAGAAGCGTGTCGTGTCATTTTTTAGTAATGGCGTAGTCTTTACTTGTCAAATGTCAAAAGATCATAGCTTCAAAATTGATAGCTGCCCCAATAGCAGGCTATTCAAAATAAAATCTCCTATTGGAAAACTCTTTACAACCAAATAACTATACCTTAAACCCACATATCTGTAATTCTCTCAATATATTATCCGTCGATCATTCTAACTTCATATATCATTAAGCTGCTTTGAGGTTAAACTTTATCAATTTTTTTATAAGAAAAAAACAAATGAAAAACACTCGAAAGATGACAAAGTTTATCAAGTTCAATGGGGTTGTATCAATCACTAAACGTAAACAAATGATTAAAACTTTGCATTTTCCACTCAGTTTCAAGTTCTTTTGGAAATATTGAGCGAAATAACAATGGCGCTAATCATATACCAGTATATGACAAAACATTAAGTTCATTACCTACTTCATCAAGGTCATCAAACTTTTTTTTTTGGTGGAACTAATCGTTTCTGCTAATTGATCTAATCACTTAGCCCGCATATATACGGAGCCATGAATATTTTGTCTACCATATATACAACCTTAGATAAAGTTTTTTCTTCTCCAACAACAACACTTTATGTCTTCACAATTTTCCATGCTCAAATTATACATAATGCATGTTGTTGTTGTGTATGAACGAATGTGTTATCTACAAATTCCACCGAGAGATTACACATATAATTTTAGCTCAAACAAACCAAAACGTTTTTCTTCTGTCGTGCATTTCAATTTGTATTTGTAAAACACTTTCAAGCTTTCTTCACATTTATATGATGCTAACAAAAGCGACTTAAAGCTCGAGTTGTATTATGTCTTGATTGAATACTCAATGGTTTTGTTCGTTTCGCTGCAATTGCGGCACCTTAACAATCATTGAATGAATAAAGTATTTGTGATGTCATTTGCTGTATGTTCTTATGGTATCCAATTACACCATTACAAGTGTTAAGAGACAAGATGTTTACGGGAAATATTCACGACACATATATGCGGAATATTGTTTAAATTAGCTAACAATTTGATATGACTTCCCAAAGAAGGCGCTCTCAGTATCATAATCTGTTTGTTGTTTAGGAAGTATTCACCCAAACCTAGCTACATTTGACACTCATGTGACTGCGGGTATCCGCAGTGAAGTTTGACTTCAATCGGATTGCCAAGTCCATAACAGGTAGCTAAATCCCAAACAGGTTACGAGTAAACAGTATTCATATGTCTATTGTCGTTAGTTACTTGAATGTCCATTAGCAATGATGCAGACACGATAATTACTGCAGCTTATCTTCTTCCCATAGAGTGCTACCCTCTAATGTACAGTAATTTTCCTCCAAATAACAGTGGCGTACATAACAGTGGGGATAGATAATATTACCAACATAATCTAGTCTCATTTGTACCTTTTGGTAGCAGTTATAAATAATGCTCAGCAGTGCTTGAATGATTGTTTCTAGTAAGTAGGTCAGTGACTGTATATGTACTACATAACTTTTGATCGAACGATTAGGCGAATCAACATCCATCAAATGCAGTAGTCTTAATTCTGTGATACAGTGGGGTGGTATACATACGCATAACTTTTCCTTAATGACAGAGCAACAAATCTTTGTCACAGGATCAACGTTTTTTTTAAACCCCTTTCATAGTTCTAAGCCACCAGATAAATAAGCCAAAGGTCTGATTATGAAACGTACACGTTTCTGGGTTCCAATGTCCACGATACCGAAAAACATTTCCAGTGACCGTTGCATTTATGACGCATTTAGGACACATCTCGAGGTACAAGACTAGTTTTTCAGGTCACTCCGTTTAGTAAAGACTCTAGATCGTTTAAGGACTAACCAATTCAGATTAACCGATTATACGACATAAATTACTACTATGCTGGTCTCCCTGTAAAGGTAATCACGTAGTATTCGTGTATTAACCAACCAATATTATGGAGATGTCATTAACTCACTACCCAAATGACCATAAGCAACCATAAGCGGAGACTAATCTCTATCTTTAGGACAGCCCGTTCCAGTGATTACTACCGTCTAAATCAACACCTAAGTAGGCAGTAAAAAGGTTCCAATTACTGTCCAGCGATTTTTTAATCAGTTTAAAGACTTGATGAAGTTCTGTTTCAACAGATTTACCATGCACGTCGTCTGAATTGGATTGTGGTTGCTTTGACTCGTATGTAGATCTAAACACTTAAGCAAAAGATTTTTCCTAGTCAAATCTAGGCTTTTCATTTCCGTTTAGGATAAATACTATAACCTGGCTTTCGTTCACGTATGTTTTCGAACATATACTAGAAGATGATTTCTATTTGTCAGTTTCTCCGGTACGAAAGAACTACTACCACCATCAACATACATGTCTCGTCGCCAAATCAGCCATGGTTTGATATGTTTCACTTCTTCTAAGTTTAAAGGCGTAAAGCTGTCCACTTCCTTACGAAACTTGTCCATTTCGATATCTACTCACTATATAGAGATACATTTCACTTGAAATTCATCCTTTCCTTTTACCATGTTCATCTTAAGGTTCCGCACTCAATGCTACAAAGATCCTATGGAGCAAACCTAGGATTTTATCAAAACCGACAGACGTGCTCTGCAACCTTACCAAACTGGAACCGTTTGAACCAGAAAAGACTGTAGATTTATAAGAATATTTCTGGAATTTAATCCGAGGGATCTTCTGTGATCGTGAGCCGGAGATTCTCAGATCAAGCGATCGACAGTAGAACCTCTGTTCAGAAAGAGAAAACCTTGTGAAACCAATAAAAGCAACTCGAATAGCTTATAGAGAAAGTCTGGTGAGAACCACATATCCCTGAATGGATAAATCACCTGAAATGATTTGTGGAAATTAAAATCAGGCAGAAGCCTGTTATTAACTATGTCGATTTTCGACAGAATTAATCTGTGGCCTAAAGTAGAGCTGAAAGTGTTCCACGCCCCATCAATTTTCAAGCGAAAGGCAGCCAAACAAGTAGACCGAGAAAAAAGGATTGTGACTAGGGTAGGGAGACAGCACCATTGCTAAGAGCGGAGTTTCAGACCTTGCTCCAGGCCAACAATTAAGTTTTGCAATGGACAATTTTACTTTAACCTCCGGCCACCATCTAATTGGAGACAATCTCCAATAATTAACAAAAGTTTAAAATAAAGATGATATTTCCAAGAAAATTTACTATTCAGGAAAACACCAAGATGGTTAACATAAGCTGAGCCATTAATCTTACATCCGAAAAGATAAAGTACATAAAAATCTGCTGTGTTCATATGCTTTGTAAAAATAACTAGGTCGGTTTTAGGTGGATTCAAATATAAACCCTTATCCAGAATCCACTGTTCTATAATGAGAAGAGCGAGTTGAGTTAAATCGGATAAGACATACAGATGCTTGCCTGACACTCTCAGAACAACATCGTCAGCATGACTTTGAACGATAGACTGGCCTTATGAAGAATAACTAGAAGTTCGTCAATGATCAGAAGCCACAACAGGGGTAAAGACACATCTCCCTGATAGCATCCTTTGGCAGCCTTGACAAAATAAAGGTGTCCTCAACGCGAGATTCAAACGTACAATTAATCCATGATGTTGGGATCGATACCAAATTTAGTGCGTGTATTCGTAATTGAAACGAATGTAGCACAATCACAGAGTCATGCAATATCCAGAAAAGTGTCCATAAGAAACTCGCTGTTGTGCATAGATCTGTCAATTAGTTACGATTTCATGTAGAGCAGTTTTACAGAATTAGTCGACTCAGTAAGCATGTTGCATGCTACTGAGCACTCCGATAACTAAATGTTGGTCCCTAAGATTTCAGAAAAGTTGATAACAGACATAAAGGCTGAAACGATTTGCGGTCAGTCTAATACACCAGAAAATATACCATTAGAACCGATAAATTTCAAGAGTTCGAAGATAGACAATGCTAACGCAGCACCTCATAATTAATTACTCTGCATGCTTAGTCCCAATTTGGAATTACAACCAAATCCTAAGTGACTATACACCAGTATTGTCGATTACGATGGTATTACAGCCCGGAAAATGGATAGTGAGAAGTAGGTCGCTTTCTTCCTTTGTAGAGGAAGTAAGTTTCTCATTGGGTACACGAAGTGAATCAAGCCTACAGTTATTATTCCTGCTCAGAAATTGGTGATGTCAAACTACAGCAGTAAGGCTATTAATTTCCTCACAGAAGATTAACCAGGAAGATTTCTGTGATTATTTTTTGTAGACCTTATGAGCAGCTAGGAACCTATCCCAAACCTTAACCTTTTTAGAGCAGAACACCAAAAAGATTCGTTTCGTGTTCTGTAGTCAACCATAATGTCACAGTTCTGTTAGAATTCGTTTCTTGCGGAAGTGACTAGGTCAGATGAAGTCTGCATAGTTCTCAATTTGTTTTGCTCTCGCTCCTAAATCCTTTAAATTTAGGTTTGTTCTCCAATTAAAAAGAAGGAAATATAACGATGGTCAGAGTGATTATACCTAGCTTAAGATCTCCTAGTTTGAAACTTTCTCACTTAGACTTCAGAATGAGCCAAAGTAATATTCTAGAAACCCTTTGACACTTATAGAATTAGTTGAATTGTATACCAATTGTATCTCCCAATGCTAACTTATGCATCTGTTGTTTGGTGGCCAGTGGTTAAAGTTAAATCTTCAATTGTTTAACTCAATTGTTTGCAAAACTTCGCTTGTCGAGCTGTAACTGGAGCCATGACTTCAACTCCGCTCCTAGCTGTGGAGCTAATTCTCTCCCTACCCCAGTTACAATCCTTCATTTTAGGTACAGCTTGTTCGGCGGCCTTTCGCTTGAGGAGTATTGGGGCGTGGAATGCTCTCAGCACTATTTCAGGCCATAGATCTATTCTTAATGAATTTAAACTGGCTATGCCAGAACTTGACATGGTAACTGATAGGCTTCTGCCTGTCTTTAATTTCCATAGATCATTTGAGGTGTTTCATCCATCCAGGGATATGTGGTTCTCACCAGATTTTCTCAAACAGATATCCGAATCGCTTGTATTCTTTTCTGATGGCTCTGCCACTGAACAGGGAACGGGCTTTGGTTACTACTGTCCTTCGCATGATCTGAGAATCTCTGGAAGTCTGGGGATCTACTGTACTATTCATCAAGCGGAATTAATTGCGATTACTAACTGCGTGATGTCAGCTTTTAATCTTGTGGCCGACGACAAGGAGATTATATTTTGTACGGATAGTAAAACTGTTCTTAACTCCTTGAGCAACCCTCTAACCAGCTCTAAACTGGTACTGGATTGTAAGAAATTTCTAAATCTCCTTGGTCGTAACAACAAGGTAACGGTCATGTGGGTTCCTGCCCATTGTGACATTGAGGGCAACGAAATTGCAGACAGTTTGGCTAAAACTGGTTCTCACCTATATTTCGTAGGTCCTGAACCAGCTGCGCCTTTACCTACTTATATAGTGAAAAAAACAATTAAAACAGTTACCCTATCGAATATAAAGCGGACGTGGTCAGATACCGCTACTTGTCGTAAGGCGAAATACTTTATTAGAGGGATTGACTCTAACCTGACAAATTACGTTCTTTCATTGAAAAAGGACAACTTGAGAATTTTAGTCTCTATACTTACTGGTCATGGCCGTTTCAAAAGCCACATTCATCGCATGGGACTGGCCAATGATGCCGTATGCGACGAATGTCTGGAAGATGTTGACGATAGTTTACACTTCATCAGCAATTGTCCAGCTTTCGACCGTATGAGATCTCTTGTGTTTAGCTGCAGGTTTATTCCTGTAAATCTACTGTCTTCTCTGCCCTGGTTCAAACTGCTTCAGTTTGCTAAGGTTGAAGAACGCGTCTGCGCGCTTTGATGTAATTCTAGGTTTGCACCATGGGCCCTTTGTGGCATTGAGTGCGGAACCTTATAGGGTTCCAACGAACTTTAATAATAATAAATAAAAATACCAATTTACGTGACAGACATGTCATATTGCTCTACATACTACAAGAGGATGAATATTATCTTTGCGATCTTCTTTTATTTGATACCACTTAGCACTTAAGGTCTCTTGGTCGTATTTATCGTGTAGCTTAGTTAGATAATGCGGTAAAATTATTTAGAAACTACGGGAATCTACAGTAAAGAGGCTTTTTAGCAAATCTTTGTTACAAATCCAATCACAGTCTGTTACGTAGCAGTGAGGTTATTGGCGAGTGTGTTTTTGGAACACTTGTAGAATACAGAATTTATATAATTTTACGCGATCACAGAAAATCAATCTCACTACATCTATAATTGAGACCTCTCGCCGTATGACTGGACGGGACAACCAACGTATGGTAGAACATTTAAACGCAACTAGAAAATATTTGAAAGTGATTCGCCCCATATAACAAATTGTATAACAGATAGAGATACAACAATCGTCGAATTAATACACGAAAATAACATTTCATATCTCAAATCTAACTAATACACCCTAGCATACTCCCATCCTCCAATTTTCAAACTGACATGCTGTTAAATGTTCGAAAGTAGTCTACATACAACAAAACCAAATGTCAATTACGAATGGATTACCATAATCTTTTTAGAAATTACTTAAAACTGCCTTAAGCCATACAGTTTAACAAATCAAAAATAATTTTATTCCAATGCTTCAAAAAATGACTCATTTCAATCGAATTTCACTCAAATTCAAAATAAATTGCTTATCTTTTCCATTCATATGTGTTCGTATGTACGTTTACAGTACTGAGCAATAAAATACGAACAGTTTGAATTTGTAGACGTAAAAATTTATTTAGCTTTGTGTTGCTAATGGGCCGCAAGTAATTTTGACGTAGGCCAAGTATTTGCGGTTTCTTATTTATTATTGTCATTCGATAACATCGAATAGATGGTATAAGCGGCACTTTTTCTAGCTTATGGTATATGAATTAGTGCTTTGATCGAAGTAAAGCTTAGTGCATGCGTAAGTCGTTAGAAAAGCAAAACCTGGAGATAAATGTGGTGTAATTCACTTGCTGACCTTCTCTAATTTTGTTGGCACTAGAGATTGCTCTTACACTCGAAAGAAGAATCTGGCATGCTAATCGAAACCGAACTGTAGAGCGATATTGTTGTAGGTGACGGTGTATGAAGACATGGCTCATGTCCTAAGCTATTGATTTCGTTATGATAAGTATGAGAAGTGCTCATTCTTTCGTTATGACGCCATGTGTCTAGTTGATAGACCCATATAGTAGACCATATTGTCAATTTTAATGGATTCAAAAGAATTTCTATTCTTATTTAACCGAATGTGGAAGCTACTCCTGAAAATTTTAGTTATCGTGAGGAAGCTGTAAAAAATTCAAAAACTGACACTGATACGATAATCAATCAACGTATAGTAAATATTCCCGCCATCTATTCCAATTCGGTAGTAATACCAAAACTTATGATATATCAGAGGTAATATTTTGTTTTTTTCTTCCGTGACTCAGGCTCAATTTGCCTATTTTGACATCCACCGACGTGCGGCTATAGGTCCGATCTACCTATCTGCACAGCATTGCTCCATGCCAACCAATAGTACTTATATGGAAGATGGGTTGACCCATGGGTTCTAAACTCAACAGGGGATCACAGTTGTGTTCATTCACACCACCTATCGTAATCAGATGGAACAAAATACCCGGTACTTCCCACTCCAACTGCCACAGCTTTAACCACTGCGCCGTTTGGTCGGTTGATAGATCTTTGCTATATCGATCGAGTTTCCAACAGGAGGATATGAGACACTTGGATATAGGGAAACATTAAATGAACGCAACAACTACCTTAAATATTATCTTCCATATATCACGGTGTATTGAAGGCAGAGAACCATTTTTAGCAACATAACGAATTGATTCTGTGGAGATTCGGCAATGACAGACGATAAAATCCTTATCAGTAGCCGGTGCGATATCAATTGCAAATGCTTACGTATGGGACAAAATCAATCCGTAGGCTTCGAGAATCATTGTATGGGACATGTAGGTAGATGGCATAAAGTCCAGGACCCACACCTTACCACCAAAAGATTGAGGTTTAACTTTCGAAAACTATTTCCTAATAATAATCTTTTAGAAGCATAGGAGAATAGATGATTACACTAAGAATTGTTTCCAGTCGCAACTTCGCTCCACTTGGCTGGTTGGTATTATTGATTATCAACTCATATAAAACGTTTGACATTATTCGTAGCCAATATACAGCTAGTGAGATAATGCAAAGTATAAGCAAGAAGTCTGGGGTCATGTGGATTCTAAAGACAATCGAACTTATATCGTGTCCAGAGGGATGAGTATGTCGAAAGAGAGTTGGTCGAAAGTAATTTATGGTGGACACAATGGTTAATGGTTGAGGAGCAGATTATTGAAACGCTAAGTAAAAAAACCAGCTACGGAGATTGAAAATTACATGCATTTGTGTTCTCAAAAAGGACTTCGATTATCACAGGATGGCGAAGATATAGGCACTAGTAAGGAAATTCTTCCGGAACCTTAAGCGAGGAATAAATATTATGCGAGTTGGAGGTTGAATCCCGGAGTTGTTTTATACATTCAAGATAAAGCACTATCATCGTACCAAAGAAATCACATATAGTCTAGTGCATTGTTAGAGACTCGCCTATGTTACATATAATTAACTGGAAGTTCACATACTGACCAACGTACCTAGGCGAACATTTTGGATATAAAGAGGCAAATAATACTAAAGTGAGTCAGGTACATCAAGCAAAATCACCGGACACGAATGCTTTATATACCTCTTCCATAAAAAGATGAAGATTTGATGAGGGGAACAAAAATTATTGATAGTTTACGTGTGCATAATTGTTTATTTGAGACCGTATACAGTTTTCCAATGACAATCTTTCTTAGAGGTATAATCCGATTCACTCCACGGAGAAGAAAAGAAATTGTTATACAACCTACAGTGAGGTTGTATGACTGGTTTGTTCCAATTTCTTAATAGTAATTCATCCGATATGGCAGTTTCAGTTCTACGGTATAAAATAATCTATAGGGAAATACATACCTCTACGGGCAATGCACAAAGGCAGCATCAGGGTGGAAGTAGTCATATTAACCACTGGGAAAAGCAATTGGAGCACATCCAGGAAAATAAGGCAAGGTTCATATTTTATAGTACCAATCGTCCGGTGAATAACAGGTGATTTTAGAGGTCCTGTTTTCCATTGGGATCATATCACAGAACTCGTGTCAGTTATGTTATTTTTGTTCAATATTGTTTGACATTTTATCACTTAACACAAAACAGAGTCTACAAATTATTCAGTTTTAATGTGAAAATCAGCGTTATACGTGTTTGAGCTGAAGAAGAACCCGAAGAGATTCGAAAGGTACTAATGCATCTAGATAAAACAACGGTTTAGTTTGGTTTATGGACCCATTTTTACAACAATGAGCCTGACTAAAATTTCGACGATATTTGGTTCCAAAAGGACTTTGCGCCATTGACGTGTACCCGCTGTCCTTCCAAGCCACCTGCCCATAAACCGTACCAAACAGTGCATTTTTTAGGATGCAGTGGAAGCTCTTGAATCTCTACTGGCTGTTCATCAACCTAAATACGACAATTTTATTTGTTGACTAATGCTACGTCAAAATGAGCTTAACGTACACTTTCAGCTATACAGCACAGCACTATACTCATTAGATCAACTTATACGTAAAAGTGGTTCGAAATTTGTTAATTGTTTCGCGAATAGTTCAATTGGACGATTATACATTTCCACAATTTGTAAACGTTGGTCTCGCGTAATACTGAACACAAATATCATATGAACATAACAATTGTCTTGTAGAATCCCAATTGGATATATTAGATCACTCTTTAGAAGGCATCCACCTATTAGCCAGAGGAACACATATGTTTATATAGCTGCGATCGTGATCCAGCAGAGTAATTTCTCGAACCATACAACTGTCCCGATTTTGTTGCACAGTACTGTACATGTACACGCATACACACTTTTAAAACTATTTTCACAAAATATTTATTAGAATTTAGTGAAATGACGATAATTGCATCTCATATTAGAGAACACTTTAATCAAATGACCCCATTGAATAGAAAAAAATAGTTTACGAGCTAAGACGTACATGTACAGCTCAGTCTACCGAATTCCAAATTTAGAATGTTGATTTATGAATATTCGATTATATATTGAACACACACATACACGCCATACAATGTGGAAAATGCATTTTCGTTGTCTTCACAAACCTACAACACCTATGATATATACAAACAAAATGTGTACATTACTTGAGTGTGTGGATGTATGACGGCACGCTCCCTCGAAACTATATACACTGTGTCTGGTTGATTTGGCAGCCGCTTAGTGGTCGTGTCGGTTAGACCGTTAAAACCTCTAAATCACTTTTAACACAAACTTTTTTTTTTTATTACGAAGAAAACCAAAACTATTTTGAATAAACACAAAAACCACAAAAAAAATTGTAATAACTACTTTTAATTCGATATACAACAACAACAAAATTAGAACACTTGCGATTTCACATTACACACAACACAACAAAAAAAATTGTAGTACGCGAAAAAAAAACTATTCGCGAAATATAATTTTTTTTTTTTTATTACTTATATATTCATTAATTATAAATTTTACTTTATTTCTTTCTTTTTATACATATCTTGTCGTATAACGAATTGAATCACATACAACACACTACACACATCGGTATACAAAATAAATCACTCAAACAGTGTTACCGATTTCTACTCAAAAATCAAAAACAAAACTATTTTGCATAAGCGCCACGAATTGTATATAAAATACGCGAGTTTATAAATTGAGCGGACAACGTCTCTACGTACAATGTGTACACATCGGAAGCAACCGAGTGACTGACTGAAAATCTGTTGAATAACTGTGCAAAAAGAAAAACAAATAAAACAAAACATGTTTGATGTATTTGTTGGTTAACATTTTTGTTTTTGCTTTTAAAGTTTTTTTTTTTTTATTGAATGAAATTGGAAAACTCGAGTTGAAAATAGAATGAATGTTAGTACAAGCCAATGTTCGATTTGCGTGTATTGAAAGATGTTTGGTTTTGTATACAAAACCGATCTTTTTCCACGGTTATGGTGGGTTGAATGGTAGGGCTTATGATCCGGATGCGTTAAACTACTCATCTGACAGCAAAATTCTTAAGACTATCTTCGATTCCTCTAGTGACTGGCTATGACACACTTCACTTCTTACAACAATACTCTTGACCGATACGACAATTTAACACTTCCTAATGCCTATATACAAATCGGATGGTCATTATGGGGGAGGAGAAGAAAAAACTGTTGATTAATTTGTATGCTCCTGTTCTTCATACTCTTCCCATAGATTGCATTGTTTTAGATCCAGATATCTTGGACTTCATTTAAAGTTGTCTGTGAAGTTAGCACGAAAAACGATGTGGCAACACTAATGGTTTTTAACATGGATTTTTTACTTTTTGTACTAAAACTAGCACGAAAAATGATTTGAGTATCGGCTAAAATTTTAGTTAGCACGAACAAATTGTTTTTTCTCATATTTATTTACACATACACTATCACAAAAAACCACTACAAGAAAAATTATGCAACACATATGTGTAATAATTTCCCAGTATGCAATTTTTCCACTGTGTGGAAAAAATTGTTCTAATTCCATACTGAATTCCGTACTAAAAATATCAAAGACACAAAATTATTGATTATTGGACAAAAATTCTTTTCTTTCTCTTTCTATTTCCTGTATTCGTTTTATTTTTAAATTTTTTATATTTTATCGCCAGTATTCAGTGAAGCTATTTTTGTTTATTATCAATCAAACAATCAGTGTGAATTTTAAAGCAATTAATTTGTAAGTATAACTTTAAACTAAATTTATTTAAAGTTCAAATATATAAATTATTATCAAATATAAGTTTAAGTGTAAGAAATTTATTAAGAGCGTAAAAAAATAAAATTAGTGCGCGGTCGCAACGGAATCTTACTAAATATAGTAACTCAAATAAATGGCGTCGCATATAAATAACTTTATTTATATGTAATCGTTAAACAATTATATAAATTTTTGTTTGTTTAGAAATGTTTTTACATAATTTTAATATGTTTTCAAATTAATTAACTTAATAAACTTGATATTTAAAAAAAATTATTGAAAATATTTATGTGTGTAAAAAATGGTCGACGCCATATTTAATTTTTTACATAATGTTTTTTATTTGTAAACAACGTATTTTGAATCATTTTATTTTTATGTAAAATCATTTAACAAGAGGAATGCAGAAGGAAGTGTTAATCGATAATCAATAACGAGACAAAAATTTATAAAATCGTTTTACATGTGAAACTAATTTTCATTAAATTTGTGTATAAATTAAATGTTTGCGAATAGCTAACTCGCCGAATATGGCGTGTGACTTACACGTTACACTTGGAATGAAACCATGGCGTGTTCCCTATACTGACTTTGTTTTTACATCTGTATTAAAAATATAAAATTATATTTAAAGTAATTTTATGATTTAATCGTCAAGTCTCGATAAATTAGTAAACAAAATTTATAAACACAATAATATACTAAACATAAGTACATCGCCGATCTTTTCAAAATAAAATGGACATGCAGTATAATTACTATGTGTTCTGTGTTCACCTGAGTTTGACATAGACTTTATCTACATTTTGTAGGTCATTTTAAGATGTCAAAACGGACTTACGATCGAAAGGTTAAAGAGGAGTTGGACCTTTTATTATCATTTGGTGAATCTACCAAAGATGTTGGTACTTCTGCGGATCCAGCTACGTTGATTGATCAAGTGTTTAACCCAACTGAGACACATTATATTTCCGACGGTTCAGTTAGTTCGGAAGATTCATTGAGTGATAATAAATTATTACTGACAGATAACAACGATTCTGAAGAAGATTTTCACAAATCGCTTAATTTGGAAAATAATCTGGCTGACTGGTGTATTAAATATGCCCCGTCGTATGAATCAGCGAACGCATTGTTAGAGATTCTCAGAGAGCATCATCCTAGTCTACCTAAAGACGTACGGACGTTAAAACACACACCAAAATGTACTACAGTAATTCCAATGGGTAGCGGCTCATATGTCCATTTTGGCTTCAAGCAGGGTATCGAAAAAATTTTGGAAAGCCATCCAACAGAATCGACCGTTCTAAATATAGATATTGGTATTGACGGTATACCATTGGCAAAAAGCTCTAATAGTCAATTGTGGCCAATTTTAGGGAATATAAATGGCCTAAATAACGTGTTCGTAATTGGAGCATATCATGGCTATAAAAAACCACACTGTCCAGATACGTATTTGTCTAAATTTGTAGATGAATTTCAATCTTTGCAAAATAAAGGCATTTCATACAAAAATAAAACATACGAGCTAAATATTCGTGCTATTGTTTGTGACGCCCCAGCAAAAGCTATGGTACTGGGCGTGAAAGGCCATTCAGGCTATTATGGATGCACTAAATGTCAAGTAAGAGGGCAATATATAGATAAGCGGGTTGTTTTTCTAGAAATGAACGCGCCCTTGAGAACCGACAGAGGGTTTAGCATTAGAGAACAGCCAGACCACCATTTAAAAATGGAAAAAATTGCCTTGGAGCGCATCAATATTCAATGTGTATCTCAGTTTCCCATTGACTATATGCATTGCGTTCTCCTCGGAGTTATGCGACAAAGTTTAAAACAATGGGTGCACATCAAAAAAGCAGATTATTCTTTAAATAAAAGACAAATTAACATGATTAACATCAGGTTGCAATTAGTTAAAAATGGCGTTACACCAGAATTTGCACGAAAACCTCGTCAGTTGAGTGAACTCGATCGATGGAAAGCAACCGAATTTCGTCTTTTTTTACTTTATACTGGAGTTGTTATATTGAAAGGCATTTTGCCTGACAAATATTATGAACATTTTTTATTGTTAGTATGTGCAACGAGAATATTATGTGACGAAAAACAATGTTTATATAATAATGATTGTGCTGTAAATATGATTCAAAAATATGTACGACAGTTTTCAGAACTCTATGGTCCTTGCTTGGTTGGTTATAATGTCCATAATCTTATTCATTTAGCTGAAGATGTGAAGAAATTTGGTTGTTTAGATAATTACAGCGCTTTCAAATTCGAGAATGCTATGCAACACTTAAAAAAAAAATAAAGAAACACTCTCAACCACTTCACCAATTAAGTAATAGGATTGCGGAAATGGCTTCTATAACAGACTGCTCAAATCAAAATAAAATATTACCATATGCAGAATTAAATAACAATATGGGTGGAAATCTATACAGAGACATGCATTACAATAAATTAAAGTATTCTGTAAAATATCCAAATAATTATTGCTTAATTAAAGACAAAATTTTCAAAATTGTTAAAATTATAAAATCAAAAGATCTTGATATTACCGTCAGAGGAAATTTTGTGGTCAGTGTTGAACCACTTTTCAAAATGCCAATGTTCTCAACATATTTAAAATTATTTTACTGTCGTAGAGAAGAACTGGGTGAAACCAATGAATTTAAAATTAATTTCATAACGAGAAAAATATTAAAATTTATTAACCAAGACGGATGCTATTTTTCCATTTTATTATAGAAGGTTGACATTGGTTGTTTATAAATGCAGAGTCAAGACCAAGAGGATTTCGGATTTAAAATGAACGGTTTGTTTATAAAAAAATTTCTACATCCACTTGTAACAACAATTAATAAAAAATATTTTTATTTTACACCAATTATAGAAGCAAATTTAAGCCCTACTTGGACAGACGACGAATTAGGATATCAAAATTTTTTAAAAATAGAAAATACCGTACCCGGAACGTCCACACAAAATAATGATGGTGATGTTTCAGTATATATTGAAGAACATTCGAATGAGGAGGAACATACATCTTGTGAGTAACCTTGAGAACTATTGTATTTTGAATATTAAATATATTTAAATATTTTAGTCAAACGTTATAATGTCCATCGTTTATCTTCACCTTTTTTATCTATACGACTAGATGGTCGATAGAATGTCCAGTTACTTATTAATCAATACAATAATTGCTATTTTTATATATTTATTTTTTCCAGTATATCAAAAACTAGAACTCATCGAACAGCGGCAACAAAAAATAGAGTCGATTGTTGAGAAGAATCAACACAATATTAGATCGGTATTACGAGAATTAATACTTATAAGAACAACAATGCAAAAAAACGATAGCAAAAACAGAGTACTTGAGGAGATAGTGCCAAATTTGATTCTACCTGCAGAAACCATCGCAAACTTAGAAACTCTAGAGGCAAGATTGAAAAAAGAACCGACTGTTGAAAAATATTTGGTAAAGTCAATTTTTTATAATAATACATAACTATATTATAAAAGATTAATTATTTGTTATTTTTACTCTCAGGAAACGTTATTACATGGTCAACGATTTGCGGATATGACCAAATTCGTAAAAAATAGTATGGGGAAGATAATGACCGACGAATGCGCCAAAAGGTGTTCGTGGCACGGGCTGCAAGGTAACATAGCCGTCAAAAAATATATGTGTCTCAAAATTTTGAAGGGTAACTAATGAATTAAATTTAATTACATTAATGTAATGAGTTAGTGGTAGAATCAAATGTTTTTAAAAATTGCTCGCCTCAGAATATCATTGTCAATGTCAACTTTAAGGATTAACCACTTCACGCGTTGCTTAAATTATGGCACCACCTTTCAAATGATTTCCAAATAATATAACAAATTTGCCATGGTATTTTGGGATGTGGAATTTTAATCGCTATAGCTCCCTGTATTAAAAAAGTAACAATCCTGCGATTCTTTGAATTAATAAATATATAGTTAATTAGTTATTTATATTGGAATTGAATGGTATTTTGGTATATTATAATTATTAACTAGCCCAATTAGTAAATTTGAGGAAATTATTTAAAAAATACTAATATATGTGTATTAAATTTCATTTGGCAGATTTGACGTTAAAAAAATACCCGAACAGCTGCGAAGAAGATATAATCCAAATTATAAAAAAATGGCTACAATTGGCGAGAGACCGATTGCGAAAAAGTTGTAAATCGAAAAATAGAAATTAGATGTTTTGTTATCTGAGTTTTACAACTTCTTTTCAATATTCTTTTCAACAATATTTTCTATTTATTAACATTTTTTATTTTATATTTATTAACTGAAATATTTACTGAATTTATTTACTGTGATACTCAATTAAAATTGAATTTTGTTATAACGTGTTATAATTTTTTTTTAATATACAATGAAACGAAAATTTGCAATAACTTTCCAAGAATAATAATCGTACAAAGAATAATGAAATTATTAACAATAAATTTAAGTTTAGTATATATTTAGTATATAATTTTTTAAAGGGATTTGTAGCGGTCGATTCAAATCGATCTGATTGATTTATTAATTAAATTAAATAATTATATTTGAATCGCGCTGTAGCTTATTTAATAATTATCATCGTCATCTTACTACTCCACTGGATGTAGAATAATTAAACATAAAATTAGCCAAGTCACTTTTCTAATTTATCGTGACGATTATACGCTTTACACACCATCTTCATTAAACTATTGGTTTGCGTATGGGCTAAATTAATTTTGCTATAAATATTCTGTTTAAGTTTATATTGCCATGATGGCCCATAGCTTTGTATAGGTCTATGTTGTCATGCGCGGTGCACTTATATTGTTATCCCTGTCGAATCGCTTAGATTTTGTGCGATTACAAATCTAGTTTTTCTGGTAGTAAAAATATAAATGAACCACACACACAAGTATTTCTCACTACGGTACTTGATATTCTTTTGATCGGACGAGATCAAAATAAAAATATTAATTATATATAGTGGTGGTGAACAACCATTTTGTGAAATTAATTAAGTGTAACTTTAATTAATAACTTTAAATAATTAAAGAAAAGTGAATTAAAAAATTAAACAAGTGTTTCATTAAACACGACAGATTAAAGATTAATTATTTTATATGTAAATATTATTGAATTATGATTTTTTTTAAATTTAATCTTCATGTTTCATTATTCAAGTTTAATTGTGTAAAATCACATAGCAAGCATGTTGCGATCGTAATTACGTGATTATTTACACAACTAAGTTTGAATATTTAAATTAATTTAAAAAAAAAAAAAAAAAAAAAAAATTATTTTGATGTTATTTATTTTAATATTCTATCGTTATTATTCGCATGGAAATATTTGTTGATTCTACCAGGAAAAGGCTAAAAAACTACTATGGAAATATGTATGGTTTCCGACGGAATTTTGTTTTATAATTGCTGGAAATTAGTAAGAAACAGATATAGAAAAAATACTAATTTCGGACAAAATTCCATCTACTTTCCAACTCTGATTTTGTCTCTTTTTAGTTAGGGCACATACCTATACCGGAATTTTTGAGACACTTTTCTTTGGCGAGTAGTACTCTTTTCCGTGTACATTATATGTTTCTTTCCATAGAAACAGTATGTTTTTCACACTAAAATTCACACGGAATTCCGTCGGGCTTGCATATTGGGTTAAATTAAACAATTTTAAAGTATTTAAACCTAAACAAATTAATTTTGAAACGAATATGAAAAATAACAAAACATATGTCTATGACCCATGTGAAATCTATGAAGGATTTGAACTCATATAGATACTACACGATTTACTGTAATTGAACCATAAATTTGCTTTAGCGATACATAGCTTAAACTTGAACAATTGTTTACTTCTGTCCTGTATTTGTTTTCAGACTAAAGTAGAAGTTTGCTGCCACTACATATTTGATCTCTTATGAAACTTGATCTATTACTTACAGAGCACCATTTAACACTGTTGATGTGAAGTCGATCCTGAAAGCACGATTACAAATCGATTGTTTCTTAGAAATAATCCGATATGAAACAATCGACTACCCCATATCATTATAACTCTGGATATCAAGCCAATGTTGGTTGCTCAGCTTACATCCGTTTAACACTTCTCTATCAATAGAATCATAAAAAGTGTTATCGAAAGTTTCGCAACGTTTATAAAAACAGAGAACGATTTTAACGATTGTTCTCTAAATCATAGAAACGAGACTGGTTAAAGCAGATTTCCAATATGTATTTGTTAGATACATCAAGAAAAATCCTGAAACGGATTGTATGAGGCTACAGGAGGCTATTATGGGCAGGCAACCAAACTAATATAGTTTCGGAACGGCGCGTTCGGCGGTGGTTGCTATTTAATGTGTGGTAGATGGAGTGCAAAAGGCGATATCTGGTTCAAAAATATTGCGTGGCAGCAAGAAATACTTCTTGCCTTCAATAAAGCATGTGAAGTTATCCCAGTATTTCATCCCAGAAAAAATAAAAAGTTGCATCAGGCAACATTTTTCTATTTCATCCCAGTTTTTTCGTTCTATCTGAAATTCGCGACAAAAATAATAATCAAAAGAAACATTATCATCCCATCCCAGTTTTTTTTTTCAATTTCATGTATTTTATACTATTTTGCACCAATTGATAATAGAAGTATAGAAATTTTAGATATTTCGGTACCTGGCCTCTGAGAACCTATTAGGCCGGAAATGATTCTTGATGTTTTGAGTTGGTCATGGTATGGATCAACTCTAGTAAATATAACAGAACCATCCGGTGGTTGGAATTGGCACAATCGAGCTGCGTTCAGAAACTTCCATATAAAATTCTATAATTCTATAAGCTCAGCTACCGGGGGGGTCAGCATGGTGGCGGATATCTGGATGACCTACAGATATGTAGGTTTACTGCGAATAACCAATAAGCAGTCCCCTACCGAGCGGTAGAAGTGAAGGATGTTCTGAAAAGACTACATACAATCCTGTGAAGCTCTTATGTCAAACAATGCGAGCGTATGCCGCTATAAGCACACAGAAACCCAGAAGCGTTTGTCCCATATTAAGCGGCTCTCTGGTCAGCGTCTGTTCTCCATGTTAGGGTAGGCTGCGTTCATACCTGGCAGTAGGTATAAAATGCTATGGGAAGGAACCCAGAATTAAAATACACAATGGAGTCCACCAACCAAAACAATGGTACGGTACAGGGATTCGGAACCTCAGTACCGGCGGTTTTAGGGAGAAGCAAGCAGGCTCCCAGCCGTCGACATCCAGCGACTGCAATGTTACAGCGGTGGTGAACTTGGCCGATGTAACAGATATGTCTACAAGCGAAGAGAGAGGAAGCACTAAATCTTTACATGTGGATAGAACACTCGCTAACCCGTTTGGGAAAAGTGCCTTAATGTCCAGATCCCCTAAGAAGGGAGCGATGGTCAGTACATTGGAGAGATGTTTTTCATCGTCTTCGTTGGGGAGTTACAAGGAGGAATCCAATGAAATAAGGCTAGCCAGGCTTGGGAAAAAAATTGAGGAACTGGTGGAGTTTGTAAAACCGAGAAATAACGTGCATAGCGAGATAAAGAAGATGATAAGCATCATTAGCACGCTTTATGGCTCAGTTATAAATAAGATGAACGTTTTGGAAAAGCAGTGCCAAACTTCTCCGATCAATAATGACGGGGACAAAAATTTAGTTCGTATACAGACGGTGAGCAGGAAACAGGAACGGAGGAGGGGGACTAACGAAGATATACCTCTTGTGGAACACAGTAAAAGGAAGTTGTCCACGCCGCCTACGAATGATGAAAGTAGGCAAAGTAAGAAACGGAATACTGAGGATGCTCCGCAAGGTAATCCTCGGAACGTCCTTCAAGCAGTTCGAATGTCGGAGTATCAAACATACGTCAAACTCATGGTGGAGACCTATTGCTGGAGGTACAAACTACAAGAGACCAGTCGAAGACCGTCATGCTTGGAGAACAGTTAGCGAAAGCGATCGGGGACAATGCGTCAGTTAAAACTTTGTCCCAGGAGGCGCTACTGGCGATCAAAGATATGGAGGTTACCACATCTAAAGAGGTGAGAGAGGTTCTGAAAGCTCAGTTTGAATGTGTGAAAGGTGCCTGTATTGTTAAATCACTCACAAAGGCTTACCGAGGAACGCAGACAGCGGCTCCCTAACACTATGGTTGGGAAAGTGTAAGAAGAGGGTAAAGTTCGAATCGACTGGGTTTCCTGTCGAATCCGGAAAAAAATGGAGGTGACTAGATGCTTAAGATGTCTCGGTTATGGGCATCGGTCAGGGAACTGTAGAAGTGAAGCAGATAGAACAAAACTCTGCAGGAGATGTGGTGAAGAAAGGCACTTTCCTAAGACATGCCAATATAATCCGAAATGCATGCTACCCGACGAAACGGCTAAAGGCTGTAGCAAACACGTAACGGTAGCTTTAGATGACCGGTTTAACATAAAGCGCTGCAAACAGAGCGTGGGAAATGAAAGTCATCCAAGTCAATCTTAACCACTGTGAGGCTGCCCAGGATCTGCGTTATCCGTGCAGGAGGTGTAAGTGGACGTTGTATTTGTATGTGAGAAATATAGGAACCTTGATAGACGGTGTTGGGCTTCAGATAGATCGAATCGAGCTGCTGTATGGGTTTGCGGTACCTACCTCCTACAGGAAATTGGTCGGAGTACTGTACTTAGATTTGTCAGAGCCAAAGTAAACGGCATTCAGATTTATAGCTGCAACGCACCTCCAAGTGCACCAATTGAAGAATTTAAAACATTTCTTGATCAATTAACGGATGATGAACGGAGCCACAACCCACTGCTCATAGCCGGAGATTTAAATGCATGGACCATAGAGTGTGGACGCAGAGAAACTAATAAAAGAGGTACCGCATTGTTCAAAGCCTTTGAATCACTTGACACGGTCCATACGAGTTGGTCATGAACTCAAAACATCAAGAATCATTTCCTGCCTAATAGGTTCTCAGGAGCCAGGTAACGGTTTGTCTTAAATTATAGAATTTTATATGGAAGTTTCTGAACGCAGCTCGATTGTGCCAATTCCAACCACCGGATGGTTCTGTTATATTTACTAGAGTTGATCCATACCATGACCAACTCAAAACATCAAGAATCATTTCCGGCCTAAAAAGTTCTCAGAGGCCAGGTACCGAAACATCTAAAATTTCTATACTTCTATTATCAATTGGTGCAAAATAGTATAAAATACATGAAATTGAAAAAAAAAACTGGGATGGGATGATAATGTTTCTTTTTATTATTATTTATGTCTCGAATTTCAGATAGAACGAAAAAACTGGGATGAAATAGAAAAATGTTGCCTGATGCAACTTTTTATTTTTTCTGGGATGAAATACTGGGATAACTTCACATTCTTCTTCAATATCGCTAATTATAATTGTATATTTAACGCACTCATGTGGACATTTGTAACAGAACCTTAATACACATTCAGCAACGGTTAACTTTTGCTGTTAGCAGAACATAAGACAGAAATAGTCCTAATCACTAACAGAAAAGCTATGAAGAGCATAACGTTAGAGATTGATACCTAAAACATAGTAACTCATAGATGTAACAGGCGACGTATAGGATAAAAATTGAAATCTTTTTAAAGATTAAGTGCATTAAGTGGACCAAGAGAAGGGATCCATAATAGCATGAGAACTAATGGGCTATATACTTATAGCCTATAGCTTTATAACTTTATGCTGGAATCAGAAGGCATATATAATAACGTAAGAGGCGCTGATCACAAAGTGAAAAAGATTATAGAAGTTTTAAAAGAAGCAGAGACGCGATGAGAACCTATTTCTAGTCGAATAGGTCGCAGCTTATAGTTGAGCCAACCTCGAGATGGTCCACGTTTGATGTCTATCGAGATTAGACATGACATGTGGACAATAAGGCTTATTGCCCAATATGCCGTGAACTTTTTTATGTGGTTTTGCAATATTGCAAGAACATACCATCTCCACCAGGAAATTTGAAGAGATTAAACGAGTTAAAGGTTCAATGTTCAAATCATTTTTATTTTTATTTTTTTTATTTTTTTTTTGTAACAATTGCCATTGGCTTTATTCTTGAATCTTTCTTTTTACGAAACTAACAAGAAGTGTGAAATTCTTAAAAACTATAATTTTTTTAACTTAAGCCTTAACGAATGTTAATACTTAATATCAGTATGCATTATTATTTTTAAATTATATTACTAATTAGTTTTAGTGTGTTAGCTCAACATGCGTGAAATGTGTAATTATTAGATTATATTTTTAGTTTATTAAATCTAAAGGATCTGTTCTGCGAAGCCGTTTGTATTTCGGTTGCCTTAGTAGCTCTCTAGCCAATTCATTAGGATGTGATTCCAGTTTCAGTTGATATTTTAGGCTGCATGATTTTATTGTCTCTTTAACAGTTTTGATGCCTAGGTCTCTATGGATGTTGCTGTTTCGAATATACCATGGGGCATTTGTAATGCTACGAAGTATCTTTGCTTGCGTTCTTTGTACGATATCTATATTTGATGCACTAGTTGAGCCCCATAGTTGGATACCATATGTCCATATGGGGATTAGGATCGCTTTGTATAGTAGAACCTTGCAGTCTAGAGAGAGTTTCGATTTTCTTCCGATCATCCAATACATTTTCGAAAATTTTATTTTTAATTGATGACGTTTTGTTTCGATGTGCTTTTTCCATGTCAATCTTCTATCGAGATGAAGACCGAGATATTTTACGTTTGTTTGTTGAGGAATTGTGATATTGTTTAATTTTACTGCCGGACATGTACGTTTATTCAGTGTGAATGTTACATGTGTTGATTTACATTCATTCGTCCTTATTCGCCAAGTTTTTAACCAATCTTCTACTTTGTGCAGATGTTCTTGTAATTCTCTCGATGCTGTTTGAGGATTTTTGTGTGAAAACAATATGGCTGTGTCATCAGCAAAAGTTGAAGTTATAATTTTTTCAGTTATTGCTAAGTCAGCTGTGAATAACAAGTATAGCACAGGTCCCAATACACTACCTTGCGGTACTCCTGCCTTTATCTCGGTTAAATCAGTAGTAGCCGTATTTTGTTTCACCTGGAACATCCTTTGGGCTAAGTAGTTTTGAAGAATTGCATGAAATTGTCTAGGCAGAAGAGTTTTAATTTTGTAATTTAATCCTTCGTGCCATACTTTGTCGAAAGCTTGCGCAATATCCAAGAAAACTGCCGAGCAATATTTCTTTTCTTCTAAGGAAAGCTTAATTGTATTTACAATTCTGTGCACCTGTTCTATTGTGCCGTGCTGCTCTCTAAATCCAAATTGGTGATCTGGTATAATGCGACTCTCAGATAATATAGGTATTAGTTCTTGTAGTAACATCTTTTCAAAAAGCTTCGGAATTATCGGGAGTAGACTTATTGGCCTGTACGACGAGACTAGGGTTTCGTTTTTACCTGGCTTTGGGATCATGATAATTTGAGATATTTTCCATTTTTGGGGAAAGTATCCACATCTCATAATCGCGTTAAAAATATATGTTATATATTTTATACATCTATCTGGTAATTCTTTTATCATTTTTCCAGTTATTAGATCATGGCCTGGCGCTTTCTTAGGATTTATGCAGGTTTTGATAACCGTTTTAACGCATTTCCATTTAAATTTTAATGGATTTGGGTTCGACTCGTCCCTCGTAAGCTGTGGTAGTCCGCAGTCATTATTTTGTTCGTTTGGGGTGAACACTTTTTGTAGATGGTTAGAGAAAGCGATAGCCTTTTCTAAGTCACTTCTGGCCCAGTGACCATCTGGTTTCCTTATCGGTGGGTTTGATAGCTCTGGCCTTTTTAAATTTCTTGCTGCCTTCCACAGTGAGTAATCTGTTTTTTCTGTTGCTGTGAGCTCACTAAGGTAATTCTGTATTCCTACATTTTTTTCTTCCCGTATTGCTTCTCTCAGAGCTTTAATAGCTCTATTTAATTTCCATTTATGCCAAAGAGATTGGTGAAGCTGCCATAGCCGCCGAATTGCCCGCTTCTCTGCCAACAACTTTTGAATGTTACTTGTAAGCTTATTACTTTTTTCTAAATTTTTGATCTCCGGAGTAGCTTTTTTTGCAGCCATTTCCATTATTTGTCTTAAATATTCTATCGCGGCATCAATATCTTCTGGTGTGAGTGGGACATCCAGATGACAATTTACATCTACTATGTTTCTATATAGAGAGCCCATTTCGTTAGTTTGTTAGTTAAACGTTGGGGTGGTGCAGTTTTTAATGCTTGGGTACTTAGTGTTACTATTATTGGTGAGTGATCTGATGATAAATCATAACAGTTAACGACTTGGGCATTGGTGCGTGCTATTCCTCGAGTTACACAGAAATCTATTAAATCAGGAATTTTCTTTCTATCTGTAGGCCAATATGTGGGATGTCCAGATGATAAATAATCTAAGGTTTTCTCGTTCATTGCTTCGTAGAGTTGCTTGCCCTTTGGTGACGTCAACCTCGAACCCCATTGCACATGTTGTTGTAATCACCCCCAGCTAGAAACTGATTAAAATAATCGATGAATTGCAGTTTTTTAATTACGTGTTTCGGTGGACAGTAGACAGCCGATATTACAAATTTCCTTATATTTTCCCAATATTTCAAATTAAGGCTTATTGCCCAATATGTCGTGAACTTTTCTATGCGGTGTTGCAATATTGCAAGAACATACCATCTCCACCAGGAAATTTGAAGAGATTAAACGAGTTAAAGGTTCAATGTTCAAATCATGAAGTAGATATATAATATTACAAAAAGTTTAGCGTTACTAAATAGCTTGGAAAGTGAATCTCAAAGAGTGATGATTGAAGCATTTTTTATCGTTTTCTAAAAATGAAACAAAATTTAACAATTATACTTTGAAACTCATATGGGTACTAAACGATTTATTATAATCCTACAAAGTTTTGATTCCAATCATACTCAACCCTTTGTAACTTTAGAATTGAAACTGGGAGTCTAGGTCTAGGAAGATATGTCACAATGAGCCTATCGAGCCTGAGAGACGAGGAAAAATTATATCTAAAGGGTCCGCCAACTAAAGTTTTTTTTTACTAGTGCTTATTCCGTGAAATGTTAACACTTAGCTCATCGTCTGATTTGACAGATAATTAGTTTTATCCTTCCGCTGAACGAATATGGTTGTGTATACGCCTTGAACAACGCTGGGAAATATTGCGACAGTACTTTGAAAATCATGGTAATGTTGCAGAATGTGTGCGAAAATTGCGTACGGATTTTGGAAGAAGAGAAGCACCGTCAGCTCCGTATGTTCGTTATCTTGTGAAAAAAGTGAAAGAAACTGGCATCCTCATCGATAATCCAAAGCGTGAAAAGCCAAAAACAGTGCGTACACCCGAGAATATTGATACTGTGTGAATCAACATCAATTCACCGTCGTTCTCAACAATTGAACATTTCGAAGACATCATTGAGACGAATTTTGCATAAAGACCTTGGTATGACGCCATACAAAGTCCAATTGGTTCAGGAAGTGAGGCCAACTGACCATCAAATGCGTTTTCGCTTCGCTGAGTGGGCCTGCGATCGACTTACAGAAGATGCCGATTTTGCCAAAAAAATCATCTTTTCGGATGAAACTCATTTTGATCTTGGCGGGTATGTAAACAAGCAAAATTGTCGCATTTGGTGCGGATTTTGGTCCAGAGGCATATTTGGGCCATTTTTATTCGAAAATGAGCAAGGAGTGGCCGTTATAGTCAATGGCGATCGTTATCGGGCCATGTTGAACGAATTTTTGTTCACAAAAATTGAAGAGGAGGATATTGGCAACATTTGGTTTCAACAGGACGGCGCTACGTGTCACACAGCTGAAGCTACACTCGATGTTTTGCGCCCTGTTTTTGAAGATCGCATTATCAGCCGCAGAGCTGATGTCGTTTGGCCACCTCGGAGCTGCGATTTGACACCGTTGGACTATTATTTGTGGGGTGCCCTCAAAGATAAGTGTTACGCCGACAAGCCAGAGACAATTGACGCTTTAAAGGACAATATTCGTGAAGCCATTGGTGAAATACAGCTGCACACAATCGATAATGTGCTTAAAAATTGGACCGATCGTGTAGGCTACTGCATGGCCAGCTGAGGCAGCCATTTGAATTAAATTATTTTCCATTATTAACCGGAAGGATTGTACTTTTAAATAAAAAAAGAAATTTGAGAAAAAATTCAGTAGTTTTTTTTATAGCATTTTTAAAATAAAAAAGTTATTTGGCGGAGCTTTTATTATAGGAACCAATTAATGGCCCTTTGGGTGGAGAATCCATGTTTCGTAAACATTTTGAACGAAACTAAGATACATAGAATACCACCACATCTGATTGGATCTACCACCAAAGATACCACCAAAATGAGATACCACCAAAATGACAACGAACCCCACTTAAGCACCCGGACACAAGACTAAGAATCGACATCTGCACAAATTCGATGGCCTAACAGTGAAGACCTATGTACCCCAAGGCTATATTTGTACATTGTTACACAGTGGAGGTAACCTCGGAAATATTGGAGTTGAATTACTGATAGGGCCACAGGTAAAAGGAGCTGTGTTAGACTTGCCAACAATCGAATGTTTAGCTTCACTTGCACATAAGATTAGCCAACTTTTTAATTGTCTGTGTACGTGTGCCTACTGATGTAAGCCACACCAGGATGAAGAATCATTTTACAATAATTGGCTGTTATGTGAAGAAAGAAGAGATATGTGAAGGAAGCTTTCCAACAACATAACAGTTTAAATTTTTTTACATTAGGAGTTTTTGAACTGAAATGAAATATACACCCAGAGAGATCTTAGAACCCAAAGGTAATAATAATCCATATTACCTACACGGAAAAAAATATTTTGATTAACATCATTATAGTAGTTTGATAACTTGATTTTTGTGATGTTCATTAAATTTTTACTGATTTTAACTTCTTTTTGAGTGAAATTGATTAAATGAATTTATGAATTTTTTATGACTATCGATATTCATAAAAAACGTTTTCTGAAATTCATTATATACATTTTTGAAAAGGTCAGTACGTCAGGGAAAATTTGTGCATATCAGTAAAATCTGGATTGATTTTCACAATGATTCTGTAAACATCAAAAACTTTTGGTGATAGAATATTTGTCAAATATTTTTGAACTTATGTCATTTAAGGACATATTTTCTTATTATTTCGGGCGTGTTATATTTATTTACATAATTTGTAAATAAATAAAGGTGGTGTGCATATCAGTAAGTGTTCCTGCATATATTCAAATATGTATTTTGATACAATATAGATTTATATGTGTGTAAGTATGAAATAAAATATGTCGTGTTATTTCATACGCTCTATTCTGTTACAGATTTCAATTACTGATCATTTATGGAACATAGAAACTAGAATATGGAATACCTGAAAAAAATTAGTACCGAAGTGATTGATTCAGAAACATCTGTATTAGATAGATAGTCCAACATAATCTATATTTTTGACAGTTAATATAATAAATTGAGATAATAAGTATCGTTGAAAAAAAATAAGGAACTCTGTATTTTATTGAATCTCAAATATATATATATATATATATATATATATATATATATATATATATATATATATATATATATATATATATATATATATATATATATGTATATGTATATGTATACATATATATATATATATATATATATATATATATATATATATATATATATATATATATATATATATATATATATACATATATATATATATATATATATATATGACATGTTATCCACCATTTGTTTTTCTTGGCCATTATAAAAGATTTTCATCAAAATAAATACTGATTTTTACATATTTTTCAATGAAATTCACTAAAATTTTTATTAATTTCATTTTAAAAACAATTGTATTTCACTAAAGATTTAATGCTCGTAGGTATACATTTGTTTTATGCGTTGACCATCATCAAAAATTTGATGTAATTCATATATATAACGTTATAAATATTCAATATGAATACTTAGTGAATATCATTTAACAGTTTTGTAATATTCACTACAGAAAAAAATTCACTAAAGCAGTTTAACTTTAATCACCATTGCATCGACTGGAGCAGTTTTTAATGATTACTATACTGTTTTTTGGTGATTCTCAGTCTAAATTTTTTTTCCGTGTATAAAATATGTTTCAATCGTTCACAAACTAAACACTAAAAAAATGAATGCAAGTCTAAGTTTTATATGCCATGCAACACATCACATGTCACTGCATAATACTAGGTTCGAACGAACTTCATGGGAATATTTTGGGAGTGGGAAGAAATTCAAGCCAGTAAACTATTGGCAATAAATGACAGTATGATTGACAGAGCTACGATGTAACCTCAGTTATGGGCGACTTTGATAAGATTTTGGTTCCATAAAATAGCGTTTTTGTGGTTATTGTCGACATTTACTGGCAGGTTTTGGTATATAATTTTATGGCGCTAAGATAACAATGATCCATTGAGACTATTTTCATTATCTATAGTAACGTTTTGCTAAGCTAACTTAACTTTCCAATCAATAACAGCTCATCATTAAAAGCCGTTGGATTTCATCTTACTATATGAAAATCAAACAACTAACAACCAACAATGAAGAAGATGAACTTAGTGGCTAAACTGAGCGACATGGATAACTATAACTATATTAGAACTATGTGGAGCAGATTTACTGGCAAAATTACAGTAGAAAATCTTGATGAGACTAAAACCCGTAGAGTTGGAGGCAGATTACAAAACTCAAATAGTCAATATGACTCCAAAACTTCTTTTATCTACCAAACTCCCACATCTTGAGTGGAATGATCAGATCTCATTTCTATAATAAGTTTATTCATTCTGGTCCACTATAATTTTACAGCTTCTCTCCCAAAAATATTGGATAGTTTGAGGTAGAGATGACTTACGAGATAAATGCCCAAAAGCTTCATCGACATCGCGCCTCCAAAAGAATTGCGAGACTTAAAATAAAATGTTCGGAAGGGATCCTACTCTTGATTTGCATTTTGGATGAAGAAGTCTTGACCATCAACACCGCACTAGAGAAATGAATATTTAATATTTTAGGATCTGGTAAATTACAGGTGGTATTGTGTCATTTGCGAACCTTCAAAAAAGAATGGGAGAGTGAATGTGTTGATGACAGGCGTTTGATGACAAACAATCACTGCAAGGGCGTTCTCTTCGATTTGGTTGATAATAACATGGATGAGGAAAAATTTGGATCTATAACCTTGTTTCAAACAAATCATTTTCATCGAGGACGTACATTTCTTCAGATCTTTGTAATTCAAACACAGTACACCAATACCAACCGCACTCGATCAGTAAAATAAGCATTTATTTGCAAATTTTAAACCAAAAACAAACTATGGAACAGTCCTTGCGTTCATATACCAATTAATGGTCGCCAATATCATTAATATCATGGATCCTGATTAGAACATAATAAAAAAAGACTCTGGAGAATCTGGCTAAACTGAATCTTTTTAATTTTCAAGTTGACTGTACAAAGCATTTCTCCATGACACATCCTACAATAATCTTATAGAAGATAGGTCGAGTCGAGAGTTCTGCACTTCATCTGCATCACCTATCATAAATGTATATGATGCAAAAGCACTGTTACAATGTTTTCAATCTGTTATTTGGCCGAAGTATTGTCAACTCTTTCACAGTTTCCTTTTACCAACCACCCACGATCTGTTCCACGTTCGATTTCACTTTGTGATATTACCGTCTGTTTTCACGGATCTGATTCCCTAAACAACGAACACCTTGTTGTAGGAAATAAGTAATCATATTCGTCAAAAATTTGCAAAAACCACTGCGTCTGTTTAAAACAAAGGTTCCAAACACCAAAAATAATTAGGTTCCTTCTAGTAAATGACTATACCATAAGCTTGTGACTTCGCCAAAAGGTTTCGGTTCAATGAAATCCACCCACTATGTAATACGATGGCGTTACCCATAGGGAGTTGGATAAAGCCAAGTCGTGTCTAAAAATCTGTATACCAAATAATACGACCCTGTTGACTACAATTGGACAACATTACAGTGGCTTTTTAGAGTAGGTTTAGATATTTAAATGACCTCCGGAGCCTAAGTTTTCTCTCATATTGCATAATCAATGCAGTCAGATAATGTATTATATGATATGCAGATACAGTATGGGCAACCCAACAGGGCCTGCAAAGGTGCAGATGGACGTGTTCACATTGGAATGATAATTGCAATGGGTCTGATGATTGTTAAGTATATGACCAGTACATCAACTTTAGTACAGCTAGGTTTTAATCACCTAGCACTACCATAAATCTTTGGTAATGTGTTGATTGCAAGTCAGTTTATTTCAGTTGAGAATTTGAATAGTGCCATTCAAAACGGAGTCTCAGCAGCTTTTTCTCCTATAGTGAATGCCACTATTACTATTTTATTATGGTTGGCAATAAATCTCTTCTATGTCGATGAGTTTGTGCATTAGATCTGATAAGATTTCATTGAGCCTAATAACTATAACCAGTTCATCTGTACAACCATTCTCGGTTGCTCAGTCTAGATACAAATGCATCAGTCAATAAACAGCATAGTGGAGGGAACAACAGAGTTAATTCAGAACATAGCTTCGCGATAGCAATAGGACAAGCAACGCAAATTTAGAGTAAGCCATGATTCAAGTTACAGTTATTAAGATATAACATGGTAAAGGAAATTTTCAAGTTCACTCTTATTAAGTGAATTATGTTCTGAGGATGTTCACGTAACATTAAACAGAAACTACCCGTACCTTTCCATCACTCCTTAAGTGTACGTTAGTAATTTATCCCATTAACAACGAGTATATGTGTCAACGAGGACCAACTCTCTCTGTCTAATATTTTTCACCATTTTGTTTAAACTTTTCTAGAAATCCGGTGATCAACTTGTCAACGTTTTGAATCGCTGCACTTTACTTCTTACACTCTTCTCCGAAACGACAATTTAGTATTTCTTATATAAAAATCCGATGGATTATCGATCTTTCCATTCTGCTTACAACTACAGTCAATGTATTGGTACATATAAGGTGTCCCAATAACTGGTTCAGATTTGACATATCAGTTATTTTGGCAGTGGCAACACTAATGTCATTATTTCTTTGAAAGAAACTCAAATCGACACAAGGTCGATCGTTTACTTGTTCCACGATTATGGTGGATCGAATTCTGCTTACAGCAGTCATTGGTACATATAAGGTGTCTCGATAACCGGTTCAGGTTTTTTAATTTTGACTCTAGCAACACTAATGTTATTCTTTCTCAGTTTCTGTCAAATTCGATCGTTTACTTGTTCCACAGTTTAGGTGGGTCGCATGGTAGGGCTTATTTCCCGGATGACAACTCAACTGACAACAATATTGTAACGACTCTCTTCGATTCCTCTAGTGGCTGACTAAGACACCCTTTACTTGGTACAACAATACTTTGGTTCGATACGACAATTTACCACTGCCTATATACAAATCGGATGGATTCCCGATTTTTTACTGTATTCTGCTTACCACAATCAATGTATTAGTACATATAGGGTGTTCCAATAACCGGTTCAGTTATTCATTGTTTAACATAAACTCATATCGAAACAAAGTCGTTCATTTACCTGTTCGACGGTTATGGCTAGTCGGATGGAATGGATTAAGGCCAGGATGTGTTAGACAACTCAACTGTTAAAAATGACAACGATATTGTTTCGACTCTATTTGATACCTCTCGTGGCTGGCCATGACACACTTCATTTGTTACAACAATACTCTCGTCCGAAACGACAATTTAGCACTGCTTATATAAAAATCGGATGGATTATCGATCATTCTGCTTACAACAGTCAATGTATTGGTACATATAGGGGGCCTCAATAACCGATTCAGATTTGACATATCGGTTATTTTGGGATTGGCAACACTAATGTCATTCTTTCTTTGACATAAATTTAAATCGACACAAAGTCGACCGTTTACTTGTTTCACGATTATGGTGGGTCGATAACAGGGCTTATGATCCGGATGCGTTAATCAACTCAACTAAGAACGATATTGTTACAAATCTCTTCGATACCTCTCGTGGCTGGCTATTATACACACTTCATATCTTACAATTACAACAATACTCTTGTCCGATACGACAACTTAGAGATTCCTATATACATATCGAATGGATTCTCGGTCGTCCCATTCTGCTTACAGCAGTCACTGTATTGGTACATATAGGGTGTCTCAATAACCGATTCAGGTTTGAAATTTTGACTCTAATGTTATTCTTTCTTTGTTTCTGTCAAAGTCGATCGTTTAATTTTTTCACGTTTATGGTAGGTCGAATGCAGTGGTTATGATCCCAAAAGCGTTAGACAACTCAACTGTTAGAAATAACAACAATATTGTTACGAGTCTCTGCAATTCCTTAAGTGACTGGGTATGACACACTTTTTACAACAATACTCTTGTCCGAAACGATAATTTAGCACTCCCTATATACAAATCGGATGGATTCTCGATCTTTTTACTGTATTCTGCTTACCACAATCAATATGTACATTGGTACATATAGGGTGTACCAATAACCGGTTCAGTCATTTTTTGTTTAACAGAAACTCAGATCGAAACAAAGTCGATCGTTTCTTTGTTCCACGATTATGGTAGGTCGATTGGCAGGGCTTATGACCCGAATGCGTTAGACCACTCGACTGTAGACATGACAACGATATTGTTACGATTCCTCAAGTGGCTGGATATGACTCACATCACTAATTACAACAAAAGTTTTATCCGACATAATTTTGCACTGCCTATATACAAATCGGATGAGTTCTCGATCTATTCTGCTTAACACGTTGAACTATCTGTTGATCGTTGGTATTGGTGCATTCCCATAGCACTTAAAAACTGGACCGGGTTAAGGTGTCAACCGAACCGTGCCGATAGTCAACCTAGCTAGGCGTGTAGTCTAAAAAGTAACTTAGTCTTAAACGGTGTACCCGGATACCAGGCGCCCTCTGGATCACGTAGCCTTATCTGTGCACTGTGAATCTCTGCACAGACGGACAAATTGTTCTTCACTATTCGTGGGATGTAATTATGAATTACACAAAACTAAATTTAGAGGAATTGAACAGTGCAGTCAAGCCTAATAACTTGAAGGTGGTTTTGACTTCTCTAGAATACATATCTTTGGTGGCACCAATAGAACCTTTAACAGGGAGCAATCATGGCCCAGTTATTAACTTATATACTAATGCAAAACCATCGAGGGTGCAAGTGGTTAAAAGCTCTTCAACTAAGAAGAAGTACACTTGTTGATTCTGACGGCAAAACTCCTTCTTCCCTTGGAAGAAAAAACAGGTCGGATTCGACCACGCTCTCTCTAGAGAATCAAACAGGATCGGAAGAAATTCAAAAACTGAGTTTTACGGAAGTCGCATTTCGCGAGCACCTTTTGCTTGTCAAAGACAAACTCGGTGATCTTGGTGTGAGGCCAAAGTTCATCACTTTTCGAGCAAATTGCTCATAAACTGATAAATACACCTTGAGGTTCTGGCGATCCTTTTGATTTTGAGGGCTTTGGTTTGTATAAGAAAACTTACTCCATCGCCAATTTCCAAGTTTCAGAAATTGGAACTTGGTGGACAAGGTGGTGCCAAAAGATAGAATCGATGGCGCATCGGTTCTTTCTCAAAATTAAAAACACCAGTTCCAGACGAGATGTCTCCGGTTCTGCTACAGATAGGACTAGAAATTATCCTAGACCACCTTGAACATATCTTCAGAGCCAGTTTGACCCTGGAATACATTGCAAGACTGTCTGTTAAAATGTCTCTTGAAAATCTGTTGAAACAAACAACCAAAAATTTGCCTTGGGAGCGTCTAGACATCGAAAGTGCGTTTGATAACGTTTCGTTCAGAGCGATGCTCTGTGCAGCTGAAAGACATGGCATGGAACCACACTTGATCGGTGGTTTAGTGTAATGCTTAGGTCAAAGAGAATAACTATGTGAGTTCCTATAGTCCAACTAAACGACATGGAATTTTTCTACCAGGATTATGACGATGACATCGCCATAACACTGGTAGATAAATATACGGATGTACTATGTGATTAACACAGTTGTAGCCTGGTGTAGTGACTAGGGTCTATCAGTCAACCCCGGGAAAACAGAGATGGTTCTTACGACTAGATACAGGATTTTAAGACACTTCCAAAAATTGGGGCTCATACGATCCCGCTCTCTTCGGAAGTCAAGTATCTGGAGATATAGTTAGATCGGATGATTACTTGGCATAAACATATAGAAGAGGAATCCAACAAGATTTGTAACATTTACTGGAAATGCAAACAGAAATTTAGTAAATCATGGAGCCTGAAATGCAGACGCGTGTATTATACGTTTCGGTGATCAGACCCATAATCTCGTTTGCCGCACTTAATTGGTGGTCTCGAACAATGAGTGGGGTTAGATGGAGACCTCTAAACCGAGGCTTGTTTGTCTGAGTATTGTGAAAGCTATGCACATAACACTCACTGCAGCTCTTTAAGTGGCTGTGCGACTGCTGCCGCTTGATTTTTGGATCAAAAGATTTGCAGCATAAACAGCCGCTCGCCTATAAGGCAGAGACCATTTATTTGGAGATTCTACCACTGCAAAATATGGAGGAAGGTGGGTGGACATATAACTGCTTATTTCGTGTAATTATTACCAAAAATCACAAATGGCACTAGAATAGCCAATCCTACCCTTCCGGTGACAATTTGTTGATCTTTACTGACGGATCAGTATTCTGTAATCTGGCTGGTACTGGGTTATACACACAAAATCATGAGGTTAAATTATCTATACCCGATAACGTTACTGCTCACCTACTACATATTTATCGAGTGCACTGCCTTAAGCCTTTTATACTTAATGTCAGGTGGTGTGTTACAGCGCTAGCCATACCGCATAAAGAACAAAATACTTAACAGGAAGCTGTTCAATGTAGGATTTGGACAACTATACAGACCCCTAAAAGCATAGTTTTTTATATCTGGACTATATGCCAATTTTGATAGTGGTTCTTGAAGACAAATCATAATTTTACGTAAACAAACAAATTTGGAAGGCATCAAAGGGCACAGGTAGTACAATCACATGGTATACCATCAGTTATAGTTTTGAAGTATAGTATGACTTTTAGCTTTAAATTGAATCCTAAGGCCCAATTTTTCCAGCAACAGTATTATCTATCTGAAACATCAGGGCTCTCAAGCTGATAACACAAAGTATTACACATATTTTTCGCCTACGTAATGAATTTACATGTATTCTCTTATCTGAGCTCAATTAACCTGGTCTTATCTAAACACATGCACCTCATAGTCTTATCTTTTATCAAAAACTGTTTAGTTTTGTTTTTATTTACTAAATTCATTTGATATTATGAACACATATCGTCCACAATACATCTACAGCCTTAGTCATAACAGCCAGTTTGTCTGTCTGTTTCTATCTTTGTAATCGGTTCTTTGTAATCTGGTCCAAGGCTCTCCCAAATCTTTCGAAGACGTGCGGCTAAAGCTCCAATTAACGTATCGCCATCCATCTGTACATTGCAAAGCTCCATGCCTATAGTACTGACATAGAAAATGGGTTGGCCCATGAATTCTGCACTCAAACAGAGGGTCAAAGACCTGTTCATTCACATCGACGATCGGAATCAGATGGTGAAAAATCCTTTATGCATCCTGCCCTTATCCGTATTCGAACCCATTACCTCCCGGTTTGCCACAGCTTTAATCAATGTGCCATTTTTCACCTAGTCATCTAATAACAGAAGTAGTCAAAAAAAAATACTTCAATCACGTTGAATGCACCAATTTAACTTTTACTCCGATGAATCAGCGCGAACACAAACACCAATACACAAAGTATATACAAACCAACTGCAATGTGTAAAGTTAATCGTATACAATTATGTAAGTTAATCGCCTTTTAATTCACATCGCGAATGTAATGGTGTGCAAGATATTTGCTTGTTTAAACACTCAATTCTCTGCCTTTTGTCGTATGACTTAATCGTTAAGCGCGAATGATCATGAAATTCCCCTTCATATAACGTGTATACCATAGATACGTAAGATTACAAAGCGTATTGTCTTGTAATTTAAATAATTGTTATTAATTTCTTATGTTATGTTGTTGTTGCTGTTAACGTCGACGATTCCATGATGCGAGAATTAAGATTTTTTTTTACTATTCCGAATGCATGAATGGATTTCTATAAACGTAATTTGTGTATTGAGCATCAATATGGGGTCACCGAACAACTGGTTGATTATATTTTGGAAGCAGCAGGTTTTTCAATTCAACCCGTATAGTGAGGTTGTACTCGTATTCGAAAATATTTTGATTGGGGTTAACAGTGCACGAATTTCTTTTTTTTTATTTCTTTGCAATTTGTTTTGGGGCTCAAGGCATTTATCACTCTTTCGCGGTTCCCTTATTTACGTTCTTACTTTCACTCCATTACCAATTCGAGGACGTGCGGTTGGCTATAGGTCCGATTTTCCTAACCTAACCACCTGCACATTGCATAGCTCCATGCCAGCCTATAGTGCTGGAATGAAAGATGGGTCGGCCCATGAATTCTGCACTCCAACAGGGAGGTCATAGTTGTGTTCATATTAACACCACAGATCGTAATCTCATGGTGAAAAATCTTTTTTGCATCCTGCCCTTATCGGGATTCGAACCCGGTACCTCCCGCCCCAACTGCCACAGTTTTAACCACTGCACCACCTGGTCGGTAGCGAACGAGTGTTAAACACTCTTATCCGAAGGTAAACCCAATCATGTCGACTAAGCTGATGTGATTGGATTTAGTAAAAAGCGACTGGAACACTCGATTTATTATTCACATTTCCAGGAACTGCAAACAAGGACCACGATTAATATCTTCAAAATATCGATCAAATATTGTCTAATCACCTTACTTAGTGGTCATTTATATAAAATTGATGCAGCGTTACAAAACGCTGTTCGAGTGTACTACAATAAGCTTCTTAGTTCGCTTTCTCGATTACGCCTACTCACTTTAAAGTGCACAAACCTTCATCGGCTGCTGTTCAACAGATTCACGAACTATATTCATATTCATTGCGATACAGCTTTTAGACAAAACCCGGGCAAAAAGTGATCTTCAGCATCATATTATTCCTAAACCTTCGTAGCGTAAAGTAATTAGTCACTCAACAAGGGAGGCCAACGTATGTCATCTACTTTATGTTGTAGAAGAATTTGTTTCAAAGAGAGTAAAGAGCACGAAGGAATCATTAACATGCATTAAATCAATGCGCCATTATTATCGGGTCAAGTCATAAGAAAAGATGAAAAGGAAGGGTGGATTGGACATACACAGGTAGTCAAGTTTCAAACTCCCTTAAATCGTTAACAAGCTCAATCCATGGATTAAACTCAAAAGACCCAATCATTCTGCAGTTTGCATATGATTTTGTTAAATGGACAAAAGTCCAAACATTGAAATAGCATGTGATCGAGCTCAGATATGTGTGGATCAAATAATCAACTGTTTAACTGATTTAAATCTACGTTTGAATACGCGAAAGTGTTGTTGTATGGCCTTTCGAATGCGACAAAGAACTGATGTACAAGTAAATAGATAGTGAAAGTATTGAATACTGTGACTTTGACTAGAGTAGACTGAATGTTACCAAAAGGGTGAGTAAACCGAAATGAAGAGCTCATATCCTGGTGTGACTGATATATGTTACGAAAGGCGCTAAGGTTGGGTTTAACACGTTTATGAAAGTTGAGAATGCATGTGCTTGAGTTGTATTGGGGGCGATTAGTTCAACCCCAATACACACTCTATGGTCTAAAAACTCGGTTGATTTGGAAGAGTATGAACATGTTCGACAAGATCCAAAAAGTAGTGCCAACTATTCCTCCTGTAAATTTAGTAGTATGTTTAAATTTTTTTTTTTTTTTTTTTTTTTTTTATTAATTTGCTCAGCTCCTTAAATCAATTAGAGCCATATTGCATTATTTTTTACAAAATAATACAAAATTTTTAATTAGATAATCACAAAATTAATAAAAATTTGTACAATGATAATAATAATAATAATAATAATTTTTTTTTTTTGAGGATGTGAAACTCTTTATGAGCGGAGTGTGGGACTCATCTAATTGACATACCCACTAAAACACCCCCTCTTTCTTCTTGCCTTATCTGGAAGTGTTTATCACATTACTTCGGATAAAGCTATTTTACTTATTCTTTATTTAGACATTTCGGTTTTGCCTAGGAAGGTCATCTAAGTCGTTTTTCTTTAATCGTAATATATTTTTTACATATTGTGTTACCACGTTCCACTCATCTTCTCCTTGAAGGATAACACTGATTATATTTTCAATGCACAGTGTCCCGACAAGCAATTCCATTTCTTCTCTCTGCGTCGACCATCTTCTACATGCGATGATAGTGTGTTGGGCATCGTCTAGTACACCTGCCTCACAGTAGATGTAATCAGCCGAATCTGTCTTTCCCATTTTATTGAGATATTCCCGGAAGTATCCATGCCCGCTCAGGATTTGGGAAAGGTAATAATTTACTTCCCCATGTTTTCGTTCAATCCACGGCATCAAGTTTGGGATTAATTTGGCAGTCCATCGACCTCTGCTTTCTTGTTCCCAGAAGTCTTGCCACTTCACAAGTGTGTGCCTTCTCTCTTCATCTTTTATTTTTTTATATGATGTTCCTTGTGTTTTCCTTCGGAATATTGCTTGGCGTTCCATGGCGAGAAGCTCTATAGGGAGTGCGCCCGCGATGACTTGTACCGCTGCTGCTGATACCGTGCGGTAGGCCGAGGCTATTTTAATAGCCGCCCTGCGTTGTACTTGTGTCAACCTTTTCCGGTACATCTCCTTAGTCAGAGCTTCTGCCCAGATCTCGGCACCATATATAAGGATTTAATCCACCGTAGACATAAGCAGGCGGTGCTTGCTTGCCCTTGGTCCCGTGGTGTTTGTCATCAGTCTACTCAATGAGGTAACACGTTTGGCTGCTTTTTCGGCAGAATACTTTATCTGCTCCCAAAAGGTCAGTTTTCCATCGAGCAGTATGCCTAGATATCGAACTGCGTGTTTTGTGGTCACTTGGTGCTCCCCGACAGTCATCTCGATCGTTCTTTCCGTTCTGCGTTTTGTGATCACAACTATTTCGGTTTTGCTCAGTGCTAGAGATAGGTCGTGATTTTCCATCCACCTATTAACAATCCTCATCGTTTGGTTGAGCTTCAACTGGGCTGTCTCTATATCGCGAGCGGATATCAGAACCGCGACATCATCTGCATATCCAACAAGTGAGCACTCGTCAGGCATAGCTGTCCGTAGAAGGTCATCGTATGACGTGTTCCAGAGGATAGGCCCAAGAACCGATCCTTGGGCTGCGCCTGCCGTGATCTGTCTTCTTCGTTGTCCCTCAGGAGTAGTATAAAAAAGCACGCCATTACTCAGATAATCTCTTATCGTCGTTAGGAGGTACCGCGGTATTTTAAAGTTGTACTGTAGGGCGTGTAACATATCAACCCATCTCGCATAGTTAAATGCGTTTCTGACGTCAAGTGTCACCAGCAAGACGATACGTCGAGAGAAATGGTTTCTTTCTGTTGCTTTTCTTACCGCTTTTGTAACTTTCATTATGGCGTCAGTTGTGGAAAGATCTGTTCTAAATCCATATTGATTTGTGAAGAGACCACCAGCTTGCTCAATCGCAACCATCAATCTGGGTTTAATTAGTCTTTCTAATACTTTACCAGCAGTGTTGAGCATGCACAACGGGTGGTATGACGACGCTTCTTCTGGATGTCCCTTACTTTTATCAATAAGAACAAGGCGCGCGACCTTCCAGCTGCTACAGAAAGTACCCATACTAAGGCAAGCATTGTACATGTTGAGTAGTAGATGCGGGTTTATTTTGTGTACTTTTTTAAGTATTTCGCCATGTATACCATCTGGTCCTGGGGCTTTTTTGTTTTTCAAACCTTTAATTGCCAAATCGAGTTCTTCTAAGGAGAAATAAGGGACCTCTCCTATCATTGGGCTTGTTTGTATTGGACGTTCCGTGTGGCTTGGGAACAAAGCACCAACAATTTTGTCTATCGTGGATGCTTCCATGGCTAAACTCGCTTATTGGCTCTAAGTTTCTTCATAACAAGCGCCAAGACCCCATGGGGTTGTTTCGATATCGTCCAACAGTTCTTTCCAGCATCGAGCTTTGCTACTGTTGATGATGTGTCGTAACTGCTTTCTTTTGTCTCTATATTCTCTTGATCGTTGGCACTTTTCCTCCCGTGTTCTAGCTTGTTGCCATTCACGCCTTGAGTGTAAACAAAGTTTACGTAGCTGTGCAATTTCAGTCGTCCACCAGTATACGAAATTGTTACCGCGCCTTGTCGATTTTTTGGGCATAGATGCGTTACATGCTTGCACGATTAAGTTCATAGTGTTGTCCACCAACTCTTCCACTCCCGTTCTGTCATTAATTTTCCCGTCTTGTATTATTGCGGTGCCTCTAGCCATTGTGCTAGCGAAGATTTCTTCGTTAATTTTTTCTAGATTCCAACTAAGCAGTGGTTCCTGTGAAGTTCTATCTGAGGTTTTTGGGTCACCAATGTGAAATATGATATACTGATGATCGCTGCCGGTAGAATCCTCAATTACTTTCCAGTTTTTGATTTTTGGGATTAAACGTTCTGTCGCAAACGTAATATCTGGGATAGTCGCTGCGTACCCTGGACGTCGGAAAGTTGGTATGTTACCGATGTTTACCACCAAGAGACCTATTCTGGAGGCCATTTCCAGTATATGAGTAACCCGTGAGCTCGGATAAGACATTCCTCACTTCAATGCATGGGCATTAAAGTCCCCAGCCACAGTTACTTCGCCTACAGCATTTAGGATGGCATCTTCTAGGCGATCCACCTTTCCTTTGAAGTTTATTATACTTTCATTTGGGGTGAGATAGCAGCTGAATATGGTAACATCTTTCATTTTAACCCAAACGAAACCGCGATCCTTTCCACTGTCAATTATTGTCGTTGTTTTTGGCTCTGGAATCCAAATGGCGGCTGTGCCCAACTCATCTGTATACCAATTGGGGGAGTTCCAGTCTATATATTGTTCGCTTATAACGACAATATCAGTGCCTTTTTCTTTTATTATTTGTTGCAAGAGATCATTAGCAACCTTACTCCTGTGCAGATTTGCTTGTAAAACAGAGGTAATTTTTTCATTGATTTTTCTTTCTTTAATGCATCTCTGAATACTTTGCACTTTCCTGATCCAGCTTTATGCGCCACGTTCTCGCTCGCTTCGTTGCAGAGCATGCAACGTTCATTGTTTTGACAACTCTTGGCTTGATGCCCCATTCCACCACACCTAAAGCAGCAGTCCTTTCTGTTAGGACCTTCACACGCATTTCTCTTGTGTCCATACCCCAGGCATTTAAAGCATCGCTCAACCGTTGCTCTTCTTCTTATCCCTCCATATACCCAACCAACTTTGATTTTTTCCTGGGCTAATAGTTTGTTCGCCAGTGTGTTGGGGAGGTGGACTATTGCAACCCTTTGACCTCTATCGCTAGTTTGTGTGACGTATACAGTTGCATAGTCAACATCTCCGATGTCTCGCTTAAGTGCTTCTATTATATCAGCTTTTTTTTTTAGTCAGGCAATCGAGGTTTCGTATCTCTAGGGAGATTTTAGAGACTAGATTCCTTACTGCACCGTTTTCACCAACCGCTTCTCTTAGACCATTACTTAGTTTCTCTGAGTCTTTGGTGCTATTGCTGAGTTCTAGGAGAACACTGCCATCTCTTGTTTGCCGAATGGTTTTAATCTCGGCCCCTACGGTATCTGGGTTGATTTTACTTTTGATACCCTTTAGTATGCTTGCATATGTCTGCCCTTCCGTTGGTTTAATGGAAACGGCTTTCATTCGGTTTCGTCGAGCTCGCCTTACTCCTAGGGATCTGGTCTGGGAGTTTTCGCTTGAGTGCCCCGATTCAGCAGCTTTTATGCTTCTTATTGGTTGATTTGTGTTTCGTCTCTTGTTTTTGTTGTTGCTTTTGACTACTGTCCAATGAATGTCATCGGTAGTTACAGCCCCTTCGGTATTGACATATGTGTTATCTTCAGGTTTATTCGTTTTTCCCTTTTTAAAATGTTCGCCTTCTCATTTCTTGCGCATTTCTTGCGTTACAGGTGAAGTTTGTGTTTGTTGTGATTTGTGTAGCTTTTCAACTCTTTTCCAGGACAACCTTATGTTGAGGATGACACTTAAACTTTCTTCTAGTTGTAGAATTCCTTGTTTAACGGCCATTCCAATATTTTTTTGTTTTTGAGTAGCACCTTTCATTGTTTCTAGGATGTCGAAGCATTTGTGAATTTCATCCTCTTCGGCGTCCCTTGCGTTTTCTATATACATCTCGATAGGTGACCCATCCCTTGTGAAATGTTGGTGTTCTTTATGCACCTCTGTGTAGGGTCGCGGAGGTGTCAGTTTTGGAGATATATCCGGTGTGACCTTAAATATGCTACAGTTTGCTCTCACTCCATTGGCTTCAGCAATGTTTCTGATACTCGTTTCACTCTTTTTAGACATTTCTGAGATGTTGTCTTTCTCTTTTGTTGCGTAAGCTGCTGGACTTCTCCATGGATTTGTCTTCTCTTGTGATCGAGGCGGTGATCTTTGTAGGACACTGCTTCTACCAAAAGGATTTCTTGCTCCAACTGGCTCTTTAGCTCTGAAGCTTGAAGCAGAGAGTTCTAATACAGCCGTTGAGTTTTCTGCTGCTGTTCTCCTGTGAAATGTTGTGTCTTCTATTACCATTGGTACATTTGAAGATGGACCATCATCTTGTTTTGCTTTTAGAGAAGCATCACTCTCATTTTTTTTATGTTGTTGGTTAGTAATCATAATTGTTCCCACGAGTAGCACGAGAAATAACGGTCACCTATGACAGAGCTCTGCGTTATCATAGGAAGGCTATGGATTGAAACCGAATGTCGCCAAATTCGGAGTTCGCATACTAACGACTAAGCTTCCCCTTAGTCATGCAACCATTGGCGTATGCAGTGCCACCTTAGCTTGGGTACTAGTAGTTTGGTCCACCCCGAGTATTTGATTTCCTCGGTACCTGCCATATCTGGTGGGCGTTCCCCTATTCGCCACCTGGGGAGGCGCTCGATGGGGGGCTAGCTGACCCCACACGAGATAATAATAATAATTATAAAAAAGTTCATTATTTTTATAATTTTTTTTTTTATAATAATTATAAAAATAATGATAATAATAATAATAATAATAACAAAAAAAATGAAATAATAATATTAATTATGATAATAATATTTATGTTTATAGATCAATTAATAACAAACCAGAGTTGTAAGCTATTAAATTATAAAGACAGGCCCAAAAAATGATCTTTGGTTTCGGTTGAGATTACTCTTCCCAAAACCCTTTCACACATTGATTTTATTACTTCTCACAAATTCATATACACTCTTGTAAACTCTACCACCTTCTTTCATGCATTGAGTCAAGCTGTTTGCAGTGTTAAGGATATCGAATTCTACTCTGCTCCCATTGTATTTGGTACAGCGGAGCAGGAGATGTTCGATATCCTCAGATACACTGCAAACTTCACACAAATCATTCTCAATCAATTTATGTTTTAACAAGCATTCTTTCCAGTTTCCATGATTCATTCTTACTCTCTCGATCGTTCTTATCATTCTGGTGTCCCCCGTCAACTCCTTATAAAAGGGAGTTTTTTGGGGTACACTGCATAATTCACTATATTTCTTTCCTTTTACTCGGCTCAAATTCTCATACTCATTTGTCCATTTGTGCCATCCATCTACCTGAAACATCCGAAGTATATCTCTTGCATTTCCATTCACTTGTAACCTCTTTGCAATCATATATCAGCTCTTTCATTCCCTTCAATATTCTTGTGAGCAGGTATCCATTGAATGGTTACCTCCCCACAAAAAGATTGAACACATTCTACTATCATATCGACATACACATTTCCATCTTCCTCCCTCCTTCAACGCCCAAATTCCACTCTGGGAATCGGAAAATACGACAATTTTCCTCCTCTCTTTTTCCAAAGCCAACTTAACACTTTCAAATATTGCAATCAACTCGGCATTCATGATACAGATACCATCATCAATCGTCAACGATTTTTCAACATTCACTCTTGGTAAATATACACCTACACCGACACCATTTTCACTCACACTGGCATCTGTATACACGTTTTCACACTCTCTGTATTGGCTTTTCACTTTCTCAAAAATCCTTTTTATCATCGTTTCATTCATATCCTTGGTAAAATCCTCCAATGTCATTCGTAAGGTTAGATTATGAGGTAAGGATTGATGAATAAGTTAAGAGAGAATTCTACAAGATGCAAATGAAATATTTTGCTCATTTGGCTGTGTATACAGATGCTAGTGTGAATCATGATCATGTGAGTGCTGAAATTTGCATTACAGCACTAAAAAAGATAAAATGTTAAGAGTAAATGATAGCATCTGTACAATGAATGCCGAATTGATTGGGTTTATGGAATAAATCAAGTGGGTAATGAACCGAGATGAGGGTTCGCTACTCTCTAACCGATTTAGCAAATTCATAAACTGGCCAAGTCATAAGAACAGAGGAAACACAAAAATATACTGTGACTCAGCAAATCAAGTTCAATATAAAAAAGAACTGAAGCAGTCAACGTGTAAGAAAAAAATGTGTGCTCTCATCAGTTTTATTCCTCTGGTATAGCATTATAGAGTCCAAAGAGAAAATAAGATAGCGTATTCAACGTCACCATCCAGTGGTAATTAACAGATAAACTAAATTATCTAGATAGAAAAATAAGACGATTGGGCTAAAAACAGCAATATCCATACCGATATACGTCCACCTAAACGAATCGAAGATGACTATAAATTTATCTGCCTTGGTGACAGAAAGAAAAACAGGCTGGAACAGATGAAGATATAAATAAGAGAATCTACAAAACCAGAACAACATGAAACATATTATACAAAAAATTTGGAACACATCTTTGTTAATTAATCTCTTAGGTGGATGCATGATGGCCTAACAAATTAACAAATGTTGATCATCATATAGGCAAACCAACCACACAGTCATTGGAATCGAAATAAAGAAGCGTGTCTAGGGATGTGTGCTAGCAGAAGCGAAACAACTTGGTACGTCATGGGTTAAAAATAAAGCAATAGCACTCAACAGAGTTAGATGATGAGCATTGTAGATCCAGCGGCAGATGGTGGTCCAGCACCTTAAGAGCTCCTAAATAAAGTGAAATTTCGGTTTACAATTCTTATAAATCAATGAACCTGAATTATACTTGACCATTATACAGTAGCACAAAGAATAGCAAACTAAAGTCGACTTCATGCTTGCGTTACCTCCTTCCTTTCTTCCGTCCAAATTTTTTTTAAGCAATTTCATTGGCGTGTTTCTTTTTATGTGAATATTTTCATTTTTAAAAAAAAATTTTGCTTAAATTTGGACGGAAGGAAGGAACGCAAGCATGAAGTCGACTTAAGAATAAGTATCTAGATAGCAAACTTAGAATAAGTACAAGACGAAATAGAATAATGTTAATGTTGCTATCCGTTAACTTACCTGTCTCCGTGTGAGGCTATATTCTGATTGATTTACTTAGAAAAGACACATGGATAACACTAAGGTCTAGATTACGGTCTTGCGGTACAAAATAATTCTTAAGCCTTTTTAATTTTGGTGCTCGTAGTGAGCTTCTTACATACTAAATTATAGGAAAGATTGTAGTCACAAATATGTCGAACGCATCCTAGTGTAAGTGTCCACGTCAAGGAAAGTTATCTAGAGATCTTCTCATTGTAACAGTAGCAGTACCTATATCATACAACAAATGAGAAGGTTTTCATATTTTTATGTCTTGACTTGTGTTTCTTTTGTTCTATATAAGGACTCTAATATCTTGTATACACTACAGTTATTTTGACGTTTCTGCAGGATCACACAGAACTCATCTAAACAAGTTATATTAAAATTCTTCCTAAACAGCCATGTTCATTTGTTTAAAAAAAATCCAATAAGTCAAAATATCCGATACATTTTGAAAGCGCATTAAGACTCGAACTAGTTCATACATTAGTCTAAACGCATACGTTCAACAGCAAACCGGACGTATTTTGTTTTTGTATAATCGGCCTGTCAGTGAAAATGATGTTTATAACTAGTGATGGAACTGGCATATATACGCAGTGATTATGTAATCAGATTTTTTTTTCCGGTTTTACAGGCCATTGTTGGTCCGTACCGTGTCAACAATCTGACTCCAACGGTTTCGATCACGAGCCAGAACTACATACTGTTGCAAGTGGTTGGAAGATGCCAGGTCGCTCTCTACGCCGTGGAGCAATCGTCGCCGAAAACGACCTCTTCGCCTACCGCAAGGTGGCTCTCCCTTCAAAGATCGCTGTATCATTCGTTTCGGATCAGCACGCAGAACGTGACCGTGCCAGCGTATTCGCTGTCCTTTGATTTCATGCACGATATCAGGAATTTGCATTAAATGTCAGAAGCCATCTTTCGTACTCATCCGTCAAGGTCCAACACTCACATGACAACGGGTCTGATCAACACTCTGTACAGTTTCAGCTTATCCGTATTTGCAAGATATTTTGATTTCAGCAGTGGACGTAGAGGATACAAAGCCCGATTGCCAGCAGCAAGGCGAACCTTGATATCCTCTCCCACACTATTATCGTGAGTAATGAGAGATCCAAGATACTTGAATCTCATGACTCCTTCAAACGTGTGGTTTCCACTACTGAAATCAATTGCGTCTTGGTCTCGAAAACCAGAGATTAGATATTTGGTTTTTGACTCGTTGATTTTGAGACCAACGGAAGCTGAAAACTGTTCCAGTGGATCAAGTATCTCTTTCACTCCGTTGCCATTTAATCCAATCACGCAGATATCATCTGCATATGCAAGAAGTTGATTGGACTGTAGGAATAAGATGTTGTCCTGAGGTGTTTCACTTTTACGAAGGATGTATTCCAACATGAGATTAAAAAGTATCGGGAACAGCCATAGCCTTGTCGAACACCAGTAGTGATTGCAAAAGTTCTTGATAGCCTGTTCTCAACTTTGCCACAGCATTGTGACTGCGTTACTGTCATTTTACAGAGATGTACATATTTTTTTCGTATTCCTAAATATTCAAGTCTCTCTCGATTGATCGAGTCATAGGCTTGCTTGAAATCTAGGAATACCTGGTGCACATCGCAAGACGTTTCATAGTACTTGGAAAGAATCATCCGTAGCGAAAAAACTTGATCAGTGACTGACCGATTTGGATGGAATCCTCCTTGGTAGTCACTTATTAATTATATGCTCCTAAATTGGACATAAATGAACAATTTGGTTGAACCTGCCTGATCTTTAAGTACTCTTACCAATATCAAATTAAGTATGAGTAGGTATCTGTATTTGCCGATAATACTGCAATTCCACTAACGTACCAAAATCTTTCAACAGCATTAAAATGTCTACAAGAAGTAGAACGTGCTTCGTCCAAAGTGCATTCACTCTCTAAAAACTTGCCTGTCCCCGTGTAAGACCATATTACTTGATTTAGTTAGAAAAGACTCACATGGATAACACTTAGTTCTAAACTTACGTATAATTCATAAGCCTTTTCACATTTAATTCAATCAATCAATTGCGGTGCTCCATTGAGCTTCCTGCATACTAAATTTGAGAAGAATGCAGTCAAAAATATTTCGAACTCATCATACTGGATAACTTTAGGAAGACTTATATCGAGATCACCTCATTGAAACAGTAGTCAGTAGCATAACTTAGGAGTACGCAAAAGCCATTATTAAATAGGCTTAGATGTCGATGCCGTTTTATGAATCCTAGACGGTTTTTCAATGAATCCTAAACGACCTAAACTAGCAATTTCGTACATTATTTAAAAATGTGGATGAACGTTTTGCCCAGACATAGACTAGTTCAACTAGTCGTCGTCCATAGAATTGGACTTATATCTACCTAAATCAGTAGGTTCATTTAAAGATACTCGCATACATCAATTAACACACTGCCCTAAGTAAAACTAGCCCTCCGTTACTCATTGCCAATAAATGACTTAATCCTTCATTCCAATCAATTTGGCATTCATGATAAAAAGAATGTCATTTTTTCTAATCCTTTTCCCTATTTTCATCGAAGCAATGAAATAACCGCACTTATACTCGGTTCGCAATTGCACTAGCATCCATACTGTCACGTATATACCAAGTGGTTCTATTGTATTTATTCTACAAAATCTCTCTTAACCAACTCAACATTATCACTTTTTGTACCTCCAAACTACAAGTATACACTGTAAATTTGTTATGGGAGATTTTCGAACCTACTTGCCATATTTTCGAAAATATATTGATAGTTTTCTGTGTTTTAGCAATCCTTCCTTCGTGCTATCATTTAAAATTGATGACACTTATCAGTCAAATTTATCACCATTGGCATCTTACAATCGCTGGTCGATCTATATTCCCACCTATCTAGTCAGAGTTCCATCAAAGTCATGCAAGTTATAAAATGGCACTAATCTCCCGAATTAACGAGCCGATGGATTGAGCTCGAAAACTGAAGATTGCTGGTAAAGTATTAAATCCTTATAGAAGTTGAATGATCCATCCTGTAATCCACACCTCACAATATTTAAGAATCGCTCATTTATTTACAAATTTACCAAGGAAATCCCAAGCTCCATGGAATCTGAAATAGGTATTTTAGCACCTCATGATAGATCGCTGTACCAATCGACCCAGATCAACACACAAAACGTGACCAAACCAGCGTACTCATTGCCCTTTGATTTCATGCACAATATCAAGAAACGAATGTCAGATACATACTACTTTTTTTATTTAGCTTTAAGTGGTTGGGTTTAATTTAACTCCTTGTAACTGTCAGAGCTCCTGCACCCAACACTCGATTCTTCAAGTAAAGGTTTACACCTGCTTTAAAAATGTCCATTTTATACTCAAACGGAAACTGAAATCCGGATAATCACTCTTTCAGAGTTCTGCAACATCTCTGCGGTGCTGTAGGCTGTCTATAGATCTTTCGTAAGTCTGGAGTTTCGTATTATTCGGCACTGGATAGCAGTGCCATATGCTCCACCCCAAACCTGACAGCAATATTCTATACACGGTCTAATTAAGATTTTATATATCTGGAGAACCTGATGCGATCTGAAAAACCGTCTGCATCTATTGAGGAACCCGAGTTTACGTGATGCTTTGGTTTGGTCAACGCTATAATGTGTTCATTCCATTTTAAATTGTTGCTAATCTGAACACCAAGCAGACGAATTGAGTCACAACTCACGAGAACGTGGCCTTTTACCACAAAGTTGCGACTTTTTTTACGAGCGAACGTGCATAATTGAGTTTTTTTCTCGTATACTCGAATCGGAATTAATCGAAGTGACAACTTCCAGCCGTTTACCGTTTAACTCTGAAGAAGTAGGCTCGACCACGAATGAAATAGAAGAGTGCAATGTTGCATCATCAACAAAGCTGTGAATAGAGTTCACAGTGCTATTCAACATGTCATTGATGTATAACAAAAACAAAGTTGGTGACAAAACTGATACTCGACTCCTCCCATTTAGCACAACGTTGATGTTTCGATATTTGAGAAAGCTTTTTATCCACTTGATGGTCATCGAATCCAAGCCGTATTGTCGAAAGCCTTGGATATATCCAGACGATTGCAAAGGCTTTTCCGTGTTGCTCAAGGGCGAGATTCCATTTATTTACAACATACGTCAAAAGATCGGTTTTGGAGCGGGTTTCGCGGAAACCATATTTTTTATCTGAAATTATTTTATTAATCTCAAGATAATTCACAAGTTGTTGGTTTCTCAAAAACTTTAGCCACGGCTGAAACAATTGATATTGGCCGGTAGTTTGAACGGTCAGTTTTATCACAACCACGTTTCAGAACCGGTTGCACCATCGCACTCTTCAAGCCGAGCCACTGGCAAACTCCTTCAATATTCGAACAGGAATTCCGTAAGATCCGATGGCCTTATTTGCGTCCATTGTCTTCAGATTCCAGAAGAAAATTTCCTCCGAGATGTTGACAGAATCCATTTGGGAACCACAATACGGAATCGACGGAGGCGTAACTCCATCGGGGACAACTAAGGTCGAGTTCGAAGTGAATCCACCACCAAAGCACCGTCTTCACATTTCAATACTGAAATAGATGTTTTAGAAATATTGGCAACCGGTGCGACCATCTGGTACAACAGATAACATCTCTGGTTGTGATGGCTCTAAAAATCAGACAACATAGACCAATCCATTTCATGAATTGTTGGTGTACGTATTGCTTATGTAAGTAGAAAGCTTTGGTCAATCGATTAACATAAATATCCAATATAAAAAATAGTTTTCAAGCGACTAAAATATTTCTTAACAGACCATGACGATTGTGAATTATATGCTCAACGTGTATCGAAAGTAAGAACATAATAAACAAAAGAAAACTATCTTACAAATTTTTAAGATATACAGAGCTTCCAATAGCCGTGATCGTCTAGTGGTTAGGACCCTACGTTGTGGCCGTAGTAACCCAGGTTCGACTCCTGGTCACGGCAATGTACACAATAGTGCATTGTCACGGATGGAAGTCATTTTTTAATCACACCATATTGGTTCTCTCCGGTTAGAACTGTGTAAAGTTCAGGAGTCGACCAATCTTTATTGTTAATATTTTGATGAGTTCTATGATGGATCCAAATTTCTTGCACATAATTATATGAATCAACTCCAAAAATATCCATAAAGAACTAGGAACAATCCGTGAAGAAAGTTACTGCACACAGAATCACAAATTTTCCCGCACTTGGCTATCTCTGGAGAGAGTATTAATTATAACCTGTTTTATCATTCAAAAATGTTCAAGAGATGGAAGTATAGTCGCACGGGATACTTCGGTCGTTTGGTTCTGTATTCCAACGAAAACATAACCAACTATGCGAGCTCCAAAATTAGAAGAGAATCTATTCTTGTCTATTACACTTTTAATTTGAGCTGCCTGGTTAGCAACACTGTTGCTAATGAATATTTTCAATATAAGTGCGGATACTGAACAACAGATGGAAATAACAGATGATAGCAGTTGATTTCTAAAAGCTTCCTAGCTTCGACCCAATGTTTTCTTTTTTTGTAAAATCTGAGTCGAAAGGGAGTAACTTTTTAGCATAACTAAATGTTTCGACATATCGTGAAACTATTTGGCCATCACTTGTTTGCTATGAATGAAGACAGGTAGTTCTAGTCTAGTGATCGTCTAGTGACCTTCTTGGCTATGAATGAAGACAGGTAGTTCTAGTCTAGTGATATGTGACTTATAAAATATGGAGGAGGAGTGAGTGCCTTCAATCTAGTGGCACAAAGGTCTAGATGGTGGCCCTTTCATTAAACCCTATTTAAGGGAGATCACAGGCGATACAATAATGATTCGAACAATCGAGCGAGAAAGATGAATCTAGGTAATTCGAAGGAATATCCTTCATTTGAGTAAGGATAATCTATGTGAAAGCTGTACGTTCGAAGAACTCGCGTACGGAAGAAGTCTGAATGAACATTGAAAGATGGACAAATTGTGAGGCTATAAAATGAGAGTGTAAGAAGCAATTAAAGAAAAAAGGCACACTGTTAATAGAAATAAAGCCGTAAGAATCCTAACACTAGAGCTAGGTACCAGCAAATAGAACCAAACCTCTTATCCACCAAGTATCTGAATAAAAAAAGCAAAAAACACTTCCATCCGTGACAATGTGCTATGTAACACATTGCCGTGACCAGGAGTCGAACCTGGGTTACTACGGCCACAACGTAGGGTCCTAACCACTAGACGATCACGGCTACTGGAAGATGAAGAATATCTGCGTTGAACATATTTCTTAATTATTTCTTTAATTAACAAATTGTATTTATTACTTACCTTTGTCGCTTTAGTAATAAAAATAAGAATTAAGTCCACTGTCCACCATTTTTAGTTATAAATGACCTCAAACCATTTCTTACCGTTCTGCTGCAATGTAAACTGTTGGTTAATAAATATGAGAGCTCGAATCCTCACCACGGCCAAAAACTATGTGCTCGATATTTATGTTTCTAAAACAAATATTAGCATAATTCATCATTGTGTGTTTAAATTATAATTAAATTTATCCATAAATAACGAAAAATTCACTATTTAAAAAAAATATCGTGATTCGCCTCAATGTATGTTACCAACAATACTTTTATTCACCACTTCGTTGCAACGCTGTTTTAGGCGCGAAAATCGAACGAACGAAGTTCCTCAAGGAAAATACCTTATCTAGTACAACAAATTAATTTTTTTTTTATTTTCATTCATTAAAATTAATAATAATTAGTACAACAAAATTATAAACATGCTTTAGTTGCTGTTTTTGTTCAAAAATAGAAGAATTCAATGTGTTTGTGTTCGATTGAAAAGTCAATAATTTAAATTTGAAACAACAAATAAAATGCAATAAATAAATTAAATGTTAGCAATCGTTTCCGATTTAGTTTTTAGCGTTCCGTTGCGCTGGCGGTACATACATTGGACGTTCCTCGCGATAGCGTGGATGATGATGAAAATTATTGTTATTCTGATTGTTCGAATGATTTGGATGGCCACCGCCGCGTTGATACGAGTTACCACGATAATTTTGTTGATATGGATTGTGCTGCTGATGATGATGATGGTGCTGCTGTTGTTGATGATGGTGATGCTGCTGCTGCTGTTGATGGTGATACGATTGATTGTTGTTCTGCGGTTTTGGATATAGTGTGTATGCATCACCCACGGTGAGGATATCATCTTTGAGCACTTCCTCGAAATTACCATATTCGAGAAAATGTACAACGAGCGTTTTATCAGACACACCTGTTATCTCGGCCGTGTAGTATTGGCCATCTTCCCAATATTTAGCCAAACAGCGGTCGCCGGTTTTCCAAGTCGATGGCGTCGATGGTGGAGGTTGGGGTGACGTTATGAAATTTTGAATCGGCAGTGTCGAAGGCTGTATACTGATTGGTATTTGAATTACATTGGATTGACGCTGTTGCTGTTGTTGTGGTTGCTGCTGCTGCTGTTGCTGCATAAAATTGTAACTCTCTTGTTTCATCACATTCATGGCAAAATCATTTGTTTCCTTATTCTGGAAACCGGATATCTTGTACGGATTGAATTTGTAACCGTTTTGAATTTGAGAAAAGTTATTGTTTAACGCATTTGAATTGGATGTGGAACCTGATGGCTGAGACACTGGAGGCGTCGATGACGTAGCACTACCACTATTCGGATTACTATTGTTGTTTAGATTCATTTTGGAAGTTCCCTCCGTTATCTTCTTTACCTGAGATTTATAATTCTGCGAATTGCTATCCTGATAGTTTGATCGAGATTTACCAGACGATTGGTTCGGGTAAGATTGGTTTTGCTGTGGTTGTTGTGTCGTCGGCTGTTGATAATCATTTTGGTATTTTCTGGGTTGGAATTTTGGTGGATACGTAGTGGAACCACTTCCCTTATCGTTATACTGATTATTGTTGGTATTATTTGGTTTATAATTATAGTTTTGCGCAGGATTATTACTATTGTTACGATTGTATTTTCCAGAATTATCATATTTCCCAGAATTATCGTATTTCCCAGAATTATCGAACTTCCCAGAACTATCATACTTCCCTGAATTATCGTACTTTCCATTTTGATTGTGATAGTTGTTTGTTTGACTGTTACTACCACCGCTGCTTGGAGTGCCCGCTTTTGCCGGTCTCGAATTATTGATCGCGAAATTTGTGCGCTTCGTACCCGGTTGCTGATTATAATTGTTACTCGAATATCGAGATGTATTGGCTGAGTTGTTCGGCAAAGGATCCTCTTTCTTTTGCCGAAAGCTCGACGAAATATTGTTCTCGAATTTTGATCGGTCGAACGTACTTGAACTACTGATACTGTCATCTTTGGCTGACTGTGGCTTTTGGCTCATCTGGGGAGGTGCACTATTCGTTGAACGAATCGGGGCTGCCTCCGTTTTCTTTTGTGAATTATATGCTGCACTATCGAGAACTGGTGGCAATTTATCTTCGAGAAAATCGAATAACGATAATTTTCCAGTGGGTTTCGATTCCATCACTTCTTCCCTATTATTTCGTCCGCCTCTTCGTCCAAAACGATCTTCACGACCGGAAAATCTGGAATTCGACCGAGTGTCCCGGCTCGATTCCGTGTCATATCCGTTTCGATTCTTACTACTATCGCTCTGGCGTTTCAAACTAGCAAATGCCTTCTCTAGATTATTTCGGCTATATTTGAGTGCATTCTTCGCCTGTTCGATCGTATACCCTTTGTCTGTTATTTTTTGTACGTTGTGGTCGATAATGCGAACTTTTCCGCCACCAAACACTTTCGGTTTTTCTTGCTGCAGTTTAACAGCTTCGTCGACCGCGACTTTTCGCAACGCCTCAAATTCCGCATTTTCCTTCTCCTGTTCGGGCAGCAAACTTTTGAAATTCGTATTATCCGGAATCTTATCTAATTTTTTACCAAACATACTCCACGAGGGTGCTCCCGTATTTGGTTTGACCACAGCTGAAATACAAAACAAAAAACACATTTTTAAATCGAACACGTCTAAGTGTGTGGGACGATAAGTTGATGAGCTAATCACCCGTACATTTAGAATATTTCGTTGTGAGTCGATACTGTTCCCATTTCTCGAATAACTGGGTCACTTTTCCGCCCAGCACATCCACATTTTTCGGGCCCAACAATAAAAATCCATTCGAAATTTTGATTGGCCCATTCTTCAGCAGGATTTTTGTTCCCGGTGCTGTATTTAAACTGAGTGCTGGTATTAATTCGTACTCCAATCCAGGATACTGTATCTGGCCATCGGTAAACTCAATCTTTAGCAATCGAGGCATCGCTTTCGAATCCTGATTCGATTTGGGCGCCGAAACATTGCTTATCTTCAGCACCTGCAACGCTACATTTCCAGTTAGAGCGTCAACCTTTCCACCTTTATTCAATTCGAAGGGAAATCCGCCACCACCAATTTCACGAAAATCCGTCTAAAAAATTATTTATTTTAATAACATCTCGACAATATACCACCTCTACGTTCCATTTACATCGAGTATCACTTTAACAATCTCCTTAATATCCGTAATTCGACCATCATCTGTGATTTTCTTGAGTCCATCATCGGTTATGTTCCTGTTCCATAAACAATGCAAAAATTGTGGTAAATAATTGGTTAACGATCGAAATAATTATATACATCGTTAGTATATTAAACAATAAAGCCATTTTTTTATAAATCATGCCGAAATTTATTAATTTACTATCATTAAATAATAATATAAACAAACCATCCTTGCTCTTTCAATTTAACCAAAGCAGCCATGTTTTTATATTACATTACGAGAAAAATACTAAATGGACTGTCAAATATTTGGTCATCGGTGTGGCGTTGCACGTGCGTTTCAAAGTTTTGTTATGGTTAGATGTCACCTATACTGTTCGAAAATTTTTATGTCGAATTGCATTTAGGCCGAAATTTTACATCTTTTCAAGTTCAGTGAAAATCAACGGAAAATTAAGAGCGTGGCGTGGTTTTGAGACATGTGTGTTTTGATATGTTTGTGGAGGGAAGACATTTTTCATGTTTTGAAGTTTTCAGGTATGCTCAGATGTAGTACCGCGGATCAGAAATTTTGTTTTTGATTAAACCAAATAGATGCGAACCCGCTATACGCATAGTATTGTTCGCTCTGATCCGTATCGGCTTAATAGATTGGTTTGTGTAGACACACTCTTGCACTACGAACTCCAATATAGTTGATTTTGGGAACATCGGTAATAATCGTTTCAGGCCTTACGCCAAAGAGTATTAGCGCGATCGGTTTCCATCCAGATGTCAAGTGATAGTTCACTAAGATGTGATTTGGAAGATCCCCGTATGCCTTAGAGGGGGACAACAATGCCAATGAGTGCGGCTCTCTTAATAATCCGGAAACTGCCAGTTAAAGCAGGTCCCTCTGAAACAAAGGCGAAACAGTGAACCATTTTGGTCCCAATATTCCTAATTACACAACTAGGAAACGGACCTGAAGAGAACTTAAAAGGCTGAGTAATCTTCCGTCTGATAAGAAGAACGATAAGGACGGTGCGAGCGATTTAGACAGATGGATTACTGAGAAAACGCATATCAACGAGAATTGTCTAAGAAGCCGGCTGATATCAAGTTAGGAAGGAAGTCAAGTTGGAGCAGCAAAGGGGTGATTGTACAGATCAACTGTGGGATTGTGTTAAATCGTGAGCCACAGAGAGTATTTGTATATTTTATTTTGGTCTGTCTATAAGAAGACTGATGCGGATTAGCTAGGGGCAACATGATCTGTGTTGCGTGATCAATTAGGGCTCAATATCAGGCGTAGGTTTTGATGTTGTTGTGGCGGTAGTGGTTCTAGTAATGTCAACTATAAGCAAGGAATATATGGTACTACTAGTAAAAACCCATGTTCCGAGTATATCCGACCTTGCATCAGAAATACCAAGGAATGATGGACTACATGCCACGTAAGTCAAATATCAAATAGAAGAGGAAACTCCTGTATCAACAAGTGCTATAAATCGGAGGATCTATTATTCCTGATGATATCCAATAAAACATTGATCTTCAAAGGCACCTTAAAATTCTGTCATATCCCAAATAAATAGTTATTGCAAATTCAGAACTCTCACTGTAACCCCATGGATGTTCGACCCATAAAGTTACTCTCCTTTTTTTTTAAATCTTTAGTAGGCGCTTTTCAGCCAGAGAAACTATGAAATCTCCACACTTGTATAGTGTCATATGTCCCTCGTAGAGCATATTGACCAATCATCTAAGCACAAATAATACGCAATGGATACTACCGGATGGTAGTCTTGGTAGATGTGATCAAGTTGAGCAGCCTTATTCTTCAGCTCCGTAACCTATCGTTATCAGAGGTTTGAGTGGACTTAAAACAGTTCATATCTAAAGTTATATCACTATCCATAAGTGAATAAGCTACCTCCTCGTGGTGCCTACTAGGTTCCACCTGGACTAACTGTACGGTGATAATCGAGTTAACCTTAAACAAATTCCCTAATTAACAATGCAATATCTTATGCATTAAAAGAATATACTAATGGAAAAGGACTCTTTCAGAAAGAGAATTGACGCTTTACTGAAGAAGAATAGTTATCTCTAATAGTTTGAGTGCTTCTTGATGCTAACTTTCCAGGCGATTCAGTGGCATCGAGCCTGTTAAGCCACACTGACTTATCAAATGGGTTATAATCTCAGTCAAACCTTACAACTCTGCTGGACCACGGTTTTTTGCTATATTTCAGCAGGACATAGAGAAGATCCTTTCTCATTTGGAACGTATCTTTCGAGGCAACTACATCTTTAATTACATCGCTTGTAAGTGGTGATAGGTGATCGTTTCGTTGATACTAAACAGCTGGAGATGTCCTGATACCTACACTAAGTCATATAGACCAATTGACTTCGCGACTTCATTCCAACTATCACACTTATCCCAAATGACGCGAAAGGATATCCACAAGGGAGTGTTTTATTACTAAGGTTACCCTCATTACTATATGATCTCTAGTAATAACTTTATTAGAGGCAAAGTTAATGAAACACTATAAGATCTAAACCAAAAAGACATCAACTGGTGAATACAGATGGCACTTAACGTCAAACCTATAAAGATGGAGCCTTTCACTTGGAGTATAAAGCTGCTGCTTAAGGCTACCGTTTTGAGTGTCATAACGCTTGGATTGATATAGGAGTAATCAAGAAACCGAAACACCTCGATCCATAACAAACGCTGTTTAGTCTTGTCAAAAGCTTTATAGTCCTTGAGGATTAAAACAGAAGATGATCTACTGATCATATAGAACCATTATCAAACACCATGTCTAATTATAGTATGGTAAAGAAGCCCAGTTAAAGGTGTCCCCACTGTGTCTGTATCCCAACAGGACGTTGCCTTGTGCTATATGTGGGAAAACAGAAAACAGGTGAAATTTCAAGACCACCTACCCAATGGCATACATTTCAGCTTTATGCCGACATAAATAGAATTCCACAAATTTTTAATGTGGTTTTTCTTAATTGGAACGAGTGGAATCGAGGATACGCATTCGAACAGGGGTCTATGAAATGAAGGAGTTTTTTGCTCACCAGGCCATATTCAAGTCGTTGATAGTGAATGCAACCGTATTTCAAGCAGATATATCCTATGCAAAGGTCTAAATCGAATAAAGGTTTATGTTATACCGGGAGAGCAAACACCACTCAAAGTGGAGTCTTTAAGTAAAGACCACAACCAGATGAATTTCAGATAAAGTTGGGAGAATTGAATCGAATTGATGATTCTTTGCAATCCTGTAAACGCGTTCCCTCCTCGCCATGCTTATTAGACGTCGTAGATTTAAGATGTTTGATAAATGAAATAAAATATTTTCGGGTTGGGTCGGAACTGGATGCTGGAAACCGATTGTTGAATTTACGAGAAGTAAGGCCAATTATGGTTTTATTTTTATTTTTAAATTTAACTTCTTAGATGTTCGATAAATAAATTCGCGCTTTGCATCTTCAGTTCGACGTTTCGGCAGCTTCAACGTAAACCTATACGCATTAACCGTTCCTCGTGTTACCCGTCCTGGCGTAACAAATGGTGTTATTTTCTCCTTTAATTCTGCAGAACATTTACCATTTATAGAACACGCAGAGTTCTGCAACATCTTTGTAGTGCTGTAGGCTGTCTAGATCTTTCGTAAGTCTGAAGTTTCGTTTTATTCGAATGCCATATGTTCCACCCCAAACCTGACATCAATATTCTATACAAGGTCTCATAAAGGGTTTATATATCTGGAAAACCTGAGGCGATCTAAAAAGCTGTCTGCATCTATTGAGGAACCCGAGTTTACCTGAAGCTGATTTGGCCAATGCGATAATGTGTTCATTCCATTTTAGATTGTTGGTAATCTGAACACCAAGCAGACGAATTGAGTCACAACCGACGAGAACGTGGCCTTTTACCACAAAAGGGTATTCGTTGTGACTTCTTTTACGCGAGAACGTGCATATTTGTGTATTTTTCTCGTTAAATTTGGCCTGATTTTTTACTCCCCACTCAAATCGGAATTTAGCGAAGTCACAACTTTTGTGGATAGGGTTCACATTGCTATCCAACAAGTCAAATGTATAACAAAAACAAAGTTGGTGACAAAACTGATCCCTGAGAGACTCCGGCATTTGGGGAGTGTGTCGTTGATTATCTCCCATTTAGCACAACGTTTGTCTTTCGGTGTTTGAGAAAGCTTTTTATCCACTTGATGGTCATCGAATTCAAGCCGTATGCTACAAGTTTACAAATGCGATTCTCATGCCAAACTTTGTTGAAAGCCTTGGATATATCCAAAGCGATTGCATTGCAAAGGCTTCTCCGTGGTGCTCAAGGGTGATATTCCATTTGTTTGTAACATACGTCAAGAGATAGGTTGTGGAGCGACTTTCGCGGAAGCCATATTGTTTATCTGAAATTATTTTATTATTCTCAAGATAATGCACCAGTTGTTGGTTAATGCATTTCTCAAAAACTTTAGCCACGGCCGACACAATTGATATTGGCCGGTAGTTTGAAGGGTCTGTTTTATCACAACCACGTTTAAGGACCGGTTGCACCATCGCACTCTTCCAGGCGTTCGGGTATTTACGTTGCTTATAAGAAAGGAGAAAATTTTTAGTTAATATTGGAGCCTGTCTACTAGCACTGGCAAACTCCTTCAATATTCGAACAGGAATTTCGTCAGGTCCGGTGGCCTTATTTATGTTCATTGCCTTCAGGTTCCTGAAGAGATGTTGATAGGATCCATTTTGGAACCACAATACGGAATTGACGGAGGCGTAACTGCAACTATGATCGAGTTCGAAGTGAAGACGTCTGCCAGTAAGTCGGCCTGTAAATATGGATCCACCACCAAAGCACCATCTGCACATTTCAATGCTGAAATAGATGTTTTAGAAATATTGGCAACCGATGCGACCTCTGGTAAGAGTTGCGATCTGAGATTTTCAACTCGGAAGCCTTAGCGGCTTTCTTGCTGTCAGCTCTTTTCGCTTCCTTCGCACAGATTTTTTTACAGATGTTACGTAACTTACGTAACATTTACGAAATTTCGTTGCGCTTATATTTCTTGTGAGCAGATTTATTTTGTCTGGCTGCTTTGGCGGCTTCTTTTGAAAAGAATTTAAAATTAGGATTGGGATTGGAAAAGGATGATGGGATATATTTATTCATTCCATGTAGAGCAGTTTCGATGAAATTGGAAACGTTATATTAGACTAGAACCCATCAGAACATATAAAACAACATTCCAGAGTAAAAAATTTCTAATTGGAGCTATTCGCTGGCCACATTGCCTAAAGATATAAAAAGAAATGTGGGAATTAGCGTGCGTAATACAATTGTGCAGCTATTGTTCGCCCACGATTACACCATTTTTGAAGCAGAACAATACGTTCGAATCGATTTATGTCTACACCGGCAAGGAATATTGTCGGATTCAAAGCCAGAAAGTACACTGGGGATTATCGTTAGTAGGAATGAATTAGAAATCCTTTCGAATTATTAAATTAGAAAAAGTATAGCAATACCTTCAAATTTAATAACCATTTTCAGATGCAAATTGATAGTTCTTTTGAACTCTGTAAACATTTTGTCCCTTCTAGACACTAGATACAGCTTTGCTTATTATAAATCACAGTTTAAACATATTGAAGGCTATTCAAAACTTATATAGACATCTTAGAAAAAACCAAAAAACTCTTGTACACGTATAGGTTGAAGCGTGCGAAAGAAATCACAGTTGTAATAAAATTATTAACCAAATACTCAAAATGTCCGGACTACTAAATGAGTACTTTCCAAACTATCGGGTTAAAAAATACCACATTTATATATTATACTCAAATAACTTATAATAACTATAAAGGAAATCGCGTCGATATTATGAGCCAACATGATATAATTCCGGAGAAGATTAAAAGATGGTACTGGTAGTAGTTGAACGAAATATTTACATTTTTTAACTGCGGTTTTTTTATATTCAACGAATTATTAACGAAACCAAAATTTAAAATCTAAAAAAAATTTAATTTTATAATTGAAATTGGACATTTTTAAAGTAAATGGGCTTATATTTATAAATAATAATAAATAAATAAAACAAAATGTTTTTTTTTTAAATTATGTCATTCCATTAAACAAATTACTTCGCGTGCCATCTATTGTTCTTGTTAAAACGTATTGATATGCCATCTAGAAATATTTTCCGAAACTTATATTTAACGAAATTATGCTGTCGTTGTGAATCATTTACTATGAAAATTGACTCGATTTCCCTAGTAAAGTTATTTGATTATACCACAAATAATTACTACAGATAGCCAAACTATATGGAGAAATCATGTATACTAGACTAAAATTCGTAATATCAATGCTCAAGGAATGAAAGAGACAATAAAATTCAAATATAGCCTTTTCATCCAGGGTACAATTATTTCCCCTTATTTCAGTCTAGTATACATGATTTCTCCATATAGTTTTTGTTATCTGTAGTAGTTATTTGTGATTATACTACATCAAAACATTTATCTTATATGTTATTTTCAGTTTCTAAATGGTTTTGATTAACTATTATTTTACACTCCGACTCAAATGTTTTACATTTGCTAAAACATAGTTGTCATCGAACAATAATTAATAATGGGAAAAGAGATAATGATATAAACTCTAAATTTCTTGTCACATCACATAAATAAATGTAGGTAGATAGATAATTGAATGCGAGTAGGAAATATGTATGTATATGTTTTGCTCACCTAAATCGGTGTTTTTGAGCATTTCGGTGTTTTGAGTCAATTGGTGTTTTTGAGCATTTCGGTGTTTTTGAGTAAATCGCTGTTTTTGAATAGATCGGTGTTTTTTTAGCATTTCGGTAGTTTTGAGTAAATCGGTGTTTTAAGCATATCGGTGTTTCGAGTAAATCGGTGTTTTTGATTAGATAAGTACTTTTGAGGGTTTCGGTGTTTTTGAGTGAATCGGTGGTTTTGAATAGATCGGTGTTTTTGAGTAGATCGGTGTTTTTGAGTAGATTGGTGGTTTTGAGTAGATTGGTGGTTTTGAGTATTTTGTTGTTTTTGAATAGATCGGTGTTTTTTTAGCATTTCGGTAGTTATGAGTAAATCGGTGTTTTTGATTAGATTAGTGCTTTTGAGGGTTTCGGTGTTTTTGAGTGAATCGGTGTTTTTGAGTAAATTGGCGTTTCTGAGTAGTTGAGTTCTGTGGTTTTCAGTCATTTCAATGTTTATCTGAGTACCACATTTCAATACAATATACAATTTTAAATACATATAAATATTGACAAATATGAAATATTTAATTTACAAAATTTATACTTAATAAAATTTTTATTCAATAAATTTATTCTTATCAAAATACAATAATTATTTTTTAACAATATAAAATATTATTAATAATTATAATTTCTAAAAATTGTTAAAATATAATTTATATATATATATATTTATTTTATATACACAAGATTATAATCTTACTGATGATTACCACGAGAAGAGAACACGAGGGTTTCTATTAGCGAAAATACAGACACACACAGCCTCTTACATGATTATATATTTAAATAATACGATATAATTTATATATAAGATAATTAAAAGATTTCACAAAATATAATATAATAAAATAATTAATAATCACAAGATTTTTTTTTTGTTATTAATAAACTAAACCTACAAAAATAATTTAAATAATAAAATAGTTTTTAATCGAATTGAGTGAGAGAGAGATCAGTCGAACGATATTTTTGAATGTAGAATCGATTTTGTTAAAAGATTCGATACACTATCCGAAAGTAGATTTGTTGATTGATCGACCTCCGGCTGGAGATATGTATCATCAGCATCATCATCATCGTCGTCATTCTGATGCGTTATATCCTCTATTGTTAGTTTTTGATGCTCGTAATTCGTTAACATTTTTGTATCTTTTTGGTTGCTCTTGTTGTATAAATCGAACGTAAAATTATCATCATCATAATCGATTGGAGTGTTGTGATAGTTATCGATTATGTTATCATAATATGGGTCGGACATTCCGTCGCACATGAAATCTATAATATAAATGAGTACAGGATTAACCGATGCACAAACAGAACAAACACTAAATGGAAGCTTTTATATATAAACAAATAAATAATGAAAATGATAAGAAATGTAAAATGGCAAAGACATACACAACGTGATGTTGATGATTCCCAATTTAATTGTAAGCAACCATAACACGATGGAGATGATGATGATTGATGTAAACTACCTGGTTCTGCGACATCCCAATCTGTATCAAACTGCAGTTGCTGGTTATTTTCCCGCTCGTTCGCCGTTTGAAGTGACGGATTATCACTCTCCGTCATATCAAAGATTTCGGTTACCTTAACCTAAGAATAAAAACACGAGCACTTAGTACACGAATCGAAAGACAAAACTATCAAAATCACTCACCTTATTGTTTTCATCTAAATAGTAGTATGCGTATACCGCTTCCTGATTCGATGTCACTTGCAGTATATGCTCAAATGTATCATCCTCGTTGCCATGCGATTGATAGCTGGTTTTATTTTTTGCCTGAACCAATTCATTTCCGCTGATTGGACTGTCGTCCATAATTATATCGATTTTATGATTATTTGTACAATTATTGTTGTTGTTGTTGGTGTATGGAAGTTTGTCACCATATTCGGTCAGCGCCAATTGGTACGATAGATCGGCGGTTAATTTTTGTTTATGCTTGCGTGGTAAAATTGCCGAATTCAATTGGGCCAACACATATTTACTAACGTGCCAGATTTGATTACCTAGCGATGGTGCTGCCATCAATAATCTATAACCAAAGAAATAGAAACAAATTTAAATCATCGATCGATTTGGTCCGTTTGTGTTTGTTATGAACGTGGATGCTGGTCCAAAATAAAATTTTGTTAATCTATACTTTTGGATATTTGGGATTGCCCATACAACATATTTTTTACATAAAAAAAAATCGAAAAATATTACAAATATTTACATTTTTGGTGTCTATACTTGACTACAAAGATTTATGGGCGAACCCCAAAAACGTTAGAGCTACAACTAAATACCAACTCACCTTCGAATTTCTTTTTCATAGTGCCTATAATCCAAGTTCAATTTCTTTCCATGCATAGAATGATTATTGCGAGCGGGCAAAGCATTAGCTACCACCTTAAATCGATAATCTCGCTTTTCTACGGTATCACCAACAAGACTGGTAATACGATTAGTGTGTTTAGTATTTAGAACGCATTTATTATATAACTAAGTGACGGTACACTAGACGATTACAGTACAGGTACAGTAAACATAATCGCGATTAAATTTTGTTAGTATTTCGCTTTGAATGTCATACAACAAAAATGTGACTTTAATGAGGCAAACTATTAAGACAATAATTCATGTGAAAAATACCAACAAAATAAATTAAATATATAATGTACAAGGGTTACGTGCGCTAAACGACAGCAATAATACAAAGTACACAAACACAAACAGACAAATATATAGAAATTACTAAATAAAACTATAAAGATAGTTTCATCACTTACTTGGTCAATGTAGCGCACACAAAATCTGCTGGCAATGTAGCTGGTAGTGATAGTGCATGAATCAATTTGACACCACGATGTCGGAATATCCAATTGGCAAGGCCTTTGTTCGCCGAATCGATATACGTTTGGAATACTGTCAACACAGTATCGGGCATATTACCATTTTTCGCCTCTTTTCTATGCTCGGTACACTCTTTGCATTCGGGATCGTATTCCTGTACTTCTGGTACCGTTGCTTCGGACACTATAAACGTCGATTGTACCGATAGGCAACGCGTGCAACTAATTAAATTATTCCGATGTAGAAAACGGAGTGCATCGTCGAATCCTTGTTGGCACATATTCGATAGTATTTCAGGTTTTGGCGGGAATAAAATTCGACCGAAACGATTGATATTTTGTTTCGACAACTCGATACTGGTATTCGCCCAATTGACATGAAATAGTTGGGTGCTTTGATCGCGCGGACATATATCGCTTTCGCCCGAAAATGGACTCACTGTAACTGTATTTTCATCCAAAATCGGTAGATTATCGCTAAATGCACCATCCATGTAACGTACACCGTGAAAACGGGGCGGTAGCAGACCCGAGAATACGGGTATAAAACATGCACACAATAGGGCTTGGAGTAAATCTTCGCGACTATTGAATTGCGATACGATAACACTTTTTCCGTCGTAGACACGGGTTAATGAAATGTGTAGTCGGCCGTTGACGCGTAAATGGGCATCGGCTGGTAAAAATTTTTGTAGTCCTTCCAGAAGACTTGTTTGTATATTGAATTTAGGACTAAATGGTCCGAGCGAATGTTTACGAGCATCGTTTACGACCCGAAAGAAATCTGATGTCATTTCACCTGAAATAAAGACAAAATATTATATCTTATCAATTTATTTGTGTTTGGTTTACATATCTTAAGGTTTTCGTTTAAAATTTGATTGGCAGTATGTTGATATAAAATTTCGGCCATGCATAATTTACAAAACACACCTTTGTATTTTAATACGATTCATCGACCAAATGGCGTAGTAGTCAATACCAATTGGTCCTCTTAACAGTGAAATGCTAGGGTGCTGAACTCGAGGTCAAATTTTAGGCATATCAATCTATCTTACTTATACTAAGTTGAAAGAAGTACTCTATCGAGCAAATATTTTGGTCCCAATAATCATATAAGATGAAGATTGAATTGATCAATACATTAAGAGAAGAAACACTGATGTTGCCTACTTGGCAGGTGAAAAAGCCTCATTATGACTGAGAACGCCACTGGCTGTATCATTGTTAATGCTAGTGGGGCCATCGTCGCCCAGAGCGATATCTTCGCCTCTCGAAAGCCGGCTCTCCCTTTAAAGGTCATCTACACTGTTCCGCAACGTATAGCCTTGGGAGGGCCATTGTTGTTTTGGCAGTATCCGATTTTTTTTTGTTTGTTAGATTTAGTCGCCTCCTACGACAAGCTCTGGATACTGTGGTGATATTCTAGGGGTCTTATGTTTTGTTATTTAAATATTTAAGAAAAATGGATGCCTCCAACCACAGGGCAAATATCCATTTGGAAGAAAGTAAAATGTTGGACTGAAAGCGGAACACTCGGCTTACCATCGATTTGAAGCCATCCATGGGCCATGATTGGGTTAAAATGATAAGGTATCGAAAAGGTTTAGTTAAATGCCTCAGATTCTCTTATTGTTAAGAATGAATGAATGCTATCAAGTCTACAGAAAAATGGTTTTAACTCCTCTGGATTTAAAGCTCTACTCGCATCTGTTTGGCTTTAACATCAATAGGGATTAACGCAAGATAACACCAGTCCTGAGTGAATGCAGTTCACAGAACAACCGTCAAAACTGTTCGTTGGGCATTGTGCTAAATGTGCTTTAGTGATCACCTCTTTTTCGATATGTCCGATCTGTTACGAATGTGTTTTAGTTTAATCGTGCTCCAACAAACAGTTACAATGTATTGACAATTTGTTGTGAGATATGAAAGTGTGTCATATTAAATTTAATCAACGTTTAAGTATAGCATGACAATTATATTTATAAACAACTACTATACGTACTAACCTAATACTAAACCCCTACGAATTGGAGATTGGCTGGAAATCCGATGATAGCCAGGAGCTGCGGGAATGAAATAAATTTATTTGTATTACACACGCTCACATGTAAGTTATTGTACTCGTATATACGGGAAGCCCTACAATCGAAATTTTATTTCCGTCACACTGTAATTATTTATGCATTAGACTTAGAAATCGAAATCTAAAATTAGAAATTCTTTGTAGCCTATCGTTATTCAAACGTGAATCGAATTATAGCATATAATAGTCTCGGTGCGGAAATTAAATTTAAGTCAACTCAAACCAAAGGGTTACGATAAAAGTCACACTGTAATGTATTCTCGTATATTCGTATATTACAAAATATTGTATGTTGTAACAACACACACTAAGCATAAAAACTTGTACGCACAAGTATTTATGTATATGCTATGTACAACATAACAGACGATCGAAAAAAGGGCCAACACTCTTACCAACCAATCATAGAGCATAAACATTATGACGTCATGACTCGTACGATATATTTAAGATACCGAAACCAACACACACACACTTACAACATACAACATAAAGCATAAGTTGTTATTCTTCTAGAAATTTCGGTTGTTGTTTGTATGTAGCGTTGTATATTGTTGTTGTGTGCCCTTCACATTGTATACGACGATACGAGTACTGTGTGTTTAGAAATACCATGGATTAGAGTATTCGGTAGAGACGGAAATCATATATTTATGTTTATGTCGTGGCGATTTTTGTGTAGGCCAGAGCAAAATATTATTTGCGTTTCAAATATTTGGCGATAAGAATACATTTAACTTTGCGTAAGATGCTATCTATGAACAACATTTTTTGTTGTTTGAAATGTGTATATGTTGTAAGACCGGAAAGGTTAAAATTTTGTTTGATAAGCGCTTATTATACTAGAGTACAGCTCATCATTAATCATATGGTATGCTGGATTATCTATTCGTAATATATACAGAGAAGATGATTTGATGCACTTGACTGGTTTAACCTGTATATTGTTTGTTTCGGACGATTACTCTGTGTATATAGTCGTAACAATGGAAACCATAGTTTATGCTCTTGGCTGTACTATCACGTTTTAGAAACAAAAACGTTTCAAGATTTACAATTTATTGCATCGGATTGGAATGCTTTTGAAACAAAGTTACATATGTAAGAGAAAGCGGATGATTGATTAATCTTATACCAAACCTTATTTTAAACAATGAGATCATTGTCCAGTATTTCGAAGTACGATGAAACTGCGCAATGACAAGTGTTGATGTCAAACCATCAAACTATGGAAACCAATTAAAAGACAAAGAAAGAGATGGCCAATCAGTGGCGTAACTCTAAATATTTTTGTACACTGTGGTCTCTGTTTATGTATCGTGCTTGAAAGCACTGAAATGAGAATTCCTACTCAACCCACTATACTCTCTAGCCTCATCTGATTACCTTTTGTCTCGGACAATAAGTCATCGAATAATTTCTTTGATGAAAATTTAGAGTACATCACATGCCGAAGTAGGACTTTTGTCAAGTAAGCACTCATCGATTTTGGATGTTTTCAAATCATGCTGAAAGAACGTAGTAATGTTCCTGCACATCATTTGGATTATTTGAATTTACGAGAAAGCGAATTGGTCTTCGGAATGCTGCGCAAAAATTTCAACGCTTCATGAAGTAAAAACTAGGAAGAGCTCAAACTCCATCTCAACCAGTTCAAATTTCAAAATGTGAATTCGGAAAATCCGCTCTAGAATTCTTCAGCCACATATCTGCAGATGGCATACAATGGGGTCTTATTGAAGCCATAAATTACTTTTCTGCTCCAACATCAATTAAACAAATCCAGCGATTCGTCGGAATAATTAATTATTACCATAGACTCATTCCGAAGTTAGCCGGATTGCTGTCCCCTATTCACACAAACTTGGCATAGTAAAATGCCGAAGAACAATAAAAATATCTCGTGGCAATAACAAAGATTTTTGCTCTATGTGTCAAAAGTTATTTACTTTAACGGGTTTCCAGATCATTGTTGACCCGCATCGTGTGTAAAATCTGACTCCATCGGTTTCAATCACGAGTTCTTCACATTGTTGCAAACATAATCCTCTCAGCGCTGTGGAGTCATTAGTATAGGGCAGAAAAATATTAACGCCATGTATAGGGTGCCACATCGATGTTAACACATTGGTTGCGATTCTGGCCGCACAGAGTGGCAGTTGATCGAGATCTTAAGGTATGGCGCAATATGAAGACTTCTTAAAAGAAACCGTGCGAATAATTCTTATTACTGAGTTGATGTACTCTTAAGACCTTAGCTTTCTACCTTTGGCGATTCTTCGCTGTCCTCCTAACAAGAACCGCAAAAATAATTTTTGAAACATTTTTAGACTAAGATTTCAATATATCGAGATTTTGCTGGGTGGCATGGACAACCGAGGTTTTCAATGCTGCCCAAACAGTATTCATTTCATTTCGAGTCAGAAGAACGGACCTATTTCAGCCAGATCTGGCATTAAATTCATCAATCTGACATTGTGCTCAGCCCATCAGAATAGCCAAATGTACACAGACAATTGACCGGCGAACTAATCTCATGTCCAATCGTAGCTTACACATTCGATTATCGACTGCTTGGAAGTCCAACACATCTTTTTTATACTGTAGCTGAATGAAGAATCTAACTCTAAGGTTCTCGAAATCATTTCCACTTTATAGCTAGGTAGAGACTTGGGACACAGGGTCTCTATTTTTAGGCCATTGAGTTTCTTCGAGAGCCATGAATTCCGTTCGATACTCTTTCATACGTGTGATAAGGTCGAGAAACACACTAGGTTTTATAAGTAACCGCACGATTACAGATTTTTTTACGGATGCGGATCGTCAACCGATCGATCCAACCCGATTTAGTCACCCCTGATAAGCTCTAGTTACTATAGTAGAATTCTAAATGGGGTCTTATGTTTCGTTCGAAATATTTAGACTCTTATATAGGGTATCCCAATAGCCGGTTCAGATTAGATACATCGGTTATTTTGGCTCTGGCAACACTAATGTCATTCTTTTTTTGACAGAAATGAGTCGTTTAACACTTCAACATAAGTGGGAGTTGCACAACAAGACAATTGGTTCGACATCCTGTACAAAATTTGGTCAAAACACGAGACTCACAAACAATGGTGTCAAGAAGTTTGTGAATAAAAAGCTTGATACGGGCTACCTAGTAGACAATCCAGCACGCACCCGTACCCGTCGTGTTCGATCAGCCGAAAATATCACCGCGGTGGCCGAAGATGTGCGCATTGAGAATATCAATTCGTCATCGTGCATCAGAAATGAACATCAGCCGGTCTTGCATACAACGAATTATGGTTTATGGCCCTATAAAGTTCAATTGGCCCAGCAATTGAAGCCCCGATGAGGATTTTGCTCAAAAAATAATCTTTTCGGGCGAGGTGCATTTCCATCTCGGTGGGTTCGTAAACAAACAAAATTGTCGTATTTGGGGATTGTGGAGAACCCAATGCATCCATTGCTTGGCCATAACTTGAAGATATTGGTTCTGACGACTTTTGGTTCCAGCAAGATAGTGCGCCATGCCACACATCGAGCGTCACAATAGTGTAATTGCGTCAACAATTCGATGGCGGCATTATCAGTCGGCAAGAAGCTGTGATTTAACGCCTTTAGATTTTTATTCGTGGGGTGCCGTGAAGGACAAGTATTGTACAGACTATCATCAAACAATTGAGCATTTGATAGCCAATATTGAAGCAACCATTGCCGAAATAGATAGACCGTATGTAGTACGCCAAGGCCACCCGCGGCTCTTCTTACTGCGACACCCTGTATATTATGTTCAAATCATGTAAACAATTTGTTATTTTCATAAAAATATTCATCTTCTTAATCAATTAAATTAAGAAAGTGCTATCATACTATATCATATCTGTTGCATATATCAAATATCATATATGCGCTCACATTGCATATAATGTGAAAGTTATATACCCACCGAGCTTCATAGTTGAATAAATCTGTTCTGTCTTAATGTATTTCAAAAGCCCTTGGACATGTTGTGCTATACTGTATATGTAATTGCCTTAAATACTACAACTATACAATATATTTATTATTCATGCCCACATATATATGTATGTCAGTAACATATACGACGTACGCGTAAATTTGCGATAAAGCGCGACTTTTTGCGCAACAAATAAATAATAATAAAAAAAAACTTATATACAAAACGACGTGTAATAAGATGTATCTAAGTATATGCTCGATGATTACATAGTTAGAAAATAGAAAAACTGAACAACATAAACATGTTATATGCTGCGGTTGACACACCTATTTTCTTTGCCTCTGTCTGTGTATACGTGTTATCACGCGTATCTCGAATAGTTGTGTAACACACAAAACTTATTTATAGACCTAATCGTTAATTGCGTCGCCCGATTAATAGTTTTGTTGTTCGTTTTATACATAGTTATACTGTATGTAGAGTGACATCAAATTTAAAGTTTTAAGCCTTGGAATTGTAATTGGTTTGGTTATACAATAAGAACTTGTCACGCCACAATAATTTAAAAAAATTCGCTAGAACTCTATTGCACATGAATTCACAGCATATATACGAATCACAGAATATTCAATGCGGCCATCAGATCGAAACTGGACAAAGCAAAACAACATTACAGAATAAAGATATATGCCATCAACTTCAAAGGACTCTACGTCTTCTGTGGCTGGTTTATCCAGCGAGAGCTAGAATTTTCTAGATTCTCACTGCGAAGTATACGATTGGACCCCTAATCCTAATAAGAGCTATATATAGATCGTCTTATTCAGTGATAAGAAGATTTCTCATCCGGTTGCGTTTCTTTATATTTAACTGACCTCACGTGAAGTACTTTACACACACACACATTACTATTTAATTCATTGACGCAAATTTAATAAAGAAAAAAAACTTTATCTTATCACAAAACACATAAAAAAAATTGTGTTATGAGAACTTTTTATTATTAAATAGTTACGCGTGGCATGAACTGCTAATATAAAATTGAAAATCTTACGATTTTTGTGTTTCGTCAAGTAATCATATACCATATCGCAACTTTGATATTGTTATCGGTAATGTGACTAGTATACCCCACATATACTCGAATATAATTATGGAAGGTCAAACACAGTTTTTGCTCAATTACTCTGTTTTTGTTGTCTAATATTATCTTATATATTTTCTAAGATTTGTTGACGTAAATTGTATATTTACAAAAACCATTATGTGTGTAAATAAGGTCATTGCGGATAAACTAGCTTTGTTTAGGGTCATTAGATTCATTACGCGCGCGATTTAAATATTTAAAAGATTTGTGGGAATATTTCCGTGTTTAAGTATGGGCCAAATTTGGGTGTATAGTCGGCTTTAGTTCAGTCTGCTAACTAAAATCTCCATCTTAGTTGCCAGAAAAATCAATGTCAGTCAATTCAGGATCTGTATAACACCAAATGGCACTGGGGTTAAATGACTGTTGAAGCTTTGGACAATAGGAAACGTTATTTATTTCAAAAACTTACACTTTCTAAGTTAATTATAACTTGTTATATGGAGCCTGTGGCGTTCACACATAAATACAATGAACAGTCACGTCACAAAAGAAAATTATATAATATAAATCGAAATAGTTTCGATTCAAACAATATATGTATGTAATTTGCAACAAAGAATCACCACATACCGGGTGGGGAAATGTCCCGCTACCATTTTGATTGCCTATAACTTTGTTATTTGTAAATTAAATCGGTTAAATGGTGACCGCGATTCACTATGCAACTTTCGGCTCCTTTTAAGGCATTTTTCATGACATCCTGCAACTTCTCAGGCTGTTTGGGGCTTATTCACATAAACATTTAATTTTAAAAAAACCCCATAAGAAAAAGTCTGGTGCTGTTAAATCCGGAGATCTGGCTGGCCATGCTAAATCACCGTTTCGCAAAATTAGTCTTCGTGGAAAAACCTGATTCAATAATTGAATTGTTAAACCGGCTGTGTGTGTTCTGTGGCCTCATCTTGCTGAAACCACACGTCCTGTAGACCTTGTTCTCCCATTTCAGGCACAAGAAAATTTCGAATCATGTCTTGGTACTGTTCGGCAGTTACAGAAACTTCAACACCTTGGTCATTTAAGAAAAATAGGGACCAATGATGTTTCCAGCATGAATACCACACCATACACAGGTGTTTTAAGTGGATGCAATGATGTTTGATGAATTAATTGAAGAATCTGAAATCCTCAAAACCGACTGTTCTGTTTATTTATGTGGCCACTGAGATGAAAGTGAGCTTCATCGCTCATTATCAATTTAGACGAAAAATCTTTAATTTCACCAAACAGCCTGAAGATTGCATTACTATACTCAACTCGTTGATCAAGATCACTCGGTAGCAATTTTTGGTATAATTGAATTTTGTACGGGGACATTTTCAAATTATATTTCAAAATTTGCCTTAAACTGCTTGCAGAACTGTGTAACTGGGAATCACGTCTCCGAATTAATGTTTCTGGAGACTCTGGAAACAGTATCGCGCACTATAAGGATATTTTTGACGCAATTTCCGCTGAGTGGCAATAATGGAACGATTATTTTCAATAAATACTGGCACTATTTATGTGGCGAGATACCTAGTTCTTGTGGCGTATATTTATTTATTATAAAATTGGGGCGTCTACACAACACAATGGTTAAAGCGAAACTGAGCTAAACGTCACATAATCAAGATAGCGCGCAATAAAAATGGTAGCGGGACTTTTGCCTCATCCTGTATATACAAACACAATGCAACATACATCAAGTCGGGTCGCATATACGTGATGAGATGGATTTGATCTTTTCGATCACACAGCCAATCAATGACGTCATCAGATCGAAACCGCCCTAGCGAACTAACCATTGCAGAACACAACAAGATGCCATACGAATTCAAAACGACGCAACGGCTGGTTGATTCAGCGCAATATCTGCAATCTATGCCACATCGGGAGTTCTGGTATATAACACCATCAGTCTGGTATATAACTACCGTCACGTTCACAGCTATCTCAGCATCAATATAATTACCATACCCTACAAGTTGCTTCCTATTTGTTATTATTGGCTCAACCATAAAATGTTTTAATCAAACCTGTACCTTTTGACTTAACTATGCCTATTTAAAACTTTTACTTAATACTGGACGTCTAGATTTGCCCAATAATTACCTGGTGTAAGAATCGCCTAGTGTTGGTGGTGACATTACATTTGTAAGCAGAGATATGTTTTAAAATAATGATCCAATTGTTTTGATTAAACGTCTTCAAACGCCACTTAAAGGCTCTAGCTGTCAATAAATGCCACACCGGAGTTCCATTATAACTCCCATCATCAGTTATGTTCACAGCTATCTTAGCATAATATCCTACAAGCCTTACAGTGGGCAGATGTTCGAGTGTAACTGTTTGCTCATTGTAAATGGAAATGGCTGTAATTTGATCTATAAACTTCCCACAAAATGGAACATGAAAATAATTTGTACAATGACATATGAGATGCTAAGCTATGTGATGTGAGTTATGCGAACTCTAATGGTGGCAATGATTGAAAACCAGCTACGGAAGAAGAAGAGTGTTTGGCATATTTGATGGCATATATCGACGTGTGTTTCGAACAGGATATTTTGCAGGAGATCATTATATAGCACGGTGGCGATGTAAACTGGAGGCCGCCATTCTGCGATTTAACATCTATCGACTTCGATCTTTGAGGTTATCTTAATTCGCAGGTCTATGCGAATGAACAATAACGTATTATTCCCCTAGAAATATCAGCTCACATATAACTCAAAATCATCATTTTCCATTATGCCAGTATTTAATAATCGCTGATGATTTGAATTTCACACACATTGATAGTGTACTAAGTGTGCCACTCATTAGTTAACAGGAAATTTCATATGACATGGAATCATTTTCTTTGATAACAGTATTATTACTTTGGATTTTCCGAAAGATAAGCTTTAATCATTACAAAAATATTCGAATCTAAATAATCTTGACAAATACTTAGACATTGCGTCTTTGTATGGTTATACACTCCTAAGCAACTTATAACCCTCACAAATTGTTGCTTTATTGCAAGAAGGACGCAATCATTCTCTCAAAATATTCACCTGCTAAACATGAGCCAATCTGCTGTCTCAAGAGTATCCATAAGGCTTCAGGACACTGGTACCTTTGATCGGATATCACAAACCAGTCACTAAGCCTTACAGATGGACTTGATAGATGCCATAGAAGAGATCTGAACAATACATTGCGTATTAATGTACGACAATGCTTGGTGTCACACAACTCGGACCATTCGGTAGTTCATGAATGATGTTAAACCAGTACTCCATGAATCGAATTAAGGATTTATGGGACGAACTAAACGAGGGTCCGAGTCAGAAATCCGGTAAGATCTAACATTAGTGACCTCAATACTTCGTTTACTGAGGAGTGGGCAAGACGTTGTCGAATACTAAGTATTACCCAATAAAATAGTTTTTGGTTTGCAAAATATAAATGTCGACCATGTCATATAAAAATTGGTTAAGCTACCTTTCTGTGGCCGAAGGTTTGATTTATTTGGAATATAGCTTGTATTATCTAATCAATAAACACAAGACTAACAATCGACGATATATGGATTATGTGGACTGAACACGCCATCAACATTATCTGATCCTCCAAAAACACGGATATACACGACGAGCACACTACCGGAATCAGTATAGAATCTTAATATGTAAACATCATCACCCACGTATAACATCAGACATGACAACAACTCCCATGTAAATTCTCAAAATTCAAATAACAAATTTCCAGAACTCTTATCAGCGTATATATGGTTTCAATAATAGAAGTTCAGAAAACTGTTATCACAGATTGTTTTTGGGAATGAGTGTTTGAATACATTTCTACATGCAATCTGTAAATTGGTAGACAATAACGAATATTTTAATTAGACAATCTGTTATCTCAACGCAAATAAATTATATATATAGAACAGATTAAACTTGGCAACTAGTTTGTTCCCCCAACCCCGTTGATTTATTATTATTGTATATATTCATATATGAAATACTTAAGTTCAGTCATCCCTCCACCCCAGTGCACTTTTGTTTTTCACATCGGACGCGATTATGACAAGACCGTGTGATTTATTTAAATTATCAATTTCATATTTATATACGAGCGATTGTTTACATTTACGATCAATCAAACAATAAACTCGACGATTTTGAAACGTTGTTCAATTTATCATAAATCTAATATGAATATATAAAAGAAAGACTGAACTTTGTACATAATCGATCGTTGATAGCAAAACGATTATTTAGATTTAGTTAAAGTCTTTATAATTTATTAGTCTTTATAAATTAGACTTTTTAAGTATACAACAATATAATTCATCGCGAAAAATTTATCCTTGATATAAAAATGATAACATTGACAGTCTTATCAATCATACTGATACTTTGTGCTGTTTTGTAGGGGGTACGCATTTTTTTTGGTCTTAACGATCAATGCCATCTAAAGTAAGGAAATCGCGATAACTCAAAATGTGTGTTAGTAGTGCCATGTCTAAGTTATCTAAGATATGTGGGCGAGCGATATCGACAAATTGTTTTCATATCCGTGTTTAAACTGCGATAGTGGAGGGGCCTGGTCAACAAATTTACTATAAAATACGCGTAATTTTTCCAAATATACGATAAGAAATTTCTCGAAAATTACGCAAAGTTGTTATTTGTATATCGTACGATTGTTGTTGTCATTTACTGAACTTGACGTATTCGACCGTAGCTAGTTTAATTACGAAAGATTATATAAACATGATTGATTTGATCTTACCGAGTAATGTAGTTTAAAGGGTAAACAATAGTTAACCTAGTCGCTATAGTTACATATAGTTTGCGACAAATAGAATATTAACTGTTTCGGAAGTATGAGAACGTTGGTTGCCAATATCTACTAGCTGACCATGGGCTACCCGTACAAATCAGTTATAAGCGCAAAGACATGGTAATAGATAAGTTCCTAAATTGTAGCGTACTTTAAGACCTCGAACAGTTGCCATTCAAGACCTAGATGTAAAACTTTTGAGGTTTAACTTCGTCGTGTATCAGCATCACTCTTTTGGCGGAGACAATAATCGTAGGAACTTGGTGTTTGATCTACATATTTCGATGCTGGTTATATTTAAGGCAACAGGATATTAGGTTTTCAATATGCTCCCTCGTTCTACACCTTACTTATCTTCACTCAATCGACGTTTCCATAATTTATTCTACAACTACGCCCGCAAAATCCTAAGTACATTCATATATCTAAACCCCTTCATTTGTCAAATACTTTTTTGTTAACATATTGGCTTTTTGATTCATTAAGACCTGTCTGTGTTGGAGTCAATTGTTATACGATTAAGTTCACAACTATGGATTGATAGGTCAGTTTAATCATTGTCCTATTCTAATAGTCTGACTATAACATTTTGTAAACCAGAGCTCATTTTGCCTTAAAACCTTTTTTATTAAATTCTCACAGTGTGATCCACTTTTCTTGTAATCAAAAAATGTATTATTAATTTCTGACCACAATCTTTCCTTTTATACATCAACACAATTATATATTTGGTTGTTAGTATGGCTTTTCTCAAGATATCAGTTACACTTAGTGAACTTCAATTCGGTTTAATAACATTCTTTGCAGTTTTTGGACCATTCTTTGCAGTAGTTGGATTCTAATCCCAATTGTGGCTGGTTTGCGCCCAAAAAGTTATTTTCATCAGACTACGAAAAGTGATGGGAATGGACGAGCCCATCTTAGAATAGACTCATGGGCCAATCCAACCTCGATGTCATTACTATAAAGACGGTCAGAGAAAAAGTATAGTATTTTGGGGCAAAACGAGATAGATTCTGATCCCAATAGAGGCTGGTTTGCGTCCAAAAAGTTATTTTCATCAATATAGACTACGAATAGTGATGCGAATGGACGATGCCATCTAAGAATAGACTCATGGGCCAATCCAACTTCCATGACATTAATATATAGGCTGTATAGAGCAAGGATAAAACGTTAAAAGAAAACTTCCGAGATTTTAAGGAATGCTTCGGTCCAAAACAGACAGTAGCCAAAAAAACACAAGTATTGTCTAGGAGCTGAAATAAGATAGAGGCTTCAAAACTTTTACTTTACAATTGAATAAATCAAATCTCTATTGTGAAACGGTTAGTCAATAGTTCTATCTTTAGAGGTTATTAAACACATTTACTAAGGAAGGGTCTAAATATACATTGGGGAGCACTATATGTATCAGAAGAATAACGTCTGAACTTATCAATTCAGGAAAGTAACCTACTCCAAAAGATCTGTTAAGACACCAAGTTTCTCAGTTGCAATGAATTGATTCAAACAAGTTGAGCAAAACCATTTCGTTGTTTTACAGGCCAACCGTAATATAAATGACTAATCGACCATAATCACAAAAATTGAAGTGCTTGACCATATCGGAGAAATAAATTGTTATCTTGCGGATGCAATAAAATGATTTGATGGCTAATCCGAAAACAAAGCTACTGCCTAAATTACTTCACAATATAAATCGAAATGAGGAATGAACTTGAAAAGTTTAATCACCTGTTACAATGATTCACTGAATTTATGTACGTACTTAGGACGTGTGTTATCTGATTAATTAAGCTCCTGTAATTCTAATCACAAAGCATCACGCTTTAGGAATAAAGTTCAATTTTCACCTATTTCATTCAAAATTCAATACAAATTCGAACACAAAGAATGGTTATCGGAGCATAGTGATAAGGAAAAGACAACACAGATAACTTCAATCAATTAATTATACTTCTAGATAAACTTTGTATTGTTCTAAAAATACTTAAAAACTTATGGTGTAACTTACCCAGTGGCAGATCGCATAGTAAGCAGCATGCCGCCAATGCACCAGCGGACGCCCCACCTATTTTCTGCAACAACAAGTGTGGGGCATATTTTTTAAAGCACACCGCCACACCAACATGATAAATTCCCAAAAATCCACAACCGGCAAATGATAAATTCATCTTTACAGTGCTTAAAAAACTGTTCGCGAGCGATTTAAATTCACTTTTATTAAAATCACGCACAATACTGTCACAATACACAAGGAACGTCTTTGTATATTGCAAAAACACACGATTTATGAACACGTGACCAAAACAAACTTTTTAAAAACAAAATTTCTCACACAACAAACAGTCAATAATTAACGGAATAAACTACAAATCAGAATATGTAACGCGAAACAACTATCTCAATATCGCCGTTCGTACGAACGAGACAGAAAATATCGAATGATATTTTCCAGTTGTTGTAATCCAGCTGTCAATCGTATCAATTGTTTTTGATTAATTTACAGCACAATACGTTTTAGATTAATTCCACTTCACGAAATACACTATATAACAGTTAGTCACTATTTCAATATACCGAAATTAATTATTTTTTTATGTATTAAATGATTTTACTTTTAAATATCGAATTGAATATTTAGAACAACTTTGTTTTACTTGTTTATTGATCAACAGCTCGAGAGAAACTGAAATCAAATTGTAAAGAACATTTAAAAATATAGCGGATTGTAGTGTATGTGATGACGTCATTGATTTTAACTGTTTTGCTTTAATATTACGTTCGTGTTTAGTTTGGGTGTGTGCGTCTTGATTTTAAAAAATACTAGAATCTTACTGATTTTTTTATAAAGCACTGCCATCTCTATATTAATAGATTAGAATATGTTAGATTTGTATTTTGTGTCTTTGGTGAAAGATTTCGATGTTTACATAAATTTCAAGTTATTTCAATAGATTATGATTGAGATTGGGTGGCCAATGCAAATTTTAATACCAATCTTTGTGGTCGATCGATCGGCTCTAGAAAGAATTTTGGAAGTTATGTTAAGGTGTCTTGATAAAGTCACCCCAACCTTATTCAGCTATAAAACCATTCTACTTATTAGTTGTCAGATCTTGGAGAGCATCTATGTGGCGGTTATGTTGCATTTCCTGCTCTTCTTGGGATTTCTAAAAGAATAGGTTTGGACCGGAAAATGAAGTTTACAATTCGTCACTTAATCAGCGTTCAAAGCACCTTCGAACTTGGCGTTTTTATACCACCCATCTCTGAACAATATAGCTGAGTAAATCAACATCAAATAATGGATGATCTAGCAAAGGTATATGCACTTTGGTAGTTTCTGTGGTTTCCGTGCGAAGTATTGTAGACTTCATTCTATTGGGGTTCCTTAATGGATAGAGAGGGGCCATAATCATGCACTACAAACTGGCTTAACCTACTAGATCTTATCACCTCAGGTATAGAGGCTGTCACATTGTTCAAGCGAATCTTGTTATGAAACTACGATTATAGACTGCTTAGACGTTCAATCTAGCCTTTTTTAACCGATGGTCAAGTAAGAAATTTAATTCCATGACTGCCAAGGTCATTTTTCGTAAATAAGAATATATAGTTTGTGGTCTCTACGTTATGGTAACAATTTCTACATGTGGAAAGAGTTCTTTTTCCACAAAAACATTCACTTGTAGACATGGACACATTCACGTAGTCAAATTGCCCATATTGCATGTTAACTTGAATGTGGTCTTTATATCGTGCTAGCTCATGATAGTATGCTATCTAAATGACCGTGTTTTTACTGTTGATTCATGATCACATCACGATGTACTAGCTTATGTAGAACTTTCGTACTATAATGTAGCTGCAGTTACTACTCCACAGGATCTTACTCCCCTTTTATCCTTATGAGAACCAGTTTGAGCTTCTAACGTAGCGTATTAAGTCTCGCACCTTACAGTTTTCGAGATCAGAGAGACAGTCCATTAAGCCTCCTCGCATGTTCTCCAAGAAGGCAGGGTCCTGTGAGTATCCCCATGATCGTTTTAAGTTTACGTCTTCGTAGGGAGATAAGTGCCTTTGAGCGTTTCAAATTCAGCTTTGCCTTGCAACTACATGAGAGGGTGTTCGTCCATCTATTGTTCGCTGAGGCTTCCGCCTCTTTTTTAAGCACCGTCTTGAGTGCGTTAATGGGTCTCTCCAACTTTGTCCTTTCTGCTAGCAGTTGGAGAGTTGTACCGTGCCTCGCTAGTTCATCCGCCCTGCAGTTTCCCATGATGTCTGAGTGGCCGGGGACCCAGACTACTTGGATATTGAAATGCTCACTCATCTCATTTAGAGACGAGCAGCAACCCAACGCCACTCTAGACGTCAGAGAAACAGAAACCAGTGACTTGACTGCCACCTGACTGTCCCCATAAATTGCGATATTAGTCAAGGATACCAAACAGCCACATATGGCTGATAGTCGAGTGGCTGTAATCGCCGCCATCTGCTTACCATAAATGTCCACGGGGAGAAGGTGAAACATGACCTCCAAGGCACTTGTAGGTGGTGTCCTCAGCGCCCCGCTTATAAGCATGCAGGCCGTTCTTTGCACCTTCTCAATCCTTTTCCTGTACGTTATTTTATCAAATAACGTACAGGAAAAGGATTGAGAAGGTGCAAAGAACGAGCTGTATCCACAGATCCACAGATTTCCCTTTACAGTAAGCATGCTGAAACTGGCCCCAGTCACTAGGCTTTATTTTTGAACGTACATATAGATATCCATCAGTCTGTCCAAGGTTTTCAATAGAAAGGATGGTAGTTATTGGCCTTAAGTCTTTTGGGTAGCCCTGTGAGCATTTACCCACTTTCGGAATAAGAATCACTCTGACCTTCATCCACTACCACGGAATACAAACTAGTTTTAAACACCCTTTAAAGATTACTTCCAACCAGGTGAGAATAATCCTCGAGTTGTTCTGAATCTCCGCGGGAATAATTCGGTCAGGATCAGCTGATTGATAGGGTTTGAACCCTTCAAGTGCCCATAAGATCCGATCTTTGGTTACGATATCTTCTATGCGCAGTGAGTGTGCTTATGGTGAGAACTAGTCCCTATCGAGACATCAAAGCTCCCTGGAAAGTAGGTTTCGATGAGAAGTTTCAAATGTTCCTTACTAGAAGCAGTCCAGGATCCATCCGGTTTAATTAAATAACTGGGACTGGTAGGATTGGAAGACAGAATCTTCTTAAGACGAGAGGCTTCGGAGATTTCTTCCATTTTGTCGCAGAAGAGCCTCCATGATTTCTCTGAGCCTTCCTTAATTCTTTTTTGTATACTTTGAGGTCCAACTTGTAGGAGTCCCAGTCCTGAGCCTCTCTCGTACTTTTGGCTCTATCAAATGCTGTCCTACACGCCTTCCAGTAGGTCCTCAGTTCCTTGGACCACCAAGCCGATTTTTGCTTACCCCTGGGCTTAACTATTGGGCAAGCAGCGTTGAAGGACCGATTGCAGGCATTTGTGAAAGTGTCCACTATGCCGTTCAGTTTCTTCACTGTCACTGGTGGCTGAGGGGTTCCTGGTAATAGTAGTCCTATAAGCGTTTCCCCATACTTGCTCCAGTTTGTCTTTCTTACATTCCTGAAAGCTTTCCGGGTGGCAGGGGAAACGTTAAGGCTTAATGTTATATAACGACGTTTTTGCAGTCCTCCCGTGCAGAGCTGCATTGGTTGGGCTGTCTCTCCTTTTAGTGCAACTGCATCAGTGGGAACGGGTAAATGCTACCACATTAAAAAAGGCTGCAGGCACGTAAATCATTCAATTTCAGCACGGGGAGGTAGTGACGAAAAATAACAATACAGGACTCAATCCGAGGCCCTGTAATTTTAATGAGTACACTTTAAATCCTTTAACAAAGAACAATTGGATGGCAAGTCTCAGCCACGGTAATTCCTGTTGCAATACCGTATATTAAAGTTGTTGCGGTTAAAATGTTCGTTGTTGACACAAGCACAGGTGTTACACCGTAACTGGGTTCGTACATCATCTTGATGCTATGACGTATTACTGACGTGCTTTAAACGTAAGTTTATCCACGTAATAAATCTGAATTAATGCTCTTTACCGAGTGCTGGTCTAGAACAGTACAATTACTGTAAACAAATTGGAGTGCTTAAAGCAGGCCAAAATATTCTCTGCGTGGAATAATGGAATAAGACATCTGTTCTATTTTCAATTGGTTTTTAGATCAAAACGTAACGATTAATAGATGCCGTTGGGGGCAATAGTATTACGGGAACATAAGCGAAAGCATTTGCCAAAGATGTTTTCATTAATCAAGAACGAAAGTTAGAGGTTCGAAGGCGATCAGATACCGCCCTAGTTCTAGCCATAAACGATGCCAGCTAGCAATTGGATGGAGCTACATATATGGCTCTTCCAGTCGCTTTTCGGGAAACCAAAGCTTTTGGTTGAAAAGTTGAAACTTAAAGGAATTGACCACCAGGAGTGGAGCCTGCGGCTTTATTTGACTCAACAGGGAGAAATTTACCAGATCCGAACAGAAATGAGTAAGACAGATTAATACGCTTAGATTACCCAAAACTACTCACCATCAGTTATTTGTGAACTCGTCGCACTTTTTGAACTCAAGCATAAATGTCACAAGCGCGGCCGAATCCAACAATATACTCGTATGATTATACTTTATAGTTACCGTCGATTCCCGTGACTCGAATTTAATAGATCTTTCCTTCCAGTTCTTTACTTGTTGTAGGTTTCAACACTACTATTAGCGTGTTCTAATGTTGCATGGCTATGAGTATGACACCACTCCAGTAATTCGGTGAAAAACTGGGAAAGTGAGGGACGTCGTCCGAATTTAAGGCCTTCAAACGGAGTATACGGTTAATATCTTGAAGCATAAACACTTTACAGTGGATTGACAACATATAGCAGAGAACACGAACTTTCAGGAAAGTACTGCCTCAACTTTGAAAATTCTACCTCCACATTGTGGATCTTGATAAAGCCTTCTGGCTTTAAGATCCACAATGTGTAGGTGGAATTTTCAAAAGTGGCGAAAGCCACAATCGACTTTTGAATACTCTTCAAAGACTATAAGTATTCGCCTAGATACTTAATAAGAAGAACCAACAACTCAATTCCAAATTTGGCGTTGTGATGCTTCGGTTGAAAGATGCTCGATGGATCAGACCAGTTGGGTTTGTCGTAGATTCAGTAATGACCAAATGACAAGCACGTTAAAGAAAGTGACGAAAAATTCTTCAAGGAGTACTCTGGTGAGTGGTTCAAAAAAGCTCTTAAGGATAGTTCCAGGAATAAGTTGAAAAGAAGATAAATAGTCTCTCCTGCTGGAAATAAGGCGCAACAAGGTTCAAAACTCTTATACAGGAGCCATGTATAACTTATGGCAACCTAGTTAGAGTTTTGTCAAAACACGTGGGGAAATTACAGACAACAGCAGAAATAGCCTGAGAGCGACAATACCAGTGACCTCACAAATTATTTGTCATCTCATTCCAAACTTCACCTCCAGAGATACAGTTGCTCATGGTAGATATTCCAGGAGTGAAAAGAAACTGCGAGGCGGAAAAAAGGCTTTTAAATTGGATTTGTCTCAAAAGCTTACCAAACGGTATGGGGAAATTTAAAGGCACAAAGGGTCCAAATGCAAACCTGGAATTTCATCAAAGGGCACTGACGCGTTCTGCAACCTTAGCAAATTTGAGCATTTTGAACCAAGGCAGAGAAGACAGTAGATTTTCAGGAATATTCTTGGAGTTGAACACAAGAAATCTCATGTGGTCGGTGCCGGACAACTGCTGATGAAGTGTAAGCTATCATCAACATCCTCAAAACATTTATCACATACGGTATCACTGGCAAGTCCAATGCGATGAATATGCCTTTTGAAACGCCATGACCACTAAGTAAAGAAACCGATACTCTCAAGTTGTCTTTTTTCAATGTAAAAACGAATGTTTTTCGCCTTACGACAATTAGGGGTGGCTGAACGCCTCAGCTTTAGATTCGCAAGGGCGACCTTTTTAATTTTGTTTTCACATTGTGAAGAGAAAGGCACAGCTGGCTCAAATCCTAAGAAAAATAAGTGCGAGCCAGTTTAAGCCAAACTGTCTGCAATTTCGTTGCTCTCAATGTCACAATGGGTAGGAACCCACATGACCGTTACCTTGTCCCTACCAGTGTAATCCACTACCAGTTTAGAGCTGGTTTGAGGATTGTTCCTCAAACCAGCTCTAAACTGGTACGGGATTCAATGCGATGGACAGTAATAACCAAAGTCAGAACCCCTGTTCGAAAACAGAGCCATCAGAAAAAATACAAGCGATTCGGATATCTGTTTGAGCAAGTCTGGTGAGAGCCACATATCCCGGGATGGAAGAACCACCTCAAATAATTTGTGGAAATGTCGAAAGCATTCTACGCTCCAGTCCTCCTCAAGGGGAATGCAGACGAACAAGTTGTGCTTATAATGAAGGATTGTAACTTTGAATGGAAAAACCAAACTCACGAACAATAACAAGAAGTTCGTCAATGGATTTGTCAACTCTATAAGCATGTTGCCTGTTACTGAGTGGAGCGGTAACTAAATGTTGATTCTTAATGAACCTATCAATAATCCTTTCTAAAGATTTCAGAAAAGTTGATGACATATATTTGCCGGAACGATTTGGATTCGGTGTAGTCCGACTTGCCAATTTTCGGAATAAAAACCAGATGCAGTAAATGTTCCTTAGTGAGAGGCTGTCCATGCTCTAATACATCAGGGCCAACAGATTTGAAGGGAAAGAGAACAGGCTCCAATGTAGAACGTTATAATTAATTAATCTGCATGCGATAGGTCCCAATTGGGAATTATATCAGCCTGGGAAATGGATAGTGAGAATTAGGTCGCCTACTTCTTTTTTAGAGCAAGTAAGCTTACCATTAGGTAGACGAAGTGTATCGAGTCTACAAGTATTATTCTGTAGACTATCACTTAGACCGGCGATTGGTCCGATGTGATATCACTTTTATGTATACGGCTATTTTTCGTAGAACCATCTGTGCATTGCATTGCTCCATGTCAACCTATAGTACTGACATGAACGATGGGACAGCCCATGGATTCTAAATTCGACAGGGGATCCAGATGTGTTCATTCACACCACCGATCGCACTGCCCAAACAATCGATCCTTTTTTGCATCATACCTCCCGCTCTAACTGCCGCAGCTTTAACTACTGCGCCTCCTGGGCGGTTTACTACAGCAGGTAAGTTTTTATTTTTCCTCACAGAAGGTTACCCAGGAAGATCTCTGTGATGTTCTTAATTATATTTTGTTCACTTTTTGAGCAGCTATATCCCAATCAGACTGAAGATTAAATCTTCAGGCCTTCTTTTTCGTTTTGGTTGTTTTTCTTAACTTATTTAGAACACAGTTGTGATTGCTTTAGACTGTGGAGAAGCCTGTACCTATGATCGATAGTGAAGGACATGGAAGACAAACTAATGTCAATTATATCCCTGCGGGCAAAGTAAGCAAAAGTTAACTCACATCCAACATTGAGAATATCCAACTCAGAAGAACTTAATAATTAAGCAGAGCAGAACCTCTGTTGTTAACGTTAGAACTTCCCCATAGAAAGTGATATGCGTTAGCATCACAACCCGCTATTAGAGAAATGTTTTTAACTTTACGCCAACCTACTATAGGTATGTTAAATCATCAGAAGGAGGTGGAGTAACGGAATCGTAAAGAAAATGCACTGAGGCAATAACCACTTCCGTTTGAGAGTTAAGAGTAATTCTAGCAGTTGCAATATCCTCAATGAGAGATTCATATTCTTCGAGATACAAATATACAGGCTCTGGTTCTCGTGGTAGAACTCTTGTACAGAAGTTTGCCACCGGGGGTGTTTAGTCCAGAAACTGAACCATCAAGAAGGTAAGGTTCCTAAACTAAGCAAACAGTATCCTAATTACAGGATTGCCAAAATAGGTTGAGAAATTGATTTACGACCACAGAAATGTTAGCCCTGTGGTTGGGTGCATTGACATGAGACCCATAGAAAACATGATACCGATAGAATACCACTATAGTATCCGGAGCTTGTCGTAGGAGGCGACAAAATCTTGTTGGATCGCTGGGCTGACGTCCCGCATCCGTAAAAAGTCAAACCTGTTAAAAATGTCAACAAACAAAAAACAAATCGGAAACCGCCAAAAAAAAATAATGACCCCCCGCTTAAGTACTGGCGCGTTTGACGGCCTTATCACATGTATGAAAGAGTATCGGTTGAAATTCGTAGCTCTCCAAGAAACTCGATGGCCTAAAAGTGGAGTCCATGTGTCCCAGGGCTATACGTTGCTACACAGTGGAGAGATGACCTCGGAAATTTTGGAGTTTGATTTCTCATTGGACCACAGGTAAAAAAGGCTGTACTGGACTTTCAGCCAACCTTTCAATTGTCTGAGTACATACGCCCACTGATGTAAGCCAACCTCAAGATAAAGGCTTATTTTACAATAATTTGAATAATCTGATGGACTCTTTACCCGAGCACGATGTCAGATTGGTGATTGGTGTCTTAAATGCTAGAGCTGACAGAAATCAGACCAACTTATGTAATAATATAGGACAAGACTCGTGACCATATGTTGATTTTGAAAGAACGGGTTCGGGTTAGCAAAAGCATTATGCGATCCAATTACCAATCTGATGATGTGAACAGTGTCTGGGAAGTATTGAAAACCTCGGTTGTCGATGCTGCCCAGCATATTCTCGGTATAGTGAAAATTAAGCACAAAAATGATTGGTTTGATGAGGAGTGTCGTCTTGCTGTTGAGCAACGCAATAGAGCTCACAACGAAGCGCAGACTCGGTTTACAATTGCAAGAAAAAACAAAGCAGTACTTGCTAAGAGGACAGTTAAACGCATTTGTAGACAGAAGAAGTGCGAATGGTGGAAGGCCAATGTTTTAAGAGTACAATAACTCAGGAATCACCGAATTGCACCATACCTTAAGATCTCGGTCAACTGCCATTCGGGACCAGGATGGAAACCTCTGTGTCAACGTTGATGCGAATACCCACAATTACAGACCGCAGAGATGTTCATTGAAGATCCATCCTATGAGGAATTCACAATGGCCATGCAGAGACTACAGAAAAATCGTTCACCAGGAGTTGATTGCATTAATTCAAAGCTCTTGATATTCGGAGGGTTAACTTTATGGAACTGTTTTTTCGATCTTATTCGATTGGTATGGCGAAATGAAGTTATGCCTGAAGAATGAAAAGTGGCCGCGTTAAGCCTAATATTCAAAAAGGGTGATCGCATGAAATGCGAGAACTATCGCGGTATAGCTCTCCTTTGCACAGCATACAAGTTACTGTCATACATTATCTTGGGAAGAATAACTCTTCTGGCAGGGGAAATTGTCAGTGACTACCAAGGAGGATCCCGTCTAAATCGGTCAGTCACTAATCAAGTTTTATCGCTACGGATGATTATTTCCAAGTAATACGAAACATCTATACAACTGAATATAATTCATCTAGTAATTTTTAAGTCACTTGTGAATACAAAGAGACCATTGGCCAGCTCCATTTATCGGTAATTTACTGAAATAGTCTTTGCACTGGTGTCCTTAATCCATTAAATCATGTGATTTCGTTCTCGGCAATCGTCTGACTGCATGTGAAGTGTCCAATATACCACGAAGTTCTTCGTTTACGTGTTGATAAATACGTTCTCCATGAATTATGGCAAGTTTTTTTATTCAACCGTTTGGATATTTTGGTCCCTATGGAGGTCATCATTCCTAATGTAGAGCGTTAACTATACCCTCGTATAGCACTTTGTTTTGAAAAGTTTGTATTATTTTAATGTTGGTTTTCTTTGTGCAGCCCCAAAGTTGTAATCCGTGTAAGTCCATACAGGTTTTAACACCTGTTTATATAACAGCAATTTATTTTCAGTTGACAATTCCGAGTTTTTCCCGAGCAGCCAAAACATTTTCAATATTTGATATTAAGTTCATCTTTTTTCTTTTTAACATGCTCTTTCCACCTGTGCCTGGTATCTAAGGTCATCACTAGATATTTAGCCTTATTTGCATACGGAATCTGCTGACCGTTAATGATTAGAGGTTTGTGGCTGATTTTAAGATTAGTAAAATTCACATGCGTGGATTTCGATTCATTGAGCCCGATACGCCACATTTTTGTCCATTTTATGATTTTGTCACATGCTTCTTGAAGTTTCGTGGTAGATTTCTCGATAGTGTCTCCTACTGAGAGAACTGCAGTATCATTTACAAATGTTGCAACGGTAACTTCGTTTAGTTGAGGTAAATCTCTGGTAGAGAGCAGGTAAAGAATAGGTCCCAAAGCACTACGCTGCGGGACTCCTGCCGAAAGTGCCGATTTTCAATGTATGATTTTAAAATCATATATTATTGTTTTGGAAAATCTCTATGAAGTTTGAAGAGTAACCCTCTGTGCCACACCTTATCGAAGGTCTGCGCCACGTCTAAAAAGATACTAGAGCAAACCTGTTTTCTCTCTAATGTATTCTCTATGACATCTGTTAGCCTATGAACCTGGTCTATAGTTGAGTGCTTTTCTCTGAAACCAAACTGATGATCTGGGATAAGGTTTTTATGTTCTATGATTCTTTTTATTCTTTTGAGCAACAGCCTCTCAAACAATTTCGCTATTGTTGGTAAAAGTAAAATTGACCGGTAAGATTTTCTATCATTCGGTGGCTTGCCAGGTTTTGGAATCATTATTACTTCTGGTACTTTCCACTGCATTGGTACATATTTTTCCCTGAGTATCGCATTGACTAAATGCAATAATTTACGGGTCCCCTTTTCAGGCAGCTCCTTCATTATTTGCCCTGTTATCAGATCGTAACCAGGAGCTTTCTTTGCTTTTAAGTTCTTAATTTCAGCTTTTAGTTCTTTCAACGTTACAGGGCTGATATCTTCGAACTCAGATGTTCTATGCGTATCAGTAGTGTTTTCGTAACTGGTCAAGATGTTCAGCAAATAGGTTAGCCTTGGCCTTTGCACTTCTAGCCCATTTTCCATTGTTTGTTTTGATTGGGGGGATATGCGTTTTTGGTTGTTTCAACCCTTTTGGAGCTAGAGAACAAAGGTATTTTCCAATTGTTTCATTTTTCACTGTTTTTATAAGTGCCTTAAGTTTGATGCATAAGTTGTTTAAGGTGGTTTTATATTGTGGCGCACGCGTAGTCTGTCATTTCTTTCGGGCTTTTTGTTTCTCCTGCACTAGATCTCTTACTTCTATTGGGTAAATAACGAAGTTTTCTTTCCTCAATGATAATTTGGGAGTGCATTCCCAAGCAGACCTATGTATGACATCAAGGAGCTTGTCTAGTTCCTCTTCAATTTCATTTTCACTTTTGATTGGTACTTGAAGTTCTATTCTTTCCTCTACTAACTGCTTAATCAATTCCCAATTTGTTTTGTTGTTTGTGATCTGAGGTGAATTTATTTTTTCTATAACATTTTCACTAACCGTCATAATAACAGGAGAATGATCAGATATTATATTTTCGTCATTGTCTACGAAGATGTAGCGTTTTGATATGCCTTTAGTGATGTAGAAATCTATAAGGTCTGGGATTTTGTTAGAATCAGATGACCAGTACGTTGGTTTCCCTCCTGAGTAAAATTTTCAGTTTGAGTATTGACCAGCTGCAAGTAATTCTTTGCCTTTTGGAGAGGTTAATCTTGAACCCCAAAAGGTATTTTTGTCATTAAAGTCACCTCCGATAGTGAAGTTACTTCCTAATTTCAGGAACAAGTTAATATAGTCTTCTTGCTTTAGGTTATACCGCGGGGGACAATATATTGCCGATATATTACAGGTGTTGTTATAACCAAAGTTAACCGTCACGGTTGTTACTTGCATGGATTCTTTTCCTATTTTCAGTTCTTCATGATAATTAATATTGTCCCTAATAAATATAGCTGACCCTCCTCTTGCCCGTTCTGATGGATGTGTTGTATGATAACAAGTATATCTCCGGATTGATACATATGAGCTGCTGGTAAAATGTGTTTCTGACATTAAGCATATATCAATTTTCTCGGCGTTTAAAAATAGTTCTAATTCATCTAGATGTTGTGTTAATCCGTTTGCATTCCATTTGGCTATTCTTAATGAGTAGTTTTGATGTCTGGTTTTTGCTATGGAATTATAAACTGAACTATGTATAGCAGACACTTTTTCTTTTTAGCTATTTTGGAACTTGGTATTTCCAGCAGATTGAGTCGATCCCGAATTAACTTATTTAGTTTATTCTGTTCCTCAAGGCTATTTAAAATTGCTTGGACAGTGTTTTTGAATTTACCAGTTCCGTTGGTGTCAAATTCTTTCAAATTTGAAGTAACCTGCGCATATGTATAATTCTCCCTACGCCTATGTACTTCATTTCTTGCTCGATCCTTGTTTGGATGACTTAGAAGGGGTTTGCATGCCTGATCCCTCATTTTCTGTAGTTGCTTGGCAACCTCACATCCTCTGTAGTTCGTCGGATGGTGACCATTACAGTTTATACATTTTGCTGGTTCTTCTTTAGATAGTTGCAAGTTTGTGTTGGATACTTTCCAGCACATTTGACACATCTTGGTTCGCGTGCGCAATATCTTTGCGTATGGTTATAGTTTTGACATTTTTTACATTGTACTATTTTTTAACAGCTTCAATCTTAACTCGCATGTTGAGTATGCCAGTTATATTGTAAATTTGTTCTATTTGCTCGGATTTATCAAACTATAGCATGAACAGGGGAAGTTTTCTTTTTGAAACTGCTTCTAGTCGGTTCTCTCCGCTACGTCTCTCTTTTTTCAAAATATCAAAATATCTTGCAAATACAGAGTATTGATCAGCCCGTTGTCATATATGGATGTAATAGTTGGGCCATGACGGATGAGTACGAAAGATGGCTTCTAACATTCGAGAGAAAAATTATGCGTGTAATATATGGCCCAAAAAACGACGTTGATGGCACATACCGAGTTCGTTAAAATCAAAGGACAGCGAGTACGCTGGTTCGGTCACGGAAGATGCCCGACCGCTGGGTCGGGCATCTTCTGGTTGCTTGCAACAGAATGAAGAGCTGGTTCGTGATTGAAACCGATGGAGTGAGATTGTTGACAAGGTACGGGCCAATAATGAAAAAAAAAGAAAAGACACAGCGACACTGTTGCCGTCATGGTAGAGATGGAAATGGCGAGGCGGAAAAAGACTTGGAGTATACTTAAGGGAAAATGGCTTTATAATCGGATGTGGTACAAAAGCCTACCACGGTATGCATCGGTGATTCAAATACGAAGGGTAACTGGGAGAGTTAACCGAGTTTTGTTAATGTGTACCGTAGCTTAAAGGATGGTATGTCCTGGTACACATAACCCAAGATATTGAAAAACTTGTCTTACTTTGTTGTTTTTGAAGACTATTTGGAATAGAGTCTGGATCAACATTTGGGCTGAGTGCGTTCGACAATTGCCATTTCAACGATTCGGAAGTGGAATCTGCTCCATTGCGAAATTATGGACTAGATTGATGTCTACATCAGCTATAAACAGAACCATTCAATTTTTCGATCAGAAAGCTTTAGACACCTGTTGTAGCAACATTTTGCGTTTTCCAGGATCTGGTGACGTATTCAATAAAAAATTCCGATTCAAATTTACTTTAAAAATAATTATTTATTTTATAATTTAATTACTCAACAAACATATAGCTAATTTATTTATTTATAGTTTTAAGAACTGCAATAATTCTAATTTAATGTGTAAAGAATTTTCATAATAGTAACAATAGTAATGCGAACACTAATTAATAATAATAATATTAATAATAAAGAAAACTTTTGTCTTAACGTCGCGAACTCATCCTCGATTAGGGTAATCGTGAATTGGAAATATTTTATTCTTAAATCTGATTTAAACTATGATACGGGCCTTGTGGATCAAGACACTTTGTGCACACACACACACACACAACTATTTATATTTGCGATTGAGGTGGGGTTAGTGGTGTCCACGTGCGCGACGATGATGTTGTATTTGATTGTCCATCAGAACCTCGTTCGGGCGATCCTTTGATTGAACATTCCAGCGGTATGACCGACTCGGGTGTTTGATTGCCATAGATTGGGGAGGGCGCCACATTTTCCGTATGCTTTGAGTTATTCTCGTGAACTTCCTGCGGTTGATTGTACGAGCTGAAATATGAACAATAATATAATATGATTAGTATCGAGTAAAATCTATCTTATATAAATGTCGTACCCAATGTCGCTAATAATCGGAATATATTCGGGGGTTTGATAATGATATGTATTTTGAAATACGCTGTAATCGCTTGATGGATGCCACGATGATGAGTAGCCAAGATTTGTTATTGTCGTCGGATTCAACACATTGCTGTAGAGTTGGTGCGATGTTGGCGAAACGGCTGGTGTTGGATGGTAAATTTGATGGGCCGGTGTTGAATAGATTTGTGGTGGTGATCCGCATACAGGTTGAAAACTTTCACTTTGCGCAACCGATGGTATATACTGTGAGGTTAGCGGATGGGCTGAATAGTTTGGTGATGATCCGTAGCCGGGCGAGCTGTTCGATGGTGTGGGCGAAATATTTGGTGCAATAGAATTTGGACTGCCCGAATTGCCCGGATTCCAGTATGTGGCCGGCGAACTACTTTGCCACGATGGGTACGATGCAAAAACGGATGAGCTCGAAGTTGGCGGCGTTGGTGGCTCCAATGGTATATAAGTTGATCCTTGTGGTGGACTATTGCCGATTCTCGGCCGTTGTGCTGGATATGGTGTGGGACGTGCAGTCCGTGCCGTATGTTGATACCGATCACTAACTGGTATCGATGACTGGGTTGGTGAATACGAACTGTGCGGTAAAAACCAACCGAACGATGAATTCTCTCGGGCGTACACACTGTCGGGTCTCTCTTTGGCATCTAGAAATGCTTTTGCGAATGGATTGTATTTGATTTTTAGCGATGTCACCTCTTCGTTCTGATATGCTGTCACAGCAATGAATTGAGTTTCCGGGAATGGATACGTGACAACGTGTCGCTGTTCCGAACCGACTCTGACCAAATGTATCCGCGGCTCGTATTTATGTAACGAGTTGAGCATAATTTGTCCAGTACCATTCGTCTTATTGGTGAGTTTGACTTTTGCAAACGAGATTGGTTCCTTCATCCAGTGCGCACCAAAGTTGGGCGATTCCGGATGTACATAGATCGGATTAGTTGGCGGTGCTTCAGCTTTCCCACCAGGCACCTAAAACAACAAACAACAATGTTACATAAGTAAACAAACCAATAACAATATATTTTCCATATAGATTGAGTGTGACCTGCCAATTAGCACGTCACATTTTCGTTTTGTTTTTCATCTTTCGTGTAGATCGAGAAAATTTTAAATTAAATTAATGGATTGAAGAAAAGATCGTGTTTATGTACACTAATTAGCATATACGAGATACAAATCTTAATTTAATTTAATTTAAAATTATAATTATGAATATTATAGAAAAACGTTTATTCGGTTGCACGTACCCATTCTCCATTGACATATTTCCAACGATGATTATCAACTTGGACAAATTCTAGTAGGACGGTATACATTGCAGCCGGGTCTAATCCGTTGGCGGTGACTTTAACCACCGGGAACATGCGTCTGCAAATAGTAAATAAAATTATTGTTAGTTATCGATTTGGCTTGGTCCGACATAAATCATATAATTTAATTTTTAACAGTGTACTAGTGCTAATTCGATTTTGGGTGGCAGTAACAAGAACGGCTAATTTTAGAAATAAATTCTTTGTGTATACGAGTGGTTTGTTAATAATCGTGTGATTCATATTCAGAATTGGTCAATATTTGATAAGATAATTTGAGTCCGCATATACGTATTGTGTATCGACGTATAATTTCGAGCTCCGATTACATACGGTTAAACGTCATCAATCCAGTCACGAGTTGTGATTGATGCGCACATTAATCACATAAGCTCAAGCTTTTTACACGAGCCCACGATCCTATTATAAAGCTTTGGTTTTCCTCATCTGGAGAATAAGTTGGCCATTTTTGTGTTGAAGTACAATTGTTTTTGGACCATTGGTCATGTCATGCTTCATTACGATGCCGACCCCGTAAAATTGTTAACGTTAGTTTGGTGTTTGGTGGAAGAAAAATTTGCGGTATAGAAGCATTTTCAGGGACTGTCCCATGAAGCACCTGTGCTGTAATTGTTTTTAGCCCATCACGATCATTTCCTTTGTTGAAATATTGCTCAAGGTTCTTTTATCAAAAAATACCAATCGTTTGCAGAAACTTCTTTTCAACATGTAACAGTTAATGGTACGATGCATCCACTTTTCCGTCAGAATTCTCAAATTCGGAGGTATTCAATATCTGTTTATCCAATCAAATAAATTGAATTTCAAATAGGTTCTAACTTTTCACCGCTTTCACACACCCTATTTATTGCAATTCCGAAGGAATAATTAGTAATACAAGAAGAAGCAATATTGGTGAGATAGAGCTTTCCAGCTATGTTCATCTTTGACAGGAATAAGAATGTGCTCGATTTGTCTCCGAATCATCTACTTGTAAACGATAGATCCCAATAGTCTCGAAAATATTTGATGATACCTTTATGGACCGGCAGACTAGCAAATAAGATAATGACTACTGTAAACGGGTAACATTGACCAACCATCAGACATATTCCTTTTCCCATGAGATTTCAATTTTTTTTTACATTTGATGGTGTTCTGATCCCCGATGAAATTGCAATATACCTTTCGAACTGACACAGAATTCATTGACTCGATCCTAAATATTAACATTAATCAAAATTCAAATATTTTCTAATATACACATGAAACTTGTCTTGATTTTATCCTTTAAAGATGTCAGACATTTTATAGTGTAAATGAATAATTCATGAGTCACAAATTGCTATAGCCAAAGAGCAATGGAAATTTTCGTGATAATAGCAGATTTTTGTGATAAGAAACTCATTCGGTAACATGCTATGAACGATGAACTATCTAAGTATGTGGTCTGGACAAAAATGTGAAAACTTTTAAGCAGCCGATTTATTAACTGTTCGATTACAACTTTATAAACCAAAACGTTTTGTATCAACAGTATTTTGAATGACTTTAAATACAAATATTATGTGGAAACTTTTCAAGACGACAACTTTCTCTCTGTTTGTTTCTATCTTTGTAATATTTTTTGGCACCCCGACACTCCCAACTCTTTCGCGGTTAGCTTATTTACATCCAACTTTACGCCATTACATAGCAAAATTGAGGTACGTATAGATTCATCTGAACATTGCATAGCTCCGTCTCAGGTTTTAGCACTGACGTTGAAGATGGATCGGCCCATGAATTCTGCACTCCAACAGGGGAACATAAATGTTACCATGCACACCAACGATCGTTATCAGATGGTGAAAATACCCTTTTGCATCCTGCTCTTATGGGGATTCGAACCCGGTACCTCCCGCTCCAATTGTACCTCCTCACGTTTAACCACTTTTGAGACTATTAAAGTACAGAACGCTGGGCTATAGTTTTTATCTTGTCTCCATGTACTACAGTGTATTTTATCTAATCTACATTTACAGATACCGTATACCACAGGCCATACTATATAGATGTGTTTGAAATCGGAGCTGGTATGGGGTTTACATCATCATCTAGACTACCATGCTTGTGTGGTCAGTAGCATGTGATGTACAGTTCTTGGTAAATTAACATACGGGAAAGTACTGAAGAAAGTGCAAGAGTAGCTGTATGTTTTTAAGCGGGCATTGGGGACAGCTTTTACTCTAGGTTTGGTTGTTATGTTCCACCTTCTCCTATACGATTGGTTAGTTTAAACTTTGTATACACTCAAAGATAATTGACTCGTAAGTGAAGAACTGGCGAATCTTGATTGCAATACTTCTATTTTATGCTTTGATACAGATCTGTTCGTCGACTTGATTAGGTGTTCGGCAAGGTATTATCGCAATCTATGTTGACTGACAGTCTGGCGGTTATCTTTGAGCTCAGTACGAGTAATTGGCGAAATATCTTAAGCTTTAAACGGTTTATTATTGATGAAAAAGAAGAAGTGAGATATGCGGTATCACATCTGACCGGTATACAGAAGTGTAAGCAGTCACGATAATTCACTTCAATAGTCATATTGGACATCGATTCCAAACGCAAAACCTCTACGGAAAGGTAAATGGAGATTGCCAGTTAATCATGGGTCGTCTCTTCCCTCCGAATTATGTGGTGAATGTTGTAATCCAGAACGATATAAATTTAGGTGCACATACTATAAGCCAGTGGTTCCTCCTTAACTTAGTTGTATGTATGGCAGAATCCTAAAATATATTATACATCTATACACTCATTCAATGGTTAAAATCATTGACGGATTTCTGCTAACATGAGTTGTGGTTGTGCATATTTTAATCTTAAGTGATACTCAGAAAATGAGGTGGATGGCGCTTTTTAAAAAGAAGGTATAAGGAGACTTAATCCGTAACCGACCACTGACTCTTGATATTTATTCTAAGGATTTAAGTTGTCAAATTGTTTGTGTCCAATTTTGATTATCATTGGATATAAATTATGATCCATGGAGCCTCTAACCTCATTCCTCTTGACATAACATATATCTGCTTGATTTCCTTCATATTATATGAGTAATGTTGGCATTTCTAAGTTGTTGAATGTGGGAATTCATCACGTTACAACAAGAAGATTCAGAGGTAATTAAATTAATCATGATTGTTGAATTAATCCAGTAATAAGTGTTGATGACGATAAAATTTCCGAGTGTTAAATGCATCAAATGTCCAAGTAGATTGGTAGAACAGTAAGTAATTCCGATAATCTCGCTCGATTAACATAAAATTCCGCATCTTGATCAATACATCTCGTATAAACATCATATAGGCTCGTCATTGAGTTTTAAGCGAATTAAGATGAAGAAGTTGATTTTGAACATATACATATATTTAGAAAAACTCATGAGTCCTCGTTTTGTTTGAATTGCGTATTTCCAACATATTACTAGTGTTTTAACGTATACGAGGCTATCGATTTGAAGAAGCGATTCTTGATCTTCTGTACGAATATTTCTTGGATGAAATGTGAATTTTATTCATTTGAGGTCCTATAGATGATTTATTCACCTAATAGATCGTACTCATATACATATCATTATGAATGAAATCACTGACAAGTATGGAAATGTATCGTTAACCCAGGCATGTGCCACGTATATGGATTTATTTGTTAGTTACATAGTCTCAATTTATATATCCAGAAAAAAGAGACTAACGATGAGAGCGGCATTGATGTTTTTATTTTACGGTTGAAATGTTTAATACTTAAGTATGCATATCGATATAATATACATATATGTTGCCACCAAACTAAAACATCCAGTTAAATTAGATGTGCAGACTTAACGATTAAACAAACAAATAGCTCGTCCACTCAGTGCTGAGGCTTAATAAATAGAGTATCAGTCAAAAGCAGCGATAAATCCCTCTATAGGGTCGATAACTTAATTCATGACTCAGTTTCATAGTCGAATCTTAACGAAGAGTCGTTATAGACGAGATTGCTAATGGTTTTTTGAATCCTTTTACAATCTTAACCAACGTTAATACTTCTGCATCAACCTGAACACTCTAACTAGATGAAAGTGCATATTCAGTTATGTTAAAGTATTGGTGGTCTATCTGACAATATAATAATTAAAGAAGGCGGAAATTATTCCAGAACTCAATGCACTAGGGCCCACGGTTCAATCCACATACACATACAGATTAATAACACCCAATCGTGTTTGATGTTTCGTCACCACCCCGGGAATCAAGCCCAAGACCCTCGTACGACGGAGCAAGCACGCTACTTGTCTGCCACGAGAGCGATAATATCCGACTGTAATATGTCCCTTCCGTCCAAAGGCTTGTGCAATATAATATAAGAAGACTGCAAAACAATATTTTTTCCTTATATAGGTCAGTTACTTGGCATTTCTAACAAATCAAGAAATGTTTTCATCACTTGGCCAGTATGATGGAGGTGCTACGCAGAGACAAAAGTTAGGTTAGGTTGAGTGGCTGCTACCGCACACTTAGATAAGTGACGGTCCGTTGTGATACCACAGAATGTTACTTCCCTATTTCCCTTATGAGAACCAATTTGAGCTACTTATGTAGCACCTTACAGTTTTCGAGATCAAAGAGAAAATCTATTAAGAATTTTCCCAAATATTCATGACTTTTGTGTGCCAAATCTGGACATGGGCATAAGAGGTGGACTACCGTCTCTTCTTCTTCTTCGCCCATATACAGCTTCTGCAAAAGTCATAAGCTTCTAGACCTAGCCTCCAAATGTTCTCCAAATAGACAACGTCCGCAGAGACATAATAAGGTTCGAAATCTTTCAAACTTCTCTTGATACAAACTCGGTGATGTCATATCACTACGAATGAGATAGGTCAAGAGATAGCTATTACATCCAAACGCCATTCTGTCTATGGACATATAATAGTACTAGTACATATTTGTAATAGTGACATATAATTGTTAAGCCATAGACAATTTGCTATAAGTTGTGAAACTTATGATTAAACGGAAAGCGAACTGTTATAGAACACTCGTGTCTCACTTGCAGTTCAACTACTCACTTCATATCGTAACATGTTTGTAAATGGACAACATTTTCAACAATAAATTTACAGATTTCTAGTGTCACAGATGGCCAATTCAAACAGTTAGGATTTCAAGAAAGCGATGATGTTCCATCTTAGCATTGTCCCAGATCGATTGATGGTCGATTAAAGTTTAAAATATTTTCATTATATTGGAAGTAAACCTGTTCGAAAATATGGATCAAACCTGGTTCAAGTTCCTCTAAATGAGACCAAGACTACCTTGCCTTGTTTAATATTTCCGTAATGTTCGGCTTCAAGTGAACCTTACTATACAAGATTATCTTCAAATTTAAATAGGAACTTTTTCTATAATGGAAGCCTTCAGCTTGGTGACAAGTATCTATTCATTTCTCCGTACGCAGGGTAAGACACTTCTACAAAAGCCTCGACAACCCTTCAATATTACCATGGAATCGTTTCCAAGACTTCAGGTTGTACTTTCCTACATTAACTTTTAAAATAGTGACAGTCCTACGAGTGCTCTTAGCTCTTTTCTGGGCTTATCTATTAAATTTTTGATACAGGTTGCCAGTTCCGAAGTAAACATACTTCCTTTTGGGTTTACTACAGAGTAATGTCATTCTTCGTAACTATTTCAAGTCTTAGTTAAGGTAAGCAAAATACGCATCCACCGATATTCGGAGTGCAGTTAATCTTTCTACGGAACTACGAAGGAAAAAAGTTTCTTATAGAAGTTTTAGAGAATCTGATTAAGCTTTAGTTTTAATTATACAAATAAATTGACACCGCCCAGGTGGCGCAGTGGTTAAAGCTGCGGCAGTTGGAGCGGGAGGTATCGGGTTCGGATCCCGATAGGGATGCAAAAGGGATTTTCACCACTTGATTACGATCGGTGGTGTGAATGAACACAACTATGACCCCTGTTGGAGTGCAGAATCCATGGGCCGACCCATCTTCCATGTCAGTACTATAAAGGCTGGCATGGAGCTATGCAATGTGCAGATGGTTAGGACCTATAACCGTACGTCCTCGGTTTGGCTGCAAAGCGTAAGCTAAGGAAGTAAATAAGCGAACCGCGAAAGAGTTGGGAGTGCCTTGAGCCCCAAAACCAATGGCATAGAAATAAACGAAAAACAAAAAATAAATTGTCAACTAGCGGACAAAAAGTTCAAAGTTTCTCAAAGTGAGATATGATAGCTTATAAATTATTATATTATTGAGCAAATTAAGCTCTTGTATTAGAGGTTGTTTCAGGCTTCAGTGCACTTTTAAAAGGTTGATCTCACCTGGCGGAGTGAATTCTGGTAGTATGGAAATCTATATGATCCCCCAGTCGTAGTGGGAAAGTCACGACCAGAACTATCTATTCTATCTATGACATATATTCAAACTCTTTATTACATCATTTTTAGTATTCGAGCTTACACTTCAACGAAGCAAAGTTGTTCAAACGACGTCAGTTAGATCGGAAGATGCTCGTTGGATTTTTGATCATCATGAATTATGATCGGGGATTTGGAGAAGTACACTTAAGAACCTCTGATAAACAAAAAAGCATTAAATAAAAGCTTTCGTTCCCAATTAAAGTGACATTGATGATATATAGATTCAGTAGACACTCCATACTGTGAAAGATTGTCTGTCTGTTTCTATTTTTGCAATCTGTTTTTAATGGGCTGAAGGTTTTCCTAACTCTCTTGCACTTCGCTTATTAATGTCCTACCTGACATGGAAGATGGGTGGCTTATAAAGTTTGTACTCAAACAGGGGTCAGATGGCGAAAAATACCTTACGCATCCTGGTCCCTATCTATCGGGATTCGAACCCACTAGCTTTAATCACTGCTCCATTTGGTCGGTTTCCCGAGTCTCGTTGAAAAAAAATACTTATAGCTAAAATTTTGGTCTCCATCTTGGATTGGACTATATAGGTATACTTTCAGGTAGCAACAAGATTACGAATTATCTTAAATCAATAATACGGAAGACGTCACAAATTCACTATAGTTGAAGCACGTTTTACTTAAAAAAAAACTACCTTTCAAAAAATTAAATTTGCAATTAATTTCGAAATGTGTTAATTAAATCTTAAATTAGTGTTGTAACAAATTTTCTTTGAAATTTACTTAAAACTTAATTAAACAAATCAATAAAATTGATTTGATCTAGTTTTAACAGGACTTTTGTTTGATTTCACTAAATTTATATGCTAATTGTTACGTCATATCGAATTGTTCGATCTGCGCGCAATATAGTGATTCATCTGTTCATATATATATATAGTTTCGATCTCGAACTTTAGAATCAACATCCAATTTGATGTAAGACTTGGGATATGACACCGTTTACAAGACGTTGTGAAAAATTTACACATCGACTTCATAATTAAATCGACTAAGATGTGTTAAGTCAAATAAAATAAAAATTTTGTCGCGTGTCGCAAATTTATTATCTCACAAGCGAACTGTCTATATATAGAGAGAGTCTCATTATAAAAGCTCGAAGAATATAGTTAATTAAATTGCGTGCAAAAGACAAAAAAATTCTAAAAATAGATTCGCGATAAACGATTAGACAAACAATAGATTTAAGAGAAGACATATGATGAGCCTCGACATAGCCGCGCTTATACAACATATTCGATTTGTCTTTATGTATGGATGGTTTAAGATGGTGATAAAATAAAACTACACAGATGTACTCGTAAAATACAAATGGGAATAAAAGAAGATTTTCTTTTGAGCTGATTAGTAATCATTTGTTAAATATCACAAATCAATAATACTGTTAATTAGATAAAAAAATAAGATTTTTTTCTTTTAAGACATTAACAAAATATTTTACTACATATGTACTTTAAAAATTATTATATTATTAAACAATGAATTTGTTTTTTTATAAACACGATTATCATTATGCGGTGATTAGATAATTTACACCCCAAAAAGGATGATTTAAGATCTGGATTAAAATATTACTGTCGAGTAGAGTGTGTTAGAGTCTGAATTGGTAACAATGTTGGAAGGCTCAAATATAGATCGCAGAGTTGTTCATTGGGGATTCACCCTATGAGCAATTCACCTTGATCATGCAGAGACTATATTCGGAGACTAAAGTTATGCCTGAAGAATGGAAAGTGGCCACGTTCTGCACAATATTCAAGAAGGTGATCGCTTGGTATGTGAGAATTATTGCGGTATAGCTCTTCTCTGCACAGCTTACAAGTTATTGTTGTATATTATCTTGTCACTGATCAAATTTTCTCACTACGGATGATTCTTTCCAAGTACCGTGAAACATCTCGCGATGTACACCGGGTATTCCAAGCCTATGACTCGATCAATCGAGAGACCCTATGGTATGCGCTTGAATATTTAGGAATACCAAACAAATACGTACATCTGTGTAAAATGAGTCACAATTCTGTGTCAAAGTTGAGAACAGGCTATCGAGAACATTTGCTCGATTCTTTTTAATAACAAGTTAGAATACATCCCTCGTAAAAGTGAAACACCTCAGGACAATATCTTATTCCGACAATCCAATCAACATTTTGCATATGCAGATTATATCTGTGATTGGATTAAATGGCAACGGGAGTGAAACAGATACTTGGCCCACTGGAACAGTGGTCAACTTCCGTTGGTTTTAAAATCAACGAATTCAAAATCAAATATCTGATCTCTGGTTCTCGCGACCAAGACGCAATTAATATCAGAACTGGTAACCACACGTCTGAAGTAGTAATGAGATTGAAGTATCTTGGATCTCTCATTAATCACGATAAAAGTATGTGTGAGGATATCAACAATCGGGCTTTATGAAATCAAAATATCTTGCAAATGCAGATAAGCTGTACAGAGTGTTGATCAGACCCCTTGTCATTTATATGGATATGACAGTTGGACCTTGATGGATGACTACGGAAGATGGTTTCTAACACTCGAGAGAAGAATAATGCGAGTGATATATGACTCAAAACGCGACGTTGATGGCACATACCGAGTTCGTTTCAATCACGAGATCAGGAATTAAATGCGAATTCTGATATCGTGCATGACATCAAAGGATAGCGAGTACGCTGGCTCGGTCACGTTATGGGAACGCATATAGATAGGGAGAAGTATTCCATGTAATATTATAAGAGATATTAGTTTATTTACGGTATAGTCTGGACCTAATCCTATAGCTCAATGTCGTATGGGTAACTGACATGTATCTGGTGAGAGATCACTGTTTGATCATATCTACTTCAGATATTGGTATGGGTGTGATCAAACAGTGTCAAACCCAGATATTATACGGAAACAGTAATAGGAAATCACAGTTTATAGATTAATAACCTGAACCAAATATTATTATTTAGACACTTATTCTACTGGTAAGAGTTATATGGCCTAGTTTATATTTACAATGTTATACAAGTTGATCCACGCACAAGCCGTTATGCCACCCACTTTTATAAACTTATATATATATATATATATATATATATATATATATATATATATATATATATATATATATATATATATATATATTCATGTACACACTCGCTTCATTGTTCGAATCATTATCGTGTCATCTTTGATCTCCCGAAGTACTTGTTTCTGTTTAACTGGCTCTTTTGTCTAAATTCATTCTATCATTTTCTCCATATAGAATCATGTTAAGCGCATATACGAAGTATATCCGTTTTGCAAGCAATTTGATTGCAAATTCTATCTATTACCTTGGAGGCCGTAAACGACAGTAACCGCGTCTCAAAACGGTTGGAAGAACAAAAAAATATTCAACGGCATTTTATATCCGAAGTGAGTGAAAAGTTCCGCGAAATGTCCATTTATTTAGATGCCAAAGTGAATACAGTAAAATGTCAAATAGAGGAACGATTTGAAGCGGCTGATGAAAGGTTTTTGAAACTTTAAAAAGAAATCATAGACATTAAAAATAATGGCGGTGCTACTTATATTCTAAAACACGTCAATGGAATTAAATTAAAGCCTCCGACATTCGACGGAACAACGTCGTTCAAAATTTTTAAATTACAATTTGAAATGGTAGCAGTAAGAAATAATTGGTGTAAGGAAGACCAGGTAGCAGCTCTCATAGTGGCGTTAAAAGGCGGGGCGGCAGATATGTTGCAGATCGTTCCAGAATCCGAACGCGGGGACTATGATAAAAGCATGCTTGCCTTGGAACGAAAATATGGTGCTGATCATAAGTGAGAGCTTTACAGGATGGAGCTCAAAGGTCGTTATCAAAGGATCGGTGAAACATTACAGGAGTTTGCAGCAGACATAGAGCGATTAGTGCATCTCACCCACTTTAAAATGGCGCCCGAATACACAGAAAGAATTAAAATTGATCCGCTGGTACTGTTCGTTGGTAGGCTCACATACTAACGAGCTCGAAGGGTTTGGTTCTTTTTAGTCTCCTAACCAAATGTTCATATTATCCAGTAGCCGAGAAGCTTCCGCATTGACATGTTCCATTAGTCTTTTAGTTCCATTAGGCTTCCGCATTGACATGTTCTATTAGTGTTTCATGCTTCGATGCAAATCTTTTTATTCCTTGTTAATGGTATTCGTGACGTAGAAAAAAGACGAGCGGTTGTGTTAGCATCGAAAACAACATTTGCGGAGACCATCGCTTGTGCTTTAACGATCGAGACTGTTAACAAGATGATAATATCAGAGGTAAAAATACGACGAGCCGGATTAGAACCAGGAAATTATAGCTCATCAAATTACAACACCAATTAAGTTTCGGTCTGGAAAAAGTAGAATTAGATGTTGGATATGTGACAAACCAGGTCATATTTCAAGGGATTGTTGGGAAATAAAACGTAAGCGTTCAATGATACCATCATCATGGTATTGGAGGAAAAGGGAAGATTGCAAGGGGTCACAAGAGGAGCATCCTGTAATATCACAAACAATAAATGAGAAGGTCGGTAAAGAAAGAAACCTAACTTCTTCAACAAAATCCGGCATGACAGCCATCTCCGTTCCACGGTTGACAAGAGGTGGTGATGGCTTAACATTAGATGGAAAAATCAATGGAAGAGCCTGTATGATAACACTAGATACAGGAGCAATGCGGACGATTGTGCGGGCTGATTTAATAGAAAATGAAGCCAATTAACTTGCAAACAGCAACCGGCTAAAGGGCAGAAATCAAGGGAAAGAAGGAAGTGGCCATACGAATTGGTAACAGGGACTTCTGTCATGAAGTTTTGGTGGCTGATATTGTCGATGAGGTGATTTTGGGAGTGGACTCCGCATGAAGAAGAACAAATTTGTGTTGGACATAGGGCTCGCTACATTAAACTTCCATTTCCCCGCGAATTTCTGTTGAATTTGGAGATTTTAAGCTACAACTGCAGTTAAATAATGGTGAGCCAATCGTTCGAAGAATTATAGTGAGACATTCAACAGAAATTCGCGGTGAAATGGAAGATAAGATTACATAGACACGTTGGGAGTTGTCAGTAGAAAGGATAAGACTACCAAGAAACAGGGTGAAATCTAGATATGAAATTTGAGGCCTGAAATCTAAGAAAGGACAGTTAGTCTGGCTTTACAACTTACAACGAAAGAGAGGCTTATCACCAAAACTGCAATCTGACTGGGAAAGACCGTACAAGGTAATAACAAAAATCAATAAAGCGAAGGTCGTGAGTTACTCATTACATGATAACCAACCACTACAAACTATAGAACCGGTTCATTCCTGTGTGGAATATTCGCGCCATTTTTAATTTCAGCCACAGTCAGAGCAACATTATCCACCATTTTTAATGCATCAACAGTATATAAATTTGCGTAGTTCTGCAGTTGAACTACTGGGATTAGAAGAAGCCTTTGCTACTTAACATGCATTTTCCTTTGCGGGGCTCGGTCATCAAACAGTTCGATTGATTCTAAGAAAATGTTTATGAATCACAGGACCAATCAGATAAGTCACTTAATAAAAACCAAATCTCGAAAAGGTTTCCCAAGATACATAAAGGTATATTTAGACCTTTTAGTGATCTTGATCTTGTGGCGTTCTCAGCAACTCCAACAAATACAATTAAATTATCTCACGCCACAATCAATTAATAAAAAACAATATTTCGAGTTAAGTTATTGTAATTCACTAGTACTGCCGCGTCACAACTGAACGTATATATACGACACGCACAGTATGAGCATCAAGTCCGGTAGCATATGCCTGATGAGATGGATTTGATCTTTTCGATCACCTAGTTATTCAATGACGTCATCATCAACTCGAAGGCCGGCCTAGTGGATTACAAAGATACAAGCAAACAACTCCGATTTACAATTACTTCAAATTTACATTTAAAGCAAATACGCTTTCTTCAATCTCTTCGAAATGTCAACTAAAATTTAACAAAGCAAGTTAACACATAACTTAGTTAACAAACGTGAGTCACTTGGATTTAGTAACTTAATTTTACACACTTTCTTATGTATACTAACTATTTTTTGAGGTCAAAGCACTTCCAATACATTCACGGTTCTCTTTTAACGTTCTTCCTGAAGCCAAATCGAGGAAGTATGGCTATATAAGCAAAATTTTTTAAGACCATCTGCACATTACATAGCATCATGCTAACTCAGAATATGTGTTCACTCACATCATTGATCGTAATCATTACCTACGGAAGAAAAGACATGGATGTATAACGAAATGAATCGTTTTATTTCCTTAGCTGTCGTATTTTGTGTTTGATGGGGTCCAAACTATGGATGTAATGTTCAGGGCGATATGGATGAAATGCAAGAAAAGGCGGTGCATTGACCTAATTGATTACCCTTTTCTACACATACGCATGCCGCTTAAAATTCTCACTTCTCAGTGTCTGCGGTGGTTTTAAGGAAGATGAGTATGATTAAGTCGGCCTAAACTCGATAAAGCAGGTAGGGAGATTGATAATAAGGTATAATCGCAAGTCTGAGTAGTATCAAACTATAGGCCGCATACTAGCGTAAGTTAAGCAATTTAAATTATTGATCTCTTCTTGGTCGATAGAATGAAGAAATAGCAACAGTTTCGTTAGTGGAACTATCCGTCTAGAATTTCATCATCTTTGAAAAACATATGACATCTTCGCCCAGATCAACACTCTCAGTTCCGAAATCTGTTTGTTCTTCAAATGAAGCCCAAGATATCCGGTATGATCAGAAGAACGGGAGCTGAACAATTTCTTCTTCTCCTCCCTCACTTTGTTTGCAGTTTGCGTTGTTTCCCGTGATAATACCAAGTAAGATCCTCAAAGTGCGTCTATTAACCATTCAATAAGAATCTCGATAATTGTTCCAAAGAAAATTTTAGATGGATTTGTCCCAACTCTTCTGGTGCAGACGACCAAAGTGATAACCTATAATATCGTCACTCCTAAAGCGAGCTCAGGTCTCACAAAAGTGAAAGCTGCACCTAAACCGCCAATTTATGAGAGCTGTAGTAGGTGTGGTGTATAGCCCCATCAATACCCAAACAAACATATATATTTGAAGTCAAATATCCCGTCATTTTTTGTGGGTAACCACATTTGCTACCACGCTCCAATCTTTGAAATTTAGTAGTTGGTGGTGAGAAAGATCTCTCTTTGTGAAGATTTGTACAAATCCCAATATTTCGTTACACCGGGTTTCATGGAATCGTTGAGAAGGTTTCTTGTCTGCCCAGTTCCCTGGTTAACCATGATGTCCCAGTTCTCTTAGGCTTACTTAGAGGACAATTTGTTTATAGGAGCTGATTAGTGCTTCTTCAAGGTCGTTTGTTGCCCTTTCCTTTCACCACATTTACTGATTTAAATTGCTGAAGATAGAAGTGATTGGGTGAGATGTGGGACAAAAGTCTTTGACTACGTGGGACAAAAGTAATATGTCTTACTTTCTGTCTTGATAATGTCAAAAATTAGGTCTATTCCCTACATTCAAGATGACACGGTCAGACGCTGATAGGTATTCCAGGAGAGAAGTACCTGTAGCATTTATATTGGAGCTGCCCCAGCATACATGAGTGAGTTAGCATCGTATCTGGCAATGATCGTATGGGATATCATAACGGTTTGCGTACTCTACTTATGGTTGAGTAGAAGGATGAAGCTTCGAATCGCTCAAACGTAAACCGCGTCTCAACTGAGACCTTACGAACCATTGATACGTATTAGTGCATATTGTTAGGAGTCAACCCAACGAGTGCTTTTACCCACAATCGCTTTTTTATGTCATCCGGTGCAGGTATATTTTTGGTCAACGACGAGTGTGTAAGTGAACTAAATTCCTCGTTTGTAACCGAGGTGTGTTAACCACCACCCAATATGATATATTTAGATAAGCGATGGGTCCAAACGAAGAAGACCACCATGAGAGTGGTGTGGTGGTAAATATAAATTAAAAACAAACTGTCGTCGTCGAATGATTCGCAAAAATCATCCGTACGTGATATCTGCAACTGAAACTAAAATATCTAAAATTATAAGCGAACGATTCGCAAATATTTAACCTTGTGATGAAGAAGATACTTTTTATGATTGAATTCATTACTTAAGTCAACAAATAATGTCGAGATGATTTTTATGACTAGTGTACATATAGTTAAATGTAATCGAATTATATATTAGATCTAGTGTTGACTTATCGAATTGTAATTGTCTGTGAGTGTGTGTGTATATGACGCTCGCCCGTAATAGATTCAATTCATCTTAATTTAATTTATAACAAAAAACCCCAATTTACCTTCCATTCTTGGTAACAATCATTTCGTTTGTTAAATTTTGAAATCTCAACCACAGTTCACGATCATCCAGTGTTACATTCAAATTGCGATCGATCCCGTCCGGACTACGATTTTGTGATGTATTGCCGTTGCCATTCAATAGGCCACCATTTTGTTGTGATCCATTTGTTAATGGTTCAATGGCTGAGAGAATATGTGATGTCGCCATTGTAAACGATTAAGTGGGTATTCTTTCGGCTAAACGTCTTATTTCGTACAATCGTATAGCTTTCGATCCTCTAAAATGGTAGAGATAAATATAAGATAAATTAATTAATCACGTTCTTTCATAACAACAACAAATATAAAATAAATTCCAACAATAACAATAATAATAATAAAAAAATTTACTTAAGAATTAGAAATCTATTTGAACACGTACTGTAAATACATGCAAGTAAGAAATGAATATTTATAAATTATTGACAACAACAAAATAAATGATCGATTCCAACTCACTTGACCTGGTACGTATAGAAATTATTTTGTAATAAGCTTTTGTTTTTTTTTCAGCTCTTTCGAAATATAAAGGTGTTGCTATCTAAAGATCACGAACAGATGTTGCTATTAGTCAGGTGATATCAGCTCTATACAGATTATGGCCAGTTCAGGTTTAATCAACAATCTGTACAGTTTCACTATGTTGGGATATAATCAACTACATGTCGCCAAGACTACTGATGATAAGCCATGATGAAGTGGACGAACTTTGGATTAGCGGTTACACTTGTATATGTAACTATAAAAAAGCGATGGCAACCCTTATCGCAACTATCATGACATTTTTTTTTGAAGTGTCATGCTCTGGCGTAGTGAGTACAGAATTTACTGCATAAATATACTATGTATGTGAAGTTGGCCCAAAAATCAACCCTAAATAATGCTATGGCAACACTTAAAATGACTTTTCTATCATATTTTAGTGTCACCTCAAAAAAAATTATATTACGACATATTATTGATGTCAACCCAAAAAACTCTATCGTGATATATTAAAACTGTCAGCCCAAAAAAAATTGTATCACGACAGTAAAAATTTACAGTGAAATACTCTGAACTGAAGTCTTAATCATCACCAGTGTAAAGTATTAGACGATTACAATGGGGATCTCATAGCCAAAATTGTAATGAAGTGAACATTTTTAGAATATCTATATATGGGCCATTTTATATATGAGATCTCCATTGTAATCGTCCAACATGTTGTCAGCATTTAAAATCGTGTTTTTTTTGGGATATAATTTTGGGCCAACTTCACAAAGGTAAATATACTGACTACGGTAAGATATGGCGTTCACCACCTATAAAGGGTGTTTTTTTTGAGGTTCACAACTTTGAGGTGGCAACACTGCTTTATTTAACAATCCATTTAAGAGCTGATAGATGCATTTTGTTTATTTTAGTTTGACAATTCATTATGGACAGACTAACACCAGAGCAACGCTCGCACATTGTTGAAATGTTTTATCAAACTTATGGTTCTGTTCGTCAAACTTATCGTGCACTTTGTCCATTTTATGGTGTACATTTTATGTGCATCTCGTCAGACGCCTGTAGCCGCTGTACAGGAAAGCATTGAAGAAGATCCAATTAAATCAATTGGTTGCCGTTTTCAGCAACTGGGGTTGTGTCCTTCCACTTTATGGAAGAATTTACAAAAAGATCTTGGTTTAAAAGCTTTCAAGATTTAATTTGTGCAGGAATTAAAGCCAACGCCCATCGTATATGCTCCACCAATTCATCAAATGCACTGAAGAACAAATTGATATTGATGTTGAATTTCTATTCAATTGTTCACCGATGGTTGATTTTTGGTTGAATTTGTACGTTAAAAAGTAGAATTGTCGGATATGGAGTGAGGATAATCTTCAAGCTTTTGTCGAAACACTAAAATAAACTTTTGATGAAAGATCGTGTGATTTAACTCGATTGTGATTTAACCACATCTACATCGATAAACCAGAGGCAATTGAACACCTGGAAATAAACATTTGAAGAGTTATTGGCGAAATACGGCTGCAAATGCTGTGAAAAGTTTGTGAAAATTAGTGTTCCAGATTGCGCCTTGTACGCGCTAGCCACATGGCCGTAATTATATTTAAACATTAATTAAACAAAATTATCTATCCAACAAAGCCCGTTTTAAGTCCAAAAGCTGAATTCTGAGACGAAATTATTCTTTAGTACAGTTTATTGTGTTGGTTCAAGACAAAATCGGAAATTTTTTGCATTGAGAGCAAAATATCGTACGGTAAGCCTTGTCATGGCAAGAAGCTGTGCTTCTGGTGGGATAAGTTTGAAGTGATCTATTTCGAAGCTACTTCAAAGTAACGGAAACTATCACCTCAAAGCTTTATCAACGACAATTGATGAGAAAAAAGTTTAGAGGCGCTTCAATGGGATGTCATACTCCACGCACTGTGTTAAACATATATTGCTCCTTACCATTTGTTCAGGTTGATGAAACATGGCCAAGGCGAGCAGCACTTCAGGGCTTACAAAGTTCTAAAGATGAGAATTTTAATCAAAATATGAGAACTTTTTGCGACGTGGAACCGATATGCTGTGTGAAAGATTAAAGCTTTTTGACTAAATATTTTTAGTTATAAACTTTCAAAATTTACTTGTACTTCCATACTCGTTATAAGTGACTATCAAACGTCACAAAAGTGAAATTAACTTGCATTGCTTGTCAAAAAATTTCGGACTAAAGAATTTCATTTTAATTATTCGTGTTTAGGGCCCGGTTAGGAGTGGTTGTTCTTTTTAGTCTTTTTTTAATTAAAAATGTCGTATCGCCACAGTTCTAGTGAATTAGAGATGATTACATTAAGTTGTTTCGATTTATTCATTTTTATTGTGGTGTGTGCTGACCATTGCAGAGACCCTTTACCGAGAATGACGAGTTCATGTTTAGGCATGTGTAACGTATCATGTGATAACTAAATAAATCCACGTCAAAAATTTATGTAAACCAATTGCACATTGAACCATGTCAGTCTTTATAGATGTCTTCATTCACATTCATAAAAATCCCTGTCATTTTGATTGTGTTGGCATTCAGAGCCAGTATCTTCCTCTCGCAGTCACAGCTTTAACCACTGTACAATTTGATTGATGTTTAAGTTCTTGTATAGACATTATTATTTTCGGTGCAGATTTTGACTTGATCGATTTGACCCTTTAAATAAGAAGGTCACTAAAGATAAAATTTTTATGGCGTCAGAGCCATTAGGAGAAATATTGTTGTCTCTTTGATTAGTCTTAAGATGATCATATGCAAGAGATTCGAAAAAATAACGGACTTCCTTTCATAGGGTGTTCTTAAGGAAATCATAGTTCAGATGACTAACTATATTCTAAAGTTCATGCCTATAAGTCCAATGTATGTCCTCTTTGTAGAAACCATTTGATTGTCTTGGATTGCAATTCATGTTACTTATCTGTAGATATCTGTATGAAATTATGGTTTAGTGATTTCGACAGAACTCTGATGTGACTGAAATTGGAACTGTTTTGACTTGACCCCAACAGAATTTTACAAATCGCGTAAACATAATCACCAATCAGATATCTTGGAAGCAGTTCAAAAGTTGGCTCAGATTTGAGTGACATAACGTACATTTCATCATACCAAAGTGACCTCTCCTATATGATGGATCCTCAAAGAACATCTTTTTTTACTGCCTATGGCTTTTATTCTTGAATCTTTCCTACATGAATTGTATCGTTTACAGTATCGATGAGTAAATCACGACGAAGGTTTGCATTGCACTCTTTCCAGTTTTATTGTGTTGGAAGCACACGCGGAGCTACACAACTATGAATACCATATGTCCAGATGGGCTTAAGTATCAGTTTGTACAGCAAGAACTTACAGTCTAGACTAAACATTTGAGTGTTTTCCAATTAACCAATTTAGTTTAACGCATTTTAGTTTTTCAGTTTAACTTCTATCTAAATGAAGTCCAAGATATTTAACACTTTCGTGTAGTGAGTGGGAGAGTGATGTTATTTAGTCTGACAGGTGGACAGGTGAGCTTACGGAGTGTGAATGTAATGTGCGCCGATTTACCCTCGTTGGCCTTAATTCTCCATTTTATTAGCCAATTTTTCTATTTTGTCTTACTGTTCTTGTAGAATTCTTGTTGCTATCGTAGGATTTTGATGGACAGTTAGGATTGCAGTATTATCCGCGAAAGTAGAGAATTTCACGTAATTTGATGTTGGTAAGTCTGCTGTATAGATCAAGTACAACACTGGCGCCAGTACACTGCCTTGAGGTACTCCTGCATGAATATCATATAAATCTGTGGATGCGGTATTATATTTCACCAAAAACTTTCAATTGAGTAAATAATTTTCAGAAATTTTATCGAAAGCTTGGGCTATATCTAGGAACGCTGCAGAGCAATATTTTTTTTGTTCAAGGGAGTTCCTGATTTCAGATAAGACTCTGTGAATTGATGATCCGGTATGATTTTTTTCTTGTTCAAAATTGGCTTAAGTTGCAAAAGCATTTTTCAAAAAGCTTTGATAGAGTTAATAAGCTAATTGGACGATATGAGTTTACTTTGTTTCATCTTTGCCAGGTTTTGAAATCATTATAATAACTGAAGTTTTCCAGATTTCTGGATAATGGTTTGAAATGATAAGATTTGAAATCATTTTGCCACTTATATTGATTATTTGTTTGATATTGCGCCACTTGTATTTGATTGGCTTGCTTTCAGACGTATCTGCAAAATTGATTAGATTTTCTTGATTTCCAACTTGCTCGTTAGGTGTAAACACTTTGCTAAGGTGTTTTGCAAATATATTTGCTTTCTCTACATCACTTCTTACCCAGCTTCCGTCAGAGAGTCGTATTGGAGGGAATGAGAGTGTTGGTCGTTTCAGCTTAGTCCCTTGAGATAATGTTGAAGCTCTTCGCCATGTTTATTTAACAAAGCGATTTTCACCATTTAAGTCGCTTTATTTAACCTTGATTTAAGAGAAGATGACTTGGGAGTTGCCTGCGTATTGAGCGTTTCGTCTAGTAGTTGTTGAATATTCGGAGAAAGTTTACGTTTCTTAAAATTAGCAGACTTGATCAGCGAAGCGTAAATCGGGGTAGCGATCTTAGTGGCTTGTTGTAGAATACTAGTTAGTTGTTGAACCGCTACGTCAATCATCTTTGATGAGAGCATTCAATTAGAACACATGTGGAACACTAAGTAGGTCAGAAAAATTTATCGAGTACAGAATCAATTCAAAGGTTTATATTCTAATCTCGAATGGCATATGGACGTGACTTTAAGTTTTGTGCCTGCTCAGGTAGCTCTTATATAGAAACCACGCGAATTGTTGTTATTGTATTCTTAAGACCTTAGCCTTGTACCATCCACGCTTCTTCTGTCCACAAATAGTTGTAAACGTTTAATTTCCATAGAAAACCGAGATTCTCATTACTTTCTAAACAGAGTTTCTTCATCAGATCGATAATTAGATCGCAAGAAGCGCTTTCCCGACTGCAATATATGATGTGATTCCCCTTTTATGAAACTTTTTGTCAGAATGATAGCATTAATCTTTAGTCAGAATTAATCTATATCTTTGGTTACTTCAGTGGACGTATTAACCCATGTGTTTGACAGGTTAGCAACTCTAATGTACACACCGTTATTGATTTTCGAGGTTATTGACACTTTGTGTAGCTATATCGCATATAGCGTTGGTACCTATATATATAGAGTTCCTTGGGGTGGTATAAGTTGCAGCCAACACTTACTATGTTTCCATGCTATAGGTTGAAACAAGGTAGAGTTAGGGTTGGAATTCATGGAAACAGAATTTAGGGTCGAGATTCGTTAAATGTTTTTTACTTGACGAAACTAGTGAAGTTGAATAGAGTTGAAATTTAAATTGGCGATGGTTACATTGGTTGTGATTTTGTGACCGAAGTTTTTTTCCTGGGAACTAAACACAGTATTTTACCTAATTTATTCACCGTGGTTTTCCTCAATTAACGTACGGTAAAAATTATTTACTACACTGATCTCAAGATGATAAACACAAATAATGACTAATTACAAACAAAAAAATATAAAGCTGTCAACTCAACCTAACTCTATACTCTACATGGGAACATGGTAACTCAAGTGAAGGAATGAGCTATAAAAGAAATATATAACAACTGTCATTCCTAGTCAATCTTATATTTGCAAAGCGTAAACTAGTGAAAATCCTTTGGGAACTTTTTCCCAAACGTGGGCTTAAAACTAATTTTGTCGGTCATGAACTTGGATCGTTATAGCCATCTGGTATGTAACCAGAAAATTATAATTGGTAAATTATCAATATTGTTATAAAACCGGACATCTCAAATCCAATAAATCTTTATCAATTGAGAAGCTTAAGTGCTATATAAGCCATAACTCTTCACTATTTGTCAGTTTACATATACATCTATATAATTTAGAGAGGAGGCAATAAAGTGGTTAAAATAGATCGGCTTCAGCTACAATCGAAACCTATTAGGCCGTACAACATACTCTTATATATATACATTTTATTTATTTATTTTTTATTTTTAAATAAGAAAACAAAAATTTTTAAAATTAAGACATCAGACGAAACCCGATTTATATATAAGTTTTACCGAAAACCAATTTTTTTTTTCTGAATTTAATTTTATTATTTTTAATAAAAATTTATGGATTTATTGCACCACAACTATATGCATCAACAATACACAACAATAAATACCCGGTACCTCTTTGAAATCTATTAAGACAAAATACGATTTTTTTTTTTTAGTTTACGATAAGTAATTCTGTATCGTTTTCTTATATTTATTGGTCTTTTCGGTTATCATGAGATTTGGTTTATGTTCCGGATAAAATTAATAAAAATATTCAATGTCCAGAAATAGCTGAAATATTATTAATTTATTTGTGGAGCATTAAAGATATAAATCGTCTTAAAGTACATTTTATGTCTCAATTAAAATATGAACGAGACGTTCGGGACGTCCGACTCAAGTCTGATCCAATTGTCGAATTATGGCTGGTATTGAAATTTGATTAGTACGTGTGGAGGCTGCTTTTTCAGGGTTCACTTCAATTGTTAAATTTGAATCATACATACGTACATGTAGACCATGTGTGTATCATATATGTTTATCCAATAAATCACACGAATTAAAATTAAAATAAAATAAAAAAATTTTTTTTTGGTCCACGGGGAAAAAAAATGATTATTTGAAATATTAATTAGCATCTAAATTTAATTTTTAATTGTATATTTATTTATTTATTTTATTTATTATTAAATCATGCCAAATATAAAAATTAAAATAGTTTTTTCTTTTTTTCATAATTTAAGATTTTATTAAGCAAGGTCGGTACACTTTTAATGTATGACCAACAAAATATTGCTCAATAGACTGTGAAGGAACTTTTAGAAACTCTTGAAATGAGATCAAGAGCTGGTATAGATAGGCTGAACCATTAAGGCCGATTGGTTTGAAATAGTCAACAAATACGAAAGAGTTGGACAAGCAAGGTCTTGGTTGAAGAACTGAATGTGTTGAGAATGTTTCCGGAAGATAAATTATTACAACACAAAGAAAATTCCGTCAGCATTTTAAAACCACGTCGGTTCCCAGTGTTAACATGTAAGAAGTTAAAGGACCCGTTTTGATCCATATGTGTCTACTCGTCGACATGCTATTCAACATCTCCTAAACATTGTCACGATGCATTCTACGAGTTAATCTGAAGATGTTTAAAATTCAATTGAGCCATGAATTAATTATTGCCAGATGATGCACCACAACGACTACAATATGCTAAAATGATTATAGATTCATTTTGCTTGAGACAAAAACTGGCAATTTTTTGAACAAGCTTATTATGAGCGTCAAAGCACATTTTCAGTGGATATGCCATTAAACCGAACTATCGGATTCCGAGAGCATTGCACCTGTGACAGTTACACTCGCTTAGATGCACTGTTTGGCGTGGAAATATAAATAATAGAGTTATCGGTCAAAAATCATCTCTGGCCATTTAGAAATTTTTTACGTTCGGTATTTCTCAATAATCGCGACATATGCTTCCAGCAAGATGGAGATTCAGCTCATATCGCGAGAGGGTTGAGGATTTATGTTAACAAAACACAACCTATTCAGGCACTTAAGCAGAATATTTGCAATTAGTGCTAGAAACGTTGCACAACATAATGCATTTAAAGGACACTCTGCATGAAACCAACCTATTAGCCTACGGAGCCTGAGTAAATTCCTGCTGTGATTCTCTTTTTCATAATTTCCATCATCCTTTAACTTTCACAAGCCTGCTTTGACGTCATTTCTGATCACCCCAATCATATTACTCGGAACTGAAATCATCATTTAAAAAATAACTCATTCCTATGCAATTCAAGAACAGACTGGGTTTTAAATTAACTCTGGAGGAGAAAATATAATATGCATTTAAAAACGCCAGATCAACCAGATAATGAAGCAGATCTTTAAAAATTACTCCTGAAATCAAAACCCTAGAAAAATTAGAGGTGTTTACTGAAAAAAGAAGAGCAAGAAGAAAGTGGCATCAAACTATTTAACAAGAGACTTAAGAGAAAAAATCGATCAGTGGATATCTAAAAATTCAGATATTAATCACCTGCAAGAAATGCAGATGTTAGTAACGAAATACAAAAACATATCGATCAGAAAAAGCTCCGAGATACGATTTAATGGAAGGTTAAATCCTGAAAGAATTCCTAAGAAAATCTTTGATCATTTACTCATCTGAATAACGCTTCACTTATTTATGTTTAAGTATGCGCCGGAACTGAAGAACGTGGCTATTAAATTGCATGTCATAAACATAACGTCAAATCTGTTCGTGGATTTATCATTGAAGAGGTTAAAACCATTAATTGAAATGATAAATCTTATTCGAAATCATCAACTGGGATTCTGACGCACTCATTGACCAATGACGCACTCATTGAACAGAAACTCAATTTATGGATGTAGCACAGCCCTTTGATAAAGTATGACTCTTACACATGTATACAAATACTACAATCTTATATATCAAATATATACTTTAGACTTAAACCGGGTGATTCCTATTCTGAACTAAATAAAAATTACGGAATAATTTGTCCAAACGACAAATTCTTCCGTACTCAATCAAAACAAAATACCTATGCATGACATTCGATGCTAAGCTAAAGTTTGAAAAAGGCATTTTATAAAATATATAATGGAAAGATCTTGAAAGCTCTAATTGGGGTTGCAGCTCCTTCTAAGTTCAAATCCCACTCCTGATTGTGACCTTGGCAAACGTTAAATATATAATAATACCCTCATGGACTAATTGATTAAGTCTTATAGCCAACCCCGACTGGTTTTTTCTTATAATCTGCTTAGAATGTCTGCCATCGTATGGGATCCTAACATCGTCATGAACTGGATTACGAATGCTTGGAGTTATGCAAATCAGTTGCGGATATTCCTTTCGATTAGATCACTAATGCAAAAGTGAATATTGCTAAATATGTTATCAATAATATCTCCTGGGCACATTCAATTTGGAACAAGTTTCTTACAAATATAACTATTCCTTGACCAATAAAGATGCTTGCGTATGGGACGAAGTTATTTTATATCAGGAATTGTTTTCTTGTGACACATTTAGTTTTATGATTGGGTCACTAAAATTTGAATACACTATAGTATAATTTATAATATAGGTTTTTACAGACCCAATGTTGCCAAAATACCGTTGCCAACTATTTGACTCCATCGAGTTCGAGTTAGCTCTTCATGCTGATGTAAACAGAACATGTTATATACCTCACTACATCGTGGAGCCATTGTTGTAAAACAGCAACCTCTTATAGCTTGCAAAAACTAAGAGGTTGCTGTTGTACAACGATGGCTATTTAAAGAATAAATAACATATGTTTTTGATATATCGTCCAAAACTGTAAATGATAATACACAGCCTAATTACTGATTACCTGGATCAATACGTAAACGGAGCTTACAAATAATCAGTAATTATTTTTATGACACTTTCTGAAGTATACTGTCATTATACAATTTCTTGGATTTTCCAGTGAGTTATAAACTCTCTCGATTGTTCAAAATGTAAGCTGAAATTCAGGTATACATAACACATCTACTAAGTAAACAATATTTGTTCGCTATAATATGCGATTCACTGGCCATTCACAGACCCAGTGAACTTTTTAACTTAAAAGTGGTGGATGATCTAAAAAGTGATGCAATCAACCTATACAGAAGGACCTCAGTCAGTTAGCCATTGGTGTGAAAACAATTTAAGTTTTTGAATGCATAAAAATGTACAATTATGACCTTCCCTTGCTTACATTTTTTTTTAAAATGATTATATTTAGAATTGGCAACTCGTCACGATAGATAATGTGAGAAATATTGGAGTGACGTCCACATCAACCATCGAATTGGAATATTGATTCGATCAATGCCAAAACTTACTCTATTTTGGGTTTTCTAACGCAAACCTTGAAACGATTGACAACTCGAAAATCATCGATACACTGTGTTTTGTTCGTTTACAGCTCGAATATGCACACATGAAGTGTGATGTCGGTGCCAAAAGATTTACACCAACAAATTGAAACTGTTCAAATGCTTCTTGTTCTGTATGCCTTGGATACTATTGATATTGCATTTTTTTAGAACACATTATGGATATAACGGTTACGTATGTTTTGTTTTTGGGTACCCAACTGAGTGATTGGTTGGGCAGGAAATTCATTCGATTGATTGATTATTTGATTTAAGGGTAGGACTTAGTATACCAGCAAGATCTTCTGCAAGACCGTGCATCACGTCTTATTAAACTGTATTTCTATCAACTCGTATATTCATCATCAGCCGTACTCTGGAAACATAAATAAATAGTTTATCATTCCGGAGAGAGCATTAAGTGATCTTCAAAAAATCCAGAGTCATACTTCTTCTAGCACACAACTTACATCGACCCCATCGCTGTTTCGAACCGCAATTTATAAGAAACTGCACACCATCAAATTATACATTAAATGAGATAAAAAAGTACAGGTTATTTCGATGGTTCAATAACATCAAGATGGAAAATTCGCAAATTTTACATTTCTTTTGAATTTCGAATTGCATGAAATCCGCAAGCAAAGCCATGACATGGAGCAGACACATGTAAAGTAGTGCCATATCGTTTATACATAGTTTATGACACGAAGAATTACCACCGATTTATTAGCCAATCCACTACTATTCAGAAGACGTTGAAAAATACGAAAATTCCCACCACGCTAGGGTAAGCACACTGTTCATTGAAGTACCACATATCACAATAGAAAACATAAACAAGGCTCTGAAAACATTCGACTATTGTTGCGGTCCTGACCAAATACTTGCTCCTTTTCTGTAAAATTACACCAGTTTAGACCTATATCTCATTTTACATGCTATTCAATCTGACGCTAAGATTTGGCCATTTTCTAAAAAATTCAAAACTAAGGATAAAAATTATAGAGTCACAAGCAAGTTGAGGTGGTGAACACTGACTTTGCCAAGGCGTGTGACTTCATTAACCATTGTAAAGCACTAGAACGATTGTACTCGCCAATACACACAAGTTGCGATACATTAAAGTGTTGAAATTTGTCTATCTCGTTTACAGTTGGGAAGTGGGTTTGGCTTCTAAAGAATAAAGACAGTATACGCACTGGGAGATTTTAGAATACGAGTTTTAAGGTTATTTCATTGATCCTGGAATTTAAGCAACAACAAAGTGAGTAACTAAGAAAAAGTGGTCTATAGCCATACATGAACAAGGATGTTGAAATAATTGTGCTAAACAGTCTTGTATGTCAACAATTTAAGACTGCAAGACATACCAAGTCAGCTATTGGTAGGTACAAGCTAGAATTAGATATAGCAGCCATTTTTCTATATTATGCCATATTATAATTGAAAGATATATACACTTTGGGCTCTAAAAGTAAACGTTTTTACATAAAGAATGTAAAATAAAACCTTATGTAATTTCAAGTATTCCATATGCCAAACGATGCTCCAGAGTGGTCCTTTAGAGAGGCTTCTATTTAGCGAGCACCGCTCTTTTGCATTACCTGACCAGCTGCTTTAAGAGCGATGGTTTTTAAAACTGTTTCCTCGAAATTTATTTTAGAGACTATACCTTGAATCGCGTTGGCTGTCTGAATGAAATCATACATTACTGTGGATACACACCCACATGTTTGGTCTGGCCTGGTGAATGTTTTATTTCAGTGCTACTTTTACTGTCTGCACTCGGATATCATTTGGCAGAAACCTTAATTGAAAATAGGGATTAACCTAAACTATAGTAGAACTTGTCGGTTTTATCGATTTTTGAGTTATCCGGACGCTACAGGCTGTATAGAGTAGAAAAAGTAGACACGATTTAGGATTTCGTGTAACCGTATGTACTTCTGTACAACATACGCTTTAGACAGACTGTATTGGTTTTGATTACGATTGGTATTTGAGTTTAAACTAGTGAACTTGAAGACACCAAATATTTTGGCTTTCATTTGGATAACAGACAGATTTCGATACATGAGTACATTCGTTTTGGGAAGGAATATTGATACATTGGCAAATTGAGCCTGAGTGATGGGAGAAAATCCATTATCACACTCACCATATCACACTAATAGTGATTGGTTTAGAGATCAACTATTGGTTGAATGCGGTTATCGATGTCCATATTAAACCATCTATATACCAATCGACTACCCCCCAAACAGCATAAAATGCTGATGACTGAACATTAACCCTTACACCAGTTCACTATATGTTGGTATAAGGTATGAACATATTTTTCCCCTAATTTTCTGTCTTGAAGACAATTAACTGCTGGTTCAGCTAAACGACTACGAATTTACTGTAAGGGTTTTGTTTGCTTAGACATATACCCATAGTCTCATTTGCCGTATATACACTACAGTTCACTTGAATAGGAACGACCGTTTTTTTGGAATATTTCGAAATCGGTCCAATTTTTCTAAGATTGACTTTTACAGGATTAGCACTTGTTTAAAATTACATAATTTTTAAATAAAAATAAGTTAGTAGGCCAGAACAATTCTATTTTATTTTGTTTTTTCTTAAAAAGTTTGATTTTTGTTTGTTTCACTTGAATAGAAACGACCATATTATCAATAAATTTGAAGTGTTACCAACTTAAACTCAAATTAAATTAATTTTTTTTTCAAAGGTTACCAATTTAAAATAATTTAACATAAAAGGAAGAAATAGCCGAAAATTATTCTCTACAAGCAATTGCAGATAAAATAGGGCGAAGTAAGACTGTTATCTTCAATTTTACAAAAAATCCAAGAGAATATGGCTCATACAACAAAGGCTGAACTGTTTAGGCCACATCTGCAGCCGACAAGCGGGCCATACTAAGTGCAGCATCCAATTGCGCACTATCTTGTGCAAAAATTAAAGCTAGAGTTGGTGTGGAGGCCAGCCGAATAACAGTATGGAGAGTGATTAGAAAAGCAGATCACCTTATTCGAAGAAAGCTCCAAAAGAAACCACCTCTAAATCAGGAGAGGAAACAGAAAAGGTTAGATTTCTCGAGGCAGCATATGACATGGGCTGAAAAATGGAAACGTGTCGTTTTTTCTGACGAGAATAAATTTGTGATGGGTTTAATTATTATTTTCACGACCTTCGAAAAGAGGAAAAGTTTTTAGCAAAACACCACAGCCGGGAAGGAGGCGTTATGGTGTGGGGGGCTATATCATTTTATGGTCCGGGATATTTGTCATTTTCAACCGGAAAAATGACCGCAGCAACTTCCCAGCGCATCCTCGAATATGCATTTCCCCGCTTCAATGATACTTTTAGGCCATTGCCATGGATATAGCAGCAAGATAATGCCCCTATCCATACAGCTAACATAATCAAATCATGGATATCGCAGCAAAATGTAGAGCTTTTGCCGTGACCTCGTGACCGTGTTGTTGGCTATCTCGGAAAGTTTACGAAGGTGGAACCTAATTTCTTTAGATTATTTAAAATCTATGTATGACTCCATCTCAAGCAGGTTGTATGAAGTTATTTTTAATAAAGGAAGTAGTACACATTATTAAAACCATGTAAACTCAATTAATTTTTAAAAATAAATCGAATTCAATTAAGATTAGTTAATCGTTCTTATTCAAGAGTGAACTTTCAAATTTACCATTATTTTAGAAAAAAAACAAGAAAGCAAAATTAATCATGAAAAAATAAATTTGTTTTTCCTTTAATATTTACTGTTTAATCCAAACTTATAATTCTGTAAAAAAAATATTGAAAAAGTTGAATCGATTTCGAAATATTCCAAAAAAACCGTCGTTCCTATTCAAGTGAACTGCTACAGTGTATTTGGTGGCCAAGAACTTTTAGTTAACTTGAATTGAAACGTTTGAACAGACTGAAGGGACTTGCTTGTCCACATTAATGGGAGTAAAAAAATCCATCCCACCTCTCTGAAGGAGATATAGCAATCTTACCGATTCCTTAAGGGAGGTGGGTTTGGTAGGTTCACAAGGTTTCAGAGTTAAATTGTAGCTATTTTGAGAGCACCACTCTTTTGCATGTTTTTTGACAGTCAAACTGGTTTAAGAGCGATTGTATTCAATACTGTTCCTTCGAAACATACTTTAGAGAGGATCACTACCTTGAATCGCGTTGGTTGCCTGATGAGTGAATCTTTTATTTTATTTCGACTCTAGTCAGCCTTTAGAGAAATATGGACAATTTATGATTTATCATCAAAAAAAGAAAAGACACGGTTGAGCAGTTAGGTTGAGGTTTGGAATGCGGTTCCTATGTATGAAAGACAGATACCGGTACTGAGTACGTTCGTTTTCGTATAAAATTTCACTATTAGCCAATTGGTTCTGAGTGATGAAGGAAAAACCATGATCACTCTCACCATATCACACTAAGTGTCGATATTCAATTAAGTGTAGTGAAACAACACTGTATGATGTATTTAAGTGTAAATACAGTTTTTTTTTAATTTGGATTCAAATCAATCGAAAAATCCAGATCAACTAGTGGTTGAATGCGGTTATCGATGCCCATGTACTCGTATATAGTGTTAATATAATCGGTCGGCATTTTTCAAATAAACCATATATATAGTTCATCTATATATCAATCGACAACCCCCCAAACATCATAAAATGCCGATGACTTAATATTAAACCAATTATACAGCGCAAAGCTTTTACTCGTACCTAAAACCAGTTCACTAGATATTATTGGTATGAACTCATTTTTTTTCCTAATTTTTGTTGCTAGTCCACGATCAAACAATTTTTTTTTGTTAAACGAAATAAATAAATAATAGTTTCTAGCAACAATAATAATAAAAAAAAAAAATTTAAAACATTTTCATTGTACCGCATCTTCTTCATTTAATTTAAATATTTCTTATGGTTAAAAATTTTGTCGTGCAATTTTAATTTAGGTAGAGATGTGTATATCCATCAAATATAACGAACAACAACAACAGCAACAAAATAATAATTTTTAAATTATATATTCATTTTTATTTAAATGTTATTTTAAAAATTAAATGTTTACTCGTGTTTATTTTATTAAGGAATAAATAAAAAAAAATAACTTTAAGACGCTTAAGTGATGTATTATGTGGTACTTGATTATTCATATGTCTATATATACATACATACATACACATACATCGTATACCGCGTCTTCTTGGGATTCGGTTTTAATTTGAAGGCTCAATCGTAACGTAACTAAAGGGTTTTTCAATAAGAGGTTTCATTTTGAATAGCTTGCTATTTCGGCAGCTGCCAAAGAGTTGAGAGTGGATTGAGCCCCAAAACAGATCGGAAAGATAAAAACCAACAAACAAATAAATGTTGAACGATTCAGCCCTATTACACTTAAAAAGGTGATATAACAGTGAGTGAGATTAGTGGCCGAAAGTTGGGTTAAATTCAAAACCCACAAGATAGTATGCAAACTTTTTCTAATACTATTTTGTCCTTTTTTGGGGTTTCGAGATTGGAAACATGAAGGACGAGGTACTGTTATAACTATTAATCATGGTGATCCGGAACTTAGTTTAGGGGCGATTTACTACCCACCAAGACATAATATCGTATGAAATCAAAATATATTGTATGAAATATGTCAAAATTTTTTATAAACTTGGAAGAAGGTTTATTAAAGAAGGTGACTACAACGTGAAACATACTGCGTGGGGATCTCGACTCATATAAAACCAGGAAAAGTAAAAGAACTCCTAAAAAAGTTAAGTTAAGTTGTTGTGGCTGCTATCGCACACTTAGACCAATTTTGATCCGTTGTGATACCACTCTATACGGCTATAGGTCCGAGTCTTTTCGTACAACCATCTGCGCATTGCATAGCTCCATGTCAGGCCTATGGAAGATGGGTCGGCCCAAAGATTCTAAACACGACAGAGGGATCCAGATATGTTCATTTTTCACCATCGATCGCACCGCCAAAACGATCGAAGATGAAAAACCCATTTTGCATCCTGCCTCGAATCGGATTCGAACCCGGGTACCTCCCCCGCTCTAACTGCCGCAGCTTTAACCACTGTGCCACCTGGGAGGTTTATTAAAAGAACTCCTAAGTACAATAGGATTGGATAGGAAACGAGTAGCCTCAAATTTATATTACGTCAAGACAATGACGACCTCACTTTCGATCACACACCGATCTTAATGATTCGCATATGACGTCATTAAAAGACGCATATGGCATAGAACTAGAAACATTATTGACAAAAATGATTTTAATCTGATAAGTAATAAAGTTAATCGACTTATTAAAGAACACAAAGAGCTTGCACTGAAAATTATTTGAAAGGACTGGGTCCTGAAGCTGATAAAAATTATTCTCTTTGGAAAGTAACTAAAAGTTTGCAAGAGGCCGATAATCTAAGTACCATCTATAAAGAACAAAAAAGGAGAATGGGTGCCACGTAATGAAGAAAAACTATTTGCACAACATCTGACACTCTAGTATTTCAACCACACGACATGCAATTCACAATTGATTCTAAACCAGTCCATATAGACCACCATCAAATATCAGAAGTGCCACCCACTAGAAATTGCGCAAGAAATATAGATATGAATTTGAATCCCAAAAAGTCACCTGGAATTGATGAAATTTCTCCAAGGTTGTTTAAAGAGTTATCAAAGAGAGGAGTCACTATTTTAACATAATGCTTGTTTTCGAGTTACATGTGCCTGAGTGTTTTAATGCTGCATAAAATAATCATGATAAAAAAAACCAGATACCAAACCACCTCAGCAAATTGCATCATAGCGACTGTTCTCTTTGTTCTATTTCAAAGTTGTTATTGAAACGACTAAAACCAATGATCATTATACCTGACTTCCAATTTGGATTCGGAAATAAACATTTGACAATCGATGAAGTTCATCACGCGACTGCAAAGATTGAACCAGCATTTAAAGAGAAGAAATATTGTCCTGCCGTATTATTAGATGTATATCACAGGCTTTGATTGAGTGTATCATTAGGGACTTTTCTACAAGATAAGCAAAATAGTGCCACAAAATGATTGCAAGTTGATACACTCCAACATAATCCAACTTTTACCTAGCCGTAGCAGAGGTGCCCCAGGATGGCGAATCAGGGCTAATCATATATCTACTTTACACTTCCGATATGCCGACAACGGCAAAAAACCTTCATTGTATTGGCATGAAGCGAATCGCAGAATTAATTAATCGAATTTATAGCAAACACTCGATAAGCCAATGGACTGATATAGCCAATGGACCAGGGATTGGAAAATAAAGCTTAACGAACTAATATCAAAACATGTTAGATACAGTTTGCGGCACAACAATTTCTCAATGGGTTACAAATTCCCTGAGCTGAATCTGCTAAATATCTCTGATTGCATCTTAGATTCAAGATTGAACTGGAAATACCACGTTAGACAAAAAGCAGAACAAATTAAAATAAAACACCGCGAGATGTTTTAACCAATATGAAGACGCATTCTTAGCTTAGCCTGTGCTGTAAACGCCTGATCTACGAATCGATAATTAAACCAATTTGGATGGGAATTTGCGACGGGAAAGTAGTTCAGGAATTTGCCATCAAACATGAAAGAAGATTACTGCAATATACCAACAATCAAACCATACAACTTTTTGACATGACACAAAAATAGAGACACCTTATAAGAACTAAACCACGCGCATGCGCTGATCATCTAATAAATAAAGTTTCATAGTAATAAATTATCTCGTTGGATAACCCGTAAAGACAACAGACTGCTACTGTTCGGTTAATAAGGAACGAGATATACCATTTCGATGATGACGAAAACTTTGGTTCTCCTTAACGGAAATTGTATGGCATGTTAAGAATTTATATCTGAGTCCAACCCTTTCCTTCAAGAGCAGATAGTGGACAAGGGCAAAGCTCAACCAATTATTTATCGATAATGATATAATAATGAAGATATAATAAAACGGGACGTCCACTAGGCTAGACCATCTTACTCTATAGGGGCTACATTTTGCTGTCATCGCTGCATACTTTCATTTTCCTTTGAGAGTTCCCGTCCAATTACATCATAACAAGGATTTGTATATGATCACTTGATAATTTCCTGAGCGTATATTACCAATCGCGTACATTAGTCTCTTTATTTCGCTTAATTTGTCTGTTTTCACTTTTGTGCAGCCAAAGTTTATAACCTTCATATTTACATCTTCAATTTGTACATTGTTGATGTGCATCGAACTCATCGTCTTGGTTTCTTTGATGTTAAACTTGAGACCAATTTCATTAGCTAGATCTAATAGCTGTTGTATTTTCTACAGCACGTCTGAGTGTTTGTGTGTAAGCAGGCATATATCATATGCATAGGCCAAGTTATTGAGTTTACTTGCTCATCTCCGCACTGTATTTCATTAAGAGAAGAGACATTCAATTTCCCCATTACATGAAAAAAAAGGATTGGCGAAGAGTAAAAACTCTTCCCTTACTTCTCGAGTGTTGTATAGCATTTTTCTCTTAGTTTGCCTTTATATTGAACTCGTTTTCCAGCATCCCAATACATTTCATGTATGAGCACAGAGAACATACAGAGAACCAGAGTCAAGTATACTTTGTTGTGTACTGTTCAAAAATCAACAAAATTTTAGGGGAATAATTAATGTATAGTCAACGGTGCAACTATACATTTTATAGTCTTCTCATTTCTTCTTTTATATAAAATATGAATTCAAGCAGCCGAATTAAAATAAAGTAATGATTTTGAATGTGTGCAAAGTATTTTATAAAATTGAAATAGGTTTATTTGGTAGTGGTTTATTTGTAGCCTATTAGTATAAGTTTCAAAATAGTTTATACCATACAGTACTGTATGAAAACTTGTATTGATATGTGAAAATTTTATACAGAAAATAAATGTTCCGAGTGGCGTGGTTTTATTTACTGTAAGCAAAATATTCCAAAGTATTTGTAACAAAAATTTCCACTTGAAAACGGGGACATACGTACCATTTATGGATTTTAAAAGACGGGCTATAGAATTGAAAGTGCATTTGTGAGATGCAGATAACCTAAAATGTTTCAGAGTGTTAATCAAACTGTCCTGCATCTGTGTATGAATGTGATATTTGAATGAATTTAAGAAATGGTTTCTTTTATTCGAGAGAAGAATCTATCATAACTGAGTTCTATTCACTGACGCGATCAGGAACTTCTGATATTGTACTTAAATATGAAACAAACCGTTCTGCATGGTGATTCGAACCGAATTGTACGGCAATCCTTAAAAGAAGATACAATGGCTTCACATCTCCTGGTTGTTAACTAGAGATTAGGAAGAGTTGGCTCAAGATTACAACCGATTGTCAGATTGTTGACACGATACGGCTTTTTCTTGCGTCTAGTGATGTTAATTTGGAGAAATCATACATAGGAAATTTTAGTAATGGGCATGATACACATGTGAAGGTGGTGAATTTCCTTTAACACATATCTTTTCACTCTTGCTAATGGTGGAAATATAATTTAATAAATACAAAAGTTTATATTTTTTAGTTTAATGTATTTAAAATTTTTAATTTCTTTGATACTGTGGATGGCAGTGTTTTAAACAGTTGACGCTTCTTTGATTTCAGAAATTCATTATAACTGATCATTTACAGTTCTTTCTTATCAACACTAAAATAAAAATAAACACCTTTTGTATGTGCTCAATACACTCGACATATTCTTCAAACAAAATTGGGTGTAATGCTTTTATTTTTGACATACACTTATCAACCATATTTTGGGAAATATTAAAATAATGGCATTCATTTTGGTAGCTAATTTCAAAAATTTCCACAATCGTCCGAGCAATATTTTCATAAATGATAGTGGGCGCCTTTAAAGCTCCAAAACTACTAACATCCTTTTTAAAAAAAATTTTGATGGAGAAACGTCTCCGTTACTGAAATGTCAGACACTTCTTTATTTTTTAACAATAATAGTGTGTATTTCTCGCCACTTCATGTTCTACAGGCACAATAGCCTGCAAAATAAAGAATTGCGTTTCATTTTAATTCGGGAATATTTGTTGTTCTGAGAGTAATCTCTAGTTGATCTGCCTCATTATTTTCGCCAATTCCGGGTGTTCTTAGACTATCTTTATAATCATTTCGAATAATATTCCAATTTATTGTTAAATTTTCACTTTCATCATTAATAGAGTTTGAAAACGGTATTTTAAAAGTATTTTCATGCTTATATTATTGGCAAAATAAATGCCAATATCGTGGCTTGTTGGTGTAAAATTAGATCCACCTTTACCTCGAAGAGTAGAAAAAAAAATTTCCAATGCGTCTTGATTAGTTTTTCCCGTGAGCAAATAATCGATTCCAAAACTTTCATCTAAATATTCTATTAACATTAATTGAGAATTAATGGTTAATTCAAAACCTTTCAAAAATTTAAAATAATATTCATTCGGTGAAATTAGTTCTAAATTTTTTAAATAAACTATCGATTCTTGTTAATATTTGTTTATATTATTGTCTTTTCGACGAGGCTGTTCATAGGGATTCTTCATAGAGAAATTTTGGCAATTGAGACAGTCGAATATATTATTAAACCTTTCGACTAAATTGGCTGTTGGAAACGCATTTTTGAGGTAAGGTCCAAACGTTTCCAGTGAAACCTGTAAAACGAAAATCAATCTTAGGTTATCTGCATTTGTGAGATATTTCAATTCTATAGCCCGTATTTTAAAATCCATTAATGGTACATTTGGCAACGGCATATTTTACGTAGAAGACTCGTATGTACTCATTTTCAAGTGGAAATTTTTGTTACAAATATTTATTATGGAATATTTTGCTTAAAGTAAATAAAACCACGCCACTCGGAACATCTATTTTCTGTATAAAATTTTCACATATCAATACAAGTTTTCATACAGTACTGTATGGTATAAACTATTTTGAAACTTATACTAATAGGCTACAAATAAACCACTACCAAATAAACCTATTTCAATTTTATAAAATACTTTGCACACATTCAAAATCATTACTTTATTTTAATTCGGCTGCTTGAATTCATATAAAAGAAGAAATGAGAAGACTATAAAATGTATAGTTGCACGTTGACTATACATTAATTATTCCCCTAAAATTTTGTTGATTTTTGAACAGTACACAACAGTTCTCTGTATGTACTCTGTGGTATGAGTTCAACCAATTTCTTTGGGATGCCCATTGAACAAAGTGTCTGTCATATTACCATATGGAAATCCATGAAAAGCAGATACAGTGGTGAATTCCATTCACTGGATTGTTAAGTGTTGATATGGTTCATAGTCATAATAATGATATGGTTATCGTCTTATGGTTATCGATACCGGTCCAAAGTATATTAGACCATTCTATTACTTTGCACCGGTATCTAAATACAGTTACGAAGAAGGATAATTACTCTTTACATATGGAGTTCGTTAATTGGAGGTCGCAGACGAAGATGGCAGTTCAATATCATGCCTTTTGATCTTTGTAATGACTCTGCTAATTTCGAACGGCTGATGGAACGCGTACTTTAAGGTCTCCATCGTTATGAGAAAATACATTTGAAAGAATCCAATCAGCAGGATTGAAGTGAAGTCTACGGAAATATTTATTGGATGAAGTCAAATATTTGGGACACAAGAAAACAATAAGCGGCATTCATACAGATGAAGATAAGTTCTCTGTCGTAAGCGATTGGCCAAGACCATAAAACTTACATGAGCTAAGGACTATGCACATATTATCGATGATTTGTGCCAGGAATTGCTAACATCGCAAGAAGTTAACATGAACTTACACAGAAGAAATGAGGTGATGAACACAAGGAAGCGTTCAACGAACTGAAGAGGCGATTATGTACAGCACCATTGCTTTCGTACCCAGTTCCGAATAAACGTTTTATTTTGGATACGGATGCAACTAATTATGGCTCGGGAAGAGCGTTGTCACTTGAAAATTATTTACAGGAAAGTGTCATTCCAGTCATGGAAGACAGATGCTTAAAGCAAACATGAGAGAGGTACGACAAAGCAATCGTTAGTGGTGGTATCGAAAATCAGGGTAGCAGAAACTTGAAAGGAATTCCACGGAGGTTGAGCGGAGGTCACCTATGAATCAACAAAACCTTACCTATGATACTGAAGTGGCTGAATGGAGATATAAGTTGGCACTATAAAGGATTTATGGCACTATAAAGGACCGGCAAATAAGGGCCGTGTAATTTCAGTGAATGGCAAGAAGTATACCCAATTCCAAATCAGGAAACAACCACAATGGCCAATGCAGTAGTATATACCATTGGATAAACCTATATGGGGATAAGCCTATACCCATCGAACTGCATTCCGGCCAATGGTGGAAGTTTGAGTCGATTGTTTTCCAGGAGATGTATACTGGAAATAAATTAAACGCTAACACCTTTTTATCCACAGTATGATGGCATGGTTGAGAGTTTCAATGCAACATTAAAAAATTGTATAGCCTAAAAAAGGCTGGTGCAACTGTTACGATGAGTGAATGGTGCTTTCGAGCTATATGGGTAAATGATTTTTTATGGCCGGAATTGGAAGATATTGCAACAATTTTGCAAGAAAAGTTTCCTGATCATGTTATTTCTCGAAGAGGTGATCACAATTGCCCACCGAGGTCTTGTGATTTAACATCTTTGGACTTTTTTGATGCTATGCATTCGATTCAAGACTTTAAACTTGGAATTTGTGAAGTTATCGAGGACATGTAGTCGCAAATGTTCGAATTGGTCATGGAAAATCTAATGGAAAGGATATGGTGCTGCAACCGTGTTCTGTGGCGGGCATTTGGCTGATATCATTTTTTAACAACATTCATTGATTTCTCTTTTTCATTTAAATATAAAAATGAAACCTCTTATTGGAAAACCCTTTATATATATGAGCTGTTGTTGCATAAATCACGCCGTGGTGAAACCAAAAGGTCGCGAAATAGATATTTCGTCATACCAATACCTAGATGACTGATCTCAAAACGTGAAAATAACTAATTAAACCAAATGAAATTTAATTTAAAATAAAATATTAAATCCAACCAACCAAATAAGTAAATAAATAAATAAATAAATCAAATCAAACACAAAAATAAACGAAAGATATTTTTTTTTCTTAAATCGTCCATTGTTTATAAAATATATTTTCTTAACAAAAAAAAAAAAAAAAATAAAAAAAAATGGATGGACAGAGATGTGTAAGCAGTATCTATCCACAAAAGTTTCTTATTTGTTTAACGATTTTTTCGTGACTTAAAGTATTTTTGTTTGTATACTTGGAATTTATATATAACCGCGAGAGCGATACATACTCGCACATATCGAGCTGTACAAGGTGATACAAGGTATTTAAGAAAATAATAAGAAGAAAATATATATACGTTGTACATCGCGAGTACGAATGTGGATATGTAATGAGATGTCGTTTTTTTTTGTGTATTAAGAGATCAAACACATCTCATTGGGAACACAATGATCATGATGGTGTTTCTGTCTTATTATTACGTCAACAAATATGGTTTTGTTTTTTCAAATTTCATTTCATGGGAACTTAATCAGAATAATAACTTTATTATTGTGTTGTTTAGATGGATTCGAGTTATAGAATATTGCTTGTGAATTATAATTCGTGATGCTAAAACTTATTTTATGTCAATACAATATACTCGTGGATATAAATGATACATCAATAAGCTTTCGATAACCGACCAAATGGGGCAGTGGTTTAAGCTGCACAGTTGGAGCGGGAGATACCGGGTTTGAATACCGATAGGGGCAGGGTGGATTTTTCACCATCTGATTACGAAAGAACACATGTATGACCTCTGGAGGAGTGCAGAATCCATGGACCATCCCATCTTCCATGTTAGTACTATAGGCTGGCATGGAGCTATGCAAAATGGTTCTACGTAAATCGGATTTATATTCGTATACTTTCTCGATTCGTGCCTAAGGCCGGAACAGATTGCTAAGATAAAAAAAATGCTTTCGATAATAGACGTTTGAAGTTCTAATATCTAACGGATCGGATCTCAGATGACACATTAGTCCACATCAAAGAATGTATGGGATAAATTTAATAGAGTGAGATGAGAGGTCAAGGAAGAAATGCTGTGCTAGATGAAAGAGAAAATGGAATTCAATTCTAACGAATGATGGTGGATGGTTCCAAATAGATTAGTAATAAATGTATGAATGTAGTGTTAGAGTTACTTCGAATGCTATGTTTGTGGAGTTTAATGAGATGAATTTCTGAGGGTTCTTGACACTTCAAGTTCGACGACTCCAGGAACTAATCAAGTGAGATGATTGTGAATTTGGATTTTGTAGCAAAGATCACTTTGCTTCCAATTCATTATAAGGTGTGGATGAGTGTTAAAATGCTGGAAAATGGAGCGAAGGTAGATTCCATTCTCCAATTACAGAGGAATTTGTATGTTGAACGTGGTTATAAAAGTGGTGAATAGTATGATGATAAAAATAATTGTAAAATTCTTGAATGAAACCACCTTTGGGTTCCGTCGTAATCACTTTGCCAATGAATATGTGGAAAAGTTTGTGTTGGAAATACGAAAGGATACTAAGAAAATCGTGGCGGTATTTTGGACCGTGATAAACCGTATGACTTTGTCGCCCTATAGGGAAACCTTATCAAGTTCTTTTGAACTTGGGTTTTCCTAGAAAAATTTGTGGATGGGCGTATGAATTTATGAATGACGGAAATAAAATTGCGGAAGTCATTACAGATTGGAGGGAAGAGGTGGATATTGGAATTCCATAAGGAGTAAAAATTCACCAACTCTCTTCAATTTGTATACGAGCTTGATCCATGATTAAACTCAGTAGAACAAGTAATTTGCAGATGACTGTTATAATGGGTTAAGGTTCAAACATTGAAACCGCATGTGATAATTAACTGCGTAAGTGTTCAACTATGGTGAATACGAGAAAATGTTTTTGTCTGGCTTTTCGCACGCGACTAAACGTATAAATGTTAATCCAACCCCAATACACTTTTTATGGTCTAAAATGAGTGATTCACCTCTAAAATATAGGAGAGAGTCGATCACCGTGCGTACTTAACTATACAAATTATTATGAAAGATAACGTGTTAGTGAATAAAATGTAACCAGGTTGCAGGCAGGAACAGACTTTAAGAAAACTCAAAGAACCCGCTTGCGGTTACATTTACATTCAAGCACTAACTAAAGAGAAAATATTAAGAGTAAATGATAGCATCTGTTTAATGAATATAATATAAAACTTCCAAATAGTGGTCGTCCCAGTAGACAATCAATTCGTAGTCTAGTGAAAAAATCTGAGCCTAAATAATCGCTGCTGGATGTTCCCGTGCCAGTGAAACAACGGGTTGGTCAAACTGCTGAGAAAATTGCTCGTGTTTAAGCGTTCGTCGCAAGTGAACCAATATACAGTCAATTTCACAGCGTTCTCAAGAATTTGGCATCACTTAGACCACACTTTGGCAACTACAAAATAATATTCATTGTAGTACATTTTTGACGTAACGGCTTGTCAATAAATAAGTCAGGTGAAAATCTTTATGTGGTTCATGCAACACTACTTCAATTCACAGAAAATATCTGTAGGGTGTGCACAGAAGCTGCATACTGTTCTAGTGTATCAAGTATAACTCTGTTCCCATTTAATCCCGTTAATGCCGTTTATGAAAAGTGGATCCCAGATGGAAAAACCCGTCACATGAAACTCAATGGAGATCGCTACAGAAACGTGTTGTGATGTTTTTTTTTTTGGTCAATCGCATGCTATAGACTAAATGTCTATGTGGTTTCAACAATACAGGGCGACATGCCATACAGCGCGTCTAACAAACTACTTTTAGAAATATCTTAATTTGATGAACATGTTATATCTAGAATTGATCGTGTTGATTGGCCGTCTAAACATGGAGTCAGGTTGTTGACATGGTACGGGTCAACAATGGCCAGTAAAACACGTTTAAAACATTAGAGTAGAAGAATACTTCAGCTGAACAATAGATCTTGAAAATTGACGGTTTAATTTCTACAATGGTTCGAAGTCATAACATTTATCCAAAAACTATAAACGATAAAAAATCACATACTGATAAACTGCCAAGACCATCTCAAGAATCTGGACATTCAGACATGATTCAGAATTTGAAATGCTTTTCTCTGTAAGAAATTGTCACATATTATATTTGGCGGCATTCTGATTTTATGGTCAAGAGAAGCATGGTCCAGATAAGAATTAAGATTCCATCTAGGGACATCATTCAAATCATATCATCCAGGCCATACAAGAAATTGCTTATCATCAAACTATAGCGTTCACCTTTATGACAATTTATAAGGAAGGTCGTATCTTCCTAAAATACTTTTTTCTTCAATCAATCCAACAGACAATCAAAGCTATCAACAACTTCTTAGTTAGTGTTTCGATAAAATTATGAGACTCGTTCTCAGCTCACCAGAGAGCTAATCGTTTTAAACTACAAATTAGACTTTATATAGTAAAGGCCTAGCGATTTGTAAGTTGAATTTTGTCGTTTCAAATTTCAGTAATTTCCGTTTCAGTTTTCTAGAAAAGCTGCGGCTCAAGTTAATTTGCATAATGCAGAGGTTATATGATATTTGGTTCGTGAATCGATTCAAAATTGGCTTGATTCAAAAGTTCCTCATAAGGTGCACTACTGTTTCGTTCAAATGTAAGTTAATGAAGATGTTACCACAACTACAGCACAGTAGCCGATACTGTTTCGATAGAGGGTAAATTATATTAGTTTTCGGTAAAAATGGTTGATAAATGGTTTGACAAGGTTTCTGGATCGAATGAATATGCGGAAATATTTACTAACGAGAAATGTTCACAAAATCCTAATATTTTGTGAAAATGTTATCTGCGAATCTGTGATACGGCGAAATTACTTTCACACAAAACGACTGTTGTTTTCAGAAAATAAACTGTCGTGAGAGTCATATGACACTATACAAGGTCGGTTATTTTCTAAATTGTGATGGCTTAAAGTGGGAATAATTTTCTCAAATCCCTGACTTATATTGTTTTGGGAAAAAACCCACTCTATATTCCGGACTATATAAGGGTGATCTTTGGTAACTACAGATCCAAAAGCTTTACATCTACTACGGTGCTATATAAGGTAGACATATTAAACAGATGTGAAAGCTTGACCAATCAGTTACGTGCAATCTTCCAATTGCAAAAATGTAAATTTATAGTCAATACATTTTAAAAATGCGTTGCAATATTTCATTGGACCAAGAAGGTTACTTAATTTGTAAACTTAATAGCATCTAATAGTTTGATTTTTAAATTTGATTTATTATGAGATGTTGTCAAAAGCTTCTGAATATCAAGGACAAGAGAAACAGACGTTTCAATTATTTAAATGAATAAAACTTTTAAACAGATAATGTTACAATATCCTATATAGCATATATAGAAAAGCCACTGACTTATGGGTTTTGAGTATAGAAACCACTGTTGTCAAAAATTTACAAAATTAGCACTAAACTGTTTTTGGTATAGAAGAGCATGGTTAGTAAAAACGAATGGCAATTTGCTTGGTTCTCCAAATAATCGATTAGCTTGTCCTCCGTTTTCTGGTTCCTCATAACATATCAAGCCTTTAAATAATTTTGATCGTTGAAAACTACCGTTTGTTAGAAAGTTAACTATGCCTTTCCAATTTAAGAGATCCATAAGAGATCCTGCTTTGAAGACATACAAAATACTGTTTGTTGAAAAACTATAGCCGATTGACCTTCCTTTCAAGAGCCGATTGACTCTTAACTTGCAAATTGATCCGTTTTTATCGATAAATTGTATTCGGTAACCCAAATTGTTGGGCTGATGAACAGCCAGAAAAGATTCAAGAGCTTCCAATGCATCCTGAAAAATGCACTATTTGGTGAGGTTTATAGGCAGGTGGCATCATCGGTCCGTATTTCTTAAAAAATGCGGAAGTGCAGCGTGTAAACGGCATTGGCAAAAGCTACCGAGCAATGTTCAATGAATTTTTATTGCCAGCAATTTAAGATAATGGTGTAGTCGACTTGTGGTTTCAACAGGGTTGTGCAACATGCCACACAGCAGACCAAACCATCGATTTATTGAAAAACAATTTTAATGAGAACGCATCATATCAAGAAAAGGACCCGAAAATTGGCCTCCATGATCTTGTGATTTGACGACAAAAGATATCTTTTTATGGCCGTATCTGGAGTCACTTGTTTATATAGATAAACCTCAATCGATTGCTGTATTACAAGCGAATATATCGCGCGTAGAATGGATCATCTAAGAACCAGTCGCGCGCACCATTTATAGGAAATGCCATAAATTTAACTGACGTCATAAATATAATTTGTGATTATTAAATTGAGATTTTAATCCATTTTATTTCAAAAAGGCTTCCGGAAGCTCTTATTGAGTCACTCTTAACTTCCAATATTTTACTTCCAAAGCTCGAGACATAGGTTGAAAAACCAATTACGAAGATGTTAGCAAATAAAAAAATATTTTATTCAACTTTATTGTCACGGCTGTAAATGACCTTACCAATTTCATTGAGAAACCTAACCATTATCGTCACATTATATTGTTTATCTTGCTTCAGTTATTTATTTCATATATTCTATTTGAATTGAATCTTAAGAACAATATTTGATTACAAGATTTCTACGAACCAATCGCAAATATCTATTTTTAAATAAGAACGCGTAAGAACATTATGAGTCATAATCAAATAGGTTTCCTATATTTGATCTCATCTAAACTGTTTGTGATAAATTATACAGATCAAAGTTCACGAACGTACATTAGAGATCAAGAATATAATTAAAACTGGCCGATTCTAATAAAATAATAAATATTAAAATATTGGTAAGTGATCAATTTAGTACAGTGACTTGGAAAAATTGAGAAACAATTTTCGCAGTTTTATAATACTGTGCTGCGTGCAGATTTAAGTGTTTTACTTCATTAATTGGTCAACAAACAATAAAAGAATTCAAAAGCTGCGATTCTGCACATGCTTAGATGTTTCAAAGCTGATTCGTCTAGAGTGGAAAGTAACGGTTCCAAATCCCTAGATCTTCTGATGGTTGGCAGACAAAATGGACTATACTATCTTATATGGTATTCCCATGATATCAAGAATCGTTTTGCAATAGGGTAGATATGAGACCTGCTTATGTAATAGCATAGAACTGTACTTCCGATTTGAAGCATTGCCGAAATAGAGCTTTTCGTATTTCTGTCGTGGTTTCGAATCTGAAGTACAATATAATTTGCTTTTGAAAATATGATATAAAGTGGTTGGAACACTGCGGCATGGAGCGGGAGGTACCGGGTTCGAATCCCGAAAGGGGCAGGTGCAAAAGGTATTTTTCACCATAAGATTACGATCGGTGGTGTGAATGAACACAACTATGAACCCCTGTTGGAGTGCAAAATCCATGGGTTGACCCATCTTCCATGTCAGTACTATAGGCTGTCATGGAGCTATGCAATGTGCAGATGGTTTCTATACGTAAATCGGACCTATAGCCGGAACGTACTGTAAAATAGTGAGAAGTCACAATGGGCCATTAGAGCCTGAGTGCCAGACAACATTACAAAAAAATATATATATAATCCTTCCGTTCATGATCAGCAAACCCATTCTTTTCCCACAAAAATATTAAGTTCTCAGAATGAACGCATATCAACTAAAACATCACGGGTTTGGTTTGGCAAGATGTATGAGTTAAAGGGTCTTCAAAGCAAATTGATATCGTTTGTTTGTTTGTTTTTATCTTTACAATCTGTTGTGGGGATCGAGGCACTTCTAACTCTTTCGCTGTTCGCTTTTTACGTCCTTACCTTACGCCATTACAGCCAAATCGAGGACGTACGGCTACAAGTCCGGTTTACGTAGAACCATCTGCACATTGCATAGCTCCATGCCAGCTTATAGTATACACTGATATGGAAGATGGGTTGGCCCATGAATTCTGCACTCCAACAGGGGGTCATAGATGTGTTCATTTACACCACCGATCGTAATCGTTTGTTGAAAAATCCCTTTACCATCCTGCCCCTATCGGGATTTGAACTCGGTACCTCCCGCTCCAACTGCCGCAGCTTTAACCACTGCGACACCTGGGCGGTCAAATTCATATATGGACCACTATATCTGATTCGATGAAAATGTTCGTTTAAGTCAGGGAGGACAAGAAGACAATGCGAATGTTATGTGAAGAGACGATGATGCATGTATCGTCTTATAATGAAGTGCAAAATCAGTTTATAACTGTCAGGTGGAAAGGGCTTTGCTAGAAGGGCAGTTAAACGAGCTTTGTGACGTTCTAAGAATTGCAGACTATAGATAATTGCCATTTGTAACTAAGATGATGTGTGGTTTCAATATCGATGGATTAAAGCAAAATCGTCCACCTCGAGCTAATTTTTATATGCGGACGAGTAACTTTTCCGGGACTATCCTTGATGCCACTTGATCGTTCACACTAATTGCAATGTCAAATGTGGAAACTGCATTATGTTGCAATCAGTACATACAGTAGCAATCGAAATAGTTTTATTAACACTTTAAGATATTTTGAAAATTATGAAAACAAACAACATTACTGATGTGAGGATGGCACCAAATTTCTGGCTCGGACCCCCCGTTATCCATATACATCCTCAATTGGATTCATGTCTGCTGAGAGCTGGCCACATTATCGTCTTAAATCTAACCTCATCCATAAACTGCCGATTGATTCGAGCTGTGTGACAACCATATGTTTTACGTATAGGGTGCTACAAGATCCTAGACAATATGTCATCGATATATCTTACGAAAACAAGATCGGGTTTTCACCCTAGCGATACACCGGCACAATTCACAAACCACCTAGACTATTTCATCAAACTGGACGCCGTTAGACCTGACCTCTTCTATCACTACCATGGAGATATATTATACACTCGTCGGGTGACGAAACGTATATACGACCACATTCATCTACAACTACACTTCGAACTTGTCTATAAGCTTATGCTGCACATCAACGCCTGTGAGATAGCGATAAGTCTGCCACCCTTCTCTGATGTAAACTAATACATCAATACAGACTGCTTTCTTGCAATAAAACAGCTTTTTCTGGAGTAATATTGATGATTTTGAATCAAACTTTTCTTTACAAAAATCGGTTAAGCCCCTTTTAAAAAAAATGCCTTTTTGTACGCGTCTACTCAATTTCGTCAATTAAGTTGCTTGAGAGTCAGATCTATACTACTTATAGGTATGTTTACGTCAGATACCAAAAATGAATCAGGTTGGTTGGAGAGCAAGTACGTTCGAGGAAGATTTATTCAATTTCTTCCTTGTAAAGCCCAACCTCTCGGGGACGGCCAATGCAAAAGCAGCACAGATGATGAATGTGATCACTGACGCGTGCTGTAAAACTATGGTAGAAAGACAATTAGATAACCATCGTCAACCAGCATACTGGTGGACTGAACAGATTGCACAATTACGCCGGATGTGCCACCATGCAAGGAGAAAATACCAACGTGCCTGGTGTAGAGAATCCTATCCTGGTTTACGCGAAACATATTTGAATGTCCGAAAACAGTTAAAACAGGCAATTAAAGCGAGTAAGCGTCAATGCTGGAAAGAGCTGTGCAGTGAAGTGGACCGTGACCCATGGGGGAGACCCTATAAAATCGTAATGAATAGGCTCCGAAATCGAAACGCATCGCCACCCACTTGCCCAGTGACACTTAACAGAATTGTAACCGCTTTATTTCCACAACAAAATGTTTTGATCCATGCAATTAATGTAATATCTGACTCAGAGGAAGTATACCTTTGGTATCTACAGAAGAACTGATGAGTGCATATCAACGATTTGGGAATTCAAAAGCTCCTGGACCTGACAATATTCCAAATATTGCTTTAAAGGCCGTCATCCGAGCTAGATCTGATGCCTTTAGAGAAGTTTACAACTCGTGTTTGAGAGAAGGGTTTATTTCCGGAACGATGGAAGAGGCAGCGCCTGGTCTTGTTGCCAAAGACAAATAAACCTTCAGAAGTTCCAGCCGCAAATCGACCATTGTGCATGTTAGATACGGCTGGCAAATTATTAGAGCGCATAATATATAACCGATTGGAGAAAGCTGTGAAAGGGCCGGAAACCTCGCCGAGCGACAATTTGGATTCAGAAAGGCTCGATCGACAATCGACGCCATACAACATGTCATTAAAATCGCAAAGGAAGCAACAAATGGTATAGAAGATGGAGGGGAGGCTCCAAAAAATACTGTGCAGTGGTCACACTGGATATCAAGAATTCGTTCAACTCGGCAAAATGGGATGCTGTGAGTCACACGGCAGCAGTAGTACTGAAGGAGCTGAGGTGCTTAGAGCGTGCTAGAGAAGAACAACATAATATGACTAGATAGCGATGGCAATCTCAATCTTAGGTTGAGACGCTGGGAAGAATAAAGAGTTTAAAAACTAGTCACCTCCATGCGAAGTAATGTCTAACGATAGTTCCGCATGGAGGATGAATGAGGGTGTGTGGTTTTAGATGGTAAAAATCCATCACTGTGATGTTTGCCCATCGGCAGCTTCGTCTTCTTGAAGATTTCCTCACTTTACCCAATAAAAAAAAAAAAAAAAAAACGTCAGATACCAAAAGACACTTTGTTCTTAGTTCTCTGTGCACTTTTAGTTACTTGAGTAAGTTCGGACAACATATTTAAGTGGCTTTAATTTGCTTGCATATACCAGTCACGCCCGGACTGGAGAGTAAGTGTTCGCTTTACTATATTTGGAGTTCGATTTGAGTTTCATTTTCGAGATATGTTTACATGAGGCAGAGGTCTTCAAGTCATTGTAATAGTCTTAATAATTTTAACGCGTATAATGAATAAAAAACGCAATATACTACTGCCACATACTACACCTTTGAGTTCTTAATATATAGGATATAAAGATGGAACCATCGTTTAACGAAACCAAGCAAGGACAATAGTTGATTGAAAACAGATCAACCCAGTTCATATAACATTTATAACTTATCAGTTAAATCATGTGTCAGATTGGCCGAGCGGTCTAAGGCGCCAGATTTAAGCTCTGGTTCCCGAGAGGGAGCGTGGGTTCGAACCCCACATCTGACATATCATGTTTTTTGTAGCCTTCTAATTTATTTGGATCTTCTCAAATCAAAATGAAATATCATTAACTGAGTTACCGTTCAAATTCCACTTTGACTTATTTTACATCCTTCTTATTGAATTGGAACTGATTCACTTTCAAACACTATCACTGTTTAAATTAGTACATTTATGCCGAGTATATAATATATTTAAAAAGAAAATATTTCTCATTTCTATGGTTAAATGTGTATATGTTCAACTGATCTGTTTCGATTTAGGTAGGATTCAAAATACTCGATTTTCACCAACTGCCTCAAAGACAAAGTAGGTACGGTAAAGCATGCAACCACATTGCAATGTAATGACATTGCAATGTAATGTTTACATCGTTTGGTATTGAGTGATTTTATTCAGTATAACCGTCTTTACACTGGTTGATAGGCGGAGATAATAGGGATTGAGGAAGCCTTGAGCTGGTTGAGGCATAACGTGATATCCAAGAGGGATATCAAGATTTACGTGGACAGTCAGGCGGCTATCAAGTCGCTTAAAGCAGTGCTGTTGAAGTCTAGGGTGGCATTGGGCTGCCACTCGTCTCTTAACGAGATGAGTGAGAATTTCAATATTCAGATTATCTTGGTCCCCGGCCACTCTGACGTCAATGGTAACTGCAGGGCAGACGAACTAGCTAGGCAAGGTACAACTCTTCAGCTGAAGCCTGAAAGAGCCAATGTGGGGAGGCCTACAGCGGGACTAAGACTGGCTTTGAGAAAAAAGGCAGAAGCTTCAGCACTGGAGAGGTGGTCTAACACCCTCACATGCGATAGAGCGAGACAAATGTGGCCAAGGCTGGATTTGAATCGCTCCAGGACCTTTATCTCTCTGGAGAGAAGAGATCTAAGAAGAAGAATAAGAATATTAACGGGACACTGCCTTTTCGGTGAACATGCGAGAAGGCTGGGTCTAAAAACAAATGACTTCTGTAGAAACTGCATGGACTAGGAGGAGACGCTTGTTCACTTCCTGTGCTCTTGTCCTGCAATGGCACTAAGAAAACATTTACACTTGGGTAGGTATGTAATGCACAACCTTTCAGATCTTGCAGACATTAAGGTGCGGGACATTTTACGCTACATTAGTAGCTCAGGATGGTTCCAATAGAGTGTTAGGGGTATTAGGGGACTAAGATCCTGTGGTATCACAACGGACCGGCAACGGTCTAAGTGTGCGTGAGCAGCCACTCTAACCTAACCTAACCTTATCTACACTGGTTGATCTTGAAAACAGTTGGTGTACCACAGACCTTGGTTTTACAGTCATCAAATAGTTTTTAACTGCGGCGATTCCCGCGTTTCCACTACAAACGCTTCACATTCACCGAGTACACTTGTAACCGCACAAAATTTATATATACGACATTTATTTACTCTGTAAATCATATTTATTGAACTTTCTAATTAATAAATAAAATTTCCGATCCATTGACAAAACAACAAACAAACAATCAAACAGATTTAACAAGTATTTCGTACCCGATTTTCAATTAAGATTGTTTTAGCATAAATTAAGGAAAGTGTTTTTGGTTAAGCTTAATTGGCGTCGCGATATTTTGTGGGTGGAGTATTCTCATACACACAAATTGTGTATTTCAAAATCGATATGTCACTACGACGTATACTATGTATATTCAGATTTAAGTAAACAAAATTTTTGAAAACGTCATGGAATTGATTGCGTCACAAATATTTTTATGTAACATATACGTCGATATTTGATTAACGAATACAAATATTTCATGGAAAGTTATCATATAAACACACTGTACGAGTATAAGATCACATGATTAGATGTTTTTGTTTAGCGCAGTTTAAAAAGACTGTGTGATGTAAATCTTGAGTCATTAAATATTTGATTGACTGACTATAGGTGATGAATTTAATGGAAGCATCATGTTATTGTGTACTAAAATTTGGTTTCGGGTTCGATGGCACCTGGGTGTGTTTAGCAGAAAACCGCGACCCTATCCAAATAGGTTGCAAATTAAAATGACATCAAGCTGAATCACTATTTGGTAGTAGTTGTGAACGGAATGAAGTAAACAATTTATATCGATTTTCAACAGTAGGTTAGTACTTATAAATGACTCTAGAAAGTGTGGGCTTAAAAATACAAAAGTAGTTTATATAATAACCTCTTTAACACTAAACGATGTACATTATCTGCGTCCATTGTCTCCGTCGTCACGAAGTTCAGATTTCAACATGAGCAACCTAGACTTACTCACATAAATGCTGAAATGCATACCACACAATCATGTTTAGATATATATCAGTAGAATCGAAAGACAAAGAACTTTATACAGTTAGGCAACAAAGTTTTGAAGTATGGTATCGCACTATGTTCTATGGCCTACTGAACCAAACCAAAAAGTTAGACGTTGAATCGTAACACAGTAGTACATAAACCTTAATCATTTTATATAAACTGGAGGGTAACATACTACTCAAAAAGCCAAAAAGGTCTGGAAATGGTTAGTAAACTTTCTTATTATATCCAGAATGTAGCAAAACAAATTGCCATTACCCTTAAAAGCAAACCAAAGGTATCCGAAAATACTCATTTGGCCTCTTTTCAACGAAGACAATATTCGTAAGGCAACACGTTTTATAAAGATTCCATAGCGAGCCTGAATCCACCTATTGGCGGTGTTTTAACTATTAAGTATATTTAATAAATAAACGTAACACCACCAGAGCAAACTTTAAATGACTTGTTTGCATAAGTCTCAAAAAAGCCTGGAAATACATGGGACAAACCAGTCGATGGACGATATACCTTTATTATTCAGACATGTATCAAATAATCCTTAGGTAGTCAGAATAGTTCAACCTCATGGAAAAAGTTTGGGGATAGAGTACAGCTAACCCCCGCTTTACACGGTACTCGAATTACACGGTTTATCACAGTTATGCAAATGCGCAAATTCTCGGATAACACGATTCGTTTAACACGGTTTTCGCTTTAACACGATCGTGAAGTGACTCGTTTAACACAATTTCAATGTTAACATAAAATCCTCAATCAATTACCGTTAACGTACATACTAAAAATAGACCCCGGTCGGTCACTAAGCCAGGCTACAACTAATTAATCGCAATTTGCATGTGATCACATATTACATCCGTATATTTACCTTCCAGTATTATTGCGATATCATCAGCACAACCCTAGCAGAAAAAACCGTTGTCGTTTAGTTTGACTATAGAGTGGGTTGACCACAAGACACCACAATAGCGGAGACAGAACCCCCTTCCCCCCTGAGAACATTCCTTTCGGGCGGTCACCGTCGTCGTATCACTACCTAAGTCTGCAGTAATTCTCCTTGACTTAAGCATAACGCTAAACCACCACGCATTGTTAAAAGCGCTTTCAATGTTCAGAAACGCTCTCAAGGCAAATTATTTGTTGTGGAATATACCCCAGAGCCAAACTGGCCATGAAGATATGTTCAAGGTGGTCTAGGATAATTGCTAGTCCTTGCTGTAAATGACCCGGGAATATCCCGTCTGAACCTGGTTTTTAAATTTTGGGAAAGGACCGATGCTCCATCGGATTCTGTCTTTTGTCACCACCTTCGCCACCAAGCTCCAATCTCTGAAACTTGGTAGTTGGTTTGGGAGTTGATTTCCATCAACTTCATTTGAATTCTCATTTTCTGGAAAAACTTTCTTGATTTGTTCTCGAGTTCCATCACGTTTTTCTAGAGTTCCGATAGTGACCTTCATGTTTCGACAGAAAACATTCGTGAGTTTAGCGGTTGCCGTAAGGCTATCCACTTCCTCACAGAACGATCTCCATTTCAACGTTTTTTCACTTTTATATACATTTCTTATACTCTTTGTGAAGATTTGTACAAGTCCCAATCTACAGTTGAATTTAAGAAGTTTTCTTGTCTGTTTCCTCAGTCTGCCCAATTCCCTAGTCGACCATGGTGTGTCAGTTCTTTTAGGCTTACTTAGAGAATAGCTCTTCTCATAAGCGCTAATTAGTGCTTTTTCAAGTTTGTCAGCTACCCTTTCCATTTCCCCGCACTTTCTAATTTTCATTACTGAAGATAGAAGTGACTGGTTGAGATGGAGTCTGTAAAGTTCCCAATCCGAGTTTTTTGGAGTTTTTTGGACCCATCCATGGAGCGGAGTTTAAAGTTTGAACGCGAATTGGAAAATTCTTAAGCACCATACAAGGAAATTCAGAAAGAACTGGACAGCAAAAAAGGCAGCCTCTGATTACGGAATTTATAAAAATCGGTAAAAGAAAACAAAATGACGACCTCCAAAGTTTCTCCAGTGAAGAAAATTGGCCGAATTCGATACGAAGTCGATACTCAAACAAACACTCAATTAACATATAACCGCCCAGGTGGCTCAGTGGTTAAAGCTGTGGCAGTTGGAGCGGGAGGTACCGGGTTCGAATCCCGATAGGGGCAGGATGCAAAAGGGATTTTTCACCATTTGATTACGATCGGTGGTGTGAATGAACACATCTATGATCCCCTGTTGGAGTGCAGAACTCATGGGCCGACCCATCTTCCATGTCAGTACTATAAGCTGGCATGGAGCTATGCAATGCGCAGATGATTCTACGAAAATTGGACCTATAGCCGTACGTCCTCGATTTGGCCGTTAAGGCGTAAAGTTGGACGTTAATAAGCGAACCGCGAAAGAGCTGGTAGAGCCTTGAGCCCCAAAAAAGATAGCATAGAATAAAATATATAAAAAAAAAAAAAAAAATTAGCATATAAGAACTCGCAAACTATACCAGAACTATTTGATGTAACCGATGACATAATGAATAAATACCTCAATGACAAATAATAAGGAGCTTTTACTGTTAGTTATATCAAGATTGGAAAAATTATAAAACTAGACGTCTGTAACACTTCGAATAAACAAACATTAATATAGAGGTTTCAGTAGAGGCGTAGAAGGCAGTATTAATATTGCTAGCTTTACCATGATAGAGCCATTTGAACCAGAAAGAAAATTCTTCACTCGACTAAGTCTGAAAACGTTGGACGGTGAATAATGGACAACCCGGCCAGTTGGAGTGTTTTAAGTATAAATCCCGGTTACTAAAATATTCTCATAAATCTGATTCAGTGATATACTCACTGTCGAAATGCAAATTCTATGGCAGGATCCATCTGTGATATGTCAGTATAAGGTATAGCATAGAGGATGGTTTACTCAAATCAGATCTATCAAAAAGAGTAAGGAGTGCTTCAGGTTAAATCAACATAATTCATAAATAAATTCACACTCGTTGTACCTAAAATTTGGATAGAAAACAATACCCAAAATCGGCAATGAGATGATATAGAAATCTCCGTTAATTATGATAAATATAAAATATTCGCCTTCCGTTCGGTTTCAAATGATCCCACTTTATTGTTCCAAAGTAAACATTCAATGACAAATTACGTTAGCGTAGAATGCTTTGTATATAAATCGATGATTGTCAGATTCGTCAAAATTATGACAGAGAACATTCCAACTAAGATCCGTGAGTCCATAAAGGACTTAATGGACAAACCCTGGATTTTTTTATATTCAAAAAATGAAACCAATCGGAAAGAAAGTAAACCTGCTAGCTAATTTCCATGACTGTGAATAAATCGTATGATCGTTTCTTGTATTGTACGGAATATAAAGAAAGTTCACTGATTTGATTGTACATAGTTAATGCTTTACCTCAATTGCATAAATACACTCAGGTAGGTAAATATACTATTCAACAATCAAGAGAAGTAGCTGGTCCAGAAGAAAATCATTCAAGTTGGCATATTAACGATTTGAGAACTCAGACTCCAGAAACTGACAATATACGCAATATTGAAATAAAAACAGGTATTCGACCTAGATCTAATGATTTTGAAGAGGTCTACAACCCATGTTTGATAGTATATTTCCAGACGAAAGAAGTCACAGCGTCTCATTCAAATAGAAAAATCAAAAGGAGAGCACTCCTCAAACCGACCATTTTGCATACTGAATACGTCTGAAAAATTATTACAGTGTTTCATCTTCCATAGATTGCAAAAGGCTGAGTAAAAATATAGATTTCGAAAGGCTCGATCACCAATATAAGAAATTTAATATTTCGGTGGAATCTGAAGACAGTTGTCATGTCGGATGAAAATGTATAGCGAGATTCACGTTCAACTCGGACGTCCAATGACCAATATATACATGTTTGTTATACAAAGTGTATCAGTGCACAAAAGAAGGATTATCTCAAAATATATATTCACAATAGTGTGCTGCTCATCGAAAAAGTATGATCTCGAACGACATCATCATCGAAAAATTACTATCCATTAGTACTTTGGCTTTAACTATGGAATATCAAGTTTAGATGGTTTCGCGGACAATGTTGATGATATTGTGGGCAGTAATGAAAGTATGTAGCTTTGAATGATAACTGTACATGAATCAAGCAAAGCCCAACAGGTATGGTTTAGTTAGCATTTTTGTATTCATTCAAATTTATGTGTCAACTTAAAACTTGCGTTTAAACCTGTCTAGTAACTTTCACATGTTAACGCTTTTGCATACTGATGAAGATTCTGTTTATGTATTGTTTAGTTTTTGGACATTAGAGAAGTTATATAATATTTTAGGTGCCGATAGTGGTATAATTATGTAAGTCGTGCTGAGAACGCTCATATAATTACGCGTGTTTTATTGTTGCGTTATGTGCATTACTGGTGTTAAATATGAACAGAGTTTAGGTTGACAATCCATGGAAGTAGCAACATTTAAAGTTAGCTTAAGATTAAATTTAAATTAAAATTTCGACATTCACTGGAGATTACCAGAAGTGGAGCGGAATCACAAGTTACAACAAAGAAAGGAATAAATTGTCAATGGCCACCAATCGGGTGACAGATACAATCGTACAACAATTAAATTTATTCATAGAGAATGCTGCCATACAGGAAAAAAGAGCTCACACCCAAGAAAAAGCAGATGCAGAAAAGCAATTCATAAAAACAACAGATCAGCTACCAGATGGGAAATATATGGTACATTTACATTTGAAATCAGAACCATCAGTGCTGTAGCACGTTTACTGATCGAGAGAAGACTTATGAAAGATAAACCACTCTCCAAACTATATCACGACTTAATGCAAGATTATAAACTACAAGGTCATATGCAGCTAGTAAATATTATAGAAAGTACTACCATAAAACTTGGGGTAGTATTTGATGCATCCAGTAAAACGCCATCAAGATTTTCCTTGAATGATGAACGAATCTAATATTCAGAGTGATCTAATTGATACCATAATGAGGTGGCGAACGCACAAGTTCGTATTATCAGCCGACGTGGCGAAAAAAACCCTCACAGCCAGGTTAAAAACAGTCACATATGGAACAAAAGCAGCATTATTCCTCGCGGTAAGAACATTGATGCAATTGGCAATGGATGAAAATAATAACTATGATCCTGGCTGCTATCCAGGGTCATGGAAAGAGATTTTTACTTAGATGATCTGTTAACTGGGAGTGACAGCATTAAAGAAGTTATAACCATCCAACAACCGATATCAAGTCTAGCAGAAAGCAGCGGATTTCCTCTACAGAAATAGGCGTCGAATTCAGCAGAGATTTTAACTCATATTCCAGAGCATCTACGAGTAAAGGGAATCATCAAATTAAAAGTCAACGACATCATAACAACATTGGGCGATTCTTTATAATTCTGAAGCAGACACCTTTGAATTTGACGTCCCTAGACTAAACTTTTCGAAGGAAGAACCCACGAAACGTCTATACTGTTGTCCGATTCATCAAGACTATTTTATACTGTTGGCTGGCTATCATCAATAACCACAGCAGCTCTCTATGAATTAATTGACAAAATCGCATGTAATCACATCTACAAACTAAAGTGTATTCTTGTGTATTATCAAAGATTTATAAACTATCACGTTTATAAACAACGACACAAATTAAAGGAAATAACAGTACCAGAGCTGAAGCTAGCTGAAATTTAGATACTTAGAATTCAACAACGTAGATATTTCCGTAATGAACTTCAGGCATTTATGAAAAAAATAACGTTGGATCCGAAATTTATCGACAAGGATGATATATTAAAGTTACGTTTACAAAAAGCCCAACTGCCAGTAAGCCAAAAGCTGCACATAATGCTATCAAAGGAAAGCAAAATAAGCAAGTGGATAGTTCAAGATACAGATAAGAGAACAACACTTCATGGAGGCCTACAAACAACATTGGCCAATCTACGCCATCAATTCTGGATAATTAATGGCAGAAATTTGATACGACACATTATACAGAAATGTGTTACATGTTTCAGATATAAAGAAAAAAACTCTAAACCAACTAATGGGTGACCTACCCACTTGCAGAGTGACTCTTTCGCGGCCATTTAGCAAAGTGGGAATTTATTATGCCGGACCAATTCAACCAAAAAAACAAAATAGGAATAGGTCATAGACCAAATACAAAGGGTATATGCATGTATGGCTACAAAAGCCATACATGTGGAAGTAGTAAGCGGACTAACAACTCAAGCATATATAGCAGCCTATCGGAGATTTGCATCACGAAAAGGGTTGTGATAAAACAACGTAGACGAAAGATAGCAAATCTAGAACCAGAACTAGCAGGTTTGTTACAGCAGGATGAAACAACTTGGCACTTTATACCTCCTGCACATTTTGGTGGTGTATGGGAGGCAGTCATAAAATCAGTGCACACACACTTGAAAAAGGTAGTAGAGGAGACAACATTAACGTTTGAGGAAGCAACAACATTGACAACCCAAATCGAAGCATGTTTAAACTCTCGACCATTAACCGTTGTGTACAATGATACAGAGAGCTTTGAAATGCTAACACCTCTGCATTTCCTAATAGGGAGGCCAATGAAGATTTCCTCTGAGACCAACGAAGACGTTCACTTCCTAAAAACCCGCTGGCATCTGGTGCAAAAAATAGTAAATGATTTCTGAAGAAGATGGTCCAGCGATTATCTGCAGCAGTTACAACAACGGACAAAGTGGAAGAAACCTCAAGTAAATGTAATTGTAGGAGACGTCGTTCTTCTGAAGGAAGATAACCTGCCACCAGCACGTTGGAAAATGGGTAGAGTGATGAAGGTTCATCCAGGTTCAGATGGCTTAGTTCGGATTGCGTCTCCGGCCACTGTAGCTTATTTCCAGGTATAGAGAGACGAGGCTAGTATATGAAGGCGTGGCTGGTTAATATTTCTAATAAGAACCCGTAGCAAGATATGTTTCTCTCATCATATAAGTACGTGTAGTCTGCACTGTATATTCATTACAAGGTTTCATGGGGTTGCATAGAGTTAGCGCTGTAACATTTTTGTATAAATGCAGTTTGTGATGTACGTTCTTGTTGTCTGTGGGTTCTTGTCATGGTAAGCGTGAGAAATCTAATGGAATTTTTTCTAAATGCACAATAATGAAAACAATGTTTGATATAAAGGTAAAATGCATCATTAAATTTTTAAATATTGATCATATAGGGATCTATAATAAATGTCCATGATTTGCGTAGGTTTATATTGTGTGAAATCCCAGAGAGAGCTGATTTATATTTAGAACAAAACTCCTTTCAAATGCAAGTTAAAATCAACGCAGTTGGTGCAATTGAGTGATACAACGTGAAATTGAACGATAATGCGGACTAGTGATGGAACATAATTCAGGTTATAATTCTGATCATATGCATAATCATAGTTTTTAACATTAAACAAGAAAATAAATTAAATGTGTTGCACTGGTTGAAATACTAACTATTATAGCTTTATTAGGAACTTTCTACGATACTTGATCGTACGCTTCAATCAATGAATCTAGCAAGAAGCTTATGGCTATCTTCAGATAACGATTAACGCCTGAAAACATAGCGGAATTAAGGCTTACTTCTTAACAATATAGTTGAAATATAGTGTGAAAAGCACATGGTAGCGATTGTATTGGTTTGATATGCTGGTCAAATGGAAGGAGATAAAATGTTGAAAATTGCTGAGAGTTTCTTTAGTTCTTTTACCAACGTTAACGAAAGAGGGATTATGGGGCCGTTTCTGTAATTTTGCCTCGTTTTGAAATCAAAAAGTTAATTTTAAATAAAAATATGAGCGATATAAATTGAAGTCTGTATTTCAAACTCAATTATGGTATATGAATTCCAATCTCACATAATAAATACTTTATAGTGACTTTTCAAACGATATATTGGCCAATGGTTGGAAATTTCACTAAACGGCAGGCGATTATTTTAATAAAATCAAACCGTCACTTGTTTTTTATAAGATAATCGCCTTCAATCGACTTATAGACAGTATGAATGAAGTTAGACTTCACTGAATACCCAGCTGTCACATGGATATCAAAGGAAATGTAGGAAATGTATGGCTGATAAATTGGCCCGTTTGGGTAGAGCCTCCACTTTTAATAAACCTGAACCCACTCTAGAAGCACGTAATTATCTCTAAAGAGAGATATCGACTGTAACTTTGGTGATCTGGACCTGAGGAGATTGGACAACTTATCTCTTGTCGTCTGTCCAAAAACTTGATTGATCCAAAGCTATAAATCATCTGAGATTTCAGTCCAGATGCTTGCTGGATATTTTTTTACGAGACATTGTTTCCTGAATAATCACATGATCCGAATGAGTATTAGGAACAACGCAAACTGTGAACAGCATGGGGAGGAGAAGAATAAATTGTTGAGCACTTTTTGTGATCTTGTCCTTGGTACTATTTCCTTAGACTGCACCGTTTTGGATCACGATTCCTATTTGAGGATCAACTGACAACTTTGAAGATATCGGATATTTTAAACTTCATTCCAAGATCAAACAGATTTTGGGACTGACAGTTTACGCCTGGAAAGGGATGTAACGATGGGTCAAGCGAGTCTGAGTGTGGGGGAAAACGCAGTCATTGGATTTCGTTGATCTTAATTCATGTAAAAATAAGGAACGAAGAATCGATGTGAGTATATAATCTTAAATAAAGTGAAACTAATCGAACAATATACCATACACAGGCTATTGGGTTATGAGTACTTATCAGCACATTATATAAGTATTGAAACTGGGTAGCATTAATGCATTTCTAATAAAAATTTTGACTGTGAGTGTTAGTAAACTGTACTGAAATCTTAAACTGGATTGTAATTAACCATTAAAATTGTGGTTAAAAGAAAAGCTTCAAAAATAGCAATTTAAATTAGAACTTTAAGCTTTTTATTGGAATTTAAATCATTTCTTAAGGGGATAACACAAATAATATGTCTACCATAAACTGTTAGTGCTAAATTTATTATTCTAATGGATGGTTAAATTGTAGAAAGACGGTGGACGAGATTACTGAAATTGAACTGACTAGTGACCGTAGTGACTATGATAATTCTAGTTCTGATGTTTCAAATTCGGATAGATTGCTACACATGTTGATCCAATTTTAACTGTTCTATTCTGCGATCTAATATAAAAACTGCTCTACATAGTGTTCGACATAGACCAATTATATAAATTTTATCTAGTAAAGAATGCAATTCACCAAAACTATGTTAAAATTCAACATGGCCCTAAATTAAACTTAATGATTGATCTCGAAGAAAGATGGAACAGTATAATGACAATGCTAGAACGATTTATCAAAATTAATGATTGTATTTCTAAAGCTTTAAAAAACCTTAACTTTTCCAATTTCTTTAATAATAAGTATCAGACAATAATATGTCATTTGATTGGTGCTTTAAAGCTAGTGAAATTAAATGTCGAAGTTCTTGAAAGAAGAATTGGAAGAAGAAAAATTGTATTTCAACACTTCAAATATTTTTAAGCAAATATTACAATCGTTAAAAATACTTATAATTGATAGAACAGATTCGGAATTAATCTCATTAATTAAACATCATTTCCGTACCATTTTCTTACAGAAGTTATAGAATATAATTTCCCGATGAAAGGCTGTAAAAAGATTATCAGAACAACTAAGGTTGAAATGAAGCTCAAGTTGAAGCAGAGCTTATACTTTACTTCATTACCAGTTGGCCATTATGGCTATATAAGATCTCCATGGCATTCGTCTAATACTTTGCACTAGTATAGATTAAGACCAGAAATATCAAAATATCATATTGAGACCGATGACCAAACCCGATAATGTAGTCATACATTGAAATGAAGTGAACATGATGTGGTTCTCAATACATGGAGTGAACGTTTTTCTGCTCTAGTAAATGGTCCGCATGTATGACAAGCTATATTTGAATACCCTCAAATGCAAACCTCAGAGATAATCATTGAGGATCCAACCTATGAGGAATTCACAATGGTCATACAGAGATTAAAGAATTCGGAGCTCTTGATATTCGAAGGGCTAACTTTGTGGTCTTTTCAATATTATTCGATTGGTATGGCGAAATGAAGTTATGGTTAAAGAATGGAAAGTGGCCAATATTCAAGATATTCATTTGGATCGTTTGGAATGCGAGAATTATCGCGGTATAACTTGTATTACTGTCATACATTATCTAGGGAAGAATAAATTCTCTAGCGCAAAAAAATCGGTCAGTGATCAAGTTTTTTCGTTATGGGTGGTTACAAGGTATTCCGAGATTTCCTATGACTCGATCAATCGATAAATGTATGGTATGCGCTTGAATATTTAGAAATACCTAACAAATACGTACATCTATATGTAAAAAGATAGTAACGCCGTCACAATGCTGTTTCAAAGTTTATAATCGCCACTCAAACGAACTTTCTAATGTGGGTCCTTCCATATGTCGAAGGCATGGCTAGTATTTTTATGAATCTAACGATGGAGCAGCTACACTGAAATAAATTGTTCAAACTGATCAAAATTACTGTCACATTGAAAATTTGTTTATCACTATCGGCCGATAAAGATTCCTATCAATGAGATTTATGAATTTATCACCAGCTAAATAGTTCAACAAATATATTGTCCATAAGAAAAGTGAATTAATCTATTGGAATATTTTATATTTTAATTTTAATAGACTTCTTATTTAATAATGCCGTTAAACTTGATATATGTTTCGGTAAATGCATATAAATACAATTTGATAATAAATAGCAATTTGTAAATTTAATTTAAATACATAAGCTTAAAGTTTATATATAAAAAAAGCTTTCTGGAACATTCATTCTGGGGATACACATATTTTAAATTTCCTCCTCTAATCACCCGAGTGTAGTCTTTCCTATGATGTAAGTTTCTTTTATATTGTATGTTTCTACCGAACCATATTTGACGATAGGTGGTGACTGGTGTTGTTGTTGTAAATGGTGAAGTTTATAAATATAATTTGAATAGTATTTTTGAGTAGAGTTGTATATATAGTTGCATTTTGTTTATGTTGTAATTAAACTAACCAGGGCTGGTTTCAATGTGATGATAACGTCATATTAAATGGCTGTGTGATCGAAAAGATCAAATATCTCTTTATGCTACCTGACTTGACGATTAATTTTAATTCTGCGTTCAGTCGAATCGCGACAGTACTAGCAAATTATAAAACGAATCGCGACAGTACTAGAACTTAAATCGAAATATTGGCCATTTTCAGAAAATTCTATTTTCTTATCGATCTCTAGATCGACTGATTAGTGTGCTTTCAATATTCACTTTGAAAGCACACTAATCAATTAGAACATTTAAGAAAAACTGAGAAATTGTATTTTTGTTTAAAAATATAAATGAAGATATAACTGTAATATTCTAATTCTGAATGAAAATAAATTATCAGAATGAAATAATTTTTTCAACAAAACAATAAAAATACTGAAAAATATTTATACTTTTAGTAGTACTTTTGGTTCAGTATTTTTAACATAGGTAGATAATATATAATCGATTCCTGCATATTCGAAACGAGAAAAACACGCGAAAAAACGAAATACCGGCCGAAAGCTCCAAAAGGTGCCGGAAAATTGGACCCATAGTATGGATCATCTAACAGCCGGTCGCGGACATCATTTAAAAGAAATTATTTTGAAACATTAACGTTACTATAGATTTCGAGCAAGCCTACGACTCGACCAATCGAAAAAGGTATGGTATGCGCTTGAATATTTAGAAATACCAAACAAATACGTACATCTGTGTAAAAGGAGCGTTAGAATTGCCACCCAAACAAATTATCAAATGTGGGTTCTTCCACACGCTATAAAGGTGGGGCTGGTATTTTTATGAATCTAATAATGACGCAACGATAGGATTCTCCTAATTTTTAACATATGTATTCGTTGATGAATTCATGACATCATTTTAAAAGCGTGTGACATAACACTTTATAAATCAGAACTTTATTTATTTGACAAGTTTAACAAAACCATTAAAATAAAGAAAATCGCCTAAATTTCACTCGTATTTCAAAATCATTAACTAAAAGTTTTTTTGTAAATTATTGATTAATCCTAATAGTTACTAATTAAAAAATTAGTAACGTGTACTACCTCCTCTTGCATTTCTAACACATTTTATCCTTTCTGGCATTAAATTTATAAAATTGGCCACATTATCTTGAGGAATTTGTTCTCTAGCTTGAATAACGGCGTTGAACAGTTCTTGTGACAAAGAAAATGATAGATTGACTTCATAAATTAGTATCCCGAATATGTCCCACGCATACGCTCGATGGGTTTAAGCTGGGCTGCTAGCGGGTCAACACATTACTGGAACATCCATAGCCTTAAGGAATTCCTTTACTACATTTCATCTAAAATTTCATGGTGCCTAGGACATTACATGAGATTCCAAACATTCGTCGATGTATCTAATTGCAGTCATGGTACCGGTAAAAATCGGTACCATCCTTGATCTTGCGGTAAGTGATATTCCACCCAAACTATAATAGAGCCTCCGCCGATAGCACGTTTAGAAATAATGCATGCCAGTGCAAAACGCTCACCTGGCCAATGATAAACTCTCATCCGACGGTCTGATGATAAAATCCGAAATTTATACTCGTCTGAGAACAAAGCAGTTGCCAATTATTCCATTGTCCATAGTTTTCATGTTCGAGAGCAAATTTTAAACGAGCTCTGCGGTGTGATGTAGACAACCCAGGACATAAGGTTGGCCTTCTTGAAGTCAAATTGAATTACTTGATTCGTCGACGCACTGTCATTTTACTAATGCGTGCATCTCGGGATCCGAATAGTTCTGATTTGATAAATTCCATTTAATACTTTGATATATCCTCAGCGAGTGTTGTACACAAATTTCTTTCACTACCGCAGCACGACGATGATATACTTTCCATTCTTCTGGAATCGTTTGATCACTCTTGATACTGTGGATTGGTTCAATTTTCACAACTGTACAACGTATGTTTGAGTTCTTTCTTCTCCAAATAATGTAATGGCCCACAAGTTATCCATTTTGATTTATTTTTAATAAAAAATCTTTCTCTTACAAATCATAAATTGTATATAATTTAAATAACAATTCACTGTAAATAAACTTTTAGACTGAACAGCCAAAATGCTCAAATTACAAACACAATAAAAAGCTACTCGTAATTTCAAAAATACAAATTATGCGATTTTTTTGTCCATAAGTGTATATGGGATATGAGATCCTCAATCATCAATTTATTTGGAATTTTTTGGAGAAAAGCTTTCTAATGATCAAAATTATTAAAAGTTTGTTTCAAAATTACTTTAATTAGCTTCTTTTGATTTACACGTATAGTTGTTTGGTATTTATTTTAAAATTATAAATTTAATTAAATTTTGTATTAAATATAAAAATTAAAACATTTATTTTGATTTTTATTCACTTTTAATTTTATTATTGTGTCATTCGTATGCACTCGGACATAACTATAAAAATATAATGATTTGGGCAAACTTCACAAAGGTAGTCCCGAGAAATCCCGTAAGCTAGACTTTAGGTGTAGGTTAAAATTGGACCGACGGTAATTTGTAAAATACAACTTAATCTTAAAGAAAAATATTAATAAAAGCACTAAAATAAAATTTCGGGTTCGTCGTTTTATCAAAATGTATGTAAAATGATTGAAGTCTTTCGTTTTACATTTATACATTAGAAATTGACGATAATAAAATCTCAATAAATTTCGTGTAGAATCGAATGCATAGATCAAAAAGACCGCGTTACGTGTTCAAATAAATAATTATTGTATTCATAAATAATAAATTAAAAATATAAAATAATAAAAAATTCACATACCTATTTAACAATATATTATTATGTAGAAATTTATTCTTATAAATAATAACAATAATTTTTCATTAAATAACAATAATAATAATTTAACAACAATATAACAGTATAATAATTAGAAAACAACCAAAAAACATATGTGTATATATTTATTGTATATATTTAAATATTTTACATAAATATTATAATTCACTAATTAATTAGTATATCTTTGTCAAATGTTTTATAAACAAAACCATTTAAATTTTTAAATAAACTTCCCGAAATTGAATAAATATTTAAAAATAATTTATTGCCACTTCCGAATTTAAGATTTAGTTCCGAAAATTATTATTCGAAATTTTTCACTTTAATTTTTTTTTTTCGTCTTCAAACACTTTGTAAAATTTTATCAACATATGAAATTAGATCAAACACAATTCAATATAAAGTCTCGATATTGTCTATATTCACGGTTAAGAGATCATCGCGGTTTTGTTCACACTAAATTGTTAACTAAATCATTTTGTTATTAACATAAAATATTATACCAAAATCGAATTGACTGAAACGAGATGGGTAAATCGTCGCCTCTCGCTTTATTGGTTAAAGGTAAAGATATTTCGTCAGAAGATAAATTTCTTCATTCAGAATTATTTTTATTGAGGTAATATAATAGTTTAAGGCGGACATATTGTGGTTGTTATTTTAGTGTATTGTTTTGTCTTCGACGCAGCGACAAATAGTTTTATACTTGTATTTGGAGCTACCTGAAATATATTCAAGATGTCTTGTTTTGAATGGGAAATAATTAAGTTGTCGGGTTGAGTGATAAAATTCGGTATTGTGTGTTTTTAATTGTGGGCTATAAAAAGGGTTTTAAACAATGGATTTTATTACAGCCCGCAGCATAATAAGAAAATGTGTAAATACAAATCTATTTAACCGTCAGACAACTGTTTCATTTTCGTGTAAATTCTGGACCAAAGATCGCTGTTCTTCAATAATATTGATCAATGGGTATCAAACTATTGAATTGTTAATAATTATATTGACATTTAATGGTTTAAACAGGACGTTTCATTTTAACTACAACGGTTAAGATCACGAATAGCTTATATTATTGTTAACAATCAGAAGATTCCTCGCTATGCATACTAAATCCCTTTTCGCTTACTCTATTTTTAATCGTTCTTAAGTCGTTCTTATGTTCTTAAGTCGATTTGATAAGTGAACGTAGTATATAACGCCCGATTTATCCGGGTTGGTGGGCTTTAATATCCTTTCCACACTATCGTGAGTAGTGAGAGATCAAAAATACTCTAGATTCCGTCTTTTTTGGTAAGACAATGAATTTAAACAGAATCCTTCTTGGTAAAACAATAATTTCTAAGCAACTGTTATTTAGGTCAAATTTCGGAACATCATGGAACTACAATTGACTAAATTGATTAAAATGGACAAACATGCAAACACAATTAAACTCTCTAGCACAGTTAGAGATAGAAACGAAACGATTTAAATATCGAAATGTTGAGCCATGGAATCCAATTGATCAGAACGAAAATAAAAAAATTAAGTTATTATACATTAGACTACAATCTAGAACAGCAAGAACACACAGTAATTATATCAAAATAATTCAAAATTTCAACGCATTGAAACAGCTATAACAACGACCTGACAACCCATCACAGGTAAACAAACGTTAGACTCTATACGTAATGAATAATGCAGTCCAAATAGCTTTCGAAATGATCAATAAAAACCTCCAAATTCATTACATGATCTTTAGGTTTAGTGATCACCTAATAATAATATATCTGTTCTGAATTAGCCGTACAGACGCAACATGAAAGCAGCAGGCTCAAATTCTGAAATCTAAAATTGAAGAACAACGACTACCCTTATTATTTTTGACACACAAACCACTTCACAGTAAACTTTAAACACAGACAAATTAAGAAAATGGCAATAAGTGAACATGTCCAAGATTGTCTGAAATATTCACGGCTTGTATTTCTTATCAGGTCAGGCCAACGTATGCGATCAGACACGATTCAATCATTTTCCACCGCGATAACGGTCGGCCACATATTACGGCGCCAGTAAAAAAAAGCGCAGACCTTGCTCCTTCCGACTACCACCTATTTCGATCCATGCAGAATGCTCTGCCAGAAATACGCTTCACTCCAGCTTAAGGTATAAAAATTGGCACGATTCAATTTTGGCTGCCGGTATAGTTTTTCTGGAATGGAATCCATAAATTGCCAGAAAGATGAGAAAAAGTAGTGGGTAGCGATGGGCAATACTTTGTATAAATCTTGTAACATTTTTCCACAATCAAGATTAAAATTTCATAAAACAAATGTTTAATGCATAGACCTAATAAATAAAATAAACTCTTCAATATAGCAGCAATAAGGAACGCACCTAGGAACCATAGATGAAACACCATTAAGAGCCGGAGAGATATTTCCGAGAATAATGACGAAACTATCAAAACCCATCAACAAGTCAAAGTTACTGTTCTGGACGAGGTAAAACACAACTACATTTGACAGTAAAATAGCTGACAAAATCTTACTTCAAGAATTAAGATAAATATCAACTCTCACTATAGTATTATTCATATATACAAAATAGGATTCTCATGAGTAAATTTTGATAGCACTTCTCTTAACAGATCGAGGTAGAAATTGGGGATGACATATGCCTCGGCATTCAATAGAATGTACAGTAGCTGTTAGGCTTAGTGAAGGAAGTTGGTCTGAAAATAATATTAAGAAAGTATATAGACGATCGATATACATAGATAAAGACGAAATAGAAGAATGTCAATAAATTTGTACATTATTGAAAATGGATACACCAGTATAAGATCAATATGCGAATCAACAAAGTCTGGACAACATTGAACACGTTGCATAAATTCTGACACATTTGTGCTCACACATAAAATCAAGCTTAAGTTGCTTTTTAAATCGTCAATCTATGGTTGGAAAATCTGGAAGCTTTTTCTGGCCCTGTAAAATAACATATGTTAAGGTTCATATACAATTGCGTGCGAAAATTAGGGCTGAAATAAGATAGCTCAAATGGAGAATTATTGGTCATTGTCTAAAAAGATGACCTATAATAGCATCACAATAATATCATTGAAAGGGAACTCCTTAACGGAAAATTGGACGATGATTTATAAGCAACATCAAACAATTCATGGGTGGAAATTAAAGCAATAGAGCATCCAACAGGGTTAGAGGATCCAGTATAGAAGACAACTATATGCTCCTCAATCGGAGATAAAAGTAAAATGTAAAATAAATCCTATCAAGTCGTGTTATTATCAGAACTGTAAGTTAATCTTTAATCTCATTGAATTTGAAACCATCAAAAGCTTTAAATTGTTCTAGTATCCACTTAATCCTACTTACAATGACATATCTTGAAAAACTACACAACCAACTTATAAACTTATTGGTAATAAGGATAGAGCTAAAATCCATAAATAAATATTTTTTGTAATCTCAAGACAGAGAACACACTTGCACATGACTGATAATAGCGTTTCGTATTACAACCCACATACTATTTATCTAAGGGTGCCCAAGGCTAATACACTTGTTGACCTATTTTATGAGATTTTGCTTAAAAATAATTTGAACATAATGCCATTGAACAAATTATTGTGATTTAACAACGACTCAACTTTTTGGTATAGCAGAAAAACATCGCTTAAAAGTCAAAGTGGACTGCTACTTGATACCAAAAATACCTTCCGTTATCTATTAGCATGATCTACCACGATTCAATGCTATATTGTTCAATTTGGAGCTTAATAGCATGACAACACTTCTCATCAAACCAATAATTATTGAGCACAATGTTGTCATACATATATATAGTCAGCTGGTTAAAATCGGCAGCTTTATATAAGAAAATCATTTTGTAAATACTTTCTTATCTGTCTCACAGCCCATAGGTGATGTTAGTCTCGGGTTTTATTTGCTTGCGGTTCAATACGACCATAAACATTCTCATTGATGATCTTTGATAAAGAATACACTTGGCTCGGTCATGCCAAATCAACAGTATGAACCTACGTTACGTGTCATCTAGTTGTACTGAGAACGGCCAGCCATTAATTGATCTTCGCTTTTAGGCTGGTTAAAGCTGCAAAGTCACAGATACCGACTTTATAAATCGAGTTTTCATCATTCGATTACGATGGGTATTGTGAATAAAAACATTAATACTCTCTGTTGGAGTGAATAACTCATACGCTCATCTTCCTTCTCATTAATATAGGCTGGAATAGAGGAATTCAATATGCTCGACGAAAAGTAGGGCGTTAAATAAGAACTGCGAAATGATTTAAAGTGTATACATAAAGAAACATTGTTATAGACGATTTGAAACATTTGACGACAACGAGGGCAGTGCTCACTTTCATAACTGTTATAACATTTCATTCATCCTATCTACCAGTGGTAACGACTTAAAATTTATTGTGTACAGTTTCGTGAAGTTAGTAAAAATGTAAAGTCTGACTTGACTCTGCGGTTGTTTTATTTTCAAACTGCGCCTGTAAGTTGTCAATAATTGGGAATACAAACAGATCGAGAGTTGTAACATTCTCATACCAATACAGGCCCTTTCAGAAATAAAAGTTTTCAGTTGAATCAGTTTTGTAAGTAGGCATCTCGAAAATTAGTTGATCCACTGTTCAATTCATTTGTCCGTGGTATATTGTATACAAATGGATGAAATAGAAAGTTTTTCACTCACCATTTAACAATTTTGATCTGTATTTAATCACTTAATGCAGATCAATGTAGTTGATTCTTTATAAAATTAATTTAGATCACCATCTGGCTTCGGTGCCGTGAAAGACGATAATGAGAAATCTTGACGTTGCATAATTCATTGTTTCAAACACTTTGCAATGATCTACATGAAATTTAATCAATTGATGGGTTGTGTTTAGTGTTCCAATATATCAATGGCTATGTAGGAAACATTGTTATTTGCTTGTTGGTAATGCAAACTAATTGGAATTATAACAAATATGATGCATTTCCTTACACCTTAATCTAGAGATCAATAAAAGTGGTTTCAAAATCATAATAATGAGACACCTAAAACGACACATTAGCAAATTGAACTGCTCTTTAGAATGAAAGGAAACGTTTTTGTGATATCGTAAAGACCAGGCTATTTCTAGTCTGTACCGAGTTAATAATTTGATTCGATCGGTTTAGATCCGGTAAACTATAGCCTTCGTACCATTGTAAACAACTTGGAGATACGATATCTTGAACCGAAAATCTTGAATTCGATGGTATATGTCTCCAGATTTATCAAGATGTGTAATCTATCCTCTACGTATTTGCAAGATAATTCGATTTCAGAAATGGACAGAGGATTTAATTTCATTACGTCCCGAATGCCACGACAATATGGATATACCTGAATATATCATAACTCCTATATAAACGTGATGGTAACCGCTACTGAAATCCAATTGGGTTTTGGTTTTCAAACTCGTTCATTTTGAAACCACCGCAAGCTGACTTTTACACTGAGCCAAGTTTCTCGTTGCCACTTAACGATTATAAATTATATACGGGTCCGAACTACGCCAACAGTAGTGAAACATTTGGTAAGTATTCAAATTGAGCTAACCTGCTTATAAGTATTATGAATATGATGTACGTGAAACCGTGGAGCCACGATTTCACTGGTTAATGCCTGGTAGATTGTTTAATTGCACAAGAGTTTGGTTAGTAAATACATCAGATATAAACAAGTTGACTAATGGTCCTTCAACCGCAGGAACAACAAGAGGAGAGACTACTATAGAAATAACCTCTAGAGTAGAACCAAAATTCAAGCTAACCATAAACGCGCTGATTTTACCAAAGGTTACTGCACCAATACCATCCTCAAACCTTTGCCAAGAATTATGGAGTAACTTAAGCTCATTACCGTTAGCTGACCCTACCTTTCACCAGACCAGCAATATTGACATTTTGATTGGAGCTGAGTACTTATTCGATATCCTAACAGAAGGAAAGTTAACGCACAATCGAGGAAACCCAATCGCTAACAATACCGTATTCGGATGGGTCATTGCCGGAAAAACCGATACTGGCGATGTCAATTGTTTAGCACAAGTCAACTCACCAACCGAAGTGGAAATAACCAAGGTCATGCAGAAATTCTGGGAAGCTGAGGAAGTACCAGCCAGGGTGCATTTATCACCAAAAGATAGGTCGTGTGGCGATCATTTTATGCAAACCTACCAAAGAACACCGACTGGGCGATTTATGGTAAACCTTCCTTTCAAACAGTCTAGAAAACCATTGGGAAATTTAAGAGACAGAGCTATTAGACGATTGTTTGCTCTTGAAAATCGAATGAATAGATATCCTGATATGAAAGCAGAATACGTTGAATTTATACGCCAATACATACAGTTGGGTCATATGGAACGTATTTTTCTAACCGTACCAATTACAAACCCAACCAATTCATATTATATGCCACATCATGCGGTAGTAAAGGAATCGAGTAGTACGACCAAGCTCAGGGTTGTCTTTGACGCTTCAGCTAAAACGACCAGTAATATTTCGCTCAACGACAACTTAATGGTAGGACCTACGGTGTAAGACAGTCTGTTTAATATCCTCGTACAGTTTAGAAGACACGCAATAGTCTTCACGAGTGATATTGAATAAATGTATCGCCAAAAATTAATAAACCCCGACGATGCCGATTTTCAACGAATAGTGTGGCGAGAGTCTTCTGATTTACCAGTGGAAGATTATCGTTTGCTAACTGTAACTAATGGGACAGCATCTGCACCCTCTTTAGCTACAAAAACCTTAACAGTTCTTGCAGATTTCAACTCTACTCAATTCCCAGTTGCATCACAGGTAATAAAGCAAGATGTATATATAGACGATTTAATGACTGGAGCCAACAGCGAAAATGAAGCGCTTTTATTACAATGCCAAATTATCAAAATCTTGGAGTCATCTGGTTTTCACTTGCGTAAATAGACCTCAAATCGAGCAGCATTACTAGAATCAATACCATCAGCCAATCAAGAACTATCGCCAGTTGAAATAACAGAAGGAACCGGTTCGGTAAAGTTACTAGGTCTGGCTTGGTGTCCAACTGACGATGCCTTTAAATTTAAGGTTGTACTAAACTCTAAAGCGACTAGAACAAAACGTGAGATGCTATCAGAAGCTGCCAAGATATTTGACCCACTAGGGTGGTTATCACCAATTACAATCAATATCAAGGTTTTATTTCAATCTCTATGGTTGCTAAACTTGCATTGGGACCATCCATTGCCTATAACTGTTGCGAAGAAATGGAATGAACTTAGATCTGATTTAATCACCATTAATCAAGTTTTCATACCACGATGGCTAGGTACCGATAGTGAAACTTACCAGCTTCATGGGTTCTCAGATTCATCTCAGAGTCTGCGTATGCGGCTCTTGTTTTCTGTCGATCAGAAAATAAAGGAGGTAAGGTCCAAACCCACCTAGTGTGCGCTAAAACCAGAGTCGCTCCTATAAAGCATGTCTCTATTCCACGATTAGAGTTATGCGGAGCCCTATTGCTCACCCGATTAATGAAGGTAGTGATTGAAGCTTTACAACCTCAAGCTCAGTCATTTTATTGGACAGATTCAACAAATGTTTTATGGTGGTTATCGTCGCATCCCAAACGATGGAAGAGCTATGTAGCAAACCGTACGGCCGAAATATTAGAATCGACATCTAGAATTAGTTGGGGCTACGTACCAACTGAAGAAAATCCGGCAGATTGTTCATCAAGAGGTATCTCACCGTTAATCCTAAAAAATTACAACCTATGGTGGACGGGACCGGAATGGCTCAAATTAAATCAAGAATATTGGCCTAATCAGAAAAATCTAGCCCAAACAGTACCTTATACTAACGAAGACAAACCTACCAAGCCACAGAAATTGGATGTTATAGTTGTAAATGAACTTCTAGATGAGCTGTCTACGAAATATTCAACATTTTCCTAACTCGTTCGAATCATTGCTATCACATACCGGTTCTACAATAACCTCAAACGATCCGTTAGAAACGAAACCCCGCGAATTATACTATCGCCTTCTGATTATCGACATTCGACTAATATTCTAGTCAAATGGGCGCAAACCAACAGTTTTAGTACCGAGCTCTCATGTCTCCAAAACGACTCAGCTTTACCAAAAGGCAGCAAACTGATGTCATTAAATCCTTTTATAGACGATCAAGGAGTGCTAAGAGTTGGAAGCCGAATTCAGCATGCGAACATCGAGTATCAAAAGAAATTTCCTATATCATTTTGCCTGCATCTCATAATATCACAAACCTCATCATTGCTTAAGTTCATACAAAATATTTCCATGCAGCACAGTCTCTTATGGTATCCATCCTACGTCAATGGTATTGGATAATTAATTGTAAAAATTTGGTTCGACAAACAATACATCGATTCGTTATACCTGCACAAGATATAAACCACAAAGAATTAACCAATTGATGGGAGACTTACCACCTGCTCGAGTAAACTTCAAATATGCGTTTAACAAGACCGGAGTCGATTATGCCGGTCCTATTACGCTTCGTGCCATGGTTGGCAGACGACCAAAACTCCACAAGGCTTAAATATCTATATTTGTCTGCATGAGCACGAAAGCCGTTCACATCGAATTGGTGAGCGACCTGTCTACGAGTGCTTTCATTGCGGCGCTGAAACGGTTTATGTCCAGGCGCGGTGTCTGTACTGACCTTTTTAGTGACAATGGGACTAATTTCGTGGGTGCACGAAACCAATTAGCTGAAATCTATAAATTAAATAAAACTAAAACACATAATCATATGATTTCAAATTTTTTGTTAGATTTCGAAACAAAATGGCATTTTGCACCACCATCCGCACCAAACTTTGGAGGGTTATACGAAGCAGCAGTTAAATCTACGAAGTTCCATTTGCGACGGGTGCTCGGAAACACCATATTAAATTTCGAAGAGATGACAACATTTCTAACCCAAATTGAAGCCATGCTAAATTCTCGTCCCTTGTGCTCGCTCACGTCAGGCCCAGATGACATAAACATTTTAACACCATCACATTTTCTTACCGGGCACCAGTTGACACTGCCACCTGATCCAGATTATACGGATGTCAAACCAACCACATTGACTCGCTGGCATCATGTACAATATATGATGAAACATTTCTGGAATCGCTTCTATAACGAGTACTTGACAACTCTTCATAACCGTTCGAAATGGCAACACAAACACAATAATCTGAAAGTTGACGACATAGTGCTTCTGCGCGACGATAATACAGCTCCAGCACAATGACCTTTAGGGAGGATCCATCAAACACATCCTGGTCTCGATGGTCTCGTACGAGTGGTCTCAGTCAAAACCAAATCAGGAATTTACAAGAGACCAATTAGGAAAATTATAAGGCTACCAATATTTTGAACTAGTCGTTCAACGTGGGTGGTATGTCAGCACTGCCACAACAATAGTTTGTGTGAAATATATGATGTTCACCTATTCTATTTATTTTATGTATTTAATTTTAATTCAATTTTTGTAAATATTTCCCGTTTGTTTATATTGTATAATTATAGCTGAATTACCTTTATACACATTAAAACATTACAAATGTTAATTAAGCCTACAAAATAACTATAAATGTTGTGTAGACTAGTGGCCATCTGTCATCAGCCATAAAAATTAAAATTTCCTATAATTTAAGTAATTATTGTAATCGAGAAAATGAATATAAAAATCTACCCTTTTCATAACCAGCTACCGAAGTGTTCACATCTTAAACCACAAAAAGATTATAAGTCAATTTTTCGTTCCGTGAGTTGTAATACAGATTATTTTACAGTCCAATCTTTATACCGTATGATCCGATACAGTCCCCCTTATTTTGGTATACATAATTTCCCATATAGTCATACGTCCCCGATTTGGCTAGTAATAGCTCAGGGTGGAACGTAAATAATCGAAAGATAAGAAACAAACAAGTTAACTAATGCTCCTCAATTGCAAATTCGAACCACCAATATTTAAGAAAATTACTACGATCACATTCATATTATACGCTAAAATATCGTATATCATGATTTAATAATAAAAGATACGTTCTGAAATGATATAAAAGCAAACACACTGGGGTGCAAAAAAAATGCACATTGCTTGGTTTTCCACAAAAGTTCAAAAATATCAAATAAATCCATTATTTGTTTATTTTTTTAAATGCAGATTCAAAGTCTATTTCAATACCTATCCAGTGGTACTTTTTCTGTATTTACCATATACGTGCCATCAATCTGATTATTCGGGGCAAACACCTGAGTACACGTTTTTGTGAATATTCCGTCTCCTGGCCCGAATGACAGCTTCCATTCGATACTGCATTGATTTCCGCAACGAAGTATCGTCTCCCATTCCTCTACGATCGCCTGTTGCAGCTCCTGCAGACTCGTTTTGCAATTTTAGCTAGTACCCTTCTTTTCAACTCGTCCCATAAATGTTCGATGGAATTCAGGTCCGGGTTTCAAACTGGCCACTCCATAACAGGCAGGTACGACGCTTGATTACTTCCGCAATGTACCGCTGAGAAGTTATTGCTGTTGATCGACAGCCAGTATTGACTCAGAAGATGAATACAAGATCTGTCTTCGCATCTAATGATGTGGCTCCTCAGAACATGCACGATACCCCGATATACCATATATGATACACGTTCTTCAATGCAACATTGTGCATCACGCTTTGTCTGCTGTATACTCTGCATCTGGCGCGCGTATCGATGCCATATAAACGCATTCTGCACTAGTCAGAGAACATGACTCTTCTCCATTCTTGTTCTGTCCAATTCAAATGCTGTCGAGCGAACTCACGACGGGTTTGTCGGTGTGCAGTCAGATTAAATTTTCAAAATCGTCGTCTAAACTGTCCACCGACTGACTTCGACTTAACGAACTTCTTCTGCTACACTCGACGAACGGGGAATCGTCTCAAATTAAGTTGTAAATAGAGTCACTTTACTTTGGTCCTGCCCCGCCTAAATTAGTGGAACTAACCACTTGTGCGGCTACCTCTGGTGTGCTATCTATTTGCTCCATTTGAAGACGTAATTAATAGAGAACCGTTCAGGCTAAGCTTCGATATGCGAATGATCACAATTAAGACCGAGATATTATTAAACTTTTGTGGAAAATTGAGCAATGTGCGATTTTTTTGCACCCAAGTGTAAATGAACGGTCACCATAAGCAAGCGAACTGAGAAACTTCAGTTTACGTCCTGCAATATGTCCAAGTGATCGATGACTTACGTTACCCTCACAATAATCAATTATATGATAGTATGTAAATCAATTCATAAGGCGTGTCTTATTTAACGATACAAAATATTTGTTTCATTTCTTGAAGATCTGTAAACAAATGATCCAAATAAATAAATAATAATAAATAGACGTACATACTCAAACTATATTTTTGCTTTGTACGACGATCATCTTCTTCGTCATCTTATACTTACACATACAACAGTACCATTTTGCTGTTTGTCTTCTCATAAGAAAAATATAGATTTCAATCGTCTTAAGAAATCTATTACATAAAAATATTAAAGAAAACTGAAAAGAAATCAGAAACAAAAATACGATCACAACAATAAAACTGAAACAGAAACCACGCCTCCATTTTATGATGGCCGGCAACTCTTACAAACTATATATAATGTATTGGAGAGCATATTACAACAAGTATTCACCCATTGAATATGATCGTGTATAAGATGAGATATTAAGACGTGCATATAAAATGACGTATAATAATCTTCAATAAACGACGACGAAGACGTCGACGAGCGCTCGATAGAAGATTGAATTAAGATTTCGAATATATATGAAAAACATTTCAGTAATTCGTTTAAGATGCAATAAAAATACATCTTAATTATTTATTGAAATTATATATCGTCTTCTTCGCCTTCTTTCGTTTTGTTTTTATTGTGTTTTGGTGATAAGACAAAAATACAATTACAACGTGCTATTTAGTTTGTTCCACGGAGATCTTATGTAAAGGTGTTTGTTGAAATATTTCATCTTTTCCGTTTTGATTGATGATGGAAAAGAATTTTAAAAGTTTAAAGACAATAATATAAAGTGTTTATTGTTAGCAATAAAACGATTTTTTTTCTTATTTTTATTGTTTATAAAATACAATTTTCGGTTATTTAAAATTAAAATAAAAAATAAATTTATTAGTTTGATCAATAATTTAGAAAGCGCGGTAATCGAAAACTGAGAATATTTATAATTATTAATAAATGGGTTGGTTGTTATATGCTAAGATGCTCCATCCGCCCGACGGTAGCCAACTACTTAATGGTTAAGAGAGTCACATTGTTTCAAATTGTATCATCGTACTTGACCGTGTAAATTATATGATGTATTTTACACGATTGTTTACATGTAAACAACCTGTAATTTACATAAGGCTTTTGTTTACATTCTAAAGCGTGTTCCTATAGGAGGTACTTTTTCCAATTGGGATGCTCGTTGGGATTCATGCGTGAAAACTGTCATATTCATATTCAGTATACAATTTTTTTTTTGTTTTATTTTTTTTATTTTATATATTACAACTGATATTTACAAATCATCTAGTAATTTAACTATCATAAGTGTATAGACGTTTGGAGGGTTATAACCCATTGGTTAGTCCCAATAAAAAATCACATCAGTCAATTTTACCAATCTAATTTTAATCTCCCAAATCTAACGGTTTTATCCTTTGTAGCCGTCTTAATGAGTGACTCTATCCAATAACATGCAACGTATCTCATCATTTTGATGGTGAGCCAGGCGTTTCACATGTTTCCTTGCATGTTTTTTTATTTCTTCGTCGACGGTTTCCACTTTTAGATCCCTGTGAAGGTTGGCGTTTTTAATGTACCACGGAGCATTCACCATGTTCTTGTTTATTTTGAAATGTTTGTATTATTTTTACATTTGTCTTCTTAGTGCAGCCCCATAGCTGAATACCATAAGTCCAAACTGGTTTTAGGATTTGCCGGTATAGAAGCAGTTTGTTGTGCAGTCTAAGCTCAGATCTCCGCCCTAAGAGCCAGTACATTTTTTTGTATTTAATGTTACTCTCCGCTACTTTTGTCTTAACATGCTCTTTCCATTTAAGCTTAGCACCAAGATATTAAGCTGTGTTTGCATTAGGAATAACTTGAGAGTTAATACGAATGGGTATCCGTTTAACTTTCCTGTTAGTAAAATTAATATGACCAGATTTTGATTCATTCAGTTTAATTCTCCATTTTTTCGTACAGCGGTATAATGTATCAGTGGGTTTCTGCAGTTTATTACTCGCCTCTTCCACATCTTTTCCAACTGCTAGAACTGCAGTATCATCAGCAAATGTTGCTATAGTTGTATCGTCCACAACTGGCATATCTCTAGTATATATAGATTATATAATATTGGCCCGAGCACACTTCCTTGCGGTCCTCATGTATTCGTCTTCTTATTTAACACGGAAGTGTCGATCGGCGATATACGATTTCAATACCAAATAGAATTGTTTAGGAAAATCTCGGTTCAATTTATATTGAAAGCCTTGATGCCATACTTTATCAAAGGCTTGGGCCACATCCAAGAAAACAGTCGAACAAACCTGCTGCCGCTCTAGCACTTCTTCGATAATGTTTGTAATTCTGTGCACCTGTTGGACAGTTGAGTGGTTTTCTCTGAATTCCAATTGGTGGGATGGGATTAAATTTCTTTCTTCTATTATTTCTTTCAATTTCTTGAAAAATAATTTTTCGAATAGCTTTGATATCTTTGGGAGCCAAGATTTCGGTCTATATGAATTTTTATTGTTGAGTGGTTTGTTTGGCTTAGGTATCATAATCACCTCGGCAACCTTCCATTGAGATGGGACATGTTTCAGTCTGAGTACAGCATTTATAATATGAAGCAGCTTTTGCAAACCCTTTTTGGGTAGTTCCTTAACAATCTGCCCCGTAATTTGATCATAACCAGGACTCTTCTTTGCGCTTAGGTTTTTGTTGATTTCCTCTTTCAATTCTGGTAATTTTATAGGGCGAATGCTCTTCAGATCGCTTTTTGGAGCTGAAGCTATATTTTCTTCTGCTGTTTGTCTCGGGAGCGGTTGACATATGCGTTCAAGATGTTCTGCAAATAAGTCTGCTTTTTGCTTAGCACTTTTGGCCCATGACCCGTCATCGTATTTGATTCATTTTCATTTTTAACTTCTCTAATTAAAATTTTTAATTTATTGCAGAGGTAGTTAAGCAATTTTTACTTTGTGGCGATCGATTACTTTGCCAGGTTTTCCTTGCCTTTCTTTTTTCGTTGATAAGTTCCCTTATCTCGATAGGATAAATAATACTTTTGCGTATTACATTTCTAGTATACAAATTTAAATTTATTTCAAAAATCAGTATTCAGTGAATAATTGTGAGGTCCTTTGACCATTTTATGGTGTTCATAATCGTCCAACTGAACGCACTGTTCGTGAAATCAATAAATTTCGAGCCACTTTTTCACTATGGATATACAGGGTGTCCGCCGGGAAGGTATACTTCTTTTTCTTGCCACCATTTAGCAAACGTTAGTCTTGACAGTTCATATTTAGCAGTCGTGAAGTAGATACGTGGGAAATTTATTGTGGAAAAATATTCGATAAACCAACGTGTTTTAATCGTTAAAACATTTTATCAAAATCAATCATCGATTACTGTGACGATAAGAAAGTTACGTGAAAGTTTTAGGAGAAACAACGTGCCAACAAAACGCACAAAGTAACGTGTGGTGAATGATTTCGAAGAAAGAGGGTCTGTAGGTGATAGGCCCAAACATGGGCCACAAAGTGTTCAAAACAATCAATCAACCTCAATTCGACGCTGTGCTCAGGGGATTGGTCTTCAAAAAACAAGTTTGGCAATAAATTTGCACAAGGATTTGCATTTAAGATTCAGTTAACACAAGAGCTTCTTCCACAAGACCATTTACGCCACCGTACATATGCCAATAGAATGTTACAGCTCGCCCATGACAACCCCGATTTTCATGAAAAAATCATAATGATTGAGAAGGCACATTTTTATTTGAATGAATAAGTGAATAAACAGAATAGTCGGTTCTGGGCAATGGAAAACCCTCAAATTATTCATCAGTCACCTTAACATCCATATTAAAAGTGACAGTCTGGTGTGCAATTTGGTCACGAGGAATCATTGGACCTTACTTCTTTGATAATGAAAACGGCGTAACGGTAACTGTGAATGGGGAGCGATATCGTGATATGATTGAAAACTTTTTAACGCCACAACTGCATGTTTTGGGCTTAATTAACATGTGGTATCAACAAGACGGTGCCACATCGCATACAGCCAGGATTACAATGGAATCACTGCGAGACCTCTTTCCACAACAAGTTATTTCAAAGAATTGTGATGTTTATTGGTCTCCACGGTCGCCTGATTTGACCACTCCGGATTTCTATTTGTGGGAATATCTGAAAAGTGTATATTCATCACCCGACTTGAGTGCGTACAAGTCGATCTAATGTCAATATTGCTGCTGTAGCTGAGAGTGTACAAGAAGACCGCAGTCAATAAATTGGTCGCCCTTTTCAAGCTCTGGCCTCTTTCAAGCTCATATATGGCACATTGTGGCGTATTTTGAAAAGAGATCTTGGTTTAAAGAATACAAAATACATCTTGTTCACGAACTGAAGCCGGTTGACCTTGCTTTTTTATCAATTTGGTTTATGGGTGTTGGAGCTCCAAATTGATCGAAAAATTGTGCTCAACGATAAAGCTCGTTTTTAGCTGAATGGATTCGTCAACAAACAAAATTCTCGTAATTGGACTGATGAGCAGCTAGAAAAGATTCAAAAGAAACACTTCGGAGGGAACCAGCTACTAGATAGTTTGATTGGTCTTTCGCCTCTATACCCAATTCTGAGAATTGATTTGCACGTCAGAACTGCTATGATTCTCCATGAGGGTTTCCCTTGAATTCGACCTGATCCGATGCTTTAAAGCCTGATGACTTGAACATATATAATTGACTCCTTGGTTTGTGTTTTAAGACGGGTCTCAAAGGTATCCTAAACCACTTCATGCCGATAAGATTGTTTACGATTTTCGCTGAAAAAAATGTTTGTACGATCAGATACATGTGTCATCATACTGGCAGATATTTTTATAGTTCCTTAACTAACATTTACAAGTACTCGTAAATATGAAAGGAGCTCCTTATAGAATCATTGATCAAAATCTACATATATATTGTATTGATAACAAATCGCAACTTTCCCTCGCGGTATCTATTCGCTAGTAGTCTCGTGATTATATTTATAGTTTTAGATGGAGTTTACCATCAACTTAGTGCTGCACTATCAAGCAACACGACTCTCTATAGATATCTCCTTAAACAAGATTATAGTCACTACGGGTCTGGCACCCTTACTTGGGCCATTTCTGTAAAAAAGTGGAAGACAGCGTGTAACCGTCAACTACGCAAACTGTAGAGCAATGATCAATGATTTTTATTGCAAAACATTCTATATGTTGGTGTAGCCGACTTGTGGTTTCTATACAGGATGGTGCAACATGCCACACTGCAGGCCAAACCATCCATTTATTGAAAGAAAATTTTAATGAGAACATCATATCAAGAAATGAAACCGTGAATTGGTCTCAAAGATTTTGTGATCTGACACCGTTAGATTACTTTTGTTGGGGATATCTGAAATCACTTGTTTATATCGATAAACCACAATCTACTGCTGCATTAGAATCGACATGACACGCGTATAACGAAATACTGGCCGAAATACTCGAAAGAGTGCTGAAAAATTGGACCCGTGGATCATCTAATAAAAAATTATTAAATTTTTCTTAGTACTATGCATTATGGCTGAAAAAATTTTGCTTCATTCCTGGCTCCAAATTTCATTTTAAAAAAAAAAACCCGAACAACCCAACAGATGGCACTTCAAATGGTGTTGTCTTCTGTTTTTACATGTCAAATCCCAATGAGATTATCGTACCAATCCTACAAAGGTTCCGTACTCATTGTCATAATGGGCTAGAGGTTGAAATTAAGCGGATAAGTTCATAATTGTATGCAAATGCACTGCACTACTCTGGCAACCTGCAAGGCCTTAATTTACAGAGGTCATCATGGATTTTGTCAACATTTTTTGGTGTATATGTAGTAACCTCATTTGGGCGTCCAGAACGTTCAGTTGCGCTTGTCCGACCACAACGAAAATCAGTAATTTCAATGACTGTCCAAACTGAACTAATTAACAGATCTCTCTGAAAATTTTAATTTGGTCTAGTGACAGATAGTATTGACACATGGCATGTGGGAGTTGCGATTCTGGCGCTCTCTGTTGCAATTTTACCAAAGACTCACTCCGCCCTCATATGAAGCATACTTTTCAGATGATATTAAACCATGACCATTGAGTTCAAATCTTGAACCACATGTTGATTGTAAAAACTGAATGGTGATTCTGAAGATAGAAGAACTGAAGATTGAAGAATAGAAAAGTCAGACAGAAAGTGTTTACGTCCCAATGCATATTAGTCAAAAAGGTTCGTGGAACCATCTGTTCTAAGGCAAAAATACTGCAATTATGGCTTTATATGTCATACACTGTCGGCTATGAAGTTCCACTACAGTTTAATTGGAGTTAACCACAGGCGAACAAACTACAGAATCGTAACATATCATATATATAGAGATAAGACCGCACCGATCTCTAAATAAACATTACCGATTGACCCCTAAAATCATAAGGATTTTCCAAATTAGCGTATACATGTCCAAATAATGGCATAGTGGTAGATTGAACCTATCATAATACAACTTCAATTGTGTGATTCCCACTAAATAACTCAAATACGTGGGCTCTAAATTTAGAGTTAGAATATTGGATCTAAGAAACCCGTTGATTTTGTATATCGCAGCGGAAGGTAAAAATCATTCCAGTGGATCTAATATCTGGTTGCTCCTGCCCGCCAAACTCTCTACACAAATATAACATTGCTTTGAATCGCGTTTTTTATTTTAGGATCAACTATCGACCGTGATCTATCGGATTTTTTGGATTTCATTCGGAGGACAAACAGATTCCAGTACTGAGGGCCTTCGTTGTACTTGACCGACGCGTTTAGGTGTTATGCAATATTACTATATGGCAGTTCCTTAAAGAATCAAATATTTTTGGTATTAGTTTTGAGGATTTTACCAGCCCAGTTTATCCAACCAGAATAAGTTTCCCCTTCGACAAGCGGTGATTGCTGTGCTAACATAGTTAGAAGACTATTTAGAGGAAAATACGGTAGAAGATATGGTATAGCGGACGCGAGAAGCGAAAATTGAAGTGAGAAGGAGGAAAGCTACAAAGAAAGCGTAAATAAGTAAAATCTGAGGAAGAATATGCGAAGGAATAGCTTAGTAAAGATATAACATCAGCTTACCACTAAGCTACTAGATAAATTAGAACTATTCTTTAACATCGTAGCGGATTTCTATTATCATAAATATACCACGATTACCAACAAATTGTTTGGCATTCCAGTCTTGATGAACAAATTACCAATTACTGCTTATAAATACAGAAACTTTTGCATTGGGAGTTCGAAGTGAACGTATTTAGAGGTATCGAAACTCGAAGAATGTTAGCTGGTTCTTACAACGTTATACTTTGTACATTTTGAATAAGAATAATCTAGTTTGCTGTCTATCACAGGTGAACCCAAATAGCTTAAACAGGGCCAATAGATTGCTTTCGCCGAGGAGATTAAATGCTGTACGAAGACCGTTGGGTGATGGTTAACATTTGATTGTTTCTCTATACTATCTGTTTTGGGACCGCAGCACTGCTAACCTTTCGTATTTTCCCAATCTGAATCCACTAACCTACTAAAAAAGACGACCCCGTCCCACGTACGGGTAAAATTAAAGAGTCGTACTGTGTACAAATGCACCACTTGCTTCTGTTATACAACAGACACTAGAAGGCAATCTACAGTGGATCTTCACCACTCTTTACCTCAAAAGTTTTATAGTTTACTATGGATATAAGTCCAATTGGTTGCTACAATTTATTTTATATAACTGACGATGATATAGCGATAGCAGCACTATCTTTGTAGGGCTGTAACGGAACTATAGAAGCTATGGCCACTCCAAAGCAAACAGACAACTATACAATCGTTGATAGTTGCCTTAAACTAATCAACCTTTACATGAAGAATCGCGCGTTGGGTACAGGAGCTCTGACAGTTATAAGGGGCTAGAACAGTCTAAAAGTCCGCCCTGCACCTAATTAAAACTAAATTTAAAAAAAATCACAAATTGCTGACGGAACAGCCTAGAATTTTATTTGTCCTGAATCTTTTTAACTCGGCAGCTTATCTGAGGCGGGTGTAAAGTAAATGTAAGTAACACCTAAGGAGAACTATCGCAGAAAACTGATAAATCTACAAGGACATGTTCTTAATCAAATATATAAGATGGTTGAACTGCAGACCACTGTCTTTTAGTACAAATGATCCTCATGACTATATGACTAACACCGTTCATGTCGTAGGTTTTAGTTATAATTTAATTACTTAAGGGAAGTGTTCTTATTCTAAACTTAAAGTCGAAATGGGGACGAAATCAATTTTTAGGTTGATGTCACAAGCGGTAATGATAGCCCAGCTTTATTTTTTTTTTTTTTTTTTTTTTTTTTTTTTTTTTTTTTTTTTTTACGGTTTTTACAGGCCATTATTGGCCCGTACCGTGTCAACAATCTGACTCCATCGGTTTCGATCACGAGCCAGCTCTTCAAACCGTTGTAGGCAGTTTGAAGATGCCAGATCGCTCTCTACGCCGTGGAGCCATCGTCGCCGACAGCGACCTCTTCGCCTACCGAAAGGCGGTTCTCCCTTAAAGGTTCGCTGTATCATTCGGTTCGGATCAGCACGCAGAACGTGTCCGAGCCAGCGTACTCGCTGTCCTTTAATTTCATGCACGATATCAGGAATTTGCATTAAATTCCTGATCTCGTGATTGAAAAGAACTCGGTAAGTGCCATCGACGTCGCGTTTTGGACCATATATCACACGCATGATTCTTCTCTCGAATGTTAGAAGCCATCTTTCGTACTCATCCGTCAAGGTCCAACTCTCACATCCATACATGACAACGGGTCTGATCAACACTCTGTACAGTTTCAGCTTATCCGTATTTGCAAGATATTTTGATTTCAGCAGTGGACGTAGAGGGTACAAAGCCCGATTGCCAGCGGCAAGGCGGACCTTGATATCCTCTCCCACACTATTATCGTGAGTGATGAGAGATCCAAGATACTTGAATCTCATCACTCCTTCAAACGTGTGGTTACCACTACTGAAATCAATTGCGTCTTGGTCTCGAAAACCCGAGATTAGATATTTGGTTTTTGACTCGTTGATTTTGAGACCAACAGAAGCTGAACACTGTTCCAGTGGATCAAGTATCTCTTTCACTCCGTTGCCATTTAATCCAATCACACAGATATCATCTGCATAAGCAAGAAGTTGATTGGATTGTCGGAATAAGATGTTGTCCTGAGGTGTTTCACTTTTACGAAGGATGTATTCCAACATGAGATTAAAAAGTATCGGGGACAGCGCATCTCCTTGTCGAACACCGGAATTGATTGCAAAAGTTCTCGATAGCCTGTTCTCAACTTTAACACAGCATTGTGACTGCGTTACTGTCATTTTACAGAGATGTACATATTTTTTTGGTATTCCTAAATATTCAAGCGCATACCATAGCCTCTCTCGATTGATCGAGTCATAGGCTTGCTTGAAATCTAGGAATACCTGGTGTACATCGCGAGATGTTTCGTAGTACTTGGAAAGAATCATCCGTAGCGAAAAAACTTGATCAGTGACTGACCGATTTGGACGGAATCCTCCTTGGTAGTCACCGACAATTTCCTCCGCTAGAGGAGTAATTCTTCCCAAGATAATGTATGACAGTAACTTATATGCTGTGCAAAGGAGAGCTATACCGCGATAATTCTCACATTTCAAGCGATCACCCTTCTTGAAAATTGGGCATAACGCGGCCACTTTCCATTCTTCGGGCATAACTTCATTTCGCCATACCAATCGAACAAGGTCGAAAAGACAGTTCCTCAAAGTTAGCCCTCCGAATATCAAGAGCTCTGAATTAATGCAATCAACTCCTGGTGAACGATTTTTCTTTAATTTCTGCATGGCCATTGTGAATTCCTCATAGGATGGATCCTCAATGAACATCTCCGCGGTCTGTATTTGAGGGTATTCAAACACAGCTTGTGATACATGTGGAACATTAAGTAAATCAGAGAAATGTTCACGCCATGTATCGAGTACCGCATCGACGTTAACACAGAGGTTTCCATCCTGGTCCCGAATGGCAGTTGACCGAGATCTTAAGGTATGGTGCAATTCGGTGATTCCTTTAAAGAAACCACGCGAATTGTGCTCATTGCTGAGTTGTTGTACTCTTAAGACCTTAGCCTTCCACCATTCTCGCTTCTTCAGTCTACAAATGCGTTTAGCTGTCCTCCTAGCGAGAACTGCTTTGTTTTTCCTTGCGATTGTAAACCGAGTCTGCGCTTCATTATAGGCTATATTTCGTTGCTCAACAGCAAGACGACACTCCTCATCAAACCAATCATTTTTGGGCTTAGTTTTCACTATACCGAGAGTGTGCTGGGCAGCATCGACAACCGAGGTTTTCAATACTTCCCAGACACTGTTCACATCATCAGATTGGTAATTAGATTGTATAATGCTATTGCTGACAAGATCTTGATATTTTCGTTGCGTTTCTTCATTTATCAGACCTTCACAGGAGAATCGCGTTGTATATTCTCCTGTCCTCCCTGACTTGTACGAAAATTTCCATCGTAGCTTTGCAGCAACCATAAAATGGTCACTGCCTACGAATTTTGTTGACGACCGATACGATCTCACATCTTGGACAACCCGAGCCCGCCCTTTTGAAATCAACACATGGTCAATTTGGCTTCGGGATGTTTTACGTGGGTGTGTCCATGTTTCTAAGTGGATGTTTTTATGAGGAAAGAATGTACTTGCTACTTTGAGATCATGAGCGATCGCAAAGTACATCATTCTTTCCCCATTCTCGGTCGCAGTTTCTTGTCGGGAGTACGGACCTATGTTGTTACATAAGTCGGTCTGATTTCTGCCAGCTCTAGCATTAAAGTCACCAATCACCAATTTGACATCGTGCTCCGGTATAGAACCCATCAGATTATCTAGATTATTGTAAAATGAGTCTTTATCCTGGGATTGGCTTACATCAGTGGGCGCATGTATACAGACAATTGACAGGTTGGCTAATCTCATGTGCAAGCGAAGCTTACACATTCGATTATCGACTGCTTGAAAGTCCAAGACAGCCTTTTTTACCTGTGGCCCAATGAGAAATCCAACCCCAAGATTTCCGAGGTCATCTCCACTGTGTAGCAACGTATAGCCTTGGGACACATGGTCTCCACTTTTAGGCCATCGAGTTTCTTGGAGAGCTATGAGTTCCAGCCGATACTCTTTCATGCATGTGATAAGGCCGTCCAACGCGCCAGGTTTTCTTAATGACTGCACGTTCCACGTGCCGATCTTCAATCTCGTGTCCGGGTACTTAAGCGGGGGTTCGTTTTTTTTGTTGTTTTGGCGGTATCCGATTTTTTTAGTTTTGTTGACATTTTTAACATTTTCACGGTTTTACGGATGCGGGTCGTCAGCCCAGCGATCCAACCAGATTTAGTCGCCTCCTACGACAAGCTCTGGATACTGTGGTGGTATTCTATGGGTCTCATGTTTCGTTCGTAATATTTACGAAACACGAATGCCCCCAACCACAGGGCTAAGCCCAGCTTTATAAAAGAGATAAAACTACGGCGAGGGAATAAACTTTATGTGGATGATGTAAGTGAGTTAAAAATGAGTTGTGTACACCACTACAGTCAAGTAATTTAGACATTGAGGTTAACAAACACTCCGGAAGACCAAAAACGTTTTCGGACACTGAGCTACAAGCGTTATTGGATAAAGGTGATACGCAAATTCAAGCTTAACTTGCGGAAGCATTAAAGATGACTCGTCAAGGTATTGCTTACATGCAGGAAAGAATCTAAGAAGAGTAAAAAGTGGTATCTTTAACCTGTTGCATCATCAACAGCACGGCCAAGTCGCATCGAAAAGAAGACAAAGCTTTGCGTTTGGTAGGACCACAAAGGTATCGTGTACTAATAGTCGATAAAACCGGGCATAACTGTCAATGGGCAACGCTATCGACAACAATTCATCAATCTGAACCATGCATAGCCTAAAAAACGACTAAAATGGGACACGAGATACGAGTGACTGATATTGTAGCACGACAATACTGCATACCATTTCACTTTCATCGTCCAGGATACAATCAAAACGATGAGAAGGGATATGCTACCGCACCCGTCTTATTTGCTACACTTGGCCAGTTTCATGGAAATGCAAAATATGGATGAATGGTTTCGGTCCAAAAACGCGTCGTTTTATCCTCGTATCGGCCAACACGTGTCCTTGTGGCTGTGTACCAGTGAAGTTTTACCTTATTCAGGCTGTCAGTGTCTAGTCGATTAAAGGTTTATAGTCAACAAGTTTTGATGAAACAGTATTTGAGTCAATCGCCTTCACAGCTGCCTGGCTGTCAGAAAGGATGAAGATACGACGATCTTTGCAATTTATCTCCTTTGCTTAGAAGTGCTGCTCTTGAAAATGCAACAATTTCCGCCTGAAAGACAGTAGCGTACCTTATATCCCCTTAGGGTTTAGCATGTATAACCTGCCACCAGCCAAATTACAGCATACTGATTTATCAGTAAAGATCATCAAATCGTTACCGGGTAAGCAAACCGCCCAGGTGGCGCAGTGGTTAAAGCTGCGGCAGTTGGATCGGGAGGTACCTTCCGATCCAACTGCCGGAATCTTGCATCTTGCCCTGAATCGGGATTTGAGGCTTCAAATCCCGATTCAGGGCAAGATGCAAATGGGGTTTTCCCCTTCGATCGTATCGGTGTGAACTATCTTCAAGAATAACTCTTTAGGACTCACATCTTTCACGAACTGGGAACTAGTGATAGTCTTCTCAAAGTGAGAAGTGTTCAATAACACTCCTTTGACTCATAAAGACCAGCAAATGGTTCTAGAGAATTAAACATGAAAACCCTTCTCAACACACATGTCTTCACAATTTCAAGAGCGCACTATTTGTTAAGTCAGGCAAAATATTTTACTGTTTAGCTAAAACTGTATAGACCTAGTCTTGAACATAGTTCTGAGTAACAAATCTATGTATCTGAAATTAAACAGGTAATTGATCAATAAGCAAGGGCTACATAAGTAGTGAAAGAACATCTTTGAACTTTTGACAGCATCTGAAAAACTATGAAGTTAGTAGCAACACAGCTGAACGAATTTATAAACAAAAGAAGCGTGAATGGTGGAAGACTAAGGTCCTAAGAGTGCAATATATTGGCAATGAACACAATTCGTGTGGTTTCTTTAAAGGAGTCCCCGGATCGCACCATATACCTTAAGATCTTGTCTTACTGTCATTCGGGACCAGGATGGAAATCTCCGTATTAACATCGATTCGATACTCGATACATACTAGTTAATAATCCACATGTGCCACAAGCTATTGGCTGCGTTATTGAATACCATCACATATACAGACCGCAGAAATGTTCATTGAGTATCTATTCTATAAGGAATTAACAAAGGCTATGATTAAAGAATTCAGTGTTCTTGATATTCGTATGGGCAAATTTTTCGAACTGTCTTTTCGACCTTATTCAATTGCTATGGTGAAATGAAGTTGTATCAAAAGAATGGAAATTGGCCTCATTATTCCCAATTTTCCAACAGTGTGGTTCCTGTCCTTTGCACATCATACAAATTACTGTCGTACATTATCGTGAGAAGAATTACTCCTCCTAGATAGTAGTACTATCGATGACTCTTTCCAAATACTACGAAACATGTCTCGAGATACACCAGATATTTCTTAAAGATTTAAAGCATGAGACAATGAGTCGATTAATCGAGAGAGATTAAGGGATGCGCTTGCATATTTAGAATTACCAAGAAATAACAGTAATACAGTCACAATGGTATGTCAAAGTGACAAACAGGTTGTTGTGAGGTTATGCAAATAATTCTGGTGTTCGACAAGTAAATGTCCTCGATACATTTTACGATACATTGATGGATGAGTCAATGAGTTATATGAGCTTTTGATCTATTTAGAACGCGACGTTAATGAGACATAGCGAGTTGATCTGAGGATAAGGAATTTAATGCGGATTCTTTATAGCGTGCATGCAATGAAAGATCGCGTTCTGTTTGCTGAACCGGAGCGAATACAATGATCTTTAAAGGGAGCGATCTGGTAAGTATTCGAAACCAATGGAGACAGATTATTGACTAAAGACTTCGCACCTTTTCAGATATCTTTATTCTATTAAAGACGTTAATGAATCATTTTTAGGAAATGTATCGGTTGTTGGGGTTATATTTCCATTCCAACCACACCTCATGTACCAAGGTAGTCAAAATACATGCTCATCTCCTATTCACAATCAAGTATCATTTATCTTGTTTGTTTTGTTAACATAAAATCAGCTGATCAGCTGAACCTCTCGAATGGTTAGTCGATCTTATATTATAGAGGTTATATGCAAAAAAGAAAATAACAAGATTGAATATCTGGTTTATGACATCTATAGAGATCATAAATTACACCAATAAATGTTGATTGAAATTCTTTATTGAACACCTCATGTATGTGGTAGTCGTTCTCGTATATACACTCAATTATAATGGTATCAGTGATTTCGATTATAATTCATCTCGATGTTATTTATTGATTTAATTCACTCCAAGTTTATTGCACATCTTATACAATCTTATATGGATTAAAATCTTCTTAACAGTTGTTTCCATCCCAACGGATTTACTATAAACTTTTATAGTATTTAACATACTATATGTAATCTAGTTGGTGTTGGCCGAGGTTTGTCTTCTGTTTCCTAACACCACTCTTTCATTACGAGGTCGGTACCCTTTAGGCTTAATATAGTAATTTTAAAGTTCTTCTGCTTCCTTATGTTTTTGTATATGTTGTTCCGTACAGTCTAAAATATGTAGCATCCGCAACCTTTCCAATTTAATTTTCCCCGAAGTTGCCAGGTCAACGATCTTTGTGGATCTCATAATTTACCCAAAAAAATTTATTTTATTAATTTCGTTATTATTTGTGTTCAAGGGCTAACTGTTGAATGATTTTTTTAAGACCAAATTGATGAGGATATATACAATTTCTTAATAATGGCTAAACTCACTGAAGCAATAGCTTTTAAATGTGTTAGTACAGTGCTCTTTATATACGAACGCAAATATGCCAACGCATTTAATGCGAGGTACTATTGTGTTCAGCACACTGTAGTAGGGGTCAAAATGAAACCATGCTATATAAACAGTATTATTGGATTTGGTCAAACGTTTAGTCTCATAGCAGTCAATCTTGGAATTAATAGTGGTTGGAGTCTTTGAACCTTCACCAGTTTTATCTAACAAAACGAGAACTTTTAAGCTATCGACCTAAAATTTAACCAGCACAGTATTTTCTAGAGGACTAATGTCGTAGACTGTATACGTTTCGAACTGATTGAACTATGGGATCAATAGACGTCCATGTATATATATTGACCTAATTATTAAAGTTAAAAAGGATAAAGCTTGTGGTCATAGTTGTAGTTATTTTAAGGGAAACGTCTAATCATTTAGTTCATTCCACACTCTCTCATCCCAAAAAATGAGTTCTGAACACACAGTTCTCACGTTCCGCCTATGGTAAAAAGAGTCAAGAATAGGTGATATATATTTACATCCATAATCATTCGAGATGATCGGCCAATTGTTAGAATTGTACTTTCAACTGTAAACCTAAAATCGTCATATAAATCCAAGAAATTTGAAAGGTTCAATCGCTATTTATTTGTTTAGTCCAACATATTTTCTTTGATGAACAAACATACATCTCAAATGTGTCAGAGGAAGTCAAACTGGATTCACCAATCAGAAAAGCTGGTAAAATGCTAGAAAAACATAAGATTGAAATTTGTTGGGATTGAATTCCACCATGTTATTCATAAAATATAATGAGATTACACTTAAGGTGGTGATCCTTCATATCAATTTTTTGTGCCAGAACGTCGTTTTGGGTTAAGTAAACAGTATAAGAGGTTAAGAGTGAGCTACCATCAACCTAAGAATATATTGGTTGATGAAAGAAGTTCATAGATAAAAGTTAGTAAAAAATTTGGAGAAAGGACGGTTCGTTGAGGGGTTCCATTCAGAGACAACATTAATTGACGCCCTCGGCAAAAACTGTACTGAAGATCAAAAATTAGACGTTGATACTCCTAATATTTTATCAGATGTAAAATCCAATTTGCTACCTTTTTGAAGCGGGATGTATAGGTTAGAATTTTTTCAAATCGAGCCACATGATAGATAGATCAGTGAAACAAACATAATAGTGGATTTGACTAGAATTTGAAAACAATTTGAGAAAACTATCTGGATCGTCTGACTTGTAAGTGATGAAAATGAAAATTTCTGTCATTCATAAAAAATGTATTGCTGAAACATGTAAGGATTTCAAATATGGGGCCACAAAATCTTGAACGGAAGAGAAGGATCTTATCCTGAAAAAATAATTTTGAACTGCCCTAATCTTACTAAACTTTTAACAGCTTGTATCTGATTACTTGTCAGAATATTTGGTCTTCAAAAACATGTTAATATGAGAAACCATATCTTATATTATTAAGTAAAATATGGGTTAACATTAACGAATTGTATTCTTACAATTTAAATAGTTCCACTTTTGGTGCTTGTAATGATACTTACAAAGGAGCACTGAACTACGGGTAATATTGTTAAAAGGTAACCAAAATGATAAAGAGAGCAAAGGATTGAAAGTCCTTGAGAAAGTGGTTATAGATAGAAACGGAATTGCTAAGTTCTTAGAGCACTTTAATGTATAAAGCCTTCACCAACAACATAGTGGTAAAGGTATGAGTCGACTATTTTAGAATTTCTGGATACTATTCATAGTGAACTAAATGGGATCAAAGTCAATTTGTTGATACCACCTGCTGTTTGATATGTCTAAGCATTTTGTCCGATATTGGTTTCAGAGATGTAATCGACAAGTGGTTTGCTTCTTACCTCGATAACAGAAGAGTAAGAGTTAAACTTAACAACACTTTAAGTGACCTCAGATCTGTTGATATTGACGTTCCCAAGGATCAGTGTTAGGCTGCTTATAGTTCTTTATTTACACAAATTATATTATTAAACTTAAATGAAATGGCAATACGCTGGATTTACTGATGATTTTGCGTTAGCACGCACAAGATAATCATCAACTGTTTTAGTAAAGATCAATGATATCGGACAGTAATTTCGACAACCTGACCACCACGCACTTCAATAACATGACTAAACGCGTTCTGAAAGTCCAATTTTTATCTTCTTTGAGTACTGCTAGCCGCATGTCACAAATAACAAGAACAATGTTGGCCTTCAGGCGTCAATTGTTACTGGCTTATCAGTGATACCATGAGCACCATAGATACAAATCACGAGATATGTCAAATCGAACCACCTTGAAAGCCAATTGACAGGTTCATTTCTCGAAATGCCAAATCTTAATTTTAATAAGTCATTTGTTAACAATACCATATATGGGATTTGTGGCATCATCGGATCATATTTCTTCATTTTTGAAGAAATAAGGTCCGATAAATCCACAAACCGTGCATTTTTCTGGATGTAGTCGAGTCTATAACTTCACTTGTCGATTGGTCTTACTCCCAAGTCGTAAATGATTGTAATAGCTGAAGTGATAGCTGAAGTGCGATGAATATCTTGCCAGATTAGTAAGTCGTTTTTTGCGATATTATTGTAGATTATTGACGAGGCCACCCAGTCGATAGAGACCTCAACAACCACTAACTTTTTAATATTTGTCCCCGGTTGTATAGTGTAATGGTTAAGAGTGTTTCTCATCATGCCGAGGTTTCGAGTTCGATTCTCGCTTTCGATTGATTAATAATTGATTGATTGCACCGTATGGCCAAGATTCAATCCGTAATCTCCAGTCCGCAACTTCTAGCTGCACTCATCCTTTTGGATTAAAATTAAAACACTAATACAAGCTTTAAAATAAATTTATTTTTTTGACACACGCAGAAATCTGTAACGATTAATTTAATTAATTAATTTTATTTTTTATTTAAGCTAAATAAATTAGAGTTTATAACCCCACGACAACACAATATACTCATCAACTAAACTGGAAACACCTAATTTGAACTCCAATCTGCAGTCACTAATTTTCATTAATTCCCAACTAGCTATGTCTAATCTCCAGATATATCCGACCTCAGGTCAAATCACCAAAGCCATGCAGAGTTCATCTAGGCAGAAAAGATGTTTTTAACATAAATATGATGAACATAGTACACTAGATTATCAACAACTCTAAATTCAAGGCAACAAAATCTATTCATAACAACCGTACACTGAAGTACATACAGGCTTAAAACAATCCAACTTGCTAAGAATAGGAAGATTAATTAATTTAAACCAGCAAATCTCCAAATACAGATCTACTAATACAGATGGTTATCACTATCTAAAACTAAACATTGTTTTCTCCTTCTCCACTCAGACATCTCCCATACGTATAGAGCATAAAACCTAAATTCTAGGACCCATCACCCACTCTCCCAAAAAAACTTCATACATAAATTAAAGAAGTCACTGAAACAAAAAGCCGTAGCAACCGCTTAAAGTTGCTATCAAACCATGCACACAAACTAGTCCGGTTAGTTAAACAATACTGTTACGTTTTCTCTTAGAAGGGATTCAAACCAATCCACGTTCGATCACTGGATTGTGAATAATACAAACCACTTGCTTGTTTTCCAATATAACTTTTATTAATAATCACCACAATTCACTATTACAGTACTTTTATTTCACTGTAACTTTTACTATTTCACTTTTTCGCTTTTTATCACTTTTTCCCGATTTTAATTTATCGCTGTCCCAATTCAAACTGAAACTTTACGCTTTCTGTTGTATTCAACGCTCTGTACAGTTTCAGGTTGTCTGCATTTGCAAGATATTTTGATTTCAGCAGTGGACACAGAGGATATAAAGCCCGATGCACATGCTCTCCCACACTATTATCATGAGTAATGAGAGATCCAAGACACGTGAATCTCATCACTGCTTCAAACGTGTGGTTACCACTACTGAAATCAGTTGCGTCTTGGTCTCGAAAACCGGAGATCATATATTTTGTTTTTGACTCATTGATATTGAGACCAACGGACGCTGAAAACTTTTTCAGTGGATCAAGTATCTCTTTCACTCCGTTCCGTTGCCATTTAATCCAATCACAAAGATATCATCTGCATATGCAAGAAGTTGATTGGATTGTCGGAATAAGATATTGTCCGGAGGTGTTTCACTTTTACGAAGGATGTATTCCAACATGAGATTAAAAAGTATCGAGGACAGCGCATTTCCTCGTCGAACACCAGTAGTGATTGCAAAAGTTCTCGATTGCTTGTTCTCAACTTTAACACAGCATTGTGACTGCGTTACTGTCATACTACACAGATGTACGTATTTTTCGGTATTCCTAAATATTATTCCTAACAGACAATTGACAGGTTGGCTAATCTCATGTGAAAGCGAAGCTAACACATTCGATTATCGACTGCCTGAAAGTCCAGTACAGCCTTTTTTACCTGTGGCCAGAAATCCAACTCCAAGATTTCCGAGATCATCTCCAGTGTGTAGCAACGTATAGCCTTTGGACACATGGTCTTCACTTTTAGGCCATCGAGTTTCTTGGAGCGCTTTATGAGTTCCAACCGATACTCTTTCATACATGTGATAAGGCCGTCAAACGCGCTAGGTTTTCGAAGTGACTGCAGTTTTTACGGATGCGGATCGTCATCCCAGCGATCCAACCAGATTTAGTCGCCTCCTACGACAAGCTCTGTATACTGTGGTGGTATTCTATGGGTCTCATGTTTCGTTCGTAATATTTACGAAACACGAATGCCCCCAACCACATAATTAACCATTAATAGCTGGTTTTCATCCATATTTACCAAATAGTATCGTAGAGGTAACATATGCTTGCTTAATTTACCTTATACTTTTCTGCCATGTGGAATTCTATGTTAATCTCGTATGACAATAAACTATTCAACCAAAAGGATTTTGACATTCTTGAATTCGTTTTCTTCTAACCACCCTAGAGAATTTTAAATAAATTTTAGGACCGGTGTAGAAAAAGATATTTTAGGATCGGTGTTGTCAAAACCATATCTTCTTACATATTTTCTCAAAAAAGCATCAGTCACTTTATAAGTTCAACCTGCCAATTTGAATATGGTTGGTCAGATTGTCATCTGTCTTAGTACAGTTAGCACTAGTAAGATAACAAACAATACAATATTTGTCCACTCTTTATGTACGATAAATTGTTATAAATCACAGATATTCACCTGAAACAATGGACCAACGGTTTTTAAACCCAGACTAAACTGCTCCATTATGACATCCCATCCCACTTACAGTATACTATAACCATCTGTATAAGGCTTCATACCAATCTATAGTATTGGCTGGGCGAAGGTTGGTCGGCCCATGAGTTTTCCATTCTGTTGTTATAGTGTATATGAACTTCATCACTCGTATCTGGATCCGATTCGAGCCCTCTATCTTACGTTTTAGAGAAAATAACATAAACTATAATTCTATCTATAATTCTATTTGTTTATGATAACAAATTGGCTAAGAACCACTTAAAGTCTTTGAAACGATACAAAACTTTTCAAAAGATATTCACAAAGTGATGGAAATACTCAATATTGTTCGTAGTGAAAAAATTATTATCCATTAGAACAGATTGGACTATAATTTCTGTTGATTTTATATAGTAAAAAATTAAAAAGGTTTTGAAAAGAAAGTTTCTCAGCTGAGCAAAGTAGAATCAAGGGACCTTTTATTGATACAGCTAATTTAGAATATGACATTCTTAAGCATTGTTTATAAAAACAAACATAGGTTTTCATTAACTAAGAACTAGCCTATTCACACATTTCTGTTGCAATATTCCAAATGTTTCTAGTTTATATGGTTAAGAGAGTTTATCATCACACCGTGGGCTCGAGTTCGATTCTCGCCGTTGGCCAAATTTTAACGACAGGTTGACATAAAAAGCGGTTGTGTGTAAATCATTCGTTGGGCTAACCACGTAAACTGTGCACCAATAAGTCTTACTGATTCGTTAGGTCTCAGATGAGACGCAGTAAGAGCCGTTTACGACCTTTATAAAGCCATAGATTCTAAAAATTGTAAAACTAGCACAATCTCATATCTTAAATAAATAAGCTCGAAATCCTTTTTATTTTACATAAACAACAAACTATTTCGCTACCAAAAAATTCTAAGACAAAAACAGGAATTTAACAGTAACAAGACAAAAAATTTATCACACCACTATGCAATCTAATCAAAGATTAATTTTGTGTAAATTACAAATTTATTACAGTTTTTTCTTATTTAATTTAATTTTTTTGTTGTTCATCGAGTCAAAATGATCGGCACAATACCATAGAGACGGACCACTATAAACAAAACGGTCTAGCTCAAACGATTATCGTCATAAAAACGTTTACTTTGCTTCAATTTCACAAATAGCTGACAAAATGTTGTTCGTTTCCATTTCGCCGCTGTAGGTAAATACAATAAAAATTCTAATTTTAATTTAATTTGTTTAATTTATGTTTAGATTTGTTTTTGCTTGTATTTATGTAAATATTATTATTATAGTTTTACAAAAGATTAATTACTTAATAAATAGACGAGCCATAGTTTTTGGTTCGTTAACTAAGAAGAAATCTCAAATTTTACTTGAATCTGTCGAAAAGAAAATTTGATATTATCTTAACTGTTAATTAATGTCTTCACATACATCTTGAAACTGGGATAAGATGATTTCCAAAAACTAACCGCAATATAAATGATCTCAATTTGATTTTTATTTGTACAAGCATGAAAGTGCACCACAAGCACAGAAATTTGACTCTCTCATCAAAAATTTTGGTTTTGCTGCTTACAAAATCATTAAAGGAGTTGAGACCATTCTTTTAGCGTTGTGTAGTCCTGGAACGTTGCACCAGTATGCTGTCCATTCGATGTTGCTCTTATGACCATCCGGAACAAATTCGACCTTATAAATGCCAAGTCATATACAAATAATAAAGGGTGTTCCAATAAGAGGTTTCATTTTGAATAGTCTTTTTTTTGGGCAGCTGTCAATTTTGAAGTTGTCAACTTTAGACATTTGATTAGTAAAAACTACGCCATTACTAAAAATGGCACGATATACGCTTCAACAACACATGTAAATTGTAAAAATTTCGCACAGTTTGCAAAGCTAAAGCACTTTTTCGTCGTGGTGTATCACCTTTTCGGTCGGCAATAGTGAAACTGGTGAAAAACTTTGAGATGTTGAGACAAGTTAGTGATGTAAAGAATCGAAACCCTCTGTATCGCTCAAGAACAACTGATAATATTGCTGCTGTAGCCCGTATAGTGTTGAAGAAAACCCAGGTTTGTCGATTCCTTGTCGATCTTTCGAATTAGACATTCCACAAACGACATTACACCGTATTTTGCATAAAGACATATGTCTTAAGGCATTTAAAGTTCATTTAACACAAGAACTAATAGCTGGTCGATCACTCTAAACATCGTATCTTCACTGATTGGGTCCCTCAACTGCATCAAAATGATCCGAATTTTCGTTCATATTCAGTGATAAGGTCCATTTTCACCTCGGCAACTACGTTAATAAGCAGAATTGTAGCATTTGTGGCTCAGAAAATTCAAGGTTGTTTTTTGAAAAGCCTCTCCATAGTCAAAATGTCAATGTTTGGTGCAGTTTTTGAACTGACGGAGTGATTTGACCTTACTTTTTCGAAAATGAGGCTGGTGCAGCTGTTACGTTGAATGTACTGCGCTACCATACTATGACTAATGATTTTTTATGGCCATAACTAGAAGATATTGATATATGGACGACGTTTATTATGAAGCAACGAAGTAACCTCCATTTAACACCCTTAGACCCGTGGCGGCCATTTGGCTGATATCGTTTTCAACAACATTCATAAATTTCTCTTTAAAAATACTCGGTTTTTTTTTTAAAGAATCAAAATGAATCCTCTTATTGGAAAATCCTTTATTATCGATACCCAACCCCCATCGATACACAGTCGGAATGGTATGTTATCGCAAGACGGTGTTCTCGGAATTCCATCCGGGTTTAAGATGACCTACATTAGTGATCGTTTTAAGTTTGTCCTCTGATTATAATTTTAATGCAGTCGAAGCACTGTCCTTTTTGATATATAGGTGCAGTAGAAGCAGATCAACAGAGCATTCATAGCAGCAATCGGGCTCATTCGAATTGCTCTAGTAATATATTAATTTATAAGCTATGCGTTACCTGAGGCCTTGACCTCCATACCATGAAGGAAAAGTAGACTAACCTTAGTGATACGTTGACTCTAAATCATCTTGTAATCTAGGACTTCTTCTAAACTTGGCTTCTTTTTGTAAATTGAATCGTTGTATACCATTGAAAAGGGCCACTATAAGCAGTGGCTTTGTTCTCCTAGTGAATGCCACTACCACAAGATTAATGTTAAGTCCCACCTGTATGCGTTATTCACACACTATATCGCAGGTTTCATATATAAGGTGTGATATTCCATCGATTTTGCCTCTAATGAGAATAAACAGATAAGAATAATTCTGAACTTACAACCAACGGCTGTTAAGGCTAGAAAAAAGGGCATCATTTCTAGCCCTTAATGGTGACCGATTGATCTCCCAATATATAGCTGTGATATACGTTTTAGCGTGATATCCGTCGCCGGTTGTAGCTTAATGGGTAATTTTTTATTATCCGTTTGAGCATGGATCGGATTCATTTTATTGCAGTGTCATAGTAAAAGTGAAGAAAGATGATCGTATCGTAAGATATTATTCTCTGTGTCATTCAAATTAAGGCAATTTTCAATAACACCTTTAACAACTTCATTGAAATACACCGAACCACAAATTCTTCCTATCTAAGAGTAGTTCAGATCATAGTCATACATACACATCAGATGATCTAGGGAGGTTTTTTCGAAAGGTTTACTCTTCCTGTTAGCCTCTTGAATATTTTTTTAGTAACTAGATTAAAAAAGAAAAATGCTCCTTCTTGTAAATATTTGTATCACAGGTCACGGGGAGTAAGCAGATGTTATTACGTTTTAAATTGAAACTTTTAACTATCTTGAAAAATCTTGGCTCTATGACATAATTAACGGGAGACATCCATCTAGCCAAACCTCTCCTTGTTTGTAAAACTGTGATAACTTAGAAATTTAAATTGAAATGTATATTTTTTATGGCAGATTCAAATTCAACCGTAATGCATTTTATCAGCTTTTAAAATGCCAAACTGAGAAGTGGGTCTGCTGAAATTTTGGCACAACCATTTGTCTAATTGGTTCTAGTTAGTGAACACTATCTTTGAAGTAACCTCAAAAACACAAACCTGGTTATCTGGCAGATAATTTTCTATAACTTCTATCATGAATGGAAAATAATGTTCAGATAAGTACTATATACGTACCTACCCCAAGTTCGAGGCTGCCTGATAGGGTATAAATCATTAGGATTTTGGTTAGACCAATCTTTATACAGAGCTCTCTACTCTGGATATGGCCAAGTCATGTACAATAATCTAATCAATGTTCAACCGTTCATCGATGATTCGTCCGATGATATCACTTTTCCAATACGTGTCTTACTCATTTTGATCAGAGAATATCACATTAAAATGTTTATTGATTATGTTTATTCAAGATTCTTAGAATTTCATGAGAGTTTTTAGATAACTCATAGTGATCTGTTTCAAAATTTCCCCTCTGATTTTATATTCAATGCAGTCGAGACTCCGTCCTTTTTTATGAAGGTGCGGTGGAGGCAACTCTAACATGGCATTCATAACTGCAATCGGACGTATTCGAACTGCTGCGGTTCTATATCGAGGAAAGTTATATTCTTTATACTTTATTGATGAAAGTTTTTCTCATTTAACACATCTCATTTGGCCCCCACACCAAGGAGGCATGGGTCAGTTAATGGTTTAACATGACCAGCAAATCCTCTAAGGTTTCAGTCTCGAAGAACTACACCATAAAACTTTTCACAGGCCCAAAAATAGACTGTGCCTTATATCACTTTGGTGATGCGTTGATTCCAAGTCAGCTTCAGACCTCTGATTGTTCTTATATTTAATATCTTGGAAAATCAGTTTCTTGTGCCATTGGAAACGGAGTCCACAGCAGAGGCTTTGTATATCTAGTGAGTGTCAATTCCTAATTAAGCTTTATTTTAATGTCACAGTGAAAAAGGAGATAGGTGCTCGTATCCTTAGAAATCGCTATGTGTTTATATTGAGATTGAGGCTCTGTGTTTATATTGAGATTGAACTTTCAACTATACATGGCTTACGATTCCATTGGTAAATCGAAATCCTACAAAAAGTTCTTTATGTATCTCTCCGATTCTATTTGCTTCGAGGTTGTATGTTGCGTGGAGAGTCCCTCCCATTCGCCCCACACCCCGGAGATTTTGGGTCTATTGAAAAAATTCTTCGTTTTCCTTCTAATTATCATCATGCCTCATTCCATCAGAGAACCTTTAAAATAAACTGAGTATATATTATTACAAAGGTGATTAGACGGATATAAGCTCGAAATCTGTTTCAATATTCTTCTTATCTAAAGATATTTCAGATCCGAGTAGAGCCTTATATAGACTCCAGGTGATCTGGGACCTCGGGTTTCTTCAAAGTAAATTATTACTCCTCATTCTGATATAGCCACTTGATTTCAGCAACTAGATATTCAAATAGATCCTCCGCCTTATATTTGTATCTCAGCCGCCTCATACTGAATTCTGGTTCTGGGAACGTAAGTAGGCATTATTAACGCTTTGCGTTTTTCTCTCACTCATAGCATCTCTACTGTAATTGCAACTACTAGATTGAAGTCCGGTCATATATTTAATTGACTGGTACACCGGCACTTAAGAATGTATCGGTTCACCTTTTTAATCTTAAACTTTGAAATATCTAAAAAAAGCTTCTATGGAAAATATTTAAAAGTGACGCTTCTATGTGAAACTTCGGTAGCTTCCAAATCTTAAATTGAAACCTATAGGTTAAAAGCAAATTAGGATTATATGACTAACATTGTTTTCGAATTTACTATGCGATCAAGTACTGCACTTATTCAAATGCCAAACTGAGAAGTGTGGCTGCTTAAATGACGACACAAGCTATTTTCTTGGTTCTAGTTAATATAAACATTGTCTTTGAAAATGTCTCAAAAACACAAAAATCTATCATAAATTGAAAATAATGATCAGAGAATTACTATATACGTACTGTTAGCCTGTTAAAAAATAAGATTCTGAATGGGATGAAAGCAAAGCTCCTGGTAAGAAAAATGGAGGACGGTTTATTGATTAATAGCACTGAATTGATTCCTCCGAGGACATTGATGTTGGTCTTTTCTCCATAAATAACTCCACAATAAATAGTATAATCTTCATGTTAAAATACTGTAGCAATTTCCTAATTATTAATCAAGTCCATCTAACAAAAACTATGGACAAGAAGCTATGAAAAAAGTAAAACTATTTTTTCAATCGTTATCTTAGCACGGTACTTAAACGGAACGAGTAGAATGTAACCCAAGAATTAAAACAGCATGCTGTAGAACCACCTTAACAACCTTATATTTCATCCAGCAAAATAATGCTTGTAACCATATAAGTTGAGTGCTACAACAGCTCTAAAATCGTATCCGCTTTAGAAACCATTACATTTCGCGTTGATCTATCAAAAGATGTCGGTGATCAATTTATCTTGCTATTTCGTGACAAAATAATTCTTTGAAATTTCGTATATTATATTGGCACGGTGTATCTTGAGATACACCGTCGTGCTGAAAACACATATTTACAAACCAATTTAGGCCATAGAAAGTTTGATATCATAAAACGATAAGTTTCACCATAATAGCGATCAGTTTTGCATAAGTATAGTTTAACGAAACCACCAAAAGCCGTACCAAACAGTGGCTTGCTTATTGTGCATACAAAAACGGTTTGAGATGTTAATTTTGTATAGGAATGTAAAAATATATCATTTCTCAACATTCGAAGAATTGAGGTGATCAGACCAAGAGTCAAACGGTCTAAACAGCTTTATGTTGTCTCAAAAAGCCTTAATTACATTTACTACAAATTGTGTCTTGCTCCATATCCAAATTTATTAAAGCTCGTGCACTATTTAACATTACATAAAGCACCCTGACACAAAGTTGACGAATTGGCGGCGGTAAAAATTGCTCACCGTCTTCGCCACATCCTATAGGTCTATCAACTAATAGGTAAAACTAGGATTATAGGTTGTCTGAGTCGGTTTAGATTATATAGAACACATGGTATAGCATCTATGTATATTATATATATATATATATATATATATATATATATATATATATATATATATATATATATATATATATATATATATATATATATATATATATATATATATATATATATATATAACGATGCTATACCATGTGTTCTATATATTCTAAACCGACTCAGACAACCTATAATCCTAGTTTTACCTATTAGTTGATAGACCTATATGCAATGATGCAATAAAAGTTTTATAACACACCATTGTGTGTCGGAACCCCTTTGAAATTTTGAAAAATATAAAATTATTAAACAAATTATCATACGAAAACTATTTGAAACCCTATGCAGTGGCTTAGGCTTTTGTGTGTTTTAAAAGGTTCAGGTAAATTTACGGAAAATTTTCAATTTATTAGTTTATTGTATAGATAGATAGATATACATGCGTACACGTAATCCACCATTTTAAACGACGAAAGGGTTAAAACAAAAAATCGTCTAATGTTTATATAATCTCGCTTTATTTTCAGTAAATACTTTACAATTCTTAATTTTATGATTTTGTAAGATATATTGTTTTAGGTATCTTTCTAGACAAAAGCAAATAATTACAAAAGTGTTCGGATCCACCATATAATATGGGCGCTAGCAACTCTACAATATAGATTCAAGAATCATATGTACTTAACCACTATCTCAAACAATATTATTTATGTAATTAGAATTGTAAGACATGAGAATTATTGAATCCTTAAATTCTCAAGAAAACAAAAAATTAACATTTTTAACAGATATTTAACTTCCGGTAATTATTTTTTATATTTGGTTTACTTCAAAATATGATTATTATGTATGTACCAGTACTTGTGGTTGGGTCAACAAAAATAGTTCGATGTAATTAGTTTATAAACTATAAACGACATAACAAGCGGAGTTTGGTTGAAGGACAAATTTTTATTCGTAATGCTTCATCGAGCTCTAAGATCCGAAATTATAGAATAATACATAATAGCAAAATTGAGACACAATTATTTTCTTACAGATGCAAGACAACTTCCGAAAGATATAAATTATAGTATATAAAACTTACCACGACCGCGCATACAACGTTCCCGGACGTAAACATAAAGGAGCGGTAGAAACATTCACACGAAATGGAGTAAGGACGATGACAAAGATCAGATACTAAGATAAGATAGAAGGTCAGAAAATGACAGCTAGGTAAAAATGAACTCAATTCTATCAATTATATATTATCATATAGAGCAAATAATTCTGCAATAACTAAGAACGGACACCATAAGATGAAAGAGTCTTGCATTTCCCATACAAAACATATTTATAAAGGATTATGTATGGAACAAATATCGGACAAATCGCACGAAAAGTCGGAATTAATCAGTCTTCGGTTTCACGAATACTTAAGCGGTATCGTGAGATCTTAGAGTTTAAAAGAAAGCCCGGACAAGGGCGTAAAAGGTGCACAACCGAGCATGACGATCGATTTTTAAAAATGAATTCGTTACGAGATCGAAAGCGAAGTTCTACTCAACTCAAAAATGAGTTACTTAGTGCGCGTCAAGTGGATATTAGTGTCAGAAAAGTTAGACGAAGATTAAAAGAAGTGAACCTATAACTCCAAAACGGCACGTAAAAGTTCCATGGCTTCTTCCCCGCCACAAATCCAGCCGTTTAGAATTTGCTCATACTCATGCAAATTGGGGAACTGATCAATGGGCCACTGTTCTCTTTTCAGATGAGACCAGAATCCAATTACGGAAACCAGATGGATGTAATCTTGCATACAGAAGAGTTGGAGAACGCTACGCACCGTGTAACATGGTGCAAACTGTAAGCTTTGGTGGAGGTTCAATAATATTTTGGGGTGGAATCAGTTGGGAAGGCCATATGGAGCTGGTGGCGATTGGTTTGAGGATGAATGCAGACTGGTATGCTCAGAACATTCTTGGCGATTACGTTTTGCTATATGTGGGCTTCATAGGTTATAACAATTTTGTGTTAATGCATGATAACGCTCCAGTCCACGTTGCTGCAACTGTACGACAATATCTCCAAGATATTGGCATTCGTGCAATTAAGTGGCCACCAATGAGTCCTGATCTTAATTCGATTGAACACATTTGGGACATTCTAAAACGCCGTATTAGAGCTAGAAATCCTGCACCAGATTCGAAAGCAGAGCTGAGAGTTGCAGCGCAAGAAGAGTGGAATCTCATTCCGCAAGAAATGATACAAAGCATTCTACTTAGTATGCCTAGAAGGATGGAAGCTGTAATAAGGGCACGGGGGGGGGGGGGGGGAAATACTCATTATTGAATTAAAAAATTAAATTGTAATAAAGCTAGTTTTAATGTTTATAAACCGCTTTTAAAAATTAAAAAAAAATTAGTTCGACACATTTTAACATTTTGCAATGAAAAATAGCCGCTATAATTTCATAACGCCACATTTGTGCCTCTTTTGAGAAAATTATAAATTTGGGATCATTTGATACCAGTTCTACTGAAATTGTCCAGCGGGATTTTTTCTTATTACAAAAAAAAATATGCTTTAATTTTGTCCAGGAGTGTATTTCGAACAATAATGGCTCTGCGGTACACCAAACGAATAAATGGGACGACGATTAATCAAATAGCCTTACGAATTGTTAACACTTCGATAGGTATACACCCAACCCTCTGATTGAGATGAAATTTCAACTCAACTTTTCAACTTGTCTCAAGAATTGAATGATTGTTCTTGTCAAGTACCTTCAAAAACTCTAAATTTACAACTTTGAGCTGCTGTCTGGACATCACTTCATGAACAGTGGATTTACAGTTGACACGGCATGTCCTTTCGTAATGTTTTCGATGTTTCATACGAAAGAGGTGATGATGATATATTGTACTGGCAAATAAAACTTCAAGACTCCATCCACTCATCATCTTTGGACCTATGAACATTTTCGTTCATGAACTCCTTGACTAACTTGATATTTCAGTTGATATTGTTGTTTTGACTCATAAGGAATGATTATTCATTCAAACTGAGAACTGTGAAGTCCAGCTCCCAGTGTTAAACAATATGTTAAGTTCAAATGCTAAGTAGATTAGAGTGAGTAAAGTATTTAAAATTTTTCCATCTATATGTCAGGCTGAAGTACCCCGCCAAATGAAAATACGCGGTTCGGTTCAACTGCTGCGTCTTCACACATTGAACGGAGATTGATACTTGCCTTGCCTAATGTCCTTCCAATAATATTTGTAGAACTTGTACTCTAAGCTTTAATCGTTCAACAGCGTGAATTTATGATCAAAGTCTGGTTTCATATTATCTTGAGATTGTATGTTACTCCGACCATCTATTGGTTCTAAACTGAATTAGCTTATGTTGTATACGGTAATACCATTTCCTATAGTTGAAGTCGATGCAACATCATTACAGGTTATAAAGTAGTATTGTTGGGAAAAATAATGAAATAAGAGCTTGGTGGTCCCTTGTTAGCTCAAACGGTCTACTGATAAACAACTATCAAATTTTGTAACCTTATAAACTATTCAATTGATACCGACTTCCTTTCAGTTTATCTATCAGGAACGCAGATGAAATCAAATCCCGAGCCTATATTTAACCGTATGTTCCGAAAAATTTATGTTATGCCCTTTTAGACTTTTAAGCTCAATGGTAGACCCCTTGGTCCATTTTTCGGAAATTTCAACCAACCATAGGTTCAAATCATCAAAAGAAGCAAATAGTGTGAATAGATAGAACAATCATTGTTTTTTCAAAATTGATCCTTAATGCGATTATAAGACAGACGTTATGAAACATAGTATGGAGCTAACTGAGCAAACATTGTTTGAAATGTTTTTCAGGATCGGTGCCTGACCGAGTTGGTAGATCAATTACAAATGGTTTCGTGGTGCACTTACTCTGGTCTAGCCAACACCTGCCTTAATACATGTTACGTGAATGTATTCACCTTTCTTTTTGATAGCGCTCATGCTGCTCCGTAGTGCCAAAGTCATAGTCTGCTTAGATATTAATGTTAAAATACATTAAGCATTAAGAGAGGACATTTTACATCACTCCTTAATTATATTGATGTTCTCTGAGACAGCTATAGTATATGTTTAGCCGACTACATCGTACCCTCATATCATTTGTTGAACAGTGGTCACTTAATTACTATGTTCCAAAGAAGAGATGTGAATACGCCTTTTCGGTGGTGTCTTTCTAACTTCCATCGTCTAAACAGTTGATTTAGCTTCAGGGAATGTTTGCAGCGTTCTCTTAGTTATATAATTTTTCTAAAGTTTTCTAAAATTTCCGGATTATATTAAATGTCGGCCTATATAATCCGGTCTGGAGCGTACTAGTCATTTAATATCTACTAAATATATCCTCTAAATATATCCTCTATGCATACTCAATAAGTTTCTCAGTGTAAATGAGTTTCTCGATTTCTCGACAGAATATTTCGAAAAAGAAAAGATTTGAAGATTCATTTCAGTTTATCACAAAAGCGTCTCCTTTGTTTTCTTTTACCCGTCCTTCATTATGTTTGCATTTATAACTGTAGTGATTTCTGCTGAATGAGTCCCAGGATTGTGCCTCCCTATATTGATTCTAACTTTATTGAAGTCTCTCTTACATATTTTCTGACAACTTATTTCCAAGAAAAGTTGCCAAAGCTTCTAAAAGTTTCACAAGCATCCCATTATGGCAAACCCAGTCCCTAAAGGAGCCACAGCCCAACAGTCAAGTTGACAAGTTGGCATAGACCTGGAACTTATTCATGCACGAATTATGTGCTTGGTCACTCACCATGGTTGGTTTACACATAGGTTGATAATTTTTTAACGGCTATGACAAATTTTTGAATTGAGGGGAATACTTATATTATGGTGCGTTACCAATTGTATTTGTTTTGACTTCCAAATCTAAATTGATAACTAGCCTTAATAAACTACAATAATTTTATAGCAGTTTTGACATTTCATTTTCCCCGATTTGTGAATGACATTTGAGTTGAAATAGTTTAATATTTAATTTAAATTATCAATTAATATTATTTTAAATAAATTAACTTAAATAGCAGTACATAATATCACCAAAATGTTGTCATCTGTGACAAATATTGCAAAACTTAGGTAAATATTGGTTATTCAAAAACATAACCTCAAAGTTGAAGAAAATGTTTTTCCGATTTCAGGCAAAATTTGAAGTTTCTTGTGTCCGTACAACAGAACTCGGCGATTATATCCAGATATGCATCTAACAAGGACTATTCCTCCTCAGACGAAGAAGATAATAAATCTAAGCCTAAAAAAGAAGCAAAAAAATCTAAAGAATTAGACGGCAAAGCTTCCAATCGTTTGAATCAGCTGTTGGCCAGCATGTCGACTGACAGTAGCGTGGATCGAGTGAAAGTGATCGATTTAAAAAAAGTTGGAAGTAAAAAACAGAAGATTAAGCTCGAGCGTGAAAAAACCAAAGTTGTCAGCGGGGATGACACGAAAAAGGTGATCGAAGCAGTCAAAAGTGTTGCCCAAGCTATTGGTGGTGACGTGAAACAAACCGAATCCGAGTTACTATCAAAACTTTTGTTACATTCCGACACAAAAGAAAAGGATATTATGAATGAGACATCCAGTAAAACTTCGGTCAATTTAAGTGAATTAATCGTTGGTATGAAAATCGACAAAACTCCAAAATCATCGGACGATTCACAAACCAAAGCTGATTACATAAGACGAGCGATGAAACGAACCGGTGGCAGTCTACCTAGTGATGGTCAGTTCCAAAACGACAAACGAGGTTCGTATGAAAAACCTCGACGCCAACAACAACGCATTCAACCACTACCGGGAACAGCCAGTGTTAATTTATTTGGTGGCGAACCATTGGGAATTTTCAAAGATCCGTCGAAACTACAAGAATCACCTGATATTCTTGAAACGTGGAATAAATTGAAAAATTACGAACTCAAATTGGCCATTACTCATCCGCCTGCTAATTATTTCGAAAAAATGATTCTGTGGACGGAACAGGGGAAAATTTGGAAATTCCCAATCGATAATGAACAGGGTCTTGATGCTGAAAGAAATGTTTATTTTGCCGATCACATATTTTTAGAGGAGCATTTGGAGGGGTGGTGTCCAACACGAGGACCGGTTCGTCACTTCATGGAATTGGTGTGTGTCGGCTTGTCAAAAAATCCGTATATTACAGTGCAAGCCAAAAAGGAACATATTATGTGGTTTAAGAATTACTTTGCCGAGAAACAGGACATCTTAAAGTCGGTTATTGTGGAAGATAAGAATAGTTTGAAAGAACTTAGTCAGTAAATGTAATTTAAATGGAATTTTTTGTTGTAGTAAATCGTAATTCATAAGCAAGACAGTATTTTTTTCACCTTTTCATACCGACCACATTAAACGAACTGAAGTGGCTGTACACATTATTCTCTCAGTGCTACTCACAACAGTTAAAAGTTTAGATTTTACAATCGAAGAAGATAACTGGCCTTGACAGTGTTCAATGTCGACACGACTTAGATATCCTGGGTATCTAAGGATCTTGGTGTCGAATAGCCTATTAGATTTTGAATAGTTACCAATGGCCTGTCAAAAGTACAATGCCATAGAACAATCTTGATCTAACACACGGGTGGTAAAACTGATCCAAAACAGACAAAGAGCAATGCTAGTAAAGCAAATACAACGCAAGAAAGAATCCAATTTTCAAAAGATGAAACATGCTTCTTCCAAGTGAGATTGACATTCAAAGTAACCAATTTAATTCAAAATGACACCCGCTCTAAACTTATGTAGTCATGACTTAACGAAATCATAAACCGCAGAGTGGTAAACAATTCTAGGCATGTATGCTATATACTGAATGTATCTTATATACCGATTTAACGTAGTCGCACCTAAGCGAGACAAACAAGAAGTCCGCAATATTCCTGGAATTGGAGAGAACACAAAAATGGGCAATCAAAATTCAATCACTTGCGTGAGCACTTCTGAAGAACAGTATCTCATTTACCACAGAGCAATGACTCCTGCGATCAGAACCTCAAGCCTTGAATCTCTTATCAAAATGCGTTAATTTATCGAATCAACTGTATCATTAATTCTGTGATATAACTTAAGAACATAGCCTAAAAGACAATTCATATTGTGATTATACAGTTTCCACCATCTTTGCGTATTGTGAGGCACCTTATGGTTTAATATGAAGATCGTGCCACTTCACATAGCTGACTATATGTAGGGATTATTTGGTTTTCTGGTAAATAAGAGGCGCCAAAAGGCATTTCGCTATTAGACTCCATAAATTTTTCGTTAATAGCTGACAAATAGTACGAACTTCGAATCTTAAATACTTAATCAAGTTATCAGTAGACTTCAAGAAAAACCAGCAATGTCTTTGAAACGCGTCATGAATAAATCATTTTATTCATCATCGATTACGTTTGGTGATGTGGATGATCACAATTCTGTTTCGACTTGGAATCGTCCAACTATAGGTAATTTATTTTAGTGATCATGATTTTGTTGAGATTGAATCATAAGCATAGCGTAGTGTTACTTTCAGGTATATTCGTGCGCTGGAAGGAAAACGATTGGAAGCAATCAAATAAAGAGATCTTTGAAAATACAAATTTGGTCATTCAGTTCGACATATATCGATTAGATGTACGGTAAGTTTATTAAAGGTAAGCTACTCTTAATAACATAATGAGAAAACCCAATTACCTACTACTGTCCAAAATCATACTGAAGGTATTGGGTGGATTTAACGTTTACAGTGTAATTTTGATAGTAGATCTGATAGAGCATTTTCTCGTACATACCGTTTAATTTTTCGCATATATTGAAAATAGAACAACAATTATATCTCATTTACAGTTCGGATTAGTGATAAATTATTCTCAAATTTAATACACCGTTGCCTCGGATTGCAGTTGATCGTGCTCTTAAGATACGGTGAAATCCAGTAACTCTTTTGAAAAATCCACAAGAACTACATCAATGCAACATTCCTGATAAAAAGAACCGGTCCAGATTCCAACCTAATCCTGCTTCCAATATATAGCATTCTCTTCTCATTATTGTTTATATCTAGAATATGCGGGCCTATATTATTACATAAGTCGATCGGATTTCAGCCAGCTTTACTATTATAGTAATAAATCATCATTTAAGCATTGTAGCCTGGTAAAGATTCCATCATAATATCCAAGGCCAATGAAGTATTTAGCTTATGGTTGGTTAATATATTTTTATGTGAACGTGTTCGCATAAAATTGATGAATTAATCCTTTCTCATACACAAGCTAGACCACAAATTTGTTCAGTATCTGTTTGTTAGTTCAACACACTCGTGTATATATTAACAGTCTAAGTTCAGTCTGTTAATGAAAACTTCATCAGAAAACATTAAGTTCTGATTAAGTGATCAACACCGGCGAGAAATATTATAGGTTTCATTAACAGCCTGAACTTGAACAGCACATGATATGTACAGTAGTTTCTAATTCCTAATACACAAAGACAGCTATGCTGCATCTGTACTAGCCATGCCACCGTTAGTCTGATTACACTAAATTCCACCATGTCTAGGTGCTTTCATATTTGTAGTTGCTTGTAATGGACTTGGAAATGACCACGTTATGTCCACAGACAACTATCTCAACGTTCATCATTGATCCTTCCGTATACATCCATAGATCCCTGTTCCAATGACAGTCCTCCTCGATTCAACTTATGCCGGTTCAGGAATATCACATTATTAGATTTGTGGATATCAATTTTTTTCACACTCTATCACAATGCCTAAGAAGTTAAAAAAGATAACTAACCTAGATTAGGTTAACTTAAATTGTATTGTCTGCTTATAGAAAAAGATTTCTGTACTGCTCAATAGCGAGACAACATATCTCGCTGTGTTAGTCATATATCGTGTAACTCATGTGACCAATGATCTCTTTCTCTTTCACGGCGTTCGAGTTTTCACAGAGTTGATTGTCCAGATCCTGTCTATTTGTATGTTCAAGCCAGTAGACTCTAAATATGTTATATCTTTAACGATCGTTTGCTAGCTTCTTTTAGTAGTAAAAATAATATTCAAGAGCAAGTAAGGAGACGTCCGCAAGTATATCGTCCGCTTAATCTAGGTTGTTGTGTTGGTTAATTGGATTCCAGAAAGTAATTTAGGGATTATACAGCAGTATTAAGAATAGTATGGAGAGAGTACACATCCTTGTCTAACTCTTCTTGTGTTGTGGTATTTATCACTATTTGTGACTGTGTTTTTTTCCTTTTTCTCCATTCTTAGAAGCAAAGGGCGTCTACTAGACTGGACCATCGAACTCTATTTGGGGCTATTCTCTTTAGTTCCCCCATGTTTTCCAAGATGTTTTGCTTCAGTTAGGCCTTCCAACTTTCTTTTTACCTTACGAATTCCATTCCCTTCTCAATGTCCACTTGGTTTGTTTGTCGCAGTAATTCTTCATTTGTGATATTATTTGGCCAGAAGCATTTGATCAATCGCCTAAGGCATTTATTCACAAATACTTGGAGTCTTCTTGCGATTTTCTGCGTATGTTTCCACGTTTCACATCCATTCAGCATTACTGATTTTACACAGGCATTGAACATTCGAATCTTGGTGTTTCTTGACAGGACGGATGCATTCTAGATCTTATGAGGCAAGTTGAAAGTGTTTCTCGCCTTGTTGATGCGTTGGTTAATGTCTTCTTCCGTTCCGCCTGTTCTTAATATGGTACAACCAAGGTATACGAATTTCTCGACATCTTCTATTGTGTCTTGGTTGATGCGAAGCGGTGTACTAATGCTTGTGTTCCGTCTCAGGGCCTTTGTCTTTCTTATGTTTATCTTAAGCCCGACATATTGTGCTATTTTTGATAAGTCTTGTAGCTTTTGTTGCATGTCTGTGTATTTGTGTGTAAGCAGGCATATATCATCTGCGTAGTCGAGTTCATTGAGTTTTCTAATTGGATCCCACTAAATTCCGTTTGGTGATGTGATGTCTAGCTTGCGCATGACATTATCCAGTACTATGAGAAACAGTAGTGGAGATAGTACACATCCTTGTCTAACTACTCGTGTTTTATTAGTATGTGCCACTCTGTTTACCTTTGTGTTGCACTTTATTTCCAGCGTCCCGGTACATTTCTCGGATGAGTTCGGTTATTTTCCTTGGGATGCTTATTTCACAGAGTGCTTTCCAGATTGCGCTTCTATTGATGGGATCGAATGCGCGTTCAAAGTCCACGAAGAGTAGATATAGTGGTGAGTTCCATTTGTTGGATTGTTCGATGATGATTCGGACTGTTGATTTGGTCTAAAAATTTCCTCCTATTGGTCCTTGTAGTTTTCATTTGTGTCTGTACATTTCCTTAATGACCGTTGGTGATATTCCTTCAAGAATGATCATTGCTAGAACTTTCATTGTACTGTTGAGGAGGGAGATCCAGTTCTTGCATTCTCTAAGATCAGATTTCTTTTTGATTGTTGTAGTCAAGCCTTCTTTCCATTTTTGTAGAATTCTACCAGTATTCCACGCTAGTAGTGAGGTTATAGAGTTTCTCCCGTTACAGATGGGTCACCATTTAGTAGTTCTGCTGGAATATTAGCCATACCGGTCGCTTTGTTGTTCTTTAGCTTCTGAATAGCACTTTTAATTTCCCGTTCTGTAGGTGGATGGGTGTTGATTGCTTCGGTATAGTTGCCGGCAGGGAGCTCTACGTTTTGTTCGCAATTTGTACCGTTGTCTTCGAAGAACTGTTATACCTATTTAGCTGTTGTCTTTCAGTGGTTATGGCTTGACCAAAAGAATTCGACCAAAAGAAGAGTTTTTGGTGGTAAAGTGGTCAATTTTCCGGCAACTCGTTTTACACATTTCTGCAGTGTGTATTTATATTTATATATTTGTAAAGGGTGTTTTTTTAAGAGGTTGCCGATTTTTTTTTTGAATAAAACACATATAAAATTATGAAATGACCAAAATTTTTTTTTATTTGGTAGATAATTTTTTGGCATTTAACATTTAAACACAATTTCTGGCATATGGCTACCACGACGGCGTATGTCAGCAATGACACGTTGAATATTGGTTTCCAAAGCGTCAATCGATTGAAGTTTATCCACATAAACCAATGACTTCACGTATCCCCACAAAAAGTAATCGAGTGGCGTCAAATCGCACGAACGCGGAGGCCAATTCACCGGACCATTTCTCGAAATAATGTTGTCGTTGAAAGTTTCTTTCAATAAGTCGATTGTTTCACGTGCTGTATGGCAAGTGGCACCATCTTGTTGAAACCACATTTCATCCATATCCATATCTTCAAGATTTGACAACAAAAACTCATTTAACATGGTTCTGTATCGATTTCCATTCACGGTAACGCGTCGTCCTTCCTCATTTTTAAAGAAATATGGACCGATGATCCCACCAGCCCATAGACCGCACCAAACAGTACATTTATCAGGATGCATTGGTAATTCTTGAACGGCGTGTGGATTATCTTTGCTCTAAATGCGACAATTTTGTTTGTTGACGTATCCATTTAACCAAAAATGCGCCTCATCACTGAAGAGAATTTTACGGTAAAAAAATGGATCTTCGTTCAATTGATTTAACGACCAATCACTGAATTCACGGCGCAAACGATGGTCGTGTGGCTTTAATTCTTGCACCAATTGAATTTTGTATGATTGATTGATTGATTGATTGATAGGACTGTAGGACCAAGCGCTAGGCAAGATTCCCGGATAACGCCGGGCCTATTCCTACAGCCGTTTACATAAAACAATAGGTAAGGATGGGAAGGTATGTTAGTAAGGAGAGAACGACCCGGTTACAGACACCTGGCAAATCGTTTACTAAACTACTGTTATCAGACAATCACAAGACAATCACAATTCTAATCTACTAATCTGCAATCGCCAATCAGCATTCTCGGTCCGCATCACCTATCTGCTCTGCTGTATTTTGAATAAGATTAAAACTAAATTAAAATTAAAATTCTAAAATACACTTATTAGTTAGTCGCTCAGGAATCTGTAACTAATTAATATTATTATCGGTTAATTAATTAATTTTATTATTTATTTCAACTCCCGCCCGCACAAGTAACCTAATTAAAACATAAGTACAGAACTCTGAAAGAAAATTTATTAACTTATGGCTCAGGTATCTGAAACAATTTAATTAATATGGTTAATAGGGGATGATAGTTTAAGCCATCCATTACGATAATGTTGCCATAATTCTGTAACATGCTTATCAGAAAAACAAATCACACTAAGCAACAATCTTCAGCAGAACCATTTTCCTGTTACATAATAATTAAAATAATATAAATTGTTAGTAAAATCTATATCCTTTTCACATTACGCTGATGATAGCATAATAGTAGATTAAGTTTGTCAGAAAATCAAAATAAATCTCTGAAAACGTTTTACATTCCAAAATTATGCCACATCTGTTTTAAATAAAATAAACTTTCTTTGTAAACCCCCTCCAACTATAAACATATTAACACTTATTTAAATAATTAAAACCAAACCTTTTCCATAAATTATTATTATTATTCTTATATTAATGGTCGTGATCAGGGATGTCACTTTTCTACCAACGTAGTAGATCCGCTGCGAACTTTACCGTTCAATAATCAAAAAAGAACAACTGATATTAACTTGCAAAAAGCACCATTAAATCCAAATACAAAACTTAATACGAAGCTTAATACGAAGCTTAATAAATTTAAATTTAAATAACGCATGGATAGCCCACAGGCACGTATGCACGACACACAGGCAATAACACAGGCAGGGTTGCCACATACATGCAGAAAGTATGGAGGAGAAGCACCCCAAAAGTGGAGGAAATCGACACCCCCGGAGCGAACCCCATTCAAGCAAACCAAACACGATCCAAACTCCACATTCCACCAAACATACATCTATTTGTAATAAACAAACTCTAACACGAGAACCCAATTGTAAGCATCCAAACTAAAAATTCATTCAAAGCACACTCAACAAAGGAACACCAACCTACAGATAAATAAAAAGTGCAGACCTATCTCAACTGACATCCAACAAATAGGAATCCAGCCAAACATCCCACATTCCGGCCAATCCTCCAGCCTTTTCGCGTCCAAAACCCCACATGCCAACAGAGGCTCCTAGCCGCGACTGCAACTAGGTCAACCCTCATGCCCGTCCCGATCAAATCCAGCCCCGAAACCCCTCCCCCTCAACCACAGCAGTACCATGAGGCATGGAACAAATTACCAGCATGCAGCTATCAATACCTACGAAACCGCTACCTCCAAGACACTCCTGCACAACCCAGCCCACTCCAGAATCGCGCGACATCCTCCAAAAATCCAACCGAAACAAAAGATCCCAACACTCTACAAAATTGAATGCTTCCAAACCACCACTGCAAAACTGCAACAATCCCGCCAACAACCAAACATTCTAATAGTTCCAACTCCCCGCCACTAAAATAAAATTCCCGCCCGACCCGTCACAAACTTCCAGACTAAACAATCCTCAACCACAATCCCAAGATATACCTCCGATAATGAAAGATACAGACTCATGTTCTGCATCAAATTTAAACAATCCTGTCCTACAAAATCCCTGAGGGTGTGTACACTTTCCTTATTACTTATGTGTCACACACATGCACTCTTGTGCTGTACACACGTTACCTCAACTTACTCAATTTCGCACTCAAATCCGACTTCCTATGAAATGATATGAATGTAGCCCTTCGAAGTCAACACCAACTATCCCTCCTTTAAAATGTAGCAAATTTGAATAAGCGGCTACTGAACTCATAAACAGTAATAATCGAAGCAGATCCGCCACATCTACAGTAAAGTGACACCCCGAACGTAGGCATACAATTGGTCTAAAACTCTCCAAAACAAGGACACTCAAACCCGATACAAGACACACATTCACCATCACCGGAAACGCACCCCGGGACTACGGCCGAAAGCCATTCAATCCCAAAACCCACGGCCAATTCAAGCGCAGACCCGATTCCAACGACGAAAAATTAAAACCATCAACACTCAAATGTCAACGAGCCTGCAACAACTCCCCAATCGTCGCCTAGAATCACTAAACAATCAATCCTGCAGTTCAATAGGAATCCCCGATACCGCAGTTAGTTTCAGTGGACGCCACCAGACTCCGGACCGAGCCGAAACCGAACAAGAACATGATGAAGGAACCAACCTCGATCGATACCTGAACTACACGCTAGCTATTCGCTCCGCACCTCTCAGCACATCTACAGCTTCCAAAACTAAACCCAACTAAGACAAACATTAAAATCAATCCAACCACGGCAACGGCCGAGAACCCCCGCTCACATATGAAACTTCAAACACGAATAAAATCAACTGGAAACCAGAAAATCAACCCCCGCTTACATATCAAACTAAAAACACGAATAAAATCTACTGGAAACCAGAAGATTCACCATAACATCATAAAGTACTCAGACAAATAGCCGTCAAACATCAACCGAACCAAGTCCACACCTCCAATCCAGATCAATGTCCCGCTATACAGGTAAAAGTCCCGCTACAGAAAATATCCCGAACACACCCACAATTCAAACGCCCACAACTGAACCACTCTTGCCAAACTCCATCCACCACCAACAAATATATATTCAATTAATTTTCGAATCCCTACCGTGCCTGCTCTACCTACTCGGAACCTACTCCAAAATATGTCAATCCACTTCTCACCACAAAGTGCCTCGGCTCCACAGCCTCCACATACAAGTCACCTCACTGGTCGTATAAAAACTGACCCTTCGACCATTAATCTAAACATGGCACTGAATTAAAATCCTAATAGCATTACAATTTACAACCAAAAACTTAATTTAAATTCTCAATGATTATATACAAGAACATTACATGCAAACCCATCAAATAGCAAAACCAAAAACCAGTAATTTATGTAAGCCACTGTATGTATTTATATATTATATTATATATACACAAATTTAAACAAGATCAAACCTGTATAAATTGCTCGTATACGCATTGTAATATTATTGATCTATATATAAGCAAAATATATAAAACAAAAGGGAAGGGAAATACATAGTCAAATATTTAAAAAAAAATTTTTGACTAATGCAACTAAGAAAACAAAAACAAAATAACGTGCTATATAAAAATTTAACAAAAATTTATATGCAATCGTTTTCAAGGACATCAAAATTTAGACTATAGAATGTGAATTTGTTTTCCACAACTGATGTATTATGTATATACAAAAAGACACAAATACACATACAGTTTGAACGCGTTAAAATTCAAAACTCTCCAAAAATCCCCTCCACTGTATGCCTTGATAAATATATACATTATGAATTATGATACACAAAACAAAACACAAAAATCACTCAGAGGAAAGAGAAATATATGAAGATCGAATTGGTTCGTCAAACGAAACAAAACAAAAACACACGTGTCGCATTCAATCGTGTGCAACGGAAAATTGTGTGTGTGTGATATTGCAATTGATGTATATAACTATATATCAATACCATTACTGGCAATGTATACACGATGCAAACTGACACACACAAATACGATATATGTACATCACCATAATAATCATATAAACACTAAAACCTAAATATATAATGCAATATATAATATAATATAATTTAATATTAAATATAATAAAATATAGTATAATATAATAGCGATACTCATCTGAGATTCGAAAAATTAAGCCACAAACACACACATACACACACACAAACGAATTTATTTTATTTAATTAAACACCGAGTGGAAAAAAACACGTCCACTCAGTGTGACGACTAACACTGAACTCCTGCACCAATTGAATTTTGTATGGCACCAAACCCAAATCTTTACGTAAAATTTTCCATAAAGTCGATGGACAAAGTCCAATTTGCTGAGCACGACGACGAATCGATAAATTGTCATTTTCTTCGACACTGGCCTCAACGACAGCAATATTTTCTTCTGTACGAACTCTTCTCATTCTTGTCGGTGGCTTGGCATCCAAAAGAGTGAATGTAGACCGAAATTTGGTAATTACGTTTTTTATGGTGGTTTTTGACGGACGATTATGTGCACCATAAAATTCACGAAGTGCTCTATAAACATTTTTAATTGAACACTGATTTTGAAAATAAATTTCCACGATTTGAAAACGTTGTTCTGAAGTTAACCTATTCATAATGATTTGCCAAACAATACTGAGTAGAAATGCCACTTTGAGCTGTCAAAACAACTGTCATAAAATAAAACGACATCTATCGGAAAAACCAACCTCCTAAAAAAACACCCTTTATATATTTATTATATTTGTATATATTTATTATATTATATATTTGTATTTTCTGTTGCTGTTTCTGCAGTTTCGAGAATGTATGTTCTTTGATCATTTCTTGCCATCAACTTTATTTGCTTAGCAAGTTAGCAATGTCTTCTTATTTGCTTCGATTTGCCGCCGTATTATTATGACAGAGCTGTCACTTTAGTTGGTGGAGTTCCTGAATTTCTTATTAACCAGTACATGATCAATGTTATTCTTGGTTCTTCCTTCAGGTGATGTCCAAGTGTATTTTTGTGTAGGAACTTGCTGCCTCTTATGAATAGCTGATTTGTGACGCAGTAATCGAAGAGTCTTTCTCCATTATTGTTTCTAGCTATATTGCGTGTTTACCTATGATTGACGTCCTGTGTTCTCGTTTCCAATTTTTACGCTGAAATCGCCTTGGATAATTTTGATGTCATGTGGCTTACAGCTGTTCGTAGAACTTGTCTTTCGTTATGTCATTTATTTTTTCCTTAGGTGCACTGAATTATTGTTATATAACTTATTTTCGATTGGAATCTTACTGTTATTATTCTTCTACTCATAGGCTTCCATTCGAATAGTTCTTTCTTCTCCTTAGCCGTTGTTAGAATTCCTACTCCTTGTTCATACGTGTCTTATCTACCAGAGAACATCGGATAATTCCCCGTGCTTATATCTCCATTTTTCTTCCATCTTTCTTCACTAAGGCCTAATATTTCGATGTTATTCCCCTTCATTTCCTTCTCAACTTGTTCTTCATTTCCTTCTAAACTTGATGTTTCTGTTAGAGTTCTGATGCTCCAGTTTTCGATTCGTGTCCGTGTCCGATAGCCAATGGTCAATATTTATGTTGTTTTGCGGGTTGTATAATTGCTTCTAATTTTTGTTTATGTAATCGTATTTCAGATTAATGAAATGGTCCATTGAATCCTAGCCAGTTTCAAGGGCTGCTTGAAAAGGTAGACTGACTGGGGGTAGTAGGTTCTCATCCTATTTTGCATTTCCTTCTGTGATGTTCCCAAGTGGTCATTCAAATTAGTATACTAACCTTAGCAATAGTTGCCTGATGTGATTTGCATTGTTGTGTCGTCTTTACGACAGGATTATGAACATTTAAGATTACCAAAAAACACTATAACCGTATTTACCATTCATTTTGAACCAATTTGTGAAAAGGTAGGTATAGGTAACACTCTATGATTGCCACTTCCTACTTTAACGAATCGAATCACTCAGGCTCAATTGGCCCATTGTGACATCCCTTCCCAGACGTACACTCTCAGTCCCGAAATCTGTTTGTTCTTCTGATGAAGTCCAAAATATCCGGTATTCTCAAGGTCGTCAGTTGATCCTCAAATAGAAATTTGTGATCTAAAGCAGTTTATGGGAAGAGTATGAAGAACAGGATCACAATAAGTGCTCAAAAGTTTCTTCTTTCTCCTCCCTTACACTGTTTGAATTTTCATTCGGAACATATGATTATTCTGGAAGCAATACCCCGTGAGAATGCCCAACAAGATCCTTAAAGTGCGTCTGTCATAGTTTAAGAAGGACGATAGATAGTCGACAGGGGATGAGGCTATCCCATCTCTTTTGGAGCAGATCACCAAAGTGATAGTCAATTTCTCGTGTTTGAGATAGTGACGTCACTCATAAAACGGCCCCACAAGAGTGGAAATCGAACCCAAACGGATCAATTTGTCAGCCAATGTATTACTCATGTAACTAAGTATCCAATGACGTATAACCTTATTCAGACTGGTCGATTTACGGCAATTATCGTCTCCAAAACTAGTTTCGATGAAACAGTATTGAAACCAATCTATTTTCGAGCAGCCTGGCTTTCAGTAAGGATACAGATTTTATTTCTTTTGCAAGTGGGTGCTGCTCTCAAAATTGCAGCAATTTTCGCCTAAAAACCATAGAGTACCTACCAGGGCGGATAGATAATTTGATCACAGGATTTTATATGGATAACAAGCTAGATTACAGCATACTAATCCGTCAGTAAAGATCATCATATCCTCACTGGAGGGTTAGATGGACTATAGACCCATGTGTGATTTCCGATAATAGTTACCCAAAATAATCTCCCGAAGACGTGCTTCGTCACCATAGTGTCCGAGGGCATGTGAGCAGTTGTGTGCCGCCCACCTCCCTCCATACTAAAGAATGCGCAGAAGGGCTTCAAAGATTGTCTTTGTACTGTAAGCAAGCAGCTTTTTGCGCTGCACTCCTTCTACTCCAAAGACCAAATGGTAGCACACCTACAGCCATTTCAAGAACTGCAGTAGGTTTTATTGTGACCCTACTTAGAGCAAAGAAGGGTTTGAAACCAGGTGCTTCCGGCCTTAAAAGAAATAGCTCATCTAGGCCAAGATAAAGAAGTATGCCTTTCGGCTCCCTCTCTAGCCAATGATGGTCCATTTGTTGATCTTTAGTCCCGGGTTTTGATTTTGTAGCCCGTTCAGAATATCCAAAGGTTCTTGGTTCGGGCCTAGGACAAAAACTGTACTCTTTACAGGCCTGGGTAGGTCACAGAACAGGTTACACTCTCAGCGTGGTTGTATCCAAACTGTTTCTTCTTCCAAGGGGAGAAGGAATTTTGCCGTCAGAATCAAAAAAGTGAACTTTCAAGTGCTTATCTCTCCGTCGCTTGCATTCCGAGATCTTCTTGTTAATTGAAGAGCTTTTAATCACTTGCTCTCCTGACGGTTGTGCATTAGTGTCTAAGTTGATAGCTAGGGCATCATTGTTCACTATTAAAGGTTCCTTTGATGCCACCAGTAATATGTTTTCTAGAGCCTAAAAACACCGAACTGTTCAGTTCCTCCGAACTAAAATTAGTGTAGTCCATAATTATATCCCACGAGTAGTGGATAAAATTTTGTCCGTCTATGCAGAGATCTATAGTGCACAGATAAGGCTACGTGATCCGGAAGGCGCTTCAGATCCGGATACACCGTTTAATCCGAGTTACACCTTAACCTGGCCCAGTTGTTTAGCGCTGTATTTTTGCCTGACTCGCCACTTAATGTGGGTAGCCAGTTGCCCGTCACCACGAGAAGGTAACACAAGCACTTGTGGAAGCTGCAAGATACGGAGCTGATAGGTAGTGCCAACTTAATTCCCCCACACAGCTTCACACCTATGACCACCAACGAATCGATTACTCTCGCGATAGCCGCCCAGAGTTATATTCACTGATTTATTGCAAATTGCGCAGTCTTACCGAAATTTTAAAACTGATTATGAAATCCCTATTTGCATCCTACTCCCATGCTTTTATCCAATATTCGAACCCGGTGTATTCATCAAACATTCTAATCGTAGAGCTATATATAAACCTAATTAATTCGATGACACGAATTTTGCTGTCGGTTAAATCCGGTCATACATATGTACTATAACGCTACGACTACCTATATAATTGCAGCGAATTCAATGTCATAATCAATTAGACAAATAACCATATAATAACGTCAACAATTTATGTAACCTCGACGAAAAACGATAGAATTGACCCTGCCCTAAATACGTCACAATAAATCACACACTCATCACAAGATGGGATGCGCCAATTTTTTTTATCGCCAAAATTGCCCAAAAAAAAGTTGTAAGCGCAAAAATTACGTAAATTCGCGCATTCTTCAATACACACACACACGACAAATCGATTGTATGGTTGAATTTCAAAGGTTATCTGAAATTCTAATCGAAACACGATTACAACATCGAAATTGCGAATATTCGATGATTCTTGCAATAAATTTTGTTATTTCTTTCATCTGAGCTTCTCAGTATATCGTAAAGACGAAAACGTGAATCACACGATAAATTATTCAAGAATAGTGTTGTTGTACATATTGCATAAACGTCTGATACTTAAGTAATTGTGCGAATTTAATTCAAATTGGTATTTAATTAGAAACTATTAAGTTTAATTAAAGTTTTATTGGTCCAACTCTACAAATAGTTTTACATCGATATCATAAGGTTACATCTAGTGTGCTTAATGATTTTGAACTTGGATTCGGATTTTGAAGATCACAATTTTCAATTCCAGGTGATATTCCCGCCATTCGGGAATAGTTCTAATCATACTAACAGTTTTAATCTAATAACATTAGCGTGACCCAATCACCCATAAACCTTGAACATTTAATGCATCCACTGCCAATGCTATAATAAGTGATTTGAAGTATAAATACGAATGCGTCATATTTGTGCTTATAGTGTATGGATATGTGCGAGTAAACAGCTGATTCTATCTTGATTTATTATAAATTTAGAAGTTACATCATTTAGAAAGACTTCGGTTTTTGCCAAAAAAAGTAGTTTATTTGCTTATAAAGTTGGGTATTATAAGATTATTAGATAAGAGTGATGTCGGTTTATAAAGGGTTGATTTATTGCTCGGAAATGGACAAAAAATTGTTGACAGTTTTTTGTAGTTAAAACCGTTTTTTATGATATTTATAGTCTCAAATTCTTGTAGGAATACAAACGTAACCCATTCCCCATGTTAGTACTATAATCCGCCGTAGTCAAATGCGTATGAATCGCTCACTATATGGCTAGAGGAGCATTGTGTTTTTAGGCCGTGAAGACATGGTCTTATGCTACGGCAAAAGGGATACCTTTTGAACAAACGGTGATAGTTCCAAAAGACAAAATTATACCTTGTAACGTGCTTCAAATGATATGGTGGTTTCGGTAGGCAAAATTTAGAAAATAAACTACACAAATTGGGCGTCAGTCTACCGACGCGTATTTTCGCAGACAATAGCTCGTGGAGCAGGTAACCTCGAGGGGTTACACACACGATCTCAACGAAACCACCTACACGGAAAACAAATTAAATTTTAAGTAGGGAATGCGATGCAGCGAATGAAGACCCCAAATGAAATAGGAAGATGATGTTGAATAGGGAACGATTCGCCGTTAATATATTTGACCTCCTCGATTATTTCTGTTTCTGTTACTCTTTGATTTCTCTTTCTCTTTCACTTGGCTCTATCAATTCCTAATTCTTCTCACACTATTTTTCTTCTTACTTTCATTGATTTTTTTCCTTCTTTCTTCTTATGTTTATAACGACCGCTACTCACGGTCTTTGTTGCATGCAATTTTTTCTGCATATTTTTGTTTGTCCGGCTTTTGTTTTTTCTGGATCTTACCACTTAAACCAGTCGGAATTTCAGCCAAATCGAGGACGTACGGCTATAGGTCCGATTTGCGTAGAACCATCTGCACATTGCATAGCTCCATGACAGCCTATAGTACTGACATGGAAGATGGGTTGGCCCATGAATTCTGCACTCCAACCAGGGGTCATAGATGTGTTCATTCACACCACCGATCGTAATAGTATATGTTGAAAAATTCCGTTTTCATCCTGCCCCTATCGGGATTCGAACCCGGTACCTCCCACTCCATCTGCCGCAGCTTTAACCACTGCGCCACCTGGCCGGTTAAAAAAAAAAATTCAATGTTATTTTGAATCATTTTCTTTCACCGTCATCTCTCGTAGTGGTTAGAAGTTATCTGTGATGAGCCCTCGCCCGACGATATATTTTCCGTTCAGCATAAAAAACAAACAAAATCTTTTTTTATTATATTGTGTATTTGTAACGACTCCCCTGGTTGGTTATACTAACAAGCGTCTTGAATAGGAAATTATCTTGTAATAACTTATAATATAACTTTAAAGGGAATCCAAATAACTTATAATAACTTTAAAGGAAATCGCGTCGATATTATGTGCCAACATGATATAATTCCGGAGAAGATTAAAAGATGGCACTAATAGTAGTTGAACGAAAGATTTATAGTTTTGAACTGCAGTTTTTTATATTCAAACGAATTATTAATGAAACCAAAATTTAAAATGGGCTTCTAGTTTTAAATAATAATAAACAAATAAAACAAAATTTGATTTTTTAAATAATGTCATTTAAAAAATTACATTTCATTAAAAAATTACATCGCGTGCCATCTATTGTTCTCGTTAAAACGTATTGGTATGCCATCTAGAAATCTTCTCCGAAACTTAAATTTAACGAAATCGTGCTATCGTTGGCATTTGCTATTAAAATTGACACGATTTCCCTTATAGTATTATAAGTTATTTGTGTGGGACATGAAAAATAAGGTCTTGTGTGGGTTTATATCCAGGATAAGAGTTAAAAGATAATTTAGCAGGTAATTTTATTAGTTTTTTTTAATTTAGCTTTAATTGGGAGCAGGGCGGACCTTTATACTGTCCTAGCTCCTTATAACTGTCAGAGCTCCTGCACCCAATGAACGATCCTTCAAGTAAAGGTTGATAGCTTCCTTAAACTTTGCATTTTATACTCAAACGGAAACTGCTTCACCGTAAACCTATGCGCATTAACCGTTCCCAGTGTTACCCGCCCTGGCGTAACAAATGGTAGTATTCTCTCCTTTAATTCTGCAGAACATTTACCATTTATTAATCTATAGAACACGTAGAATTCTGCGACATCTCTGTGGCGCTGTATAGGCTGTCTAGATCTTTCGTAAGTCTGGAGTTTCGTATTATTCGGATGGCACGCCGCTGAACTCTATCCAGCAACTGGAGAGCAATGTCAATTGAAATGTAATTTCGCTAATGGTGGTCGATATGATGTCGCCCAATTGTCCAACCCACCATACCTTACGCCACACACTTTGCGTCTCCAAGAACTCAAATTTCTTGGAGTAATTCGCTATAAGAAACATGACTTGAGATCCTGTCTTCAGCATATCATTAAAATCTTCTATAATAAACCACATACATATTCGGGACGTGCCAAAAGATTAATGATATATTACTTGAGAATTGAAACCTTGGTGTAGGACCTGAAGATGGACTGTGAGTTAAAATTTAGGCAATTTAGACATTTCAAAATTTTGCTGGGATTTCAAGGTCTTTGGAATCGTAAACAGTGGGACAAGGAAAAGGGTATCTAGACATGATTCGATCATGTAAAGGCTAATTTAACGAAAACCTTGAGTTAGACATAAGTAGTGCATGAATTTATATTCTATTGGGCAGCTTACAGAAAAAATATTAGTTTCGGTAGCATAAAATAACTGGGAACCATAATGTCGACATTCGTAGTTGCTGATGCGACCTGGTTGGATCACTAGAGAACATATAGTAAAGTTGTGGATAAGCGTATCAAGTCTTACGCATCTAAAAGATCAATGCCTCTCTTAGTCGATAAAACTAAAGGACTTCTTGCACCCAACAAACAAGAGTTGAGACTATTTACTGGCTTCCTCACAATGACTTAAGATACCAGAAAAAATCTAATGTAACGTTTATATTATAATCTAAATCCCTTAAAACATTGTATCACTGGATCATGGATAAATGGCTCACATAAATGGTGAATACTTCGTTTTCGTAAAAAAAAATCTTTTCTTCGATCTGTCTCGCTTTCTCAATCAAAAAAATCCTTATTTATTGATCTCAGAACTCTTGAATTGATGATGGTATTCGTATAAAACTACCACTATCTGAACTCCCATAATATTCAACTTTTATGGTATATTTAACCAGTGTCAACCTAGTGTGTTAAAACAGCTTATTTCTCCAGCTTTTCTATCGTATGATCCAACCAAATTTATTTCTATGCTTGGCACTTGCCTCCTTTAATTTCGATATAACAAGATTTCTATACAAACTCCAGGTACTCTACGCTTCGAACTCGTCGTTTCCGGCACTTCTGCGCTATCGTTTCACCATTTGCTCCATTGCGTACTCACTTGTTCCTCATCTTTCGTCATCTTCATTTATTACAGTCAGTATTAGTACAGTGCTTAAAAGATTTTTCCTTATAGTTTACGTGAATTCGTTAAAGGGCTGATCTTATTAGGACACCTGTATTTAAGCATATACAATTTAAGGTTGCGCCACCGTGAAACAAAGTCTGCGTTGAGTGGCATCGACACATCCACAGTTTTTAATACTTCTCGAACAGAGTTTGCTCCTTCAGACTGGTAACTGGGTCGCAAAATTATATTGCTGATAAAACCTTGATTTCAAGGCACAGGATGGTTTTTAAATTAATTTGTGGTTGGAGAAATATTCTATTAAAATTGCTCCCCTTGTTTGGTAATCATCATTAGAGGTTTTTCTGTGGTATTACCTCCAGTCAGCAATACCCCCATGTAACCTCCTTGTGTTCGTAAAAATCCGATTTCAGCAGCTTTTAGATAAAATTGTCTGAAGGATCAGATGTGGAATCGTAGGTCAAGGTGATTAATCTGACATTGGGTCACTTCTCCATAGTATACATTGATAATTTCTGTCATCGCTGTTAATTCATATCTGCTGCCTGATATATTTTGCTGTCATAACGTCTGCGCCCCATCGTAATAAAATGTAAGCTAAATCCTCCTCAAATTATGGTCCAATCATAATGATGGTTAACGATTATCTAATTGTTGTCTTAGACGTAGCATTAAACACTACCCGGAGCTTGGTTTCTGTACTTTTCATTCTGTTCGACTTCTTCATACAGAGCAAATGTTGCAGTTTTAAAAGACGTGGCAGTTGGAACGAATGGTACCGAGGATTCGAGCCCCGATAAGATATCAGTGAATGCAAATCGATCGATTACGATCGATTATGTGCGTGAATATAATTATCTTGTTGGAAGGTTTAACTCATGAGTCAACCCATGCACTATACTATGGGCTCATATAGGCAAGCAATGTAATGTGGGGATGGTCTACGCAAATCGATCTTGCTTTATTGTGAGGACGTTAAAAGGGAACGACGAGCGAGTCGCGAGTACTGCGGTCCACACCTACACAAACAGACTTCTTCCTCTGGGCTACTGTCCTGTTGTTCATTACAAATTTATATTTAGGCAGCAGAGATATAGCGAATTTATACTTTGGTCACATCAAAATGTTAGTTCACAGTATATTTGTCGTTTTTGCTGACATTTTTACTTAATAATTCAATAATAAATGGACATTACTAAAAATTATAAATTATAAATTTACATAAATTGCACATAATAAATATTTTTACGTCATTACATCAACGTACAATTTTAGGTCCGATTTACGTAGACCCATCTGTACATTGCATAGCTCCATGTCAGCATAGTACTGACTATGATGGGTTGGCCTATGAACTCTGCACTCCAACGAGTGGTCATGTGTTCATTCACACCACCGATCGTAATCAAATTATAAAAAATATCTTTTGTATCCTACCTCTATCGGGTTGGAATCCGATACCTGCCGCTTGGAGTGTTTCAACAACATTTTGTTTTGTTTTACAGGCCGCTGTCACAAGCAACTAGAAGATGCCAGATCGCTCTCTACGCCGTGGTGCCTTTGTCGCCGACAGCGACCCTTTTGCCTATTGACAGGTGGCTCTCCCTTCAAAAATCGATGTATCATTCGGTTCAGATCAGCAAGCAGATTGTGACCGAGCTAGCATACTCGCTGTCCTCATGCACGATAAAATATTTTGATTTCAGAAGTGGACGTAGAGGATATAAAGCACGATTACTAGCGGCAAGGCGAGCTTTGATATCCCACACTATTATCGTGACTAATGAGTGACTCAAGATACCACTACTGACATCATTTGCGTCTTGGTCTCCAAAATCAAAAATCAGATATTTGGTTTTGGACTTGTTGATCTTGAGACCAACGGAAGCTGAATACTGTTCCATTGGATCAAGTATCTCTTTCACTCCGTTGCCAATTAATCCAATCACACAGATATCATCTGTATATATGCAAGGAGTTGATTGTATTGTCGACATAAGATATTGTCTTAAGGTGTTTCACTTTTACGTATAGGATTTATTCCAACTTGATATTAAAAAGTATCGGTGACAGCGCATCTCTTTGTCGAACACCAGAAGTAATTGCAAAAGTTCTCGATAGCCTGTTCTTAACTTTAACACAGCATTGTGATTGTGTTACTGTCATTTTACCCAGATTCGTATTTTCTTATAGCATTCTTAAATATTCTAGCGTACACCATATAGCCTATAGCCCATATACGAGGGTTACCTTTTATATTTCGGGATTTGGCAACCCTGGTGTTGCAATCTGTCAACTGACAGCTCTATCGTAAAGTTAGAAGTTTTTGAGGTTATACGTACTCACTACTCAGAACGTTTTTAAATACGAGCGCTATTTGTGTCGTTTTCGAGTATTTGTTTCGACCAATCGACACGAGCTTTTTTTTAGCGATTGAGCCTTTTTTTGAGCGGTGGGATCCAACGCGAACAAATTTTTTTGACAGTTAAATGTTCATGCAATATTGAGTGTATGCTGGTCCCACTAATGCCTAAGGTTGTCTCTATCTCACGATAGGTCACATGACGATCTTGCAATATCAGTTCGCGCACAGCATCAATGTTTTTCGGAACAACTGATTTTGGACGACCTTCACGAAATTCGTCTTGGAGTGAATTTCGACCACAATTGAATTCGCCATACCATCGATAAACACTGATCCTTGATGGAGCTTCATCGCCAAAAGTTGAATTAAGTTAATTCATGCACTGCTGCTGAGTTAATCCACGTCGAAAGTTGTTAAAAATAATCGCACGAAAATGTTCACGATTTAATTCCATTCTTGAGGGCAGATGAATCTTTTAATTTACTGTAAACAACACAAATGGCGCTCGTATGTCAAAACGTTCTGAGTACGTATAACCTTAAAAACTTCTAACTTTACGATAGAGCTGTCAGTTGATAGATTGCAACACCAGGGTTGCCAAATCCCGAATATAAAAGCAACCTATGTAGCATGTTTGAAATCTAGGAATACCTGGTGTACATCGAAAGATATATTATAGTACTTGGAAAAGAATCAGCCGTAGCGAAAAAACTTGATCAGTGATTGATCAATTTGGACGGAATCCTCCTTGGGAGTCACCGATAATTTCATCGGCCAAAGGAGTTATTATTCCAAAAATAAAGTATGACAGTAACTTGTATGCTGCGCAAAGGAGAGCTAATTCTCGCACGTCACGCGATCACCCTTCTTGAATATAGGGCATAACGCGGTCATTTTACATTCTTCAGGCATAACTTCATTGCACCATATTAATCGAACATGGTAGAAAAGACAGTTTCACACAGTTGGCCCTCCGGCTGCCATAAAGTTAGAGCTCTGAATTTACAAAATAAAATAGTACGAAATTGGTAGTAGATGGGTTGGCCAATGAGTTCTGCACTCCAACAGATGGTCATAGATTGTGTTAATTCACATCAATGATCGTCATCGAATGATGAAAACTCACTTATGCATCAGCTCACTATCATTATTTGAGAACCGGGCACCATCTCCGCTCCAAAGCTTGCTTTGCCTCAGCTGTAATCACCATTAAGTCGATCACTTATGGTGATGCATTTAACAGTTTAGATTATATCATTTCTGATTACGAAAAAAAGCTTTTAAAAACTATTTTCCCACGCTTTTATTTAACGAATTGAAACTGAGTCACAACAACATTTCAAAACAACAAAGATCATACATTTATTTACAAACAAATCATCGATTATAATGTACATACATACTCGCACATCAAATGTCTAAAAATTATTTGCTACATCATATGATTAATATTGATGGGCATCGCATCAACAAATCAAGAACTATACGGGTTGTAATCGATACTGCTTTTGCGAAAAACCAATTTATGCCCACTCGTTCGTCTACGTTGCACATTCGTACATTGTGAAACCCCGAATTATTGATTGAACCTTCCCATTTTGCTATACATAAATCAAAAATATCGGAACCTGATATCGTAATTAAATCCTATAAAAACACAATTAAAAGCATAATTATCTAAAGTCAATTTATGAGCTTTTTAAAAGAAAAGTTTTCAACTTTTAGTCATTACGCAGCATCTGATTTCCCAAGCTATTTTTATGCTCATACCAAATGGCAAAAACACAAAACGTAATACGATTGTGTAATTTTTCCATCCACCCACAATTTTCAATTTTGATTATTATTCATTTCATTAAATCTACAGACTAGCAAAACTCTTAAATATAATCTGTGTGTATGGTTCGAACGAGTGTATGTATATACGTGTATATCTAAGTTTATATACATATTTATAAGCTTTATTCTAATTATTTTGTCTAGTACAGGTAGATCTCGCACAAAGCGGTCGAAACGATGTTTTGACATCTGACCACGGTTGATGACGTGGTTAAACACATCTATGGTGAAAGCTGATTCCTTTCGATCGGGAGGTATCTGGTTTGAATCCCAAAAAGGGGCATGACGAGAAAATGTTCATCCTTGGAAATCCTTTTTCATATAGTCTAGCGACTATAGATTGGTATAGAGCTATGCAATATGCGGAAATGGTAAATACTGTTTTGCGAACGGACGTCTCAACGGGGAAATTGGGTCTTTAAAAAAATGTATAACAGTTCTTGTCTATAAGTCGTAATCAATATTATTCTCAAGCACACCTGAACAGTCTATCAAATATAGAAGATTTTCATTTAATTTCTGATTACCAACTGTGATATGAAGGAGTGCTCTATAGTGTAATATCAACGTCCCCACATCTTGATTCTCACTGAAATTATTGAGAATTATCTTAAATAACGTTACTTTATATTACAAGAGATTTAATTTACACTTCGAATCTATATCCTGACCTTAAGGCTCCCAACGATATTTCTCTCTAGTGACATGAAACCAGCTAGACTTATTGTTGGATCCGCAAGGTGATGCAGTCGTACGTTGACATGATCACGTAATTGCACAATACATATTTCGCAGGTTGCACTTTTGAATCGTAAACCGATGACTGTCTGATAACTCAACCGCATTTTCTCAAGATGCGGTGGCCCATGAAGATGACATCCAACTGGAATGGCTGTACTGCACAGTGCTGGTGCTATCTTACTTCTCTGAATTTTATTTTGTTAAAACAGTTCCAAACTTACTTTGATCCGCAGGTATTAACCTTAGCCCTTAGACCTTTGGCTAAACTAGCCTGCATACATATTTATATTGTAAGCATTTCTGTTTGTAAAACTTTACCGTGGATCTTCAGAGGTCTATATTGGTGATAATATTAAAAGATTTTCTATATTTACGATTTATCATCTCATTTCTTGGCCACCATACCAACGAAGCATACCATCATGTGTCTTAAAATGGTTAAATAGGACCAGTATAGATAATATTTTGCTTCAATCTTCAAGTACTACCATAAAGGTTAATATGTTGATTGAATGTCAGTTTTTGATCTATAACCCCTAGAAACTTTTTTCCTCTTTGGAGAATTAAACTGTTGTGCCACTCAAAACGGGGGCTCTAAAAAACAACGCCCAGCTCCATTCTCACACTAAATCCACTTAATCCGATAAAGTTGATCGAAGTTCTCCCAAACCACTATAATCCGCATTATTTTATCCGCATCAGAAACTCCTTAACGGTATTGTCTTACTTATCATCATAATGGTGCAAATTGTTGTTGGTCAGCAACAGTCCAATCCCTATTTTTGGAGATCAACAAGTATATAATTTGACTTTTGGACGTTTGATAATGATTTCGAGGAGTTAAATGTTCAGAATTATATCAGTTGAATCAGTTAAGCCGCCATATTACTCGACTTATTGTAAAATGAGTATTTACATTGGGGTTGGGTAAAATGGCCAGACTCACCGTTTGCATATAAAATTGGCACTATGGTTTATTTCATATATAAGCAAACCTTACAAATTTGATTATTAACTGATTAGTAAATAGGCGGCCACCTAAGCTAACCTGACAGGTAAATAAGGTTAAGTTAGCTTACAATTACTGTCTTCGCACACTTAGCTCGTTATCGGTCCGCATTGCGATACCACAGATCTAATTCCCACTTGTTCATCAACATTAAACCAATAAGAGCTTTTAATGAGCCATGATAATTCTTGCTCATCACTATTCCAAGCTCAGATTGGTTTATCTCGTAACTACCAAAATGCAGATGCTTTCTGAGTGTGAGAAAGAGTGTGAGAAAGTGGGCTCGGCTCATTCTCCTCTCTCACATCTTTCCTTACAATCCATGCAAAGTCATAAAATAACAGAGTCAGCCTTAAGGACCGAAGAGGGTGTCTAATTGTTCTCAATTGATATCTTTGTATAGAGGTACCAACATTTTTGAGCGTCTCAAGTCTAGTTTTGGCCAAACTTTCTCACAATACTGCGCGTTAAGCTTTTTGTTCATTTATACTTTCCGCCAAGGTGTCAACCCTCTTCATAAACTCTAACCCTTATGGCTATAATCAGATAACCACTGCCTATTCTAGTAGCATATAGAATTGAATCATGTTTGGCTAGTTTATAACTACTTTGCTGTTTACCAAAAAAGTCAAACAGCCAGTGACTTAGATAATCTAGATGTTGAAATGCAAAATCATACATCGCAAAGTTAGACTAGCAAAATAGAATACAATATCAAGTTTAGATAATATATTATACCAAGACATTATCAATCGCCGTTTCCTCAGCCTGATATATGGTGCAGTAATCATAAAAACAAACAGATACCATCACATTGAGGTTAACACATTGAAGTCTTCGGAACTCTTTCATTCAGCCTACAGCCATCGTGAAAATTAGAAAATTCACCCTTCCAGGATTCCCTTTAGAGGCACATGGTTCGAAAACCGTTGTAATGAAAGTTCTTCACTTAGCCGCTAATTTATGTTCTGCTGCAGACAGTCTCATGGCCGCAATGTCGCTTTCTTCTTACACAAGACATTTTTAGCTCACCGCTTAAAACCGTAGAGAACGTTCTATGAATAATCTCTAGTTTTACCTGTATATTACTTTGTTAAATAATGGCCACCATACGTATAGTCCATATTTTAGTATATAGACCTTAATGCGTTTGAAGCTCCATCTCTGTCAAATGGCGCTGACATAGAAATAGAAGGCTAAAATGGACTTGTTAACTCTTTCCAAAATATTTGGCAAGAGTTAAAAAGTCCATTTTAGCCTTAATAGTTAACTAGTATGTTTTGGATGGCTCAACCCCAAACCTCATCTGGTGGCTTTTCTTATAATAATTGAAGGAGCATTTTACGTAACCTCCTTGTTCGTTTCATCCTATTCTACTGAAAAAACTCACGTTACATCGCCTGCACAAAAAACTATACTGGTATCCCCCTTTCTCTTTAGTTCCAATAGCAATAAATTTCAATATTTCGAAAGAAGTAATTTCTCTAGCATGAGCATCAAGGTATGCAGGACAGGACAGTATCCACCGACTGAACGCTGTTGAATTGTGATAATGATGCAGAGAGCTGTATCGTGACAGCTAATGATGAATGGTGGGAGTTAAACTTTGAACTCCACAGAGTGGCATTGATTGACAGAGCTAGGGCGCTGAATCAACCAGCCGATGAAGACGTTTGTCTTGAATTGTATGGCATTCTTTATGTGGTCTGTAATATTCGTTTCGCTAGGCCGGTTTCGATCTGATGACGTCATTGATTCGTTGAGTGATCGAAAAGATCAAATCCATCTCATCAGGCATATGCGACCGGACTTGATGTATGTTGCATTTCGTTTCTATATATACTGTGAGGCTATGTTGCAACAGTTCTAGCGAATTTACAGAATTTGACTCGAAATCTTTTTTCGATTATTTTTGTTTATACTTCACTATTGTGGCGTGACTATTCGTCGTATTTGTGAACGCCACAACGCATGCTGAGACCACACCCAATTATGAAGCTTTCCAAAATTTTGAGAAGAAAGGATGATAGTGTAATGGTTTTTAAAACGACCCTCAATTTCCTTTAATAGCAGCTTTCGACAACCAACGAAAATAATTTCCAACGAAGGGAAAGATAATTTCCGAGCTAATTTGGGATTTTAGAAAGCTAAATACTATTGAGGTAGCCAATCTGCCAATGCCTTTGGAACAATGAAAAGGCAACAATGATTTTCTCAGAAAAAGTCTAGTTATCAAAAGTACTGAATCGTGGGTTCGATCTTAAATGATAAATGCCAATATTTCTAACAGTTAATAATATTAACCATCAGTTCATTCAGTAACCGATCGAACCTTTCAGGTTAAATTGCTATATATGTATATAAGCTCTGACTTGGAGCTTTTGTAAATTGACCTTATAACCGTACATCGTCAGTATTAAAAAAAAGGGTTTCACAACAGAGAGTAGACACAGAAACAAAATTAAAATAAAATCCAAAAACAAACGAGATTCGATGTCACGCTAGTCGCAGTACTCCTGTACGATTTTAATAACTCATCGCTTAACATTTTAGAAAATTACTTATTTAGATATGTTTTTGAGTCGAACACACACGTATGATCTAAGCACGTATTCCGCGCAATTTTTTAATTGAATATCGGTGTAACTATATTCTCGTGTTGTAGTTGTAAAACTATTTGTTCAGTTGTGAATTTACACTATAAAGATTAGTTGGTTTAATTGCGGCTCATTAATTTTTTTGCCTATAAAAATATTTTGTAAAGTGGAGTAAAAACGATTCAAACTCAAACAAACTTTCAAAGTGAAAAGTCGTGTACTTGAACAGAATTTGAAAATAATATTTTTGTGATTTGCTTTCGGAACAATATTGTTTAAGTGAACTTCAAATAACTAAAATGAAATCGTTTATAGTTTGTGTAAATTTAATGATTGTTTTGTTGAATGTGGTGGATGGCTACACAGTGGTTCAAAATCAAAATGGAATTTTTTGTGACGGTGTTAAGTGTCCGGAGAATTCAGCGAATTGTATCGTTTCGCAGAAGACCCGACCAGATCTAACCAAAATTGATTATGTACGGAAATGTCTCGACAGCCAGGGTAAATATTTATTTAATTTATTGATTTTATGTTTATCTAAATAAACACTCACACTAAAATGATAGTAGTTTATCTATCCGGCTAAATGATTGATCGATCGCAAAAAAAATCAGCAACTAACAAAATTTTATCTATATTACATAGGGAATGAACTTTATAAATTTGAAAACACAGTCAACAATCCACATCCGGGGTCTGCGATGAATAGTTATGTTTCAACGGGTGGCTTTTCAAATACAGTGACAAGTCGATTTGGAGGCGACGAGGTATATAACGACAAGGAAGCACGTAAACAAGTGGAAGCAGCTCAAAAACATGTTGACGAAGTGTTACGAAATGTACAGCACCAACAGGAATATTGGCAGCAGTGGTCGAAAGATTTTAATGCCAATTTACAAAAACAATTGGCACAAAGCTTAAGATATTAAGATGTTTGTATCTATATACATATGTATACAGACGGACAACAACAGATCTTTAATACGAAAATAAATTTCTTATTTGGACATAAATTATTTTATTTCAGACGTAATCAATAATTTGATAGAATATTCTCGATTATTTATGACCTTGTTGTGGACATATCATGTTAAATTTTTGGTGGGGATTTTTATAAAGCTGTATAGATTACAGTACTCCCATATATACTATCTCCCGGATTTAAAGGTTGAATGCTGAATTGTTGTTTATAAACAAATCAATTCCTTGTAATGCGTCAGTTCTAATATTGCATCTCTCTGAAATATATTTAATGATGAGGGTTAGTACAATCACCAGCTGTTCTACGTTTAGGTCACAACTTTCTGCTCCATCATGGTTTATTCATAATGGTTTATACCACTTTCGGTCATTTACGTTGGTCCCACTTTGGATTGTAAAACTTCACCAGATGCTTTTCTTGAAATTATCATTACTCAAATTGAGTCGTAGTGAATGTGGTTCCGAACTCGTTTGTACATTTTACTCATTATGTTCAACGCCTGGTCCCCGTTTTCAGGTCTGGTTTCAAATCCCTTCATCTATGGTATCATGTTTTGCACTACAATACGCCATTAGGAAGGGGGAAGGTCGCTCATTCCAGTTCCACTGATCGCAGTTCATCATTTTCGCTAAATGTGCCACTGTTTCTCCGATAAGTTGTTATAAAGTCCTGGTTATGTTCTGGATGTTGCTCCACTTATACTCCATATCTCCATAATTTTAATCTTGCTTCCCGGGGTTGTTTCTGGAAACGACTAAGAGACCTCCTCAAGTTTCTTCATACAATTTTCTTAATCATCTTTACCTATCTTCGTCTTTACCTCAGTGGCCTACAATTTTTTCAGGATATCGTTATAGTATAGACGAGTCACTCTCGTCCTTAAAAGGTCTGCTAATCTAGAATATTCGCCCTTTTAGCTATTAACTGAGCATATATCATGTATTCGGATTCTTCTTCTTCTGACTTTCAACGTTTCTCGTTCCGCAACCATCCAAAGAGAGCGGGGGTTACACAATCTCTATTTTAACTGTATAAATACATCATTGTACGAACTTTGTGTTCGATTATCGGTTTGGTTATAAGCGATGTAGACTTTTACCAATGTTAGCAAAGTTTTTGTCAAATTCCCGATTGTACGTACAAAGTCCTAAGAAACTGTGTAGTTCTTGAACATTCTTAGGTATTGGTTAATATGTGCTTCTTATTGTCTCGAGTTTGATGTCTGTGTTTCTGATTTGTTGCAGTACTTCCTCTAAGAGAAATCCAGTATTTAAGAAAGATGTGCATGTTAAATAAAGAAACACCTATTAAAGAGCATCCACAATCGCTGGAATTCATCCTACATGTAGAGTGTCAATGGTTCAAATGACAGATAACTTGGTATGTGTATTGAAGATCTATGCACAGATTCACAATCTGTTCTCTGCTATTTTTGGAATACCAATTGAAAATCTTAAAATTAAAATTAGCATCCGGATCTTTTAAAAATCAGGAAATGGGTTGTACAATCTGCCAGAAAAACGGAACAGAGGCTCGAATGGAGTCGGTGCCTCAAAAACAAGTCACAGCGGTGCACCTAAAAAAACTAAACCATAAATACCGAAATACACAAATAGGAGACGGGCCTGGAGAGCTTCAACAAAGTTCCGTATTATTCGGTCATAACAGGACGGATAAGGATAATAATACGCTCGCTTTTACTGCGAAGAAGTGTGATGGTTCTTCTGAAAGATCTGTCTAAGTTAAAAAAAACAGGTGCTGGAAACTGTAATTAGGCCTTTCACTCAGGTTCTCTGCGGTTAAGAATAGTGGTGGTTGTTAAAAACGTAGCTCAGAAGAATGGCGGGACAGCACCTGATGATTAATGAAAGTTGGAGAAGATCTAGTCGCCATCTTTCTATAAATTAAGAGGGTAAATCCTATATCTGATTCGCCCTCGTGAGACGAAGAGTGGCATCATAATTCGGTTAAGTTGATAGCTTGTGCCGTAAAATGTCTCTGCCCTTCTTCAAAAAGACAAAGAATGATGTAGGTCAAGTCTAGTCTGGTGCTAGTCTCGAAGGGATTGCAATGGAGTAAATGTTCAGCAGATTTAAAGTTTTTGTGGGGTTGTCTTCAGCGCAATCACTCTGTCATGGAAGTTTCCAAACTGTGCCATAGCAGAATGAGTAAGCGCTATTGTATGACTCCGATGTGTTCAGAGATACAGACTTGCGATGTTTGGTCAGGACGTCGTATGAAATGGCTGTGATGAAGTTGGTACAGAAAGTTTCTCAGGACAATCTCTACCACTGTACGCCAGCCTTAACTGCACTTCAATTAAAAATTGGAGCGGACGATTTTGTCCTGATCCAGGAATCTTGGGTCAACGCTGACCGAGTAATGGAACTCAGGACTACAAATTAACGCTGACATAGTGGCGGTTAGCATGGAGAGGGATACCCAATCTCGTTAATAATAATTTACTTACCGTATGAGCAAAAATTTCATTCCTCCTATGTTATTTCAGGATGCGCAATAATAGATGCTAGGAACAGATTGGGAAATGCTTTATGATCATTCTTCCCCAGATCACTTATGCGAACCGACTGGGCTATTTATATAATCATCATATGTAGTTTCACTTCCTAAAAACCTGTTACAGGACAAGAGTTTGATAACTTAATATACAATGTAACAAAGTATAAAAGGTGCGTACATGTTCGATTAGTAGCTCGATGGGGGTAAGCCTGCATCACTTCTGAACCAGAACCGAAGCCTGGCTAAGTTTTTGTGGTAATATACAAAAATCATTATAGGCTAGGGACTCATCAGGCAACTGAATAAATAATATGCAAAAAATGCCGTTTACTAATAAACTTGGTTATTAATGACCTGTTACTGAATTTGGAGTAGCAAAGTTTTACGGTAGTTGCTAAAGCGAATGATACTGCTATTGTAGTCGGGAAATATTATTGCACCATAAAAGATTGCATGCTTTGTGCGCTTATAAATCTCCATAAGTGGACCAATAGGTTGGATGACTAAGAATCGAGATTATCCTGTACACGTTGTGATCCACTCACTTTAAAATGTGCAGACTGTGTTTTCACAGACAATGTGAAGCAGCTCGGTCTTGTCTTAACCCCATCTAGCCTTATATACCTTATTCATAAACCTATCTTATGTTATGGGTTTGCTGTTTGATGGCCAGTATTAAACATCATGGCCAACGTGTAAACCTTAATGAAATAACATAAATGTGTTTCCTCTTGTATATGTAGAATTTTAGGAGAACACCAGCTCAAGCTATAGATATTTTCTGTCAACTCACTGTCAACAAATAGCAGGGAGCAGTCATTAAGCTCAGATCCATCTCTGAATCGTTCGAAAATGGATAAGAAGTCCAAAGTAGGTAGTGGTTTTTTTAGGTAAACCACTCTTTTCAGATTTCAAACGTTTAGTGTTTTTTTTAACTGAATTAATCGCAATGATGGAAGTCGAACGCTGATTGAAATATAATGTAATTCCTTACTACTTGGGATATTAGAAATTTTACGGATAGTCTAGCTGCAATTCAGACGCAACAATAATCTTTCTGAGACCTTATGACCCATTTGTACGTATTTGTGCACATTATAGGTTGTCAGAAATAAACGACAGATGGTCTAATCGCAACTCAAGCATTATAACTAGGCAGGTCTGGCAAAGCTGGATATAGCTAAGCCCGTACAATTACAAGCCACCAAACAGTAGAGTTGTGACGGAACACTGTCTCATATGCATGCGAGTAGCCCAGGGATCTTCTCATATGATTACTGTCGTAGACGCGAAGGTGAGGAGGCATAAGAAATAGTGCTCTACTTCTTTTGCCCCGGTTTCCATCTGGCGAAAAGCACACTTTAATAGAGGTAAGAAAAATTCTACAATTCAAGATGATACAATGAGTAATTTTAATGTGGTAAGAAGCTTTGGATTATTAAGTGTCTATTCTAGTCCTCGAGCAACCACTAGTAGATGCCGGATGATTTTATACGGCTCATCTTTAAGAGATCATTGAATCATTTGCATCGGATCCGCAGACATCATGCAAGCAAACCAGCATACTTACTTCCCCATGATATCATTTTAGGCCATATCATTAAAATCAAAGGTCCATCCAATATGGCAATGTATCTGATCAACACATTGTACAATTTTTGTTTATTCTCATTTGTAAGATATTTCAAACCAATAAATGGATGTAAAGAATTCAAAACACGATTACGTGCGGAAAAACGAACACTTAAAAAAAAAGAACACTTCCTTTCCTTGAATACAACCCTATAGAAACATACTGGATAGTAAAGACTTTTGCCTCCAGACTCAATAATTGACTCTAGACTACTTATAAACGATTCAAATGATCGATTGTAGTTGCGTGTTCAGACAAACCTTCTTGATCGACGTTGCTCAGTGATGAAGAGATGTGCCAACTAATAAACCAATACTTATCTTAATTAATAAATTAAATCATAATTAATTAAATACAAAATTAATAATTTTTATTCAATTTTTATACATAATTCATTTTCTTACGTACTATCAATGATTCTCTCAACTACTTACTACTTTCTTCTGTTCTCTATTCCAATCCAAAATAATTTCTCTTAAATTGCTTACAGCAAATACCAACTGTTGATCAATATGTTCGTGTGACCGATTCAATGACAAAATAAAATCATTTGAATTTTCCGAAAATTCGCACCCCACCTCCATAACGTAATTAATTTCGTTGGTTAAGTTTTCACCAAAATAATTTTCACAGCACGCAATCAAATGTAGTATGTCCGTTTTCTTTAAAACTGTCGTTTTATTTTTTAAAATTAATTTAAATGTCTTAATAAATTTCATTAAAGTTTTTACTGTGTTGTCCTTTGACAGTAGGGGCAGGAGTTTTAGATGAAGCGATAGTAGTTTGACATGAATATCATAACGATTCGGTAGTTTGAGTATGTTGATCGAATTATAAATATTCAACATAATTGTGACGAGACCATCGATTGTGTCATACTTAAATGGTTCAGTCTTCGATATGGCACAACTCAGCCAAGAAAGTATTCCAACCATATCGATTAAAAATTTCACCAGTTTTGGAATACGTACACAATTATTTAGTATACTAATGATTAGTAAATCGACTGTTTTATCGGAATAGGCTGACGCAAAAAATCCCATTATGGCTTTGAGCACGAATGTTGATTGGAGCACCTCAAAATCACGACTCGTTTTAAGACTATTTTTTAAAATGTTCAGTATAAAATATCGTTGATGGACGTGCTTAACCTCCGAACTCTGGAAAAGTGTTATAAATTCGGGAACTCGGGTGAAATCAAATGAATTTGTGATCAGAAGATAGTTTGTCAGCGGTAGGTACATCGGATTTAAGGGATACGACAATATATTAGCCAATTTGGCGAGGAATAAACAACTCGAATAGGATGGTCGGGGAATTGTATCAGCCTGCTTATTTGATATTTCCCCAAGACCATTCTGCATCGAATCGAATAAATGTACCCAGAGCCGCTTATCTAAGAAATTTCGATTACTTTCGAAATAGTTACGATATCGAATTAGTGCATCACCGGCCGCCAATCGAATATTTACATCTAGCGACGACATCGAGGCGATCAACAAACCTAAACTACCATTTTGCGCCGTTATCGATGGATAACTATAACTTTCCGGTGAGAATATTAAACTCATCAGCGGTATATAAAACGACGGATCATACACCGAATCGTATAATTGAGATTTTTGTGGTATTGTCTTCAAAAGTTGCAAATCAAAGTGTTTCTCGGATTTGTATAATACTTTTTCGATCGAATTATACGAATTGTATAATTGGTTGAGATGGACCTCATCGTCCAAATTAAAATCATAATCGTAAAAATTGATTTCGGGAAGCTGCGAAAGTGTATCAAGTTTACGCCAAATAGGATAGTTCTCGATCGAATTATCGCACATTGTTTGATCGAACAGTGATTGTACCAAATCCATTGGAGGCTCTTTTATTACAGTCACCTCGGTCGAATCTTGCTCCCGCAACGAATAATGCACAATCGCCGATTCACCCCAAATAAACGGTCGATAATCGTTTACTTTGATTTCGTATTGCTCGTACAATTTTATTAAATTCAACAGATACTGATCGGTCGACGATAGGGTGGCATTGTATGCACCCAAGTATATTGGGATATGTTTTGCGTTCGCGACATTCGAATTTTTTTTGGCTAACACAAACAGCAAGTAGGATAGATTTAATTTGATCAGATTTCGCTTCTCCTTATTGTTGAGCATAATTTCGAGAAAATTTGAATGAGACAGCGCCATTTCGAATATTGTACCAATTTCGTCGTTGGTCGGTACAAAATCATAAAACAAATTATCGCACAGATACGACAAGATTCGAAGCAGTACGGAGTTGTCTTCATGGTCGATGTTCATTCCAAATTTAAGACAATTTCGTACAAACTGATTCCAATATTGAGTCAATATAATTTTTGTGTATGCCACATTCTCAAACGAATTAGTCTTGATCCACTTGAATAGAATCACAACCATTGAGATTATTTTGGGATATTCCAAATTTTCACGTTTCAATTGGATATTCATCATTTGAATCCAAATGCTGATGAAATTCAAGTAGGAATTTTCGATTTCGACTTTATGATTTATAACCTTTTGGTGTATGGCTCGAATCAATTGGCACTGAAAAAGTTCGGACGAATCCAACTTAAGCGATTTGTGGGAGATAAACGATACACATTCATCGAGCGGCATACACAGCTCGATCAATCGAATCGAAGCTGTTATATTTTCTTTATAGATTGTACCCGTTTTCAACGGTTTTTCGATTGATTTACTAATCCCGTTTTTGTATTCGGCATAAATTTCGCCCAATTTTTTCAACTCACTCAAACTATCCGATTTACAAAATGAATTCAATACTGGATAGTACAATTCTTTTTTCTTAATATTTTCACTATCCTCGGACAGTTTTAAGAATGGTTTTGCGAATTTGACACGATTTCGCTCCATCAGAAAACAACATAATCTCACCGTCGTTTTGGAGATGTTCGAATTATTTTCGAAAATAAATTTAAAATAATCACGATCAATAAATTCGATTGAGTGGGGAAAGGATACAAAATAATTATAAATTTCGGTTTCCAGTTTTTCGTTACCCAAATTCACTTTTAATAGATCGACAAGGTTTGTGATGTGTTCATCATTTAGGAACGACTTGCGGATGTGTACCAGACGATTTAAGAAAAATGCAAGTAGGCCAATTTGTTCGGTGGAACTATCTTGACTCAACAGAATCTCAACGACTTGCTTAGCTGTGTCCGCGTCAATGTTAAACAAACTTAGGTGATCGACATTTATCTTCGTCGCGTTTCCTAATTTAATTTCGTTAACTAATTTATTTCGATAGTTAATAGTCAGCTTAAATTGTATGTCGTCATTGAACTCCTTCAACAGTTGGACTATAAAATTTGTGATATTGTTTGTGTGCTCGGAAAACAAATTAAAATTATTGAGCAACTTGTAATGATTTGAGAAAATATATTTTAACAAATTTGTGAAATATTCAGAATTAATTTCTTTTAATTGCCGTAAAAAATTAATTAAATTCTCAAGCAACGTGGTATTTGGTGTCTCGCAATTTTTGATTAAATTATAAATTTGGAAATAGATGTGAACAGTTAATTCAATATCCGACAAATTTAACTCGTTAATTTTAATTAATTTCGACTTTTCTAAGTCTAAATATGTCGATGGCTTTAAATCAAAAATATCCGATTTAATATATTTACGTGACAACTTTTCGATAATTTCGGAATCTGGTAGATAGTAGTAGAGTTGGAAAATTAAATTTTGAAAATAATTTTTAATTAATTTCGATTTTTTAGCGGACGCAAATAATTTTAAAGATTTTCGAAAAATATTGCTTACATTTAATATTTCGGTCCGACCCTGAACCGATATCCCATTTTCGATATTAAAAAACATTTCTTGAATATTTACCAAGTCCTTGTCCTCGTCCAAATCGGTGACTAAATCATCGTCAATATTAGACTCTCGTAGATTTTTGATTATATTCAAAAGAAACCCAAGCAATTCATCAATATCCTGTGTAACCACCCCAAGTTGTTTCGTTGCATACAGCCACAAGTTGATTTCATCCTCGCCGTTCTCGAACAGGCTGGTATTTTTTAACATTTTAACCAACGACCGTTTTGATTCTTCCGACTCCTGCACCTCCCCGTACACATATATTTTCATAAACGATAAGAATATATCGTCGAATAAATCAGTTGGCGCCGATATCGATTCGGGTTCCACTTCCAATATAAAATTAATCATTTTGAGTTCTAATTTAAAATTTCGATCGGCCGTGCTGAGTATGGGCTTCAACATCGTTATATAGTTGACGACTGAGGTTGTCTTTTCAAGAAAATTGGAAAAATTACTGTAAATGATCTGCAACAAATCCAGTGTCACTTCCAAGTGGGTTAAGATCTCATCCGATTTTTCATTGTTTTCGAGCGTCCGGAACACCGACATAATGATTGTATCGATCGATGGACAATTCTTTGAAATGTGATTTGATACATCAAAATTAAGTTTCGAAATCTCGTAATCTTTGTAGACGCCCCATTCGACAAGCCCCGCCGTAAATAATTTATATTGTTCGAACATTTTCAGTAATAATTTTCCGCACACTAATCTCAACCCGAATTTATCGTCTCGAATTAGCATCTTTATATGATTAAACATCTTCGTCGGAAACACAATCGATAGTAATAAATTCACGGTGTCGGTAATTTTTAAACAGTTCCGACCGTATGCGCAATGTTGCGGTGTAATCGAATTGATTAATTTATGTGCAAATTCGATACATTTCGCATTCCCTTTGAACGAGTCATTAGCCTGGTCGTAAAAATATCCCACCAATTCGGGACATGCCTGTAGTACAGCAATAATAAGTTCACCATGATGTGGCCGTTTCCACCGTGCACTCAGGGTCGATAAAATCTTTTTTTGTGTAAAGTTTTTTTTATGTGCAATATCCGTCAGTGCCAACGTCACAATACCATACTTTCTCGAACTGAGCAGCAATTTTAAAAATTCAAAAGCATTCTGTTGCACCATCTGACGATATTCCTCGTCGTTACTCTCTTGCCAATCGAATAGTTTTATCAAATCCTGGATCATTTTGATATCGAACAAATTGATTTTCTCGGTTTTTGTGATTTCTTGTGATTTAAGAATAAATTTGGAAAATGTATCCAAAATAAGAATTACGATTCTTGGATTGTCGTTCACCAAACCAGGGATTATCGAATTGATTAACTGTTTCTTTTCCAATACTTTTCGAATGAGCACCGTATTGCCTTCGATCATAAAACTGACCAGGAACTGTATCAATACATCCCGAAGAATTTCGCCATCATCCTTCGATCTTGGATGGATTGTATACTTCTTCAATATGTCATTGTCGTTGAACACGTCCAACAGTGGTAAAATCGATTTTCCAATCTCCCCGTCCAGTGTGACCAGTGCCGATAGCAGTTTCAAACATATTTTATTTTGATTGATGGAACTTGAATTGAGTAGATTTTCAAAACAATTCTTACAATTTTTCATCAAGTATTTACACGCCTGTATCGAAGGGTCCAAAACGCTGGTGTCGTTCGATAAAATTTCTATCAAATTCAGTTGAATGGCATTGAACATCGTAGCTACATGTTCGTTATTATTTTTATCAATTTTCTCTAGCATTTCGACGAGCTCCAATACTTTACCACCGTGCTTTATGTACTTGGCGGTTATGGCCGGATTTTTGGTGGCCAAATTAACAAAATGGATAACGTCAGTAATACTAAAATGTTTCTTTAAATTCATACGAAATGTTTTCATACATTTAATCGGTTTATCATAATTTATACTCGTTGTAGGTACTTTGATTTGTTTCATATCAATATCGCCCAGTGTATCCTCGATCTCAGAATTTTCCGAAGTTCCATCACTATCAACATCATTTTCACTATCACTTTGGTTTACTTTCACTGATTTAGATGTTGATTCTTCATCATCCACTGATAGTTTACGCTTCTTTGTTTTAATCGTCATTTTAAGAGTTTTTAGTTACGTTCTAATTAATTAATTTATTTTAATATTTTTATTTACTTTTACCACGTGCGAATTCGGCAAAAATGTAATTTATTCGTCAATGTGACATTTGAGGTTATGTTATTTGATTTGTTTTTGTTTCGTTTTCTTTTGTGCTTTGACTTTACCCAATAAGCAATAGATGTGTGCGTTCAGTATATTTCTTAGACGATGCGTAATAACGAATAATTAAACAAACTTGACATAGACTTATTAAACAGAATTACATTTTCTTTTTAAAATTATTAAGATATGATTTAGTTTCATAAATTTAAACTAATAAAATTATTTCATCTGTGCAAATACTTTAAAATTACTTTAAAACGACCACTATAATGAATTTTTATATTATTTATAGGTTATGAAAGCATTCCTCTCAATTCGTTGTATTCATTATACAGTGTTTTCATACAAATTGTATTTTTAACTGGTTTTGCTACTAGATGGACAGAAGGATTATTTATCCTCGTTCATCATAAGGACGGTCTTCTTCCAAGACTAGAGTACCTTCTTACGATACCGTACATGAATCGATCTTAAACGTTGCCTATATCTTTAAAAGACAGTTTAAAAAGAAATAAAACAAAGTTTTATATTATGACAGAAAATGCCAAAATGTTTATGAAAATCAATAAAATGGGACGAATCACTGTGTTGCCTGAGATAATTAAACTGAGTTAAAAGTTTTTTTTCGTTTATTAGCTGCTTTCCAATCGACCAACCGCTAGTACCCGCTAGTAGTTCGTTGTGTGTCTTTGCTATGGTCGATTGGAACGCTAAAAATTGATAAATATGAGTAAAACATAACCTATATGTGTAAAACATAACCTATATTTTATTGTGTATGAATAAAAATTGTCAAAAATCTTTATCAAAACTTTTTTTGTTAGTCAAGATTGTTGCTACGATGGAAATAAAATTATTGTTATTTTAAATAGATATAAAACAATTATTTTTGAACGGAAAATCGAAGCGGTTCTACACTTCGCCACGTAGTGGTGAAATTATGCGTAACTGCTTCTATCTACTCGTGAAAAATAGCAAGAGCAGTTGCGAGTAGATAAATTAGCAAAGACACACAACGAATTACTAGCGGTTCACTAGCGGGTACTAGCGGTTGGTCGATTGGAAAGCAACTATTTATATGCAATCTGTTTTGGGGCTCAAGGCGCTCCCAACTCTTTCGCGGTTCGCTTATTTACGTCCTAATCTTACGCTTTGCAGTCAAATCGAGGACGTACGGGTATAGGTCCGATTTTACCTAACCATTTTCACATTGCGTAGCTCCATGCCAGCCTATAGTACTGACATGGAAGATGGGTCGGCCCATGGATTCTGCACTCCTACAGGGGGTCATAGTTGTGTTCATTCACACCACCGATCGTAATCAAGTGGTGACAAATCCCTTTTGAACCTGCCCCTATCGGGATTTGAACTCGGTACCTCTCGCGAGTTAAAAGTTATAACAGTAGTTTTGAGGTTACCCGATAATCAAATATTTACATATACGAACAAAATAAAAATTAAGAAATAACCAAATAAGCGGAGCGAAAAAAATACGACGCAACGAAACTTTGCGAAATGTAGAAATTCAAACGGTAATGGAATGTTCTATATAAAGGCCCTTTCGATTGACATAAATTAATAGAATTAGCTGAATTAACTGAGTCAACTGAAGTGAATTGGGTGTTCGATTCGCACCTCTTCACTTCAGTTAAATATTGAGCAACTGAGTTATCTGAATGTGAATTTTGCTCGCGTAGTTAATTCAGTAATTTTGTTTTTGTTGAATTTTTTGACTTTTATTTTATTTTATTTAAAAATGATAAGTTTTCTTTAAAAAATTAGAATTAAATAAGTAATTTTATTAAAAAAAATACATTTCTCGCCCTAATTTATTAAAACTAATATTATGGAAGACGATTTGATTGCGTTGCGACAACGATCAAGGTTTTTTGGAAGAATGTAAAATTCTATTTATATTGTAAAACAAAATAAATAAATATAATAAACAAATAAATAATTAGTTATCAATAAATTTGAATTTTATTTCATATTTTTCTATTTAAAATTGTTATATTTAAAATTTCAAATATTTCTTTTCATTTAAAATATTTACTTTTCTATTTCAAATGATTTTTGTTTTGACATTTATCTGAAGTGAATGGTACCAATCGAACACCCAATTCACTTCAGTAGCTCAATTATTTAAATAGCAACTGAATTATCTAAATAGTAACTCAATTCTAATTCAGTTAATTCACGCCAATCGAAAGTACCTTAATCCTTATACAATCCTAAATAGGAGTAGAAATTTGAGCTACAAACAGTTCAGTTTTAATTTTGAAGTATTATATCGGACAGTGATAATAAGTGAAAGTGAAGTGTTTATATAATTGTAGTGATTATTATTGTGAAAAATAAATGTTTAAATTATTTGTGGAGTTTATTGTGAAATAAATTTAGTGTAAAATGTATAGTTTGCGAGTTTTTATATTCACAATCCAGTGATCGAACCGGATAATTATTTATAAGTGTACTCTGCTAAATCGTAACAGAAGTATAAAATAACGAACTCATTGGCTGGAGCATAAGAAAATATCACGAAAGAAGATAAATAGAAAAATCGCGAAACGAAGACATGCAAATATTTTATGGAAATTTTTACAAGGATTGACGTAGTCTAGACAAAAAGAGCTGGATAGATATCTATTTTATTATTTTATAATATGCAATATTTTTTATTATATATAAATAATATAAGTAAACGTCAAGCGTTCCAAATTTGGTGAAGGAAAGAGAAAGGTAGTAAAACGCCATTGGAGTACTAATAATTCCAAAAGAGGGATTTGAAATGAAGTTGCCGATTTTAACAATATTTGCAATTTACAACCGATGATTATTACCGATGTTCTCGTTTCCACACTCCCCAAAAGGCAGAGTTCTTGGAGCGTTTGTTTTAAAGTAGTGTCCCCGGTAGGCCTAATTCATAAAATATACAGTTAAGTTACATTTGGAAATGGAGTAGAAAAATGCCTTTTTTCACTTCGGCATCTAAAATGAAAAAAAAACAATTTATTAAACTTAATTTTATTCAAATGTTAAAATTATTTGGTGAAATCTTCCGAGCAAAAAATTAAAATTCTAATTATTTTTAAAGGTTATCAAAGCAAACAAACAATTAATTTTATAACAAGACTAATCAAATTAGGTATACGCGCGCGCCATTTTGGTTGATCATATTATGTACTATTTCGTAGTAATGAATCACTGGTAAAAATAAATGTTTATATTCACGAAACACCAAAACAAACTATGCAAAACTTTTAACAAAATATTTTGTTAAATTTTCAATTCAAAGTGTCTATTTTTGTAAATAATTATTAAATTTGTACTATAACCAAAACCGACTTTAGTGTGTGTGTTTCACACAAGCCAAACTTTATGCATACATATGCTGTAGAAGCATATCAACCTTTAGTGGTATTAGTGAATATTCCTCTATTCGTACACGATTGCGAATACAGTATAAAAAAATAAACAAACGCACACCACCTAAGTATTATTGAGTAAAAATGTACAAAAAATGTAAAATAAAAACGAATGAGCGTGTCTTACTCTCTGTGTCAAACTCAACGTCAACGATCATTAAATAAACTATATTCATATTGACTTCAAAACTTGAGTTAAATTATCGCGGAAATTATGATTTAATTGCAAGATCGAACAGTTAAAAATATTCCAATTTTAAATAGGACCTTATCTTTTATCACATTTAAACATTCATAAATCATACCGTGACGCACATGAAAAATCTACACAAACTTTTTCACGCTATGATACACTAAAGACATGAAAATTTTAACTCGAAAAAAATAGTTTAATAAACTATAATGTAAATAGATAAAAGTTTTATTAAACCATTTATGAATTTCGAATCAAAATACATTCCTATGCAACTCATATATACTTTATTTATGTTTGAAAAACCTAACCACAAACCTATCCTACTCGAATTTACACAAAACAAACAAGATTCACTCGATGTTATCCACAATATTATACTATTGTGTATTATCCACAATATTATTATATTTATTTATACAACAATTAATCTATATTTATTATAAAATCAAATAAAATTATTTTGCATAAATGAAGCTGTCATCGCATATATGTCATTTTCAAAATTACCATTATCATTTGACAATCGTTTATCAGTTTAGTGAGATGGAAAAGAGAATAAAAGTACTCAACCTTTTGTGGTGTGCGTCTGTTTTCGAAATAGACCTTAAGTAGTGTTAGCAAGTAGAGATGGAAAAGAGAATAATAGTACTCAACCTTTTGTAGTGTGCGTCTATAGACCTTAAGTAGTGTTAGTGAGAAACGTCAAATTTTGAATTTTTTTTATATGGACTTTGACGTTTACCAACACACTCAAAGGTTGATATTTTCGTTTGATTGTGCTCGTGTAAAAAAAAGAAGCAGGCTTGTGTGAACACACACACACTACAGTGGGCTTTGACTATAACCACAAATAACTACTACAGATAGCCAAACTATATGGAGAAATCATGTATATAGACTGAAATAAGGGGAAATAATTGTACCCTAGATGAAAAGGCTATATTTGAATTTTATTGTCTCTTTTATTCCTTTAGCATTAATATTACGATAAATAAATATTTGTATATAAATTTTGTATAAAATATGATGAACTCATTTACTGTACTGAATGAAACTAATCGCAGAAACATTTATTTGATTTCATGTATGTATTTGAACTTAGTATTATAGATTTGATTGAATTTTATTTATCGTTATATCAATGGTAAAGGAATGAAAGAGAAAATAAAACTCAAATATAGCCTTTTCCTTCAGGGTACAATTATTTCGCCTTATTTCAGTCTTTATACATGATTTCTCCATATAGTTTGGCTATCTGTAGTAGTTATTTGTGCTATAACCACAAAGAAAGACAACCAGAGAAACAACTCTCCGACGACTTTCATGTAGATGAAAATAAAATCGTAAAATTCTCTAATATTTTTCGAAGTAACAAGTGCTTAAGGGATAAACGTATATTTCGTATTATCTCTTTCGATCACAAGCCGTCAATACTTGAGTTGTTATTTTCTATTTTACACACAATTACATTCTAAAATGCAATAGTTATACATATATGTTTCTGTAAGTATGTATGTTTGATATTTCAAACAAATACAAATACAATATGCAATAAATAATATCTCATAGATAATAGGAAAAAACGAGTTGAAACCGACACGATCATATTTTTGTTTTGTGTTAAGAATGAAATAATGAAAAAATCAATTTCTCGGTTTATGAAATATGCAAGAACAATATAATAATATTTGCGTTTTCGTTCTTCGGTTAGATCTCGCGCATGTGCAATGTGTATGCTTAGGGATTTTTTCATTACGTTGACCTTCATTTAAGTAATCACATCAAAAATAAAACTGTTTGAATGGTATTTTAATTATGTCGTCCAAAAGCAAGAAAAGAATATTCACATGCATTGTGCAATGTTGCAGACAGTCATCGTCTGGCTCGAATTTGAAATTTTTTCAATTTCCAAGCAATCCAAATAGAAGATCTATTTGGATTAACGCGATTTGCTTGTCAGACGAACATTTAAAAAACAAATATAATTTTGTTTGTGAACGACATTTTTTTGCTGGTAATATTGGAGCACACGGCCACTTAACACGAAACGCAATACCAGCGTTGTATTTGACTGATAATAGTGAGTTGAATGAACAAAACCCTAGCTTGCAGACTCCCGCATTTCTTCAAGAAAATTATATTGATCACGTATTGGATAGCTCGTCACTTAATAAAAAAACCGAAAATTCGACACAAACCGACCCGTTGGATGAAGAAATAGAATTTTTGAATATTATTAATAATTTAAATTGTGGTCACTGTGGAACTGAAAACGAACATCGAAGTTTTTGTGATAAATGTAAAATAAATAGAAACAACTATTTTATATACAAAAAAAAATTAGTGGTAGCAAAAAAAAAAATTCAAGAACTTAGATCAAAATATTTTAAAGTAAAGAGAAATTTTAACAGTTTGAAAACAAAATATGTGAAAATTAAAAATCTTAATGTTGATAGAATGATTGACGAAATAAAATCAGCAAATGAACCGACAAAGAATGTATGTAAACTACTTTTAAAAGAGGATTATTACTATACCGAACAGGACAAAACCTTTGCCCAATGTTTGTTCTATAAATCTGCGACAACGTACAAATATTTAAAATCTACGTTTGAGTTAAAGCTTCCATCCGTTTCTTCGATACATAATTGGGCACCAATTAAGTTCATTTCGCCAGGGACCAATCTAATTTTATTAAATCAGCTAAAACATTTATTCCAAGACATGCCAACTTTATCACGTATATGTGTCTTATCTTTCGACGAGATAACTATTAAAAAAGATCTAACAGTAAATCCAGTAACTGATAAAGTTGAGGGGTATTGTGATAACGGTTACAATAGGACAAACGATTTGGCTACGTCGGCAATTTTTTTTATGTTACGTGGTTTAATAGGAAGCTGGAAACACGTTTTGAACTATGTGCTAATTAGTAATTCAATTAGTGTTGTTGAGTTATCGCAATTAATAATTAACAATATAAAGTTATGTCGCGACACATTAAATTTAGATATTGTAATGTTAACCTGTGATCAAGCGACAACAAATGTAGCTGTCTATAAACATTTTGGAGTTAGTCCGGAAAATCCCTTTATAGTCGTAGGCGACCGAAAAATTTTCACACAGTATGATCCGCCACACTTAATCAAATCGGCTAGAAATGCATTCTTAAAACATCAGTTTTTGCACTTGGATTACGGCACCACTGATTTCAATGTGGTAAGAAAAGTATACGATCATGAGCAATATCAAAGGGTTAAATTAATGCACAAACTAACTAAGGCTCACATGGAACCAACTAATTTCCAAAAAATGAGTGTAAAACTGGCCGTTCAAGTTTTAAGCAATACCGTCTCGTGCGCTTTGCGGACTACACTTAAAACAACACCAACAATCTTTGCAAACTATTTAGAGCACGTAATACCAACAGCAAATGTTATAGAGAAATTTAATAATATGTTTGACTGTCTCAACTGCCGTAGTTTTTCTTCGAAAAATCCATTCGAACAACCACTAAGGTTACACGGGAAAACATTTACATATCTAGAACATAGTTTAGAATTTTTGAAAAATTTAAAAATTTTGTCTAAAACTGAAAATTATTTCAAGTTTATCAAAGGTTTAGAATTAACCATTTCCGCTCAATTAGGGTTGATACAGCACCTTAATTCTTGTTTTGGTGTTGAATATATAATGACTGGAAAAACGAACCAAGACGGTTTAGAAAATTTTTTTTCGGCCTTAAGAGGTAAAGGTGGATACAATTTTATGCCATCGAGTTACGAAATTGGGGTTCATTATGCGAATATTGTCGTAACGAAAATTTTATTTAACTCAATTCATTCCAACTGCCTACCAGACGATTCAGATAACCTAAAACTAAATTGGAAAAATTTTAAGGAAGATTATCATAGAAGTCTTAAGTTTCCATCAGAACTGGGAGAAGCAGCTGCATCAGAATCAATTGATATTTTAATCTGCAATGAAGAATTTACTAAATTGACATCGAATACAATTGCCTACTATGCTGGGTATTGCATACTGAAAAAAGTTGAGTGTGAGCAATGCTTGGAAAAATTATTGAAGCCGGATAGTGAAATGACTGATGAGAACATCTTTATAAACGAAAAAAATTTTAAAAAAGGAGAAGGGTCTAACTTTGGGTCTCTAAAGGCACCATCTGAAGATATGTTCAAAGTCTCCAAATTATTAGCAAATATTTTTGAAACTTATTTTACTCATAACAGTCATATTAAGAACGTTTGTGAAGAAATGGCTAAATTCAGTTTGGAAAAAGTAAAATCTGAATTTCCTTTATTTTTACCAAATAAAAACGATCCATGTTTTGAACATATTACACGGGTACTGAAATTCTTTTTATTAGTGCTACTACGCAAAAATTGTAGATGGTCGGTGTTAATGAAAGCAGAAAAAAAAAGTTTTAAAACCAAATTAAATGTTTGTAATACCAAAGCATCAAAAAAATTAAAAATTTTGAGCAATTAAATTTTATTTGTTTCATTTTAAGAGTTCCTTTTAAAGAGTTCCATTCCCTATAAGTCCGGATAATCAACAAGTTTAGTTTAGCTTTGACAAACTGAATATGTATTTGCAAAATTTATAATCTCAATCTCTAATAATATATTGAGGTTGAGATAAAAAATTTAAAAATTTTTAGAGAAATAGTTATCTACCCTCATTTTTTGCAGCCCGATTACTCAAAAATCTTCATATACACGAAATATAGATAAATTATTATGTTCTGTGGCTTACATGACTTCGAGTCGGCTCTTAAATCTGTAAATATCTTTCTATATGTTGTATAGAATATATATGTTGTATATATATATATATATATATATATATATATATATATATATATATATATATATATATATATATATATATATATATATATATATATATATAAATATATATATATATATATATATATATATATATATATATATATATATATATATATATATATATTCTATATGTTGTATAGAATATATATAGTCTCTTTACTTTTTATACCCTTTAAAAATTAAACGCCATATTTCATATAAGTTCATATAAGTCGAATATTTTGATTTTAGAATTTTTAGATTAACTTTTTGAATTCCAATTTCAACGTTGAAGATGTGCGAGATCAGCAATCATTTTTTCAAAAACAAAAACCTTAAATGAATGTCTATATAATGATCAGGAAACCAAAAACCCCTCAATCAATAATGTTTGTAACTAAATACGTACCATCAAAACACACTCTTGGGTCTAAAAATTGTAGATTCAAAATATTCGACTTTCAATTGACTTCATAGCTCAAAATTCTTCATATACAGTGAAACATAGTTAAATTATAATGTTCCGTGGAACTTCGAGTCGGCTCTTAAATTATCATCAAAACGTTTTTCCCGGAAAATGTATATCATGTCACACATATGCCTGTACACACTGAATCACCGATAAATTATGTTACGAATGTTTTGTTTCTTTTCAGCCCCGATTTGACCTTGTTCCGTTCCGAACAAAACGCCAAAGCTTTAAATACGTTTGGCCGGAGATTAGTGAAAATATTGAAATAAATAAGTGAAATCTACAAAAATTCTGTGAACCAAATCTTCTTTTTTTATATATGTATTTTGCTTTCTTAAAAAAAATATGTTTCTTGTATTGCATACGATTTTTCCTATATTATGCAATGCAACTAGAGTGGACGTGGAATATATAAAAATTATAAACAACACACGGGAAATTTAGATCGCGTAATTTTCGTTTCATTCTAAACACAAAACAAAAATATGATCGTGTCGGTTTCAACTCGTTTTTTCCTATTATCTATGAGATATTATTTATTGCATATTGTATTTGTATTTGTTTGAAATATCAAACATACATACTTACAGAAACATATATGTATAACCAATGCGTATATGTATACGGCCGTTTCCCATCGAAAAACATGGCCGATCCTATGTATGTGTAATGGGTTAGAAAGTGGTAAATACATCAACAATCGTATGAAAAAGCTGATTTTTTCGAAATTTTTGACTTTTAACTTCCTATAACTTGGTAGGCACGCCCGATAACCAAATACTTACTATCCAGAGTTTGGAAAATGATTATTTATCAACAATCCTGGATTAATAATTTTCATTTAAACCAATATTTTAATTCATGTTTTTGAAGATTTAAGAATCTAGATTTTTATATTTTCGATCGTGAATAGAAAAATAAAACGAAATGAATTTGTAATATCGGGTTTAAATACATATTGTTTGTTATATTTTGCTCTGTTTCCCGTTTACAAGTAGTAATATGATTTGATTTTACATCCCGCTTGTTTTTTTTTCATTTTCCTTCGTTTCAATATTTTTTAGAAATAATGCAAACAGTTTTGTGCTTCGTTGTCTTTTAGTGCATTTCGCTTCATTTTTATTTTATTTTTGATTTTGTTTCCTTGTTTTAGTTTGCTACGAGCATTTGAAGCGAAAGCACGTGTTCGTTGTCAGTATGATTTGGTTTTTACGTAATATTTTTAGATTACATAAAATTTTATGAGTTTTAATTTTGTTTTAGGCTTACAGAATTTTTATTTAGGATTATTAAAACAGTTTGAGTATGACTTAAATTATTTTCATTCTTTATAAAAATTATAAAATTGATATTTTGGTCAATTACGTTTGTGTGCTTTGTTGTCTTTTAGTGCATTCGTTTCGGTTTTAATTTAGTTTTGATTTTGTTGCTTTGTTTGTTTTAGTTTGCTACGAGCAGTTGCGACGGGAGGATGTATTTGTTTTATGATAAATTTTATGTTTTCGTAATTTATCTTCAATTTACATAAAATTTTACCTGTTCGAATTTTTTTTTTAGGTATATAGATATTTGTCAATTTTATTGGGATTTTGATAATATCTATCTGAATTTTGACTAGGAAATAAATTAAACAAAACGTTAATTTTATTATTTCCAAAAATAATTAAATTGATGTTTCGTTTAATTTTTCGAAATAGAATTAACGAATTAACAATTATACAAATTTTGTCAACCGATATAGTCAATAAAATTATGAATTGAATAATATAAAATTTATTTATATTTATATGTTTATTAAAATTTATATTTTCGCAAATATATTTTAAATTTGCCAAAAATTAAATATATTTTAGGTCAATTTTTTTCATACTGACAAGTAAACATACAATACAATACAATAACAGTAACAGACAATGTACCATCAAAAACAAAAAGAAACAAAAAAATCAACGTAAACAAAACAAAAAAAATAATTTTCGTGACTTTGTGTATTCTTTGTGTGCTAAAGTGTTTTTCCTATACAAAATTCAAATGCAAAAGAGGAGTTACGTTATATAATCACTGTTTATACATTTTCTCGAATCACATTGAACCATTTTGATCATGTGATCATATTCGATAAACGAAATATTATCGAACTAACATATTAGCCGAAAATAAAAATAAAAATCAGGAAAATTTCTTATGAATGAAAAATTTTAGCATGTATCAATAAATGGGAAATTTATTGTACAGCAGTCTTGATAAATAATCATATTTAGATGCCTCATATACAAAAATTGATGTTAAGGCCTGTATTGTAAGATACTACAAAGCAAAGTCAAAAAATTGCGAGAAATCGACAGTTTACGAACGAATTGTACAAATTTTGTTGTTTTCTAACCCTTTACTCATACTAACTCATAAAAGAGAATAATCGGCCTGATCTTTAGTGGTATTGGTATAACTATTGCATTTTAGAATGTAATTGTGTGTAAAATAGAAAATAACAACTCAAGTATTGACGGCTTGTGATCGAAAGAGATAATACGAAATATACGTTTATCCCTTAAGCACTTGTTACTTCGAAAAATATTAGAGAATTTTACGATTTTATTTTCATCTACATGAAAGTCGTCGGAGAGTTGTTTCTCTGGTTGTCTTTCTTTGTGCTATAACTAAGAAAAAAAACAAAAACCTACTGGTAAAACGAAATTCCCAATATTTTATTTCCGTTTCGGCAGTTTTTCGCAATACACTTAATAAATAAATAATATCTATTAATTGTCTAATTAAATTTAACTTAACACTTTTTTATTTACTCGCTTTTAAAATTTTTATAATCACTTAAAAAACTGACTTGTTTGTAACAATCACCAAATTGACAAAGTTTGTTTTGGTGTTTGGATAGAAAGAAAGATCAGCCATACTGAATTTTTATATACACCGTTTACTCATACTGATAACGATTGAATCAAAAGATTTGTATGGTAAAACAACAACAAATTTGGTTACGTTCATTCTATATAGTATAATATATTTCTATGGGCACGAGGACTATGATCGATTCGATCCTATATGTTGCCTCTATCTTTAAAGGACAGTTTTCGTTCCAAAAGAATTAAAACAAAGTTCAAAATTATGGCAGAAAATGCAGCATCACTCTGTAGCGAAGTGTTTACAAAAATTAAAAACGAATTTAGACAAAATACGACGAATGAAGAGAAATGGTAGGTTGGCGAAATGTAGACATGTAAACGGTTCATGGACATTTCTACAAGAATTGACGTTGTATGTCCATTGTACAGGAAGTGCTGAATAGATACAGTTCAGTGTTGAATTTTCAAAAGTGAAATTTGAAAGTGATAATAAATTATTTAAATAAAAGTGGTGATAATAATTGTAATAAAATAAATTGCATACAAATTATTTGTGGATTTTATTGCCTGAAATAAATTAAGTTTAATAATTATAGGTTTTGAGTCAGTGATCGAACCGAAATACTTTGAATTTGAATTCGGTGAAATTGTAACATTATTATCGGAAATTGGTTTATTATCAGTTTATTCAGAATGCATTTGTGATTATGCCACGACATCTGTTAATAAAATATTTAATACTGCTCTGTGCCTATAAAATGGAATTAAATCTGGTATGATTCCTGGATTACGGAACGTACAGTCACATACAAAATCTGGTGAGTTTGAAGAATTACTGACAAATATGAAAGGATTCTTTGCTATTCTTGAAACATTCTTAAAATTGGATTGCACACGTGTTAATCTAAGCTATGATCACTGTAACATTATGTAAACTATGCAACATTGGGTCAGTTACCAAACAGAAGCTATACGGGTTTAGTGCTAAATACACTGCAATTACTCATTATCGCTTTTTTCTAAACAAATTTGGTTGTCTCATCATATTTGTATAATGTTATGTAGGTCCGAAATCTTCTGTTGACGGTAAGATCATTTTTTTCTGTGTAAATTGAAGAGCACTTAAGTCTAAGGTTACATGACTATATATCAAATGCAAAGTGACTTCCCCTATATAGTCAAGTTCAAAAGTTGGAGTGGTATTGTCCTGCTTTATATAAATATATATATCCTCTTGGCTGACTTATTTTTATAGATTAGTGACTTTATTTGTCGACTAATGATATTATAAATTTCCGAATCTATAAGCAAATAATCGGTTTGTGGTATACCGAGCTTGCTTTCAATTTTATTATATAGGAAGGCAGAATACGAAGAAAAAAGCGTACAAACAAGGTGTTTAAGGGCTGTCTTAAAGGCTGTATGAAATTTGCACGTGGTATGGCTGTCTTGTTGTGCCAGTCTTTAGAGACGATCTAAAGACTGGAATCTCCTTTCCAAAAAAATTAAAAACATTTTCAATTTACTCCTTTCGGATTTTCCAGTGTTGTTTCAAATACCCTTATGGAATCTGGATCTAGTTTTCGTGATAATGTGAGAACTATAAATGCTTTAAATATAGATGTCATCTTGAGCTGCTGAAGGTTGTGTATCATCTCTTTCGTAGTATCATGCATAGCTCGAACTGCTTGCCCTGACGGTACTTGTAATGTTGTTAAAGCAGTCTATTAAAATAATTATTTGCAAGCAATATTGGGTTGTTATATCTTGCTTGCAATATGCTCCAGGCCATCTCGTAATTTTCTTCTGTGGTTGCTAAGTGGTTGATAAGTTGTTCTACCCCTTTTTGAAGCTTCGACTTTATACAAGTCATTTTGACTACATTTGACAATGTTTTGGTGAATAATTTCGGTAAAGAACTGCTCATATTCACCGCACTTCCAGAATCACGGCACTTCCACTTTCGGTAGTTGAACTTGTGTCGGTGTTTGTGTCAGGCAATTTTTTCGCTGATTCAACGTTATTAACGTGTCTTTTACTTTGAGCAGCAATGTTTCATAATATTCATCAATAAAGTAGTCTATGGTTTGATTTTCTTCTTCTGTTTCGATCAATATAATTGTATATGCTGGTTTGTGATTTCCTCCATATCTCTGTTCAACTTTCTCATTTTTAAATTATGTTACTCTTTTGAGTAATTTTGCGCCTATGGGATGTTTCCGATGCACCTGTTGGTTGATTGATGCTCTTCCCTCTCTCTTCAGGAAATTTGTTGATGGTATATGTGAACGATGGAGATTCCTGGTTGTCCAATGATAATGATGATGTTGGTGTTATCAACGGTCCATTATGTAATCGTTCACACATCTCCTCTATAAAATTGTTGTATGTTTCTCGCGTAGTTTCTCGCGAGATGAGGTAACGATGGACTTCTCTACGGGGTAGATAGTGTTTAGAGACTCTCTTTTGTTCTCTAAATATGGTTTTCTAATTTCTCCATCTTTTGTTAAGTTTGTCTGCTCAGCTGGTTGATTTTAGCCGCGAGCTGCTTCTGCTTTATTATTACAGCATCCATCTTCAATTGTCCCTGTTGTTATTTGACTATGTTTTACTTGAAGTTTTACTGCTACAGGTTGATGTGTGGCTGTGGCGTTTTTCTAGTTGCAGTTGCTGCTTGGCTCGACGGCGGTAGGACCATGTAATATTTGAGTCTCTGTCGAGACACTAGATAAAATACGCATGACTCCCTTCTTTGGCCAGCACGGAATATCGTGTGACCGAATATCTTCGGGTTATCAATTAATCTACCATCTGGATTTGTATTTTCCAACGGCCTTATCTTGTAACGATCGACAGTCTTTTCTACTTCTGGGACCTCCGATTTTTCAATAATGTCATTAGGAATTAATGCCAATGAATACATTCCTGACCTCTGCAACATCTGGTTTGACCTCATCTTCAGGTAATATCTTTCACTATGGATTATTGTTTTTGGTAACTTATCTGGATTATCACCGTGCACCTTCATTATCGCGAGTTTAACCAGTTCCTCGGCCTACTCCAATGTCGGGTATAGTGACACATCCTCATTTTCCGCGTCAAGCGGTAACAAATCATCTCCTTTAACTTTACAATTCTGCACATAGTGTAGAAAAGTTTCATTTTATGTTATCAACGAGATATGTTTCTTTATCTAACACAATAGAGCTAGTCAGACAATTTCCTGCATTGCTAACTGAGGTGACAAGATAATTTACAAACCGCTTAGTCGCCTTATTTGTTTGTTTTTTATCTTTCCAATCTGTTTTGAGGCTCACAAGGCTCTCCCAACTCTTTCGCGGTTCGCTTATTTACGTCTTATCTTACACCATTACAGCCAAATCGAGAACGTACGGCTATAGGTCCGATTACGTAGAAGCATCTGCACATTGCATAGCTCCATGCCAGTCTATAGTATTGACATGAAAGATGGGTTGGTTCATGGGCTTTTCACTCCAACAGGGGATCATAGATGTGTTCATTCACACCACCGTTCGCAATCAGATGGTAAAAATCCCTTTTGCATCCCGCTCCTATCGGCATTCGAACCCGGCACCTCCCGCTCTAACTCCCGCAGCTTTAACCACTGCGCCATTTAGCCATCTTCTTAGGTTCACTAATATCAACTTGTCGAACATTTTGTTTCTGCACGATCCCAGACTCTGGGATATATTCGGTGTAAGTATTAGTCGGTTCAGTGTTTGTTGGTGTCGGTTTCGCGTGGCTTGATTTGGGTGATTTCTTCTTCTTCGCTATTGGGACATCGTCGGGCTCTTTATCCATTCATTTTTTTAGCGATGTAATCTGCATCGTCGTCTGTCGCGTCAAATGGATATTCATGGACGTCGTTTTGATTAGCAGCAGTTCGTACCGCCCGTGACGTTCGAACAACGGGTATAACCGATTTGCTTTCTTTTTAATCGTTCCAGTAATTTTATGGACAGCTTTAGAGGTTCCGTTGTTACAGATGGTATCAGTTCTTTCTGCGACTCCGCTAAAAAGATTTTTTCGTATTGGAGGTATTGCGAGATTACGAAGATTTTGTTGCAGCATTAACTTTTGTTTCTTACGAATATGGAGTACCGAAAGCTTTTCAGATTCCTTGCCGCTGATAATCACATGATACGTTTCCTTCGGACACTGAATCCGAAGACGTATCATGTTTTTTCGACCCCAACACACGATTGTTGATTATTGCGAATTGGATTGGTCAAAGCGGTTCGCTTATTTACGTCCTTACTTTAACACCATTACAGCCAATTCGAAGAAGACCTACGGATATAGGTCCGATTTTCCTAACCATCTGCACATTGCATAGCTCCATGCCAGCCTATAGTGCTGACATGGAAGATGGGTCCGTCAGCCCATGAGTTCTGCACTCCAACAGGGGATCATAGTTGTATTCATTCATACCACAGATTGTAATCTCATGGTGAAAAATCCCTTTTACATCCTGCCCCTATCGGGATTCGAACCCGGTACCTCCCGCTCCAACTTAGAATTTGTTTTGATTGCCTATACTATCGTTTACACTAAGCGTTGTTGTTGCGAAGTGTTAAATTACCACGAATGCGGTTTAATTAGATTTGAAAATTAGAACTGTTGCTGTTTATGGTTAGTTTAATTCTGATTTAAATTTTTAAACATATTTATTTATTGCGAACATATTTATCGCGTTATCTAGCATGTTGAATGTTGAAAGATATGTGTTCTCTCTGACCTGGTGCAAATTGATCTTGTTTGCGAAGCCAGCATAATACGTATATAAATTAAGATATAACCAAAGGTCTGCACCATGGGCTCTTTAAGGCATTGTTTGCGGAACCTTTCTGTAATTTGCTCTTTCTGTCGGTCTATCATTCAAGAGGTACATATATTAATTTACACGTCTTAAGCATTCGTTTCTTGAGCCATCTATTGATAGTTATAATAACATACATTTTTTCCGATTTATCTGCCATCTATATATCACTAGCGACATTGAGTATTGATTTTCTCATTTGAACGACCAGACGTTCGTGTTATGAACGAAAAAAATTATAAATTACTTATCTATAACGAATCACTGTTTTCTTTAATGATTTAAATTTTTAAATAATTTAAGTATTAAATAAATATTATAAAACACAACCTCCTGTTTACCAAAGGAAATAAAAGTTTTAGAACCACTTGTCGTAGTATTCGTTTTACAAATATAATTTCCACGTGTGTTTTCGGAAATTTTTTCGTTGAATGAATGAAAAATAAGCAAGGCAACAAGCGAAAATGAGTATATTTTTTCGCATGCGTTAATTTCGCGCCCAATTTTCTTTCGCTTTCCTTGATGGTTCACGTTTTTCATTTTAAATTCATCAAAATACAGCGAAATAGATAAACACGGTTTAAAAGAAAAGTTATCACTATTTTTATCGAAATTATAATTTTTTTTATAAACCGAGGAAAACGAACGTTTAAAAAAATTGAAGAAAAGCGTTATATTTTCCAATACAAAGTTGTTGTTGGTTTGTTTGCGTATATTTTTTTTGTTGTATATAATTTTCACAAAATATTAGTCAGTCAACGGTTTTATCTCGTAATCGAAGCACATGAAAATTTATTTTTCCTCGATTTGGTCGTAGTGTTTCTGTTTAAAGCTGTGTCGATTATCTTATATCGAGACGGGTCAATTAAAATTAATTTAAATAAATACAATTAATTATTTTTAATTAATTTTTATTTTTGATTTTCCAATTAAGTTTTCGGTACGATTTTAGTGTAAAAAAAAAGTTGAGTGAAAAATTTCAAAAATTGAGTGATTTTTTTGTTGTTAAATATACGTGTTAATGTTTGATTTAATGTGTAATTTTGTGTTGTATTGTTGAAAAGTAGAAAATCGAAGAAAATTAAAAAAAAAATTCAATGCTAAATTTTTAATTATTTGTTTAAAAAAAGAAGATATATAAAAGCAAAATTATTAGTTTTTTTAATTCGAGTGAAGTTTTCGACAGATATAATTTTATATGTGTTGTGCTGTGTTCAATTATTTATTGCAATTTGGAAATATAAATTCATCAGGTGATTTGAATGTTTTATGTGAATTGTGTAAGATAAATTTTAAGATGTTTAATTTTACTTTTCTTTCGATTTCCTATGTATACATATATACACGTATGTTAGAGATAAAATAAGATTTAACGGTCCACCACACGTCCGGAAATTGGTTTGGCCAATTTAAAATCCACTCGCATGTAATAAATTAATAATTTCGTTCGATTTATGTAAATTGTATATATATGCTATGAATAATTAACGATTCTTAAGAGTCGAACAATAATTTTCTTGAATTTCCTTAATTAATTAGTTTGTAATTTTATATAATTGAATTTGGAATAATTCATTATTCATTGCTTGTTTAACCTCGTAAATAAATCTGATGTTTTCGAACGAGATGAAATTTAATATCGTTTTTTGAAATCGTAAATTATTATTTGTCTGATTGTATTCGTTTGTAATTGGAATCTTAATTTTTCTGTTAAAATATTGTTTTTCTACAACGCGATTTCCAGGTGTTAGCTTTAAACAGTTTACACAATTATTGAACCGACCGAATGGTGTATTGATTAACACGATAGGAGCGGGATTCAAAACGATATTTCCATTATTCAATGTAAACAAACGCATTTCGTTGTTTAAGTACGATGAACTCCATGGAAATTTGAAACGAACCTTCATAGGCAGTTGGAGTATGTAACAAAAACTACCATCTAAATTTGAGATCGACCCACAAATATTTAAATTAACCTTTGAAAAGCACAACAGTTTTTCTGATGAATTCGCAAAAACATGTAGTCCCAAATTTGAACCATTTCAGTTTCTATAATCGAATCATCTGTAAATTTGGATGTTTTGAATTCTGAACAAAATGCTTCGATGCCAGTACATTATAAGTCATTATGGTATTACGCAATAGAAGGAACTCATGGTATAATATTTATTTTACTCAACCTTCGATCAAATTTTCAAGAATCAATTCAGTCAATATAATTGAATGGCTTGCATTAGCATATACTTATCAGAAATGAAATGATTTAGCGTAACTTGAATCAGATGAAGTGGAAGGTTTCGAGTTCGAATCGCAATATCATCATCTGATTACTATCGGTGATGTGGAAGAATACATTTATGCAGAATTTTTGTGTCAACCCATCTTGTCAATCTTATAGATCTACGTTAATCGAATCTTTAGTCGTATATATCGTCGATTTAGCTGGCCATGGCATATAATGTAGGAAATTACTACTACGAAAGAGTTATCGTAGCTTTTACTTTTGTATTCATATTTCTTCTATGTAGCTACTCGAGTTAATTCTTATTAATGTAACTTAATTTTTTATTTCTACGGGAGATAGTGGTGTTATTTCGAAATAACTCGATATTAGTCTGATTAGAATATCATGTTGAGGGCAATGTTTGAATGAACAAATGTGTTTTATCAGCAAGCCACCATTAGGAGTGCTTTAAACTTATTTTATTTAGATTAAGCATAGAAATAGAACGGAGGCACCGTTCAATTATAAGACAGACGCAGTGTTCGAAGTTTCAGCATGAATTAGTGAATATGTGTTCTAGTGTATTTTAATTTAGGTAAAAATATCTGAAGAATCTTTGATTTAAAGTGTTAAAGGTGCCTTCAGAATTTGGCACGTGATGTATTGTGTGTCGAATTAGAAAATGAATGAATTTTGATTGAAATTCAAGATGCCTTCTATTTGTACTGAAAACGTTTCGAATAGTATTGTTTCAGATGACAATATTCACGTTTCGCATTGACAAAGAAACTCCAATTTATTTTTACCTTAGTCTTTTGTCATGCGATCTGTACCTCAATGGAGGGTTGTAGATGTGAACATTCATATCACCGATCGTATAACAATCAAGTCCAATAGCAAACCATTGAAATGTCATGCAATGACGTTATTCATCAGAACCGAAACTGACCTAGTGAAACAATAATATCTCCCAATACAAAAAATCTCAACATTGATCCGATGAAAAAGATGTCAAACAATGCCTCCTTGGTCTGAGTTGCGTGCCACTCAACATAACATGATATATAATTGTTTTTTTTATGATTGTTGGTTTTTAATCTGTTTTTGGGGCTCAAGGCACTCCTAAATCTTTCATGGTTCGCTTATTTACCTCCTTCCGTTTGGCTATTAGTCTGTTTTCCGTAAATCCATTTGCATATTGCATTGCTCTATGCCAGCCTATATATTACTGGAAATTATATACGATAGTCATGAGTATGTTCATTCACATATCACCGATCGTAATCAGATAGTAAAAAATCCACTTTTTTCTTCTCCTATCAGAATTTAAACCCGGTACCTTCCACCGAAGTGCCGCAACCTTAACCACGTTTATTATGTTGTATTGACTTTAATATTATTGCACGCTGAGAATATTTAATCACAAAGGAGGTAGAGAAAAAAATGCAAGCACACTCATCGGGAGATTGTCAGTGTGTTTAAGGCCGAGAAATACTTTCACCTTGAAATCAGAATAGCATCGGAAACAGAAGCCATATAATTCCTAGGTAATGTATTAACAGCTACCAAATCATTCTACTATAGTAGAATGATATACCAAATCATTCTACTAGGCCATCATTCTACTATAGTATCCATATGACCAAACCGGATATCTCCTTTTCGCTCTGATTTATCTTAAATTATATTTATATACTATAGATGTAAGTTGTATCAGTACTTTCATGAAATACACTCGAATTATATTTATAGCTTAAAACACTGCTTTAACCGGCTCAATTTCTAAACTCCATACTTGTAAGACTTTTGTTTGTATTAAAATAAAACGTCAATAGTTGCAATTCACTATCTGGGTTAAAAGTCCGGAGAATTCTGCTTTATGAGCGGATCGAGCAGGGGATTCACATTCCTCTGTACAACCGACATAAAATTAATTAAAACTGCGAGACCAACCATTTGATGTAACATTAATGTTTAATCAAGAGAAATCAATGAAGACACATCATTCTGCCTTGTTACCAGTCCTATTGAGTAATAACTTTACTGTGCAAACGCGTGAAATGGAACTGACGCGTATTCAGACTATCCAAATGAATGAAAAATGAGTCTTTATCTTTGGATTGGTCAATATCGGTGAGTGGATTTACGCATACAATTGATAGGTTAGCTTTTATACACATGTGGAACTAACACATTCCAATGAGAAATTCAACATAAATTGTTGCGATTATCTCTAGTGAGTATAGCTAAGACCAACGAGTTCTTCGCTTAATCTCGTGCTTGGAGGATCTGGTTAAGCGGGGGTTCTGGTTACTAGGGTGGTATTTTATGGTACCATGTTTCGTTCGAAATTTGTTTTGGTTCAACACCCGCCTCACCCACAAAACATAAAGAGTGTTTTTAGAGGTTCACAACTTTGAGTTGACAACATTGATTTATTTAATTAATAGATGATAGTTGCCTTTTGTTTGGTTTGGTTTTATATTTTATTATGGATTCATTTGGTTTGACATTTCATTCGGCGAATGGGCTAAATCACAATGGTATTGATGTTGAATTTCCATTCCATGATATTGAATTTCCAAAAATTTTGCTCTCATTTTGGTTGAATGGGTTAAGTCACATTTGAAGTGAGGATATTCTACAAGCTTTTGTCGAAACACCATTACATCCTCAAAAAATTACTGTTTGATGCGCTTAATGGGCTGGCGGAGCCATTGGTCCATATCTTTTCAAAACCGAAGATGGTCATAATGTTACTGTCAATGGTGAGCGGTATAGGGACATGATTAGAATTTTTTCGTACCTCGATTAGCTGTCATTCATCTGTCTGACATGTGGTTCCAACAGAACGAAGCCATGCCACACAGCGCGCGCTTCAATTGATTTACTCAAAAAAACTTTTGATGAAAGAATAGTTTCGAGTAATAGTTCAATTAATTGACCACAAAGATCGTGTGGTTTAACCCCATTTGATTATTTTCTTTGCGGTTATGTAAATCGCCACTTGTCTACGCCGATAAATCAGAGACACTATACTGGCAGTGGTTACCACTACTGAAATCATTTGCGTCTTGGTCTCGAAAACCAAAGATCAGAATTTGGTTTTGAACTTGTTGATTTTGAGACCAACGGAAGCTTAACACTGTTCCAGTGGATCAAGTAACTCTTTCATTCCGTTGCCATTTAATCTAATAGCACAGATGTGTTCTTCATATGCAGAAAGATGATTGGGTTGTCGGAATAAGATATTGTCTTGAGATGTTTCACTTTTACGAAGGATGTATTCCAACATTAGATTAAAAAGTATCGGGGCCAGCGCATCTCCTTGTCGAACACCAGAAGTAATTGCAAATTTCTCGATAGCCTGTTCTCAACCTTAACACAGCATTGTGATTGCGTTACTGGCATTTTACACAGATGTACGTATTTGTACGGTATTCCCAAATATTGAAGGGCATACCATAGTGTCTCTCGATTGATCGAGTCATAGGCTGATTGAGTGAAAAACTGTCAACTTTATAGATCCGAGATATTTACCGATTCCATCTTGGAAATACACTTTTTCTGACTCCTTCTGACGATTAAAAAACAATAGTCTCAAACAAAATCCAAACATTCTTAGAAACTTTTAAATTTTTAAATGATCAAATAATTCATTAAATACGAAATCCAACCCATCACTTGGTACATATGCGAAAATTTTATAAAACTTCATAATAATGTACACATACATAACATATGGGTATACTATATACTCATAAGTATATAAAAAGAATTAATCATATCCTTTCAAGTATCCATCTTACACAGAATGACCCATCCTAATGTACAAAGATACACACCAAAAGTTTTTTATGTAGTGTAGTGTAGGAGTATAAGAATAAATTGTGTGTGTATATAGACTATAAAAAAAGTTTGCTGTCAAGTTTCTGCTTGGTTTTGTTTTCTTAAACGTACAGATAATAACTTAAAGCTTAGGATTAAAGTCCTTAATGGTTTTATGTGATATTTCACTTAATATCACTTAAATATACAGTTGTTTTTATATTTAGTGTTTAACTTTGTTGAACTGTAAAATTGTCTTCGATTAATCGAAGAAAATTTTATTGAATTGGATTTTATATATTACAACAACACAATATCCGAAGTGAGAGCAATACCCAAATCCAAAGTCAATCTAGTTAATACGATTTATGAATTTGTTACAAGAAAGTCACAATGAAATTTCTAGGAAGGACATGTGTATCTTACATTTCTATATGATGTATATTTACGTTAATTTATTGAAAGGTAATTTTGGACACTTTAGGTCAAATTATATAAAATGCCCAATAGATTTTATAAAGGTTTTAGTTATCAATTGAATATTGTTCTCAAAGTACAAGGTAAGAATACAATTCTTAATCTTAAAAATTTTCTAACGAATAGGTTGCCATGATTTGGATCGAGTTACGACTCATATACATAGATACTTTGATACTGAATTCTAATTCTAATTACAAATAAGTTCCACTCAAACAGTAGAAAAACTGCTCATTAATCAGTTTGTCAAATTTCACTCAAAATAGGTTAGTTCTATATGATAGACATGGGCCCAAGAATGTCAATGTAATGATTAATTTCAACCGGCTGAGTAGATTTTGTGTATCTGACAGTTTATTTAAATGGTACCTGAAAAGCACTCAATAAAAAGTCTCAATTTCTTCTGCAGACTCGTCTTATCAAAATTCCCAAATTAACCAATTATGCTTTTATCCAGTTGACTGTTTTTTTAAAGTTACTTTATTAAGAGCTGGTGATCATATATGTATAGATATACTCGTAGTACTTACCCTTTGCACTATTTGCCCCATTTTGCCCCTATTCTCTCTTCACCCTTAACTCTAACACTAGATGTTGGTACTACCCTACTTGAATACGTACGTCAAATACGTACGTCTGTGTAAAATGCCAGTAACGCAGTCACAATGCTGTGTTAATGTTGAAAACAGGCTATCGAGAACTTTTACAATTACTTCAAGGAAATTCCACTTTTTTACCACACACCTCAAAACAATATCTTATTCCAACAACCCAATCAACTTTTTGTATATGCGGATGATATCTGTTTGATTGAATTAAAAGGCAACGGAGTGAAAGAGAAACTTGATCCACTGGGACAATCTTCAAATATCTGAGCTCTGGTTTTCGAGACCAAGACGGAATTGATAGTGTGTGACAGGATCTCAGGGTACGACTTATCGCTGACAATCATGCTTTATATGTTCTACGTTCACTTCTGAAATCAAATATCTTGCAAACGCGGATACGCTGAAATTGTACAGAGTGTTGATTAGACCCTTTGTCATGCATGGATGTGAGAGTTGGACCTTGACGAATGAGTACGAAAGAAACGTAGAACGTGCTGATCCGAACCGAATGATACAGTGATATTTAAAGGGAGAACCGCCGTTTAGTGTAGGCGTAGAGATCGCTGTCGGCGACGATGGACCCACAGCGTAGAGAGCGATCTGGCATATTTTAGTTGTTTTCAACAAAACGAAAAGCTGGTTCGTGACCGAAACCTATTGAGTCAGCTTGTTGACACGGTAAGAGCCAATAATGGCTTTAATAAAAAAATATGTTGTGGTACCACGCTCCCTACTTTATCCCTTACTATATCTGCTTTCATATAATCTATCCTCCTATAGCTGAGTTAACATTCTTGGTTTCAGGTAAACAAGATAATCTTTTTGTGATTTGCTATGAATAGAGTAGACTGACTCAGACTGTACCCTGTGACTGTACCGATAATTTCAAAATAAAAGATGTCCAAGTTATAAGTATTTCGAGTCTTTAAGATATAAAGTCAACTAAACCAAAGATGATTCATTCTTTGTTCACTTGCCTTCCAACCTTTATTCAGATTTTCAGAATCTTTTGGAAAGTAGAGTCTAATACTACAACTTCACATTTGTAAGAGAGTTGTCACGAACCATTCGATTTTTGACATGTAACGGTAGTGTCTAAAGTTATCTTAGCTAAGATTCATTAATTTGGAAAACCCTTTTTTGAATTTTCTGCATCAAGAAATTCAACGTATTTTGTTTGAAGTGGGCGTGCCACTCTAAATTTAAGAACCTTTCTTTCTGGTGACTGCATTCAGAGTGTTAGAGTAAATGGATAAAACAAGATAGGGGTTGTTAAAGTTTCGGTACTAGAACTATTGCATTCTATATATAGTTAACATAAATGGAAGGCTTAAACAGTATTGCGATGGTTCTTTTGATGAAACTCTTTAAACATTTCTATTAGATGTCGATTTTCAAAATAGTTGAAAAGCCATTTTCAGTTCCAATTGCGGTTTATGTTTGCTAGCGCTTGAACTTTAGAAAATTTCAGGACATCGCCATTATCTGCATAATCGTTATCTGAACGGTGAGTTTCGTAATCAAAATTCTGTTTATGAAAAAATCTTCGTTCAAGTATTACTCGATAAACCAGTTCGGAGAACTGATGATGCCCATTGAAGACAAGCACTTTGCTTGATAATAATGTTCATTGGAAATCAATTGACGTATTTTCCAATACTGTTGAAGTATGATATATAAACAATTTCTGAATATAGACTATCTGGTGAAGTTTATAATGAGAACATTTTATTGATACAGTAAGCCAATCGAAAATCATTTATTCCAAAAATTTTATATAACAAACCGAGGAGCCAATTCGGTGAAATGAGATATTTTTTTAACAAAACGTTTTTAATTTATTGGTTAAGCCGTAAATACATCACTCATTTTATTCATTACCAAGAATACTGTTTCAGGTTTTGTTATTTAATATTTTTGTTAGTAATTCCACATCGTTACCTATTTGCATTTAGTCGGAGTCGAACAGGATTACTAATTCACTATATTGTCTAATTGTGCATCAAAATTTCAAAAGTTCATTTGTTTTCGATCTTTCCATCTCTTCGGCCCATTTAAAATCGTCCTCAATTTACCCGAGGTACGTTGGGTTATTGATATCGTACTCCAAGAGTCTCAAACAATTCTTGATCTAAAAAGAAGAAATGTGACACTGGCTTGTTTAAGCTTAAAAGCTTGGCTTGTAAGGGAAAGCTTTTAATTAAGAATAATTCAGTTGTGGTACCTAAATTTAACAAAATATTTAACAGTCAGATTTGAAAATATCTGAATCCTATATGTCAGAATATTGACAGATTTAATATACTGCTGTAGACAAATATAAGAAAAAGCTCGGAATAAACCCGTTGGAAATCAAAGCCGATTGAATGCAGCTTAGACAAAACCTTATTGTTCCATCGAGAAAACCATGAACCGTGCATATATGGTTCGATATGAGTGCGGTGTAAGGTAAAACGTTAAAACAGAACTGAAAAAGAGTTGGTATTGCTTCGGCCCCAAAACAGATAGTATAGAGACAGAAACAAACCAAGAAGGATGATGAATTTTGTAGAGAATAATAATTAGGAAGATGCAATCTGTCGTAAAATTGAAAACAAGGACTTTATAGTTTATCTAAAAATACTGGTGGAATTTCAATATCTTCTAATACTCTGGCACGCGTTTCGACTGTGTACTAAATAAAATTCCTCAAACCTCTTACAGTGGTATTTCTTAATCTTAATGAGTTGAGCCGATTAGGATCCTTATAACAGCAAGGCTCTATATATTATGAATTACGAACGGGTGATAATGGAAGGTAGAACAGGAATAGTAATCTTTCCACATGACTTGGCCATATCCAAGCATCAACAGGTGGTGAATTTCACAAAAATCGTAATCATACTGGAATTAGGGAGCTGAGTATTCTACTAACGGTGAAAGAGTCCAGGGTAGCTTCATAGTGCATCACACATCAGCGAAACGTTTAAGGTTTAAACCAATATGATTTCCCCTTTATCGATAGGACCTTCGACTAAGCAGGATCGAATAGCGGTTATTTACTGGGTCCCTCGTAAGTATTGTCTTAATAGACCCTTTTACACAATTAACTTAAGTATGTCAAACAGTATAGCCGTATTTACAATTCAGAAGCGGAATCTACAGAACATGTCTTGTGTCATTGTGACAGTGTGTCACCATCTTGCTCAGTTCGTTTCTAAATTGAAATATCAAATAAGAAGGTTTTGATAAGACGATAATTGGGAGGTATGGATATAGATTTATCATGGATATCCTCCGACGAAAATACTCCGACGTAGTAGTTAATCGGGTTCTTCCCGTAATTTCAAATACACTGGCCGCATTATGTCTATATAAAATAAATGAGCAACCATCTTATTGAGAATAGAAAATAGTTTTTGCCGAGTTGGAACAATAGAGTCTTCTAAAAATACGGTGTCGGGATGGTGTAATCCGTGGTTGTTATGGGATTTTCTTGTTGCTCTATTCTATGGTTGAATGGTATATGAAATTTGAGCACCAGTAATCCACAAGAAGTTTGTTTTTTAAACTTTCATCAAGCTTTCGGTTACAATTCCTACATTGCAAATATAGGTTCGGATACACCAACAAGAGACACGCTCTTTCCTCCTTGAGGGTTCACTAGACTGGCTGTTTGAATTTTATGAACATATGTATCATGCTTCTGGTTCGCCAATATTATCCAAAGAGACAGTGGAATGAGGCTTAAGCTTCTGTAAATACTTAAAAATTTAACCCGTAATGTTTTTTGACCTAGCAGAGTGTATACTGTTAATCTGAATGTACCATCAAATGATTCATAATCCTAAAATCATTATACGTTTAAAGACATAGGCGCCAACCAGGGAAATCTGAACAAGAGTATAGATTTCAAAATCAATGCTAAAAGAAACTTTCAATTTGAGTATGCTGTCGCCGGATGTAGCTTAATGGTTAAGAAAGTTTCTCATCACGCCGCGGTCTCGAGTTCGATTTCCGCCGTTGACCAAATTAACATGCAACCGGATGACATAAAAAAACGCGTTTGTGTGTAAAAACATTCGTTGGGCTGACCACTTACAATGTGCACCATTCATTAACACTGGTTTGTAAGGTCTCAGTTGAGACGCGGTAAGGGCCGTTTTCGGCCTCTAAGCCATAGATTATTTTTATGCTGTCTACTCAAATTGAAGCCAGAAATTTCATCGAGTCATGTCAATTTTGACTGGAAAAAACGAGTTGTTTCCAAAAGCTAGTTTGAATGGCCTATAGCACACATTGTGTTGGCCAAATTATAATAAATCGTGAACAATTTGGTTTGATTGTTGGATCAGATATTTTTAGTGGTTAGTGTGGTTATACGTTCATCAGCTTCATTTGCTTTTGCATAAATAGCTTAAACCCAATATAGTTCCCCTTGAAATGAGTGATAAGCCTTAGTTTTAAATGTTTATCTCTAGTTCACAGCAACGAGCTATTTCTAGACATCGATTCCATTATCACCGTGGCTTCGCAAACAACACAGCTAACAACATTCATTGTCCAAATTACGATGGACAGTTTTGGTCGATATGAACTTCTTACTGAACATACAATTGGCCAAATTATTCATCGTTTTGAGGAAACTGGGTCAATGAAGTTAACAATAAGCAAAATTATCGAATTTGGAGAACGGTGCACTTCATCGTATAAGGAGTCACTGTTTGATGTGGTTTATGGGCTGGTGACATCATTCAGCCGTTTATCTATAAAAAACGATTAGGTAAATGCACTTATACTGTGAATGAGGAAAGTTATATCGTAATATGTGAATTGGCTTTATTGTGGCCTTTGGTTTCAACATGACGGAGCAAGATTGTCAAAATTTATTGTCAAAAAAATTGGCTGATCGCATCATTTCGAGAAAGTTTTTTTGGTCACCAAGTAGCCACAATTGATGGAATTGAGGTAATTAACCCGCTTTTTTGGGGGGAAAAGTCATCATAAATTTTGAAATTCGGATGTAGGCCTGTATGCGAAGCCGTGGTGTGCATATGAACGATATTGTTTTTTATACAAAAATGGCATAGGCCCACCTTTCATTTTCAAATGTTGACTTTTCATTCCAACATATGTGTTTTATTTCATACTGGATTTTTATAAGATTTGGACTCAAAATTCTCATTTATATTATTTTCCACGACTAGAAGAAAACCTAATGTCCATTCATACAAAGATTTGCAATGTACAGGTAAATCTGACATACAACTAGTTGTCGCTCGGTATAGGTCGAACAAACATAACATTATTACGTGTGTGTAAATGCCTTTGCCCTATTTTATATCACAAAGCACACATAACAACCCCAATTTTTGACACCCCAATTAACTTTGTAATTACATAGTTTAATTACTTTTCATGAATGGAAATTCCAATAAATTTATTTTACTATTTTTGGATTGACTAACATAATACGAGTACATAGTTGTGTACCATACTGAGAATATTATTATTCAAATCGATAATCGAAAATACTATAAAAAAAAAACTATTTGATTATTGTGTATGCCTACAGCTAACCGGCAATAATGTACATACTCGTATTTATTGAGTGAAATCTTGTTTGTGTATCTTTGCTTTGATTATTACCACAGAACGAAATATTATTATATACATACAGCACAGTAGAGCAAATTTTGGATATACGTACATATGTGTGTACATATATAATATATTGATATCCTATTGATAGGTTGCTGTTGAACATCTGATGAATAATAAACATAGTTTCGTGGGAGTTATTTAAAACAAAACGTTTCATTGCAGTATCATCGTGGATATTTTATAAACATTCCATGCGCGTTGAACTTCATCACATAAATAAAAGTAATAAATTTAATAATAGAAATTAGAGTATATATTTTCAGTTATCTATCTTAATGTTAGCTTTATAAACAAGATACACGGTGATTCATGAATAAGACATTTAATAAAATTATCGCTCGTTTGACCCATTGTACACACTCAGTTTAGAAATCTGTTTGATCTTTAAATGAAGCCCGAAGTATTCAAATCCTTTGGTTCGCTTTTTGATGGATAGCACCACAGAAAGTGATCAATTGTCCTTCATCTCTTTTCTTAAAGTTTGCTTCTTGGTATGCTAACGGTATTTAATACGCAAAATATCGATGTGTGTCTGATATCTGAGACTCACTCTACTAGGCAATCTTACTGAAAAATTCAGGGTTACCAACTTTATGAAATAGTTCATCCCGATAACCAAGCAATAGGTGGAGCTGCTGTTATAATAAAAAACTATATTAAATACCATGAATGCCAGCATAATTTATCACCCAAAACCCAGCTTACCATAGTAGCCTTCTGATAGGAGCCGTGTATTGTCCAACTATATATAACCTGAAGAAATCGAACTTCTACTGGAATATCCTACAACATTTAAATGGTAGGTTTATACTTCAGGGAGTAATTTTAATGCAAAGCATGTTGACTTTGGTTCTAGGCTTACAACAACTAAAGATAACGAACTTAAAAATGCAATAGTAGAAATGGGATGTAACGTCCATTCCACTGGCAAGGCAACATATTGGTCCTCGGATGTAGGTAAAACTCCTGATATACTGGATTTCTTTATATCAAAACAAGTAGAAGATAATTCAGATATGGACTCTGATAAGTCTGCAGTGTTACTTTCCGTAAGCGACAAGATAATTAGAAATAAAACGAGACCAGCTCTTGCCACTTGAAATAATATTAAAAGAACAATATATCCAAAACCATTGGTAAAAGTTTCCCAAGAGAAACTCGGAATCTCGTCTTAGAAAAAAAGAAAGCTAGGAGAAAATGACAACAAACGAGGACTCCATCTTACAAGACCATGCTAAATAACAAATCACCATGCTAAATAATAAATAACAAATCACAACGCCTTAAGCGAGAAATTCGGAAGCTAAACGAAAAGTAGTTTTCTTGTATCTTGGAAAGTTGACCGCTGATGAAAATACGGCAACAAAAAGGATAAAAATCCCCATTAGGCAGACCCCTTCTAAGCGAACTTATGGTTCGTGGGATAAGGATAACAAATCAAAAGAGTTTGCTAATCATCTGGCTGATATTTTTAAACCGAATGAGACCGAATCGATATTATAATCGAAAACGGAAGCAATAATTATGGGGGTAGAATTCCTCTATTACCCCAGAAAAAAGCGACTAGGGAAATAAAATTCAATATGAAGTCAGCAATTAGATAACGGCATGTTCCTTCTACCTGGAAAGTTGCAGAAGTTATTATGGTAACGAAACCAGGTCCAATGAAGCTAAACCGTATCGTCCGATATCCCTGCTTCGTATCATTTTAAAGCTAATGGAGATACTACTCTTGAGGAGAATGAAGTCAATAATAGAAATTAGAGACCTAATACCGGATCACCAATTTGGACTCAGATGCAAATATTCAACAATTGATCAGGTTCACAGAATTACAGATATTATAGATGTGGCAGCAGCTTTAGATAAGGTATGGCACGAGGGTTTTATACATAAACTGAATGTTATGATTTTGGAACCATGTATTGATCTTTTGAGATCATATCTATCTGAAAGGCTTTTTAGAGTAAGACAAAAAGATGAGTATTCTGTACTGAGAGAGGTAAGGGCAGGAGTCCCTCAAGACAGCGTTCTGAGCCCAGTCTTATACCTTTTATATACAAGTGATATACCACAGTCCGACCACGTAAGCATAGCGACGTTCGCTAACGATATCGTTGTACTAGCATTAGGGCAAATTGTGGAAGAGGCGGCTTTAAAGTGCAAGTGTTGAAACCTGCCAGTGAACCAAGCCAAAAAAAATCAAACTTAATGAATTAAAATCTGCCCATGTCAACTTTACGAATAAATCATTGGTTAATCCGCCGACAATCAACTTAAACGATGTGATGGTGCCGTACAAGAACTCTGCTTAATACATGGGTATGACACTGGTTGTTACGCTTAAATAGAAATATCATGTGAAGAAGAAAAGAAAAAAGTTTGATCATAAATATAGACAATTGCACTGGCTAATTGAACGAAAAACTGCTCTTATTCCGAATTCTCATTACTCATAAGACAATACCTTTTATATTACCATCACACCTAAGGCTAGCTCAGATCTGACAAAAGTGGAAGATTCATCCACATGGGGCAAGATATAGTTTCACAACACTATGGGTCAGTTAGATACCTTCCTACATTCTTCCCAGTGGCCAGTAGTGGTATAAGGTTTTCTCTACCCTAAATGTGATTGGATGTAAGCCCTGTCGCTCTGCTGATCCACCACTAGCTCAAGTGCTGCTATAGATGTTGTATGTGTATTGCCTACTATACCCAATTACACAAGTTATCTTCTAAGAAAGTGATTCTCTATAATGACTAGGTCATATAACTTACTAAGATGACAGTATAGCAGTATTTCGCTTTAACCCAAGTGAAGGTTATGGCAGAAATAGGTTTCCCTATAATAAGAAATACTGCGGCTCATTGATACCGAATATATGAGTTCTATCTTTGTATTTAACAGATAACTCGTTTAGATCGGGCGATCTATTCACTTGTCATCTCAGTCTTCCTTGTTATTCAATTTCATGGTTTGTTGAGAAATTATATACTCTGTTTCCTCAGATAGCCTCACTCTCTTATCTACATAGAAACAAAACTTGTAATTTTACCTCGGTAGAAGTCTGAATAGCATCTTTTCAAATGCTGCTGCATCCCAGCGATTTAGAGCTGGGCCAGCTGCGGATTAAAGCTGGTTTGTGACTGTTCATAAAGCAACTAGCAACCAAGAACAAGATAATTCTATCTTATGTCGGTGCTGGGCATTCTGGAACTGACGGAAATGAGGTCATAAAAGGTCAAGTTCATGCTGGTGCGGCATAACCATTAAGGACCGGAACAAGTACCGCAAGGGTTACAAGAGGTTAGCGCAAAGCGATAATAGAGTGCTGGGTGGCCATATATGTATGGTTTTGACAAGAACTCGAAACATGTAATTACGTGTTTTAAATGGTTGAAATTCAATGCATTACTCAACTCGACACACTCAAGCTACAGTTAATTGATACTATTGCACATGCCTTCCTGTAATGGAATACTTTCAATTACAGATTTCGAAAATGTTCACTGAGGACCCACCCTAAGAGAAATTATAAAGACAATCAAGATACGAGGAAATCAGTAATCGGTTCGGTAACTTTATGGCTCTGTCTTGTCCAAGATTTTTTTTTTATCGGTTCTTACAGGTCATTCTAGGCCCGTACCGTGTCAACAGTCTGACTTCATCGGTTTCGATCAACAGCCAGCTCTTAATATTGCTGTAAGCAACCAGAAGAAGCCAGATCGCCCTCTACGCCGTAGAGCCATCGTCGCCGACAGCGACCTTTTCGCTTACCGAAAGGCGGTTCTCCCTTGAAAGATCGCTGTATCATTCGGTTCGGATCCGCACGTAGAACGTGACCGAGCCAGCGTACTCGCTGTCTTTTGATTTCATGCACGATATCAGGAATTTGCATTAAATTCCTGATCTCGTGGTTGAAATGAACTCGGTATGTGCCATCAACATCGCGTTTTGGGCCATATATCACACGCATGATTCTCCTCTCAAATGGTAGAACCCATCTATCGTACTCATCCGTCAAGGTCCAACTCTCACATCCATACATGACAACGGGTCTGATCAACACTGTACAGTTTCAGCTTATCCGCATTTGCAAGATATTTTGATTTCAGTCCAAGATACTGTCTTATATTATTCCTAGAAAGAATCTCTCCGCTGAAAGGAAATTGTCGATTACTACAAAGGAGGTGTTACTCCAAATGATGAAGAACTTGGTCAGTCACTGTTCAATTTTTTTTACGAATGATACTTTACAAGTAGATGAAACATTACACCGTGCAGAAGATGCACTGTCTCTAAAACTTGATCCACTGTAACGGTTTCCGCTTCCGTTGCCCTGAGGCCACAACAACAGAGTTTTAAATGACTATCTGAACCAAGATCTTGGTTATTCAGTTCTTGATTCTTGTGGTTCCTCTGATAAGATTATTAACTATTTCTGAGGAAATCTTCGCCAATTCTCGGCTTCTTCGTGAAACTCCAACAGTTGGGAAAACTAATAAAACAATTCTATTTAAAATATACTCAATAAAAGAACAATCTAAAATATTTAATTGAATTATAAAACTTTAACATAAATTAATCACTAATCCTATTTACAATCAAATCAATTGGTTTACCATTCTTATCACTAGTTATTTTGGAATGACCGTTTTATTTTTTTAATTTTAGGTAAAGCGTCAATATTCAAATTTAGAGAGTTACGTCGTTCCGAGATGCCTAGGCCATTAGACGCAATACCTAGGTGGGCTCGTCGCGGTATCCCGGATTCGGCGAAAAGACGTGGTCTATTGAATATTTGAAGGTTTGAATTTTTAGGTTTGTCGTCTTGTTCTCGAGAAGGCTCTCTAAGAAGCAATGGTGCTAGACCAACTGAACTTGACTTGATATGCAAATACGGCGATGTAGATTCCTCAATAAGTCGTACTTTCTCGTGCACTGGCGGTGAATCAACTGTTGTTTGTCTAATGATAGATATCCGTTTAGAAACTTTTGGTTGTGGAACTTGATCAGGCTCGACTTTTGGATTTGAAAGACTGCTGTCGTTTTCCATCAATGTCCCATTTAAACTTTCAATTTCCTTTTTTAAATGTCCATTACTATTTTTCAAGATTTCTGCTTGTTTTTTCCACATTCGTACCATATCTTCTTTCTTTTTGCATTCATCCTGTACATTTTCAAGATAGCAACTTAATTCTTTCCGCCTTGATTCGCTGGAAACTAGTTCGCGCTTTAAAGTGGCAACCAGCACTGCAAGAGTTTTAGCATTTGTTTCACGATCAATAATTTCCTCGGCTTCTTTCGTTGTACTATCTAGCACATCCTGAATCAGCTTCACACTTTTGAGTTTTAAATTAGCGTTATTTAATTCGTTTTGTATACCTGCAAATCGCTTGGCTTCGGTTTCAAGTAGACGTAACTGTTCCCTTAACGTATCGACAAGAAATTGCAATGATCGAATTTTCTCCTGAGCTACATGATATTTATCGTTTAGTTTAAGTTTTAATTGTGCCTCACGAACTGCAGTAGCCTGAAGGTCACTAATTTCTTTTGCTTTTTGATTTAATTGTAATTTAAGATCATCGTTGGTTTGTTGAAGTACTCCAAGATCGGAGAACGATGTTTCGAGGTTCCCGATATTAAAATAGACCTTCAGTATGTTTCGAGCGGCAAATGAAAATCGGCATTGTGGACACGATTTTGATCTATATAATTTCGAAAGTATAGTAAATTATCGAAGAATTAAATCTTATTAACAATCTGCATACCTTTCCAGCCATTTCTGTAAGCAGTGGTGGTGAAACAAATGGCCACATGGTGTTGAATAGACATCGGCCGATGCAGTTAGAATTTCCGTACATATACAACACACTAGATTCATGGTGTGCACGATAACTGTTTGAATATTTATTTGATTTTAATTTATAAATCGATACAAATCAAATCTGATTACTGTTTGGCGACAAAACGTCAAAAAAATTGAAAAGAATCAATGAACTATTTCCATATTGTGGAGACGTTGTTAGTTTGATCATAATTTGCTTAAAATTACTTTCAAAAGATGGCAGTGCAATTGATGTACAAAATCAATAGAACACAATACCCAAGTAACCATATATTGTAAAAACACGACGAAAAAAGCATTAATTTTATTGTCGTTATAATTTAAAAATCTGTTGAAACGTTTATCGACAATTAATCGACCATTTGTGTACTGTTGCAAAATCTACAAATTTTTTTGTTGACATGTTATTCAACAAATTGTTAATATTTTGTGAATGTATTTAACTGTTTCCAAATATTAAATTAATATTTTAATGGCAAAATAATGACATTTTACGACAAAATTGTTCTGTATTGTTCGTCTTCTTGCGATGGCGCCACATCCTATGCATCCACAACAAGCTATCGTCAGACACGGTGATCAATTAATGTTTTTCGATCTCTTTTTACGTTTGTTTGTCCGATTTTGCGAACGACCCACGTAATCAAGACATCGTATACTTAATGATTTAATAAATTCAATGATGTCAACTTTATCAAGATCATTTCTGATCTCATGATTCATTCGCATGCGGTAAATGGCTCCCTCGAGATTCCTCGGTTTTACTTTTTTCTTTTTTTTTTATAGTGGATATATTTTGACAGATGCGCATAACATAACCAATAAATTTCAAATTTTTTTTTGTTTTTGATTAAAAAAGACAAAAAACACTTTGAATTTACAACAATAAATTTACAAAAAATAAACTTAACATAATTATTCATTATTTCAAATATTTTCACAATGAATTAAGATGAATGACACAAAACGAAATGTTAAAATTATTCGTTGACCATAAAAAATCATCCATATTTATTTTTCCTATAAAATATTTCTCCAGTACTGAATAAAAATACTGCTCTTGATATATTTTGTTCGTAATGCTATAATTATTTTCTCAGTAACCATAAAAATTTATTCAGTACTAAATAAATTTTTTGTACTGGAAATATTTTTTATTTCACTCGCACTTTAAGAAAAATTATATTTTTTATCCCGCCTTCACTATTTTGTCAGTATTTTTTCATAATGGAAATCAGGCTTTATGAAACAAAATTTGTCAGGCTTTTGAAACAAAAATACCATTAGAGTGACAGAGATCATTTTTTACTGTTTTCTTTTTTTTATAGTAGATATATTTTGACAGATGCTTTTAACATAACCAATAAATTTCAATTTTTTGTTTGGCTTTTGAAAAAAAAAGACAAAAAACACTTTGAATCTACAACAAAATTTAAAAAAAATAAACTTAACATAATTATTCATTATTTCAATTATTTTCACAATGAATTAAGATGAATGATACAAAATGAAATGTTAAAACTATCAATTGACCATAAAATAACTACTCTAAAATGCTTCATGACGTCATCAAAAGATTTCTCATCCATATGCATTTTTTCCTATAAAATATTTTTCCAGTACTGAATAAAAATACTTCTTGATATATTTTGTCAGTACTGCTATAATATTTTTTTCAGTAGCCATAAAAATTTACTCAGTACTGAATAAATTTTTTATACTGGAAATTTTTTTCATTTCTCTCGCACTTTAAGAAAAATTATATTTTTATCCGACTTTGACTATTTTGTCAGTATGTTTTTCATAATGAAAATCAGGCTAATTCACTAACCAAATGGCGCAGTAGTTAAAGCTGCCGTTATTGGAGCAGAAGGAACCTTGTTCGAATCCCGGTAGTGATAGGATGCAAAATAGATTTTCTCCAACTGATTATGATTGGAATGAACACATCTATGACCTCTTGTTCGAGTGCAGAATTCATGGACCAACCCATCTTCCATGTCAGTACTATAAGGCTGGCATGGAGCAATGCAATGTGCAGATGGTTCTACGTAGATCTGACCGTAGATTGCAAGAAATTGTTTCGTTCCTTCTGTAATATTTACTCAATTCTAGGAAGGGTGGCAAAGTTAACTTTAAATTGTTTCACTAAAACCCCCAATCTTCATTGTTCCAGCCTAATCTGTTTAAATAAGATAATAATAGTTTATATTTGTTCCCCAGTTTAAAATTCTATTTTCATCCGATGTTCTAATAATTCGAATATGGAAACATAAATATGGAAATTTTATTTAAATGAAAATCAGAATTAGTTTTAGGAATTTGGCAATATACTAGTGTTTCGAAAAAGTTACGTATACAATTAAAAGTTTTATAATTAAAAGTTTTTAATTTTATAATTAAAATTAATTAACATTTACATTTCACTAAATACAAAAAAATTAAAATCGTTTAAAATGAAAGCAAAATCCGACTATAGGATATTCGATCAGATAGACGTGATTGTCATTAATTGATCATGTTTTAATGATAACATATTTTGGTTAACCGGGTAAATATGTATTAAATTTTTGAATTCTGGATTGTAGGGTTTGAAATGGTTTTTTAATAAATTTAATACATAATAAATTTAATTCAACTGGTTTATTGCATTCAAACAATTGTGAATGTTTTTACGATAGATTACGATCGATGGAGTAATTATGAACCTCCAGAACGTTTTATATTTTTGTTATTGATAAATGACTAAAATTTATTTATTAAAGCTTTTTTTGAATCGAAAATCACAAAAAATTCGATACAGAATCGAAGAATATTGATTTGCCCTACAGCATTACAAATTCACTGTCAAAATTGATTAAAAAATCAAAGATCTATTGATCTCTCGGTTTAACTTTTGATCAGCAGGTTACTTATATTGCAAGCTTACCAGCAAGGGCAATCGATAAAGGTAATCATTTTAACTGAAGGCAGTGCGTGGTTCACTGACTGGTATTACTTAAAGGCGGTGATCTCACCAAGTGATGATCTAGGAGGATTAGTAGATGATACCTTGCTACTACTGTCGATGATAAGTGAAGCAGTGACTTGAAATAACCACTTATCGATGCCGGTATTGATGAGGAGTCACCAGTAGTAACTAAATTACCATTGACAGTAGTTCGTCTTTTGAACTGAAGATTCCCAAATGGTTATTACAATTTATATAGAAATGGATTATGATTTAAAAGTGTTAGCTTTCTAAAACATAAGTACTGTTGTACCAAGATAAAGAGTACTGCGGTTCCTGTTCAATTCATAATGCTCAAAACAAAAGAAAGACTGAGAAGAAAGTTCTTTGGTATAGGGGCCGCCTCTGAATTATTAACTATATGGTTCTCGTACGAATCTTGTCATCAACCGATGGTAAAATTGATAAGACATTACTGCTACTGAGTCGAGGTGTGTCAATATTCCAGCCTAATAAATGTATATATGTATCGATACGAATAATAAGTGCGCCGAAGTTTTTCCATACCACAAATCAAACTAGACCGCTTTTTATATAATATTATTGATTTCGAATTCAGCTCTCTGAGATTAAACTCATCAAGAACTATCCATAATCAATATATAGTCTTCTTTTATAGAATAAACTTCGCTACTTTTTTATTAGCAGGTTTACTCTGCAGGTATCGTTTCTCGTTGTTTTCTCTGTCTTTTCGAAGGTATGTCCTGGGTCTCATTTTTTGGCGTTTTATCATATTTAGTGATAAAAACTATGATGTAATGAAATTGTCGTAGCTTACTGCAGGGTAATTATGAATGAACAACTTCAAGTTGTATATTGAAACGAGTAAAAAAGACGACAATATATTCCATCTATACCATTATATACCATATAATATAGACAATATATACCATTTTACCAGTCAACATTTTATACTGTTGGTCATATGTTAAAATGGTTTCCAATATCATTAATTAAGTTGTCTTTATATATTTACCCTATTAAAATAATTATCTCTACCTTTTCAACCACTTCATATAAAAGATGATAAAATTAATTTCGTGGTTATGCGAAATGTCAATTTATCACTATAAAATATTCATTTCTCCTTAAAATTCATTATTTCCCTTTTTACATTTATTGCACAGTGTTGTGTTTGTAGACTTATTTTTATTTATCACGAAAAAAGTATCCAACCGTGATATAAAAATATAACTAAAGCAGAACAAAATGACCGCCCTGATGTATTTTCTCTTCTGCCACTCTTTTTGTTAACCTCTGGGCACTAGAAGGTTAGTACCTCGTTTCTAATGGAGTAGTCCTAGGGGCTGAATATATATATACAGCAGTAACATGTCTTCTTTTGTTCAGTGTCCTCCAATTCAAAACTTCTTAGTTCCTTCTGAAATATTTAAAACTCTTACTCGTGACTTCCGTTTTCGCTTGTTTCTAATAAACACATATTAACCGCTTTCCAATCGACCAACTCCTAATATCAACTAGTGATTCGCTTGTAGTTCGGTTCTCGCCCTTCCTTTTACTACAGTCGATTTAGCAAAGATAAGAACCGAACTACTGGTGGTTTACTAGCGGCTACTAGAGGTTGGGGATTTTCTTACTCACTTGGCCTTACCTTCAATGAGGGCAGTTTAACATCTAAAAGTTTTAAGAACAGATGGCGCTGTTCGACCTGCAATTTAAACGTAAGGCCAACACATACTACATTTTACTCCTAGTTGAACTGTGACAGGAGTATAACATACATTTTATAAATTTAATTTTTTAATGAAACTAATACATTATTAATTCTTCGAAATAAATAGTCTTTTAATTAAATTTTCTATCCGTACACACTGTATCAATAAAACCGAAACAACCAATAAATAATTCAAAAAATAAATTAATATTTTCGACATTTTGCCATTAAAATCACAAAGTTGTTTATTTATGAATCATCAATTTATTATTTTATTGATAAAAATCTAAATTTAAAATCAAATTAATTCTAAACAGATACTCCTACAACGAGTATATTGGGACAAGTGGATAAAATACCAAAACACTTGTGTCGGTTTGAATAATCGAGGCTTTTGAAGACACCAAATTAAGCTTCCATATTCTGTCACACTATAAACATGATCGATGGTGTGTCGAATGAAAAGATTTTCCTTTTGCTACTATATATTGTGGCCAATATTCCATAATCAATCTGACACGTACATATATAGACGTCTATATAGGTTAAAATAGGATATACGGTTTAGCGTCAATGAGAGATGGGCAGTATAGGAGGTCAAATTATATGAAATATATAATAAATCATTCAATTGAAAATTTCTGTGTTTGTTGTTGTACAAAGGTCGGATTTATTTGAATATCTGATTGGATGTCGGACACATTAATTTGTAACTGCCTTAGACAAATAAATCTACAGTTTCTGAGTATAATCTTTTTGTTATTTAATTTATTATTTTTAGGATTTAGAATAAACTATTCATCCATACATTAAAAAAGATAAGGAGATCAGTTAGTTTATAAAATGATTTGTAGTTCAACATAAAACATTTTACTGGCATTTTATTAGTTTATTATGCGAGAATCGGGTACATCGGGTAAGATTTATTGTGTAAAGACGAAATGAACCATTGAAAGTTGAGGAATTGTTAGAAGTTGGGTAGTATGAATTTGTTTCAGTTATCTAAACGCTTGAACAGTAGGTTGTATATGGATTTTGCAATACTCCAACCATCCACTAATGAATTGTGTGCTGAAAAGAGATCCTTGTAAAACATTATCTTAGATAATTCACCTTAACACGATTAGATAAGTGATGAAACTACTAGCAAGTTTCAGTAAATCCTTTTGTAATATCATAAAGTAATTAAAGATGTTTGAGAAAATGAATCACTTTTTCTCGAAAAGCTATTTGGATTGGATAAAACTTTCCATACAAAAAATCAAACAGGTCGAACTATAACGCTATGATGATATTCGTGTCCTGTCACATGACCTTTTTACATAATATAATTGATGAAGACATGACTAGAGTCTTCTTTTGTAGAGTGTTTAAGCAGCAATATAATTCGATAGCGTATGCTAGGTTTAGATCTCTTAAATGTGACTTCTGCTTTCGGTTGTATAACGGTTAGATAACGTAAAGTTTCTCCTTGAAATATTTATACCAAAGAGTAGCTTAAAACACAAACGTTCATTTGTTTGCTCTAAAAGAACTCCGAGAAATTATATTTAAACTCTCGTGAGTCTTGTCACTAACGCTGTTACTGAGCAATTGATTGATTAGTGTAAGAGTGATTCAAGAACCTCTCTTTGTAGTTCCGTGTAGTTTTTGTAATTTTTACTTATTTCTATTCCAAGGGCCCTATACATAGAGCTAGTATGTACATACCAAAGAATGTTTCAAAATTCTTTTGATTTTGCTCGATTTGGCCACTAAATTTAATTTTTGTTGACAGTTAAGAGTTATTTACCAAAAGATAGTCTTTTCTTTTAGTAAAGTTTTTCACATATCTTCTCGACATGGACCTTACATCGTATTTTAGCCTAAAAATTTATCTGTTACCGAGTATTTTTTTTACCAAGTATTGATTAAGTCATTTGTTAATTAACTCAGACGAATATGTTTTATTTAGTTTGACATTCTGAACTTACAGCTTCTGCAGTTAATGAGTTGGGTCTCTTTATAGTAATTTCAATTTTTTTTTGTTTTCTTTGTTTTATTTCTATGCCATCTGTTTTGGGGCTCAAGGCACTCCCAACTCTTTCGTGGTTCGCCTACTTACGTCCTTACCTTACGCTTTGCAGCCAAATCGAGGGCTATAGGTCCGATTTACCTAACCATCTGCACATTGCATAGCTCCATGCCAGCATATAGTACTGACATGGAAGATGGGTCGACCTATGGATTCTGCACTCCAACAGGGGGTCATAGTTGTGTTCATTCACACCACCGATCGTAATCAAGTGGTGAAAAATAACTTTTTCATCCTGCCCCTATCGGGATTCGGGGTACCTCCCGCTCCAATTACCGCAGCTTTAACGACTGTGCCACCTGGGCGGTGTAATTTCTATTTGTTTGAATTTGAAAAATACATTTGAATTTCTATCGCAGTAGTTTAGGGCATAGCTGTCACGTTTAGAATTGATGGATCAATCTGGATTTCTTCACGGCTTCAAATTCTTTTATGTTAGTAGATATATTTCATTAATATTTGTTATGAGATGTATAAACATCGGTAGAGAGGTTTTATCCATTTTTGCAATGTTTCGGTAATGCTTTTCTCTATCAGCCTCCTGGGGATCTGACAGACTTGAACAACACGATTACCAATTATGTTTTGAAACCATCCGAATTGGCTGAAATTTTATTAATCTTAATATTGTTGGTTTTGTTACGAAACTTGGGCAGCTAAAACACTTGTAATTGTAGGACAACATGCTAGTTGGAGACGAGTGAACGCTACCTCAGTCTTCCCACATACTTCTCGAAAGAAGGAACATTTAGGACTTCTCTTCAATCAGTTGCTTAATATTATCAACTCAGCTTATGAAGTTGCCCTGTGTAACAAAAGGAATATATCAAAAATGTGAATTAATGAAAAGGTGTACTGGAGGTACTTAAGAAGAAAACAAAGTGAGTTTTCATTGGTACTATAAATGAACCAGAAGTGGAGTGATTATAAAGGATGATATATAGTCTCGATTTAAGTTGATCTAGTTACTGAAAGAATTTCAAAAAGTCCTCTCATAGAATCAAATAAATGTTGACTCCTTTAAACCAGAGTACTGATTAAAACCCAGTTTCATAAGCTCTTTAGTAGGCATGTGATCTGGTACGTGATCGAGTTATTTTTAAAACCAGAACATATCTACAAAGTTACTGGAGGACAACGACAAGTAGCGGAGTACTGGGTGGCTTCAAAATGGGCTAGCATAACGTTCCAGGTCTTAAGTAATCTAATAGATGGATTAGTCGGTATACAACTCAGGTATTCAGTAAAACCGAATTTCGACTAGTCACTGGCTTCTTCGCAGGTAATATTGTCTTAGTAAGATTTGCGGAACATGTGTTATACCATTGTATTACTACTGTCCGCTCACGACGGCATCAACTATAAAATTATATTTGAAACTATATTAAACGTAGATAACTTAAGATGTTTAAGTATCATGGTGTTGTCTTGTATAGTAAATTCCTGGGACTGAGCCCCACGTATCGTTTTCATAAAGCACTGGTGCTAACCATTCTTACCTTATGATTCTATTGTGTAGTGGCGAACGATCTAAGTAAAGGCGTTAGTATTCAATTTTAATATTGCTTGAAGATCGATTACTGAAGTTACTCTACTGCTTGCCATGGAGGCCATTCTGCAAATGTCTTCTGCGCACTCTACTTGTTGATGTGTTTGAAAGCTCATATGTAGCTCATAATTTCTTGTATAAAACAAAGTACTTGTGTCAAACTAATGCGCGTAAACCGGACCCCGAGCCGTACGTCTCCGATTTTGTTAGAGTGAAAGATAGAATATAATGAGGAAACTGTGAAAGAGTTAAGGTATATTCAGTTCAAGGTCATTATAGCTTACATTTTCATCGAGTGTAGAAGCAAGGAACAGATTAATCATGTCCTAATCAGTTAAGTTTCCATGTATGTGTAAGATCGATTTTAGTCCCTGTCTAATAAAATTTATGTTATTACCAAACATGCTTTGACTTAATTAAACTTAAGAGAAATCTTATTTGAATAAATATAAATTAACTAATTCCCCGTTTGCAATTGGTTGGAATATTTACGCAAATATATAGTTAAAAAAGGAGGAGGAGTCGCGGGATCAGAATAAATTTATATTGGCAACAACAAATTAATTTTAATTAAAAATATTATTCATTTCTTATTTTTTGAAAATTCAAGAACAGTTCTTAGAAAATTGACATTATTTGGTGTAAAAATTAGCATATGGAAATAAAAATAATTTTATTTACTTCGTTAATATTCTGCTGTGCGTATCACCATGTCTATCAAAATTTCTATCACTGCATCTAAATGTAACGTTGTTTGAAGAAATATTTCTTTTAATACTGTTCGTTTAGCTAAGTTATGGGTAAGATTTGATATTTGACATTTTAATAGTTTCTGATTTATTGGTGGACCGCAGAAGTTCTAATCAAGGTCGATGCAAAATTATAATAATTTGGTACTTTGATTTATTGGTTATTGATGAAGATGCGGATGGGGGCAGTCATATTTTAAGCAGTAGCCAGAGTTTTTTTCTTTAAGATCTTGTCAAAAATACCGCCTAGAAAACCCTCCGTGTATTGAAAGTTAGGTCTAAGTAATTGGCTAGATGAGAAATTACGTCTTGCTATTGAACAACAAAATATAAAGCTCTAAAGGAAAAATAAAGCTCTTCTTGCTAGAATCATGTTCCACATGTGTCACAAGCTATAATTTAATACCCTCAAATATAGACTCTACATTTATTCGTTAAGATCCATCCTAAGTAAGACTATGCAAAAATTAATGACAAATCGTACACCCTGGTGTGGATTGCATTACCTGCAGTTGATTTTTGAACTGTTTTTCAATATTATTTGATTGTTATTACGAACTAAAAGTACACCAAAAGAATGGAAAGTGGTAAAGTTGTACCGAGTCAAAAAAATGATCGTTTAATATGCGAGAATTATCGCGACATAGCTCCCCTTTGCACAGCATACAAGTTACTGACGTACATTATCTTGGGAGAAGTTATCGGTGACTTCCAAGATGGTTTTCGTTCAAATCGCTCAGTCACTGATCATGTTTTTTCGGATAACTATTTCCAAGTACTATGACACATCTCGATACATACACCGGATACTTCTAGATTTCAATCAAGCCTATAAATTCTAATAATCAAAAGGTGCTATGATATATTAGCTCCTTTTAACTGTCAAAGCTCCTGTACCAAACGCGCGATCCTTCAAGTAAAGGTCGAAAGCTGTTTTGAACTTGTGCATTTATTACTCAAACGGAAACTGAAAATCGGATAACGAATACCACTTCCTAGATGTTCGATAAATAAATTCGCACCTTCAGAAGTTTCGGCAGCTTCACCGTAAACCTATGCGCATTAATCGTTCCTCGTGTTACCCGTCCTGGCGTAACAATTGGTGCTATTTTCTTCTTTAACTCTGCAGAATCTTTGCCATTTATTAATCTATAGAATATGCAGAGTTCTGCTACATCTCTGCGGTGCTGTAGGTGGATTAGATTTCGGACGTCTTAAGTTTCGTATTATTCGGATGGCACGCCGCTGAACTCTATCCATCAACTGGAGAGCAATGCCATATGCTCCACCCCAAACCTGACAGCAATATTCTATACACGGTCTAATTAAGGTTTTACATATCTGGAGAACCTGATGCGATCTAAAAAAAAATCGTCTGCATCTATTCAGGAACCCGAGTTTACGTGAAGCTGATTTGGCCAATGCGATAATGTGTTCATTCCATTTTAAATTGTTGCTAATTCGAACACCAAGCAGACGAATTGAGTCACAACCCACGAGAACGTGGCCTTTTACCACAACTGCAAAAGGGTATTCGTTGTATGTGTCTTCTTTTACGCGAGAATGTGCATATTAGTGTTTACCGTTTAACTGTGAAAAAGTAGGCTCGACCTCGAATAAAATAGAAGAGTGTAATGTTGCATCATCGGCAAAACTTTGGATAGGGTTCACAGTGCTATCCAACAAGTCATTGATATATAAAAAAAACAAAGTTGGTGACAAAACTGATCCCTGAGGGACATTTGGGGAATGTGTCATTGATGATCTTTCATTTAGCACAACGTTGATCTTTCGGTCTTTGAGAAAGCTTTATATCCACTTGATGGTCATCGAATCCAAGCGGTATGCCACAAGTTTACAAATGAGATTCTCATGCCAAACCTTGTTAAAAGCCTTGGCTATGTCCAGAGCGATAAGCAAAGGTTTCTCCGTGGTGTTCAATGGCGTCCATTTGTGGATGGATTCCATTTGTTTGCAACATACGTCAAGAGATCGGTTGTGAAGCGGCTTTCGCGGAAGCCATATTGTTAAACTAAAATTATTTTATTAATCTCCAGATAATGCACCAGTTGTCAAAAACTTTAGCCACAACTGACACAATTAATATTGGCCGGTAGTTTGAGGAGTCAGTTTTATTACAACGCACGTTTAAGGACCGGTTGCACCATCGCACTCTTTCAGGCGTTCGGATATTAACCTTGCTTATAAGAAAGGAGAAACATTTTAGCCAAGTCACTGGCAAACTCTTTTATATAATCGAACAGGAATTCCGTCAAGTTCGGTGGTCTTATTTTTGTCCATTGCCTTCAGGTTCCTGTAGATAATTTTCTCCCAGATGTTGACAGGATCCATTTTGGAACCACAATACAAAATTTACAAAATTGGGCGTAACTCTATCGGGGATTTGGGGATAACTAAGGTCGGGTCGAAGTGAAGACGCTTGCCAGTAAGTCGGCCTGCAAATATGGATCCACCAGCAAGCCACCGTCTGCACATTTCAATGCTGAAATTGATATTTAAGAAATGTTGGCAACCAATGCGACCATCTGGTAAAAGTTGCGATCGGAGATTGAGTTGAAAATCCCTGAATATTTCAGAATAAATGCGAATATCTGATATCGTGCATGAAACCAAACGACAGTGACTACGCTGGTTCGGGCACGTTTTGATCTAACATCTTTTAATAATTGTAAATTACAATATGTACTACATAGCTCGTGATCGAAACTAATGGAGTCAGATTGTTCAACACTATGGTCTGTAAAAACCGTTAAAATAAATTGATATAAGATGTAAACAATTTGTTTTTCCTTTCCAATCTGTTTTTACTTCCAATGTGTCTGATTGACGATAACGGAATCATTTGTTGTCATGGAACGTGAAAAAACGCTTATCAAAGTTGTGCATGAGCCAATAAGTAAAAAATAAAATATGTTTCAAACCGCCCAGGTGGCGCAGTGGTTAAAGCTGCGGCAGTAGGAGCGGGAGTACCAGGTTCGAATCCCGATAGAGGCAGGATACAAAAGGAATTTTTCACCACTTTGATTACGATCGGTGGTATGAATGAACACAACTATGACCCCCTGTTGGTGTGCAGAATCCATGGGCCGACCCATCTTCCATGTCAGTACTATAGGCTGTCATGGAGCTATGCAATGTGCAGATGGTTAGGTAAATCGGACCTATAGCCGTACGTCCTCGATTTGGCTGCAAAGCGTAAGGTAAGGATGTAAACAAGCGAACCGCGAAAGAGTTGGGAGTGCCTTGGGTAATAAAATATAAAAATAAAAAAAAAATAAAAATATGTTTCAAATAAACCAGCTATATGGTTTATTTGGAAAAAGCCATTTTTCATAACCACTTTGGAAAGCGATTTTCAACCTTGTTACAAATTATATATTCATTAACAGCTGGAAAATTGTATAGAGGAAGTTCGAATAAAATGATTTGGTTTTATCTTGGTAATCTATTATGTAGTCGAAGCACTCCCAACTCTTTGATTGTTTTCCTTCCACTTCATTGCCTACACTGAAGCCAAATCGAGGATGTGTATAACTATATAGATAGGATTTGCATAAACCTTTCTAACCAGCCAATATCACTGACACGGAAGAGGAGTTTGTCAGGTTGTTCATCCACCATCACAAGACATCTTTGGCTTTCTGCTTCTCTCGCAGAATCCTCACGTTCGGGATTTGAAAATTTTAAATATTGTGCATACAGTTTAGGATCTTTTAACTCGAGAACGATAATAGTCCGTCTTTATATACGCCATAGAAATGTCGGTTACTACTAAGAGAGTATTTCGTCATAACCAACAGAGAGTCTTCGATTTTTCACATGGTTTTTAAATACATTTTCGAAATTTAATAAAATAATGAAATTGATAAAAACAAGTAGCTTCAGCTTGGCGCTTAAAAATGCTTAAAAGTACTCAAGGTAATAACAGCCTTATTTGGGATCTGACCCAGAAAAAATAGAAGAAATATCTTCCACACAACGCTTAGTAAAACCATGCATGGAATTCGAGTTGGCAATCGATTTAATTTTTAATGGAATGTATTGTTCAGGCAGAAGGTTTGACTCACCCAATATCGCTAGAATGTCGATTTCTGGATGCACTGTCTCGGTAATTTATATGCTGATTCCGAAGGTCACCAAAATCGATGGGGCCAAATGGTTGACCTATACTGGTCCGTATATCAATTAAAAATCTGCTAATACTCGAATGTGTTACATTACCATGCCTGTGAAGTTTTCTACAGATCTACAGATTTTATGCATGTGTTAGTTTTACACTGTTAACTCAAAATCCAATAGGAAGAATGATAATTCCAATTGAAATTTCTGAGTGAAAGATGGAGTACTAAAAAAAAAATTTCATTTATAAAAAATATGTATGTTGCTAAATGCCTTAGATATGAATACAAAGGCATAGATTTCATAAGAAAATGATTGAATAAAGAGTCATTTTTATTTTCACTCAAAATTGTACTTCAATATATAAAATTTCGGAAAAAATGTTCTCTTCAGGATATGCAAAATCAATTAAAATTCCGAAATTCTAAATATAATAAAAAATTAATATTATGTTCATCAAACCTGAGTCCAAATCTCTAGCATTGGCCGATAATGGCCTTCAAACAGTTGGAGTCAAAATTGTACTTGAACGAATAAAACTTGGGGACAATTTGCTACGGGGGTTGGAGACCACCACTTATGCTCATTAGATGAGGAATTTAATGGCCTATTTGGTGTATAGTCCCAACTTGAGTCCAAATCTCTAGCATTGGCCGATAATGGCCTTCAAACAGTTGGAGTCAAAATTGTACTTGAACGAATAAAACTTGGGGACAATTTGCTACGGGGGTTGGAGACCACCACTTATGCTCATTAGATGAGGAATTTAATGGCCTATTTGGTGTATAGTCCCAACTTGAGTCCAAATCTCTAGCATTGGCCGATAATGGCCTTCAAACAGTTGGAGTCAAAATTGTGCTTGAACGAATAAAATTTGGGGCCAATTTGCTACGGGGGTTGGAGACCACCACTTATGCTCATTAGATGAGGAATTTAATGGCCTATTTGATGTATTATCCCAACCTGAGTCCAAATCTCTAGCACTGGCCGATAATGGCCTTCAAACAGGTTGAGTCGAAATTGTACTTGAACGAATAAAATTTGGAACCAATTTGCTACGGGGGTTGGAGACCACCACTTATGCTCATTAGATGAGGAATTTAATGGCCTATTTGATGTATTATCCCAACCTGAGTCCAAATCTCTAGCACTGGCCGATAATGGCCTTCAAACAGGTTGAGTCAAAATTGTACTTGAACGAATAAAATTTGGAACCAATTTGCTACGGGGGTTGGAGACCACCACTTATGCTCATTAGATGAGGAATTTAATGGCCTATTTGATGTATTATCCCAACCTGAGTCCAAATCTCTAGCATTGGCCGATAATGGCCTTCAAACAGTTTGAGTTGAAATTGTACTTGAACGAATAAAATTTGGGGCCAATTTGCTACGGGGGTTGGTACCACCACTTATGCTCATTAGATGAGGAATTTAATGGCCTATTTGATGTATTATTTCAACCTGAGTCCAAATCTCTAACATTGGCCGATAATGGCCTTCAAACAGTTGGAGTCGAAATTTGGACTTAGGTTGGGATTATACATCAAATAGGCCATTAAATTCCTCATCTAATGAGCATAAGTGGTGGTCTCCAACCCCCGTAGCAAATTGTCCCCAAATTTTATTCGTTCAAGTACAATTTCGACTCCAACTATTTGAAGGCCATTATCGGCCAATGCATTGGACTCAGGTTGGGATAATATGATTTGGACTCAGGTTGGGATAATATATCAAATAGGTCATTAAATTCCTTATCTTTTTAGTGTAAGTTGTGTTTCCCAATCCCTGGAATAATTTATATACATGGTAAATTAGATTTTAATTCAATTAATAAAAAACTTTGTTTGAATACTCGTTCACAATTTCTTACAGGATTTAAGTTGGTTTAGTACTAATTCTTATTGATATTATTTATATTATTTATTTCTGGTTGGTTTCTTTAGCGGTTTGTTTCTTTGATCAATTGGAATCCTATTTAATATTATATTTTTTAATATTATCCAATATAAGTGCAATTCTGAATATCATTTGATATAAATGCCATATTCGTAAGACTATAAATATGATTCTTTCTTTTATAGAATATTGAAGGATTATAATATAACATCTTCAACTTAAAGTATTTGGTGTCGTGATTTGCGATAATTATATCAATTTTATGTTGCTTACTTTATTTAAATTTTTTATTATGTTTGATTATAAAACATTTAAATAATAATTCATATAGTTCGAAAACATATTTTTTTATTTGGAAAACATGTATATTGGATTAAAAAAATCTAATTTCATAACAGTGTACTTTCTGCACCAATACTAACGCAATCAATCAGAATCGAATAGGATCACAGCAATTCCAATTGGATTTGTATACGTATATCTGTAGAAAAATCTGTAGAAAACTTCACACGCATTACATTACCTTATAACAAAATTAGTAGACTGACACACACGTGTATCAAATTATCGTGCGTGGATTAATTTAAATAATGGTTTTGTTTGAAAATTCACTTCAAACTATATAAACATTTCAATTTTAACCTCATAATATCTTATTTTTAGAGAATACTTATTAATTTAAAAATAAATACAAATATGTATTTATTTAAGAAATTACAAAAATAACAATTTTAATTTTAAGAATACTTATCCTTCTATATATATAAGTTTAGTTTTATTCTATAATCAAAACGTGTTGGAAAGTTTTTTCTTTCAAACACGTTTTGATTATAGAATAGTGATTTGATTGATAAATGAGTTTTAACCAGGTTTTTTAATGGACTACATGAAAACAGATCTGATTCCATTCCTTACAATAAATCAGCAACATCTTGTTTGGGAGACATATATCGACACCCATTATTCATTTGTTATAAGTAACCATTTATCAGACTAACCCTCTCATTCATACAAAACACCCAGTCTGATCGATATTCTGTAGTATATTAAGCAGATCCACTATACCAAAATATTATGATTTCATATTAGACGTATTATATATTGTATACAAGGCAAAAATGGGTTAACCTTGATATCTTCTAACACTTTTCTAGTGTGTGAAACGAATTACTTTTACCCGATTGTCGGCCAACAGCTATCTTTTTTTTAATGTTTGTTATTTAATATTTCGGCCTGCAGTATGGATCATATGGAAAAATCTATTGGGTTAACTCGTAAGTCCGGACTCCGAGGAATCTAAACGATAGGTCTTAAGGATTTTATGGAATGGTGCCAAGTTTTGTTGAAACATCCAATGGTTTCTACCGAATTGTTTACGTGTCCATACCAAAGAATTATTTAAAATCTTTTCATGGTAGATTTGCCTTTACGATCCCTTTTGATGAAAACGATTTTTTTTTTGGGGTTTTTACATTCCATTATTGGCCCGTACCGTGTCAACAATCTGACTCCAACGGTACGATCACGAGCCAGATCTTCATACTGTTGCAAGCAGTTGGAAGATGCTAGATCGCTCTCTACGCCGTGGAGCCATCGTCACCGACAGCGACCTCTTCGCCTACCGAAAGGCGGTTCTCCCTTTAAAGATCGCTGTATCATTCGTTTCGGATCAGCACGCAGAACGTGACCGAGCCAGCGTATTCGCTGTCCTTTGATTTCATGCACGATATCAGGAATTTGCATTAAATTCCTGATCTCGTGATTGAATAGAACTCGGTATGTGCCATCGACGTCGCGTTTTGGGCCATATATCACACACATGATTCTTCTCTCGAATGTTAGAAGCCATCTTTCGTACTCATCCGTCAAGGTCCAACTCTCACATCCATACATGACAACGGGCCTGATCAACACTCTGTACAGTTTCAGCTTATCCGTATTTGCAAGATATTTTGATTGCAGCAGTGGACGTAGAGGATACAAAGCCCGATTGCCAGCGGCAAGGCGGACCTTGATATCCTCGCCCACACTATTATCGTGAGTGATGAGAGATCCAAGATACTTGAATCTCATCACTCCTTCAAACGTGTGGTTTCCACTACTGAAATCAATTGCGTCTTGGTCTCGAAAACCAGAGATCAGATATTTGGTTTTGGACTCATTGATTTTGAGACCAACGGAAGCTGAACACTGTTATAGTGGATAAAGTATCTCTTTCACTCCGTTGCCATTTAATCCAATCACACAGATATCATCTGCATACGCAAGAAGTTGATTGGATTGTCGGAATAAGATATTGTCCTGAGGTGTTTCACTTCTACGAAGGATGTATTCCAACATGAGATTAAAAAGTATCGGGGACAGCGCATCTCCTTGTCGAACACCAGTAGTGATTGCAAAAGTTCTCGATAGCCTGTTCTCAACTTTTACACAGCATTGTGACTGCGTTACTGTCATTTTACAGAAATGTACATATTTTTTCGGTATTCCTAAATATTCAAGCGCATACCATAGCCTCTCTCGATTGATCGAGTCATAGGCTTGCTTGAAATCCAGGAATACCTGGTGTACATCGCGAGATGTTTCGTAGTACTTGGAAAGAATCATCCGCAGCGAAAAAACTTGATCAGTGACTGACCGATTTGGACGGAATCCTCCTTGGTAGTCACCGACAATTTCCTCCGCTAGAGGAGTAATTCTTCCCAAGATAATATATGACAGTAACTTGTATGCAACCATAAAATGGTCACTGCCTACGAATTTGGTTGACGACCGATACGATCTCACGTCTTGGATAATCCGAGCCCGGTCTTTTGAAATCAACACATGGTCAATTTGGCTTCGGGATGTTTTACGAGGATGTGTCCATGTTTTCAAATGGATGTTTTTATGGGGAAAGAATGTACTTGCCACTTGGAGATCATGAGCGATCGCAAAGTACATCATTCTTTCCCTCATTTTCGGTCGCAGATTCGTGTCGGGAGTACGGACCTATATTATTGCATAAGTCGGTCTGATTTCTGCCAGCTCTAGCATTAAAGTCACCAATCACCAATCTGACATCGTGCTCAGGTATAAAGCCCATCAGATTATCCAAATTATTGTAAAATGAGTCTTTACCTTGGGGTTGGCTTACATCAGTGGGCGCATGTACACAAACAATTGACAAGTTGGCTAATCTCATGTGCAAGCGAAGCTTGCACATTCGATTATCGACTGCTTGGAAGTCCAACACAGCCTTTTTTACCTGCGGCCCAATGAGAAATCAAACTCCAAGATTTCCGAGGTCATCTCCACTGTGTAGCAACGTATAGCCTTGGGACACATGGACTCCACTTTTAGGCCATCGAGTTTCTCGCTACGAGTTCCAGCCGATAATCCTTCATACATTTGATAAGGCCGTCCAACGCGCCAGGTTTTCTTAGTGACTGCACGTTCCACGTGCCGATCCTCAATCTCGTATCCGGGTACTTAAGCGGGGGGTCATTGTTATTTAGGCGGTATCCGATTTTTTTGGTTTTGTTGACATTTTTTACTGTAATTGTTTTTTACGGATGCGGGTCGTCAGCCCAGCGATCCAAAACGTTACATATTTCTGAACCAGTAATTTCCCATCAGAAAATACCAAATTCTCCATCTCATGTGTTTTGTAACGTGCAAGTATTTTAACATCTTTGGCATATTGAAATTTTTCGCCAATTGTAGATTACATTGAATTCTGGTCTTCACCTTTCCAATCATTTCTGGTGATACTGCTGTTTTTGAATGTTGGCCACCATATAATTTTTGATGCGTATAATCGTTTGATTTGCAAACTTTTTGTTCACATGTAAATATCCTAGCTCATTAATAATGACTTTAACCAAATATAAAGGTATAACACTGTTTTGCTTCACTTCAATGTTCTTTCACTTTTTTGCCATTAAATTAAATCTTATTATCGGCATATTCAATCACCCGACTGAACTTTAGATTGTTCCCATATTATTCCTTCATTTTAAGCATGTCTTAACTAGGAGTCCTTCTTCACTACAGCTTCTGCAGAGTTTTGATCTGTCAGTTCTGGTTTTATAGTTTAGAGTGCGATAACCGAAGCTTTGCTCTCTAAAACACCTAGTATGCTCCAGTTTCTCCCGGATTCGACAAGATTCTTTGGTCGTGGTACTCCCATCAATGTCCTTCAAAAAGACTCCTGTGCTAGCATTTTAACAATTATGTCGCCTCTATCAATTACTGTTTTAGCTGATTTTCTTTAAGGGTATTCAGTGCGGGGTCAACCTTGAATTGACGAAGCGATTTGGCGAATAAGATTTCCTCACTCTTCGTTATCAATAACGCATCTGGACGAAACTGCTTTCTGTGAGGCCGACGTCCCTTTCTTGATTCGTTTTAGTTCTTATCTATACCTCTTTTCTTCCGTGGTGGTTTACTCTTTCAGTATTTGGTTTGAGCTCATACGCCTTCTGCTACCAGCAGTGCAGTAGTACTTATTTGCTCTTTGCAGGAATATCTCGTTTTGTATCTGGTGTTGAACACTTTCTCTTAACAATTCCTGTTGATTCGATCTCTTTGTTTTCTTTATTTGAACTCTGGCGTTTTGGTTACTTGCTTCTACGCAAGTTGATGACGTATCTTAATGATTTCATCGGCCTGACTCATAGGCAACCCATACAACGCTCAAATATGGCTTACAAGTCTTTTCACCTCACCATATGGATGTTATTTCTAGGTTGTATAAAATCTGAGTGCTTTCTAAGTAATAATCCCTTGATTGTTTTGGTGGTAATCTCAAGAATGAGACTGGTCGGTCGTATTTGCCCACTTATATTGGGGAGGTTGTATAAAATACTTTCGCTCCCCAGGACCTCTTCTTTGCCATCGTCGGCTGCTATTGCGTGGTGTAGTTGCATCATATTAATCGTTTGCATGAATGGGGAAGACATTGCAGTAAAAGTTGCTACTGTATGATCACCTATATTGAATACTTCGACTAAGACTGGCTTCATGTTGATAGAAAAATATTCCTCTAATTTGTTAAATAATAAGACACAACGGTCAGGAAGGCTATAGGAGCTTGAAGCGAATGTCACCAAATTTTGAGTTCTTAAACTTTAGCCATGCGACCAACGTGGTATGCAATAACACCTTGTCTTAGACACCATGAGAATTACCATGTCGGTCTATTAAACGTAAACGCGTGTGAAAAATTCCAACTTCTGTCTTAATAATACATGGACGTTTTACTGCGACAATCAAAAAATTACAGTCGAATATTGACGATTATGCTTATCATAAGCATAGAAAATTGGTCAATCAGGTTAAGAAATTTAAAATTATCAACTAAAACGATCAATAAGTTACAAAAACATAAACTTTCAAAGATTAGTTGCCCATCACTTAGAAATTGCAAGTGACACGAGATATTATCAAAGTCTGGTTGTCTTGGAGTCTGGTATGTAAAGGAATGTACAGAAAGTTTAAAAATAATAGATCAAGAGTTAGCAGTGGATACAGAGGTTCCAATGATTCAAACGAAACGAGAGTTTGAGTATATGAAACACACAGTATTTGAGATTTGTGTCGGGTCGAATAACTTTCACTGAGCGCTATCCACTCAGTTGATGGGCGATTCTATCACTCACACTATAGAAATAGATCTTAAAAAATTCTAGCAAACAAAATGTGTTCTCTAAACATGTAAACAAGCTATTTTATGTAGATCATTACGAGCTTTTTAGCTACTCGTTATTTTGTTCTTCTATGCTCTTAACCATAGAGCGTCAACTAGACTGGGCCATCTAACTCTATTTGGAGATATTGCTTTAAGTTCCCCCCATGCTCTTTGCTGGTCTTCCCACTTTTCTCTTCCCTTTCGGGTTCCACTCCAATGTCATTCTTGTTATGTCACTGGACCTTTTCTTTTGTGTGTGTTCTATGGATATACCTCCATTTTTTTTCTTAATTTTGCGTTCTATCACGATTTGTGTTGTCTGCCGTAGAAGTTCTTTATTTGTGAAGGTGTTCGGCCAGAAGCACTTGATTAGCCGTCTGACGCATTTATTCACAAATACCTGAAGTCTTCTGGTTATCTTCTGCGTGTTTCACAGCCATATAGCAGTACTGATTTTAAACAGGCATAATTGAAATATAATTGAACATTCGAAGCTTTGTATGTTGTGACAGGAGGGACGCATTCCAGATCTTATGACGCATACTGTATGTATTTCTTGCTCTGGTGGTGCTTTGGTTGATGCCCTCTTCGGTTCCACCAGCTTTCGCTACAGTACAACCAAGGTATACGAACCTTTTTACATCCTCGATGGTTACTTGATTGATGGTAATTGGTGTACTAATGTTTGTGTCTCATAGAATTTGTGTTATTGATGTTAATTTTGAGACTAACTTCAAAGTCCACGAAGAAAAGAAATAGTGGTGAGCTCCATTCGTTTGACAGTTCGATGATGATTCAAACTGATTTGTGATCTGTAAAGCTTTTTCCAGGCCTTAAGCCAGCTTGTTCGTTTCTTATGTGCTGATTGACCGTTGGTGAAACTCATTTAAGAATGATCATTGTACTGTTGAGGAGGGAGCTGTCTCTCCAGTTCTCGCATTCTTTAAGATTACCTTTCTTTGGAATTGTTATAGTTTCTTAACTCCATTTCCGTAGAAATCTAACAGTATCCCACGTGGGGTTATAGTTTCGTTACAGATGCGTTAGAGTTCAGTAGTGGTGCTTTAATACAGATTAAAAATTAGAAGTCACCTTTACGAGTGTTCAACTTTCGAAAGCAACATGTGCATATAAGTTTCCAAATCTTAATTGACCAAGTGCTTTCAAATGTGCGTTATCAGACCCCAAGGAAAAACTTGGTGATAAGTGAACTCTATACTGAAATAAAATCGGAACTCCGTTGAACCTTAACGAATTGTGTGGCGAATATTTAAACGAAGCCGTATGGAAGTCATATACAGGTTTATAGAAATCAATGTCAATGATAAATCGAAAGTGTCATCAATAAGCATTGATGTTTATTTAAATGATTATAATACGTTCCTTTGTTTTGTAAACGACATAGATTAGAAAATTTTGTCATTTCGAAATAACTTGTTAAATCCTCCGAAAATCAAAATAATATTCAAATTGAATGATTGCGAATTTCAGAAGACATACATTTTTATAATATATTCGTATCATACATTTGTACGTGTATATAGACTTAAGCCTATTATGTTCATCATAAGCGTATTATGTACTCGTACAATACGCTTGTCGAACATATCGAATACAATTATTTGATTCTACTGCCGCTGCTGTTGTTGTGTTTTCAAAATTATTCGTGGTGTGTGCAGATTGGAATTATTTATCATTTCTTTGTGGTTCGATTGATGTCGAATCAACATACAAGGTACGAGTAGATTTATAATATCAAGAATTGTATTTAAATCAATATTGCCAGACATGTTGGCAATATTTTAATTTTTGACAATATTCTGATAGATTTGTCTATGTAGTCTACCGAATTGATATGTAAATATTTACCCGATTGTCAATGATGCCAACGAATGGAAAGAATAACTGAGTTTAATAAATAGAAGCCAGTTTTGTTCTTATACAGGGTGGAGCAAAAGTTCTGCTACCATTTTACTTGCGCGCCGTCTTGGTTATGTGACGTTTAGCTCACTTTCGCTTTAACCATTGTGTTGTGTAGATGCCCCAATTTTCGACAGTATACGGTACGACAGCAGACAGACTTCTTTCTGGAAGACAACGTACGTCTCGTAACACTGAAAATGTGGCTCTGGTGATAGTGTTGCTGAATCTCCAGAAACATCAATTCAGAGACGTGGTTCGCAGTTATAGATTTCTACACAAAATTTAAGGCGAATTTTGAAAACTGATTTGAAAATGTTCCCGTACAAAATGCAATCAGTCCAAAAATTGCTACCCAGTGTTCCTGATCTACGAGTTGAGGTAATGCAATCATAAGGCTGTCTGGTGAAATTGAAGATTTTTCGTCTAAATTGATAATGAGCGATGAAGCCCATTTTCATCTCAGTGGCCACGTCAATAAACAGAACAGTCGGTTTTGGGGAACACAGAATCCTCAATTAATTCATCAATCATTATTGAATCCACTTAGAACTGTATGGAGTGATTCATGCTGGAAAAATCATTGGTCCTTATTTTTTTTGAAAATCACCAAGGTGTTGAAGTTACTGTTACTACCGAACGGTACCAAAACATGATTCGACATTTTCTTGTGCCTGAAATGGAAGAGCAAGGACTAGAGGACATATGGTTTCAGCAAGATGGGGCCATAGCACACACAGCCCATACAATTCAATTATTGAATGAGGTTTTTCCACGAAGATTATAATTTCGTGAAATGGTGATTAAGCATGGCCAGCCAGATCTCCGGATTTAACAGCACCAGACTTTTTCTTAAGGGTTTTTAAAATCAAAAGGTTTTGTGAATAAGCCCCAACCGATTCAACATCTTAAAGAAAATATTCGTCACGAAATTCACCCTGAGATGTTGCAGGATGTCATGAAAAATGTCTTAAAAAGAGCCGAAAGTTGCATAGTGAATCTCGGTCACCCGTTGGCCGATATAATTTTCCAATCATAATGAAAAAAAATCTAAAGACCAAATAAACGTGAAAAGTTAAGTGGCATATGTCTGAGGAGATACATTTGTTCTTCATGGTCAAATGGGCATATATTGCGTCACTCATCACGTGTGAAGCGACATTACACAAACTTTATTGATTTCAACTTTATTTAGGTTGAAATCCATATCTCGAAACACACTCTCTTCCTGTGTGACCTTTATCGAAGCCCAAATATTTCAAACAGTGCAGGTGCAGCTCATTATGGATTTGATATTCTGTCATATTCCATTGAGCACATCCTTCAGAAGTCACCAAAATATGATGAAATCATTGTGGCAGGTGATTTAAACGTCCACAATGACAATTGGCTTCCATATTCGAAATCCGTTACACCGGCTGGTGAGGCGGCCGAAATGTTTGAAGCTTTAAACCATCTTACACAGCTTGTGGGTTAACCTACCAGAATTCCAGATCGGGTCTTCCATACAGGTCATCTCTTGGATTTATTTTTAACATCTCATGCGGAAAAATACAATATCTATGTCGGTTCTCCTTTGGGGAATTCTGACCATCGGCTTATTACAGCATAATTTCCAACGTCGTGGACTTGTCAAGAGAGGGTCAACCGAAACGCCGATTGTGGCACTTTAAAAATGCTGACTGGTTAGGAATGAACAAGTTTTTTCAATAGTTTGAATGGCGTCCTTGCTTTGCCTTCGGTAATATTGACCGGGCAGCCATTCTGGTGTCTATACTGTCATTCCCACAGGAATGGAACAGTTCATTACTATCAGTTTCTCTAAGCCAAAAAAGTTTAACAATCCTTGGCACAATCACGACTGTAGGAAAGCAACCGCCCTTAAAGAAGCCTGTCATCGCAAGTATCTCCAAAATCCGTCAGCTGAACATCTATCCTAATCCAAGGTGGCTAGAAACCTAGCAACACGAACGATATCCAAAGCTTAACTAGAATACGAAAAGAAGCTTAGAGCAGAGTTGCGGCAAATTTTAGATACCACCAACAGCAATCGAACGTTTTGGTCATTTGCTCGTAAGGTCGAGGAAAACTTTTTGGAAAGTAGAAAATCGTCTATACCGCTTCTCAAAGATGGAGACAGTATATTTTCCACTGCCCATGAAAAGGCTAATCTCTTCGCTCGAAAATTTGCTACTAACTCCAACTTAGCTCAATCTAATTCAATCTAATTTCATTAGATTCCGACCTATAGAGTTGTCGCCAAAGTTCTTGCAAACATTAACCCCAACAAGTCAGCCGGTCCGGATGGTATTCCCCAATTGTACTCAAATATTGTTTTAAATCCTTGTCTAAGCCACTTTCATGTTTGTTCCACCGATCTATGTCTTCTGGCATTTTTCCTTCAATTTAGAAAATTGCTAACGTACATCCCGTGCCGTAAAAGGGCAGCAAGTCGGACCCTTCGAATTATCGTCCAATCGCTATTTTCTCGGTGCTTTCCAAAGTACTTGAGACGATAATCAATTATCAGATAAATTATTTGGAAGATCACCAACTTATTTCAGATCGTCAGTATGGTTTTCGCCGAGGATGCTCAGCCGGAGACCTAATTAACGTCATCACTGAAAAATGGAACAGGTGTATCCATCAATCTGGTGAATCACAAGTCATTGCGCTTGATATTTCGAAAGCATTTGATCACGTGTGGCACAAAGGTTTACTGTGTAAACTGAGGGCAGTTGGCCTTCTCGGTTCTTTAATTCTATGAGTTGAGAATTTTCTTTTGTTTCGTAAAATCCAAGTGGTGGTGGATGGCTTCCATTCCACATTCTTTAAACGCTGGTGTCCCTTAAGGAACCGTCCTTTCTCCAATTTCGTCCTTTCTCTTTTTCTAATTTTCATCGATGATATTCTATGATGAACGCTCAATCCAATATATTGTTATGCTGATGACAGCTCACTCTCCTCCTCATACTGCTTACCTTCTTCTTCATCGCGAAACGATGTTCTCTCAGAAAGAATTGCTATGAAGGATCGCTTTAAGCGTGATCTCATTACAATTCTTGAATGGGGTGAAGCCAACAGGGTTGAATTCAATCTCAACAAATTTCAATCCTGCTTTTTTTCTGTCTGAAATTATGGCTATTCGCCATCTTTTCTGATTCAGATTTGCTACATCTGACTCATTTTCGATTCTCGGCTTGACTTTTAACAAAGAAAATGTCCAAAAATGAACAAATAAACAAAGCAGCGATTCGTGCAGCTAGATGTCTTGTATTGCTACGACGATGTAAGTTTTATTTTACACCATATGAAAGACTTTCAATTTACAAGACTTATATAAGACCCAGACTAGAGTATAATTATCACATTTGGGATGGAGCACCAAAAACACATCTGGTTGCACTCGATCGAGTCCAAGGCCGAGCATTTAGAATGATCGCGGATGTAAATTTATCTTCTAATCTCGATTCGCTTTCTTTTCATGGTCATTGCTCATCTGAACTTTACGAACTTATGCCTGGTTTATCAAGACCCACGCGCAACTTAAGAAGACCATTACACAGATAAAGTCTGGAAATTAAATTCGCCAGGACCACTAGGTTCCAGAACTCGTTTTTTGTTCGGAGTGCGCGAATGTGGAATGAGCTGAATTGTGGAGCTTTCTCTTGGCGATTTCCAACATCACTCAAATTCAAACTAATTCGACTTTAAAAGCTGTTATCATCCTTAATCCTTCCAATCTAATTAACTATTAGCCATTAAAGACCAGTTACATAAATTTTCTTTCATTTCTGCCTCAGTTTTCTTTAGTGCCTAATAACAAAGGCGTCAAGTTGAATCACTGATAACATCCATAAATTATTTTAACCAGCTCTTTAGATGTCGGTTCTATTTATGTAGTTCAAGGTAATCCAAATCACCCTAAAGGTCAGATTTCGCTGATTACGATTATTTCATTTAATTCCAGATTTTCATTGCGTTATCCGGAAATCATATGGTATAACTTTTTACCTCTTTGGGAAAATAAATAATTTTTGGTTGCCTAAAGGTAACACATATGTTTATGCAAATCAAATATGCGATTTTATTAAAAACGGAATTGGATGTTCCTTAATTAAAAATAATGTTATAAATGATTATTCCTGGTTCTTGGAAGTACAAAAGAAAGAATTTACTTTTTTACCTGGCAGGCAGCATCCAATGTGTTGTTATTTTTCATATATATTGGTTGTATGTACATTATGTTGTATGTACGAGACTCTATTACGAACGGAATATTTTTTTTTTACATATTTTCGAAACTGAAACGTACATATGTGTACTCGTGTCTATAATTTTGCCAAAAACATATATTTTAGGTTATGTATGTACATAAATAAGAACATGTATATCGAAATTAATAAACTAAAAAAATATGCTACATCTTATATTAATGTAGCATTATATCAAAAAAATATTCAATACTAAACATAAGAAGATTTGTAATCAAGATCTAATTGAAATAATAAATTTATAAGAATCGCTCCCATCTAGTTTATTGAGCACTAACCGCGCACGTGCCAAATCATTCGTAGGACTATAAAATATCATTATGATTACTATAGTCTGGCATCTAACAATGTGATTTTATCAAATGTCATGTACAAATTTATCGTACTGTGTCTTAACGACATAATTGAATTTATTATTTATTTAACCCTTTCGAGCACCATTTATATTAAAGATATTATGCATGGTTTTACTTCAAAAGTAGCACTAAAAATAAAATAAAGATAACATTTTTTCAAATCCTGCCCTTCTCTAAACCACTATCAGAACTACTAACTAAGTGGTTTTGACATCCGAGGACTGAAGTCCCTAAAAGATGACTTCTTCCTGATACTAGTATTGTAAACATTTCGTTAAGAAAAAGATATTAATTCAAGGCAACCCGTGACGTCAGTGAATCTGTAATACAATCTGGATGTCTAATAAATTGCAATGGTAGTTCGAAAGGGTTAAGATTGACATTCAATTTGGTTGCTTGTTTTGAAAATGAATTCTGTTTTTGTTGCAGTCTCAGTTAAATTCTTAGAAATAATTTCTTTTATTTGTTGCAGAATCTAGTTAATGCTTTTCAAGGTTAGTAGTGTACTTGATCAAATGGGTGGAAAATCGGATTGATGCAGTTTATATTTTAGCATCAATAGGACTTTATTAGCTTTGTCATTTTCTAGGTGATCCTATATTCATCGATATTCCACCTATGTCACAGGATGTCTTTCTTAATTTGTGCACGCTTCTAATGTATTCAAACAAATTCTGTTAGCTACTTTCGGTTATTGTTCACAGTAAGTGCTTATCTGCGTGTGTTGTTAGGTTCCGCGAAGACATTTGTTTTTGAGATTGATGTTGAGTTCAGTCATATGACTTATGGTTTTGGATATTTGTTTTTTATTTTTAATGCATTCAATTTTTTGATTTGTGCTGGTAGGCATATATCCCCAGGCAGTATCTAGCTTGCTCAGGCAGGATCTAAGTTCTCGTCTGTTTAAAAACTTCTCACTCTACTTTCATTTATGTTTAAATTCGGCTGAAAACTTTCGGTTCTATTAAATAAGGTGAAATGGGATGAGTTCCATTATTTATATGCGATTAAATATACATACATAGTTCATTTTTGGTCTAGAGTAATTATTTTCCTTTCTCAAGAATGATTTAACATTGTATTTTAATTTTTGGTTCGTTAGTTTCCGACTGGTCCCTGTATCGGGTTCTGCAGACTTATTCTTTCTGTTAACTGTATTTGGAAGAAATCCCAATTGGTTTTGAAGTTTGTTAATTTCGCATTGCTCTCTTTCATAATCATTGTTTGGCTAAGTATCATAATAACTGGTGAATGAGCTGATGAAAGACTTTCATCGTTCTCTTGTATAAGATCTGGAGTCTTGCTGATATCCGTAGGTCAACAGGTTGGCGCACTGTCTGAGTGAAACTCGCAGTTCAGTTGTTTGCCTGCTGCGAACAGTTGTTTTTACTGTAACAGTCGTTAACCGTGATCTCCAATATGTTTTTTCGTTAAAGTCACCTCCAATAAAAATACACTTCCTAGAGTTTTTAATAAAAATAATCTTTGACTTAGAGGACGTAAACGGCCCGTACCGCGGTCTCAAATGAGACCTACCGAACAAATTTTTAATGATTGGTGCACATTGTAGGTGGTCAGCCCAACGAATGTTTTTACACACAAACGCGGGAATCGAACTCGAAGACCACGGCGTGATGAGAAACACTCTTAACCATTAAGCTATAACCAGTTTTGAATAGATCAGTTTAATCTATTTGTTTGAGATTGTATCTTGGGGGCAATAAATTGCTGAGATACTACAGGTTAGTGGGTGGTTTCTGATATAAAACATATATATATATATATATATATATATATATATATATATATATATATATATATATATATATATATATATAATATATATATATATATATATATATATATATATATATATACATATATAAATATATATATATATATATATATATATATATATACATATATATATATATATATATATATATATATATATATATATATATATATATATATATATATATATATATATATATATATATATGTTATGCATGTTTAAGAATATATCTAGTTCTAACATGTTATGCAATAGCCCATTTGCATTCCAGGTTATATTTCTCAAGGATTCCTTCAACTCTTTTATTGAAACTAGTTTGTGATTTCATTTCTTCTAGTGTTTTCTGTAGACTCCTTTCCTGCGGAATAAGTCTTCTGTTGATGTTCTTTATATTTTTCAGTATATTTTGTAGAAAGATCTCTAATTTTGACTGTCTCTGCTCTGTCTGCTAGATTATTTGTGCATAAGTAACGATTTCGTTTACTCGCTTTCTTAGCATGTTAGGAGCTGCCGGCTTTGGTTCCATGTTTTTTTTTTATGGATTGTATATTTCCTATTGTATCTGGTTTGCGTGATTTATCTCTCATTGTTTGTAGTTCTACTGCAACTTCCTACCGTCTGTAGTTGGGCTGGATGCTGGCCGTTACAATTTATACACTTCGGTGCTGTATTTCGGGGAACTGTGCAGTAGTTTCCTGCTTGATTTCCTGCACATTTAACACACTAACACACCTTGCTTCACGGTGACAGTACTATTGTGTTTCATTATAATCTTGGCAGTTTTTACATTGAGGTATAAGTCGACTGACCTTTCTCGGTGTTTCTATTTTAACTCTGAGGTTGAGAATAGCCTTAATATTATAAATATTTTCTATTTGTTCTTGGTTGTCCAAGGCTAACATAAAACGTAGGAGACCTCTTCTCATGATTTCAATATTTCCCTCTAAGCTTTCTCGACTCTCTTTTCTGATTATGTTTATAGCATCGATTATTTTCAGGTCCTCAATAATTTAATCTTTTGAAGAAATTGGATGGAGACCTTTTGCCATAACTTTAATTGATCGATCATCTTTATCTTCGTAGGTATACCACTGGTGACCATCAGAATTTAATTTGTTGACTAGAACTTTATAGTCTTCGGTCTCCGTTGTGTTTATTTTTCAGATGTTATTACTGAGTGATATTACTTTGCGGTCATTTCGTACTACTTCTTTCATCAGTTTCTGAATACTGCCGTGATTTGTTATTCCTAGAATAATGACCGAGGGTGGAACCTGTTTCTTTTTTTCTGGGTCACGCACTTTTTGTGCAGTAATTGTATTGGCACATATTATGTGGGTTTGAATTGGTTCAATTTTAGGTGACGTTTTCTTGGTTTATTATTTGCTCTCTTGGATTTCTATAGTATCCAGTTGGTTTCTCTTTCAAGCTCGTCTTAATCAGTGTGATATTTGTCTTGATCTGAGGCGAGTATTTGGTTGCTCACTAATGTTGAGTTTCCTGCGTTGTTAGTTTTATTTATTGTTTCTTTTAGCATTATGTTTTCTTTCTTTAGAACGGCAACTTCATTGCTCAGCTGCGCGATTAATTTTTCCATTTGGTGAAATTTATTTACTATCTCCGCGTTGTTTATAATATCTATTTGAGCACTGGAGGTGGCTTCAGTAGTTGACTTGTTAAATTCACATTGCAGTGTGGTGCTCTCTGGCGGGAGTTTATGGAGGTGGTGTTCTAAGAAGGGCAGTACTTCTGCCAACAAAGGGCATTCATATAAGTTGTTTTTTCCATACTCAAAATTTCAAAGGACATTATGACTTTATAATGTACGCCACTGCACTTTCAAAATGATATGCACACAACAATAAAGTTGTTTACTAGCACTGCAATTTTTTAAATCTAAAACACTGCACTTATTAATTTTAATGGGTTTTTTTTTTTAAATGTTGAGTGTTTTCCAATTAACCAATTTAGTTTGACGCATTTTTTAGCTTCAATGTGTTTCTTCCACGTGAGTCTTCTATCTAAATGTAGTAAATCTGTGGATGCGATATTATATTTCACGAAAAACACGATTGCGAAGATAATTTTCAATCCTTTTACAGAAACTTGTCGGTACTTGCGCTGTAATTATATGTAGTAGTCCTTTATGCCATACCTTATCGAAATTTTGGGCTACATATACCTAGAAACGATGCAGAGCAGTACTTTGTTTTGTTCAAAAGAGTTCCTGATTTATGATACGCCAATGTGAACTTATTACACGGTTCCGTGCCCTTCCCTAAATCCAAAATGATGATCCGGAATGATTTTTTCTCGTTCAGAATTGGCTTAAGTTTTTGCTTGAGCATATTTTAAAACAACTTTGAGTCAGTCAGTGGGTAATTGAGTTAAATTTTATTTCATCAGGTTTTGGAATCATTATAATAACTGAAGTTTTCCAAATTTCTGGATAATGGCCTGTTTTTATTATAGCGTTAATATATAAGTTATTAATTTGATACATTTGTCTGGTAGATTTGACAGCATTTTTTCACTTTTCAGATCATGTCCGGGTGCCTTTTTTACATCGATGTTGTTCTTGATCGTTTGTTTGACATTGCGCGATTTGTATTTGATCGGCATAGTTGCAGTATTAACTACAAAATTCTTGATTTGAATTTCTTGATATCTATTTGATCGTTAGGTTTAAACACTTCGCTAAGGTGTTTAGCAAATATATTTGCTTTCTCTACATCACTTCTTGCCCAGTTTCCATCAAAGAGAAGTGTTGGAGGAAATGAGAAAGTTGGCCGTTTCAGCTTACGTAAATATAGCTTTTCATAATGATAAATCTGGGAACTTAGTATCTGTAAGTCCACTGAAATAATGTTGAAGCTCTTTGTCACGTTTTTTTAACAAAGCAATTTTCATATTTTGCCTTTAAAGTCACATTTTACGAACTCTTTCAGGTTATTGTAGACTTAAATAGAGACCAATTAATATGCTGAGTCCTCAGCATATTAATTGGTCTCTATTTAAGTCTACAATAACCTGGAAGTGTTCGCTACAACCTCTTAAGCTATAACCTCTTAACCAGTAAGCTACAACCGTCGACAAAATATTTCATAAAAATTAATCGGTCTTGTTGATGACACAGCACATCGCTTTTTGAATTCTTTTAAGTCCGTTAAAAGATCAGACTTGTAATGATTAATCACTCTTTTCATTTCTTTGGAGTCTTGAAAGTGTTGGAGGTTCTGCTGCTATAAATGTGTTACAATTGAGGAATTAAGCCGTAATAGTATTAACTCATGGGTACTTTAAGGTTCTTGAAGGTTTTGTTTGCTATTTATGCAGTTGTTCATAAATATCTGGGCTTTACATAACTGTTAGATGAAGCCAGATTAGTTGTTTACATACATATTTGTAAATTTTTTGATCACTTACCTTATGTAATGTTGTCTGACTTGGCAGTCCCGAGAATAAATTTTGTGTAACGGCTTTTGTGTTCTGTAATCGGTTGGCGAAAATAATTCCAACGTCCTGTTGGAAAAATTATCAATCGGACCAAACGTTAATTTTTGTGTCGATGGTATGATGGTTGGTGATGATGACTTGTTAACCTTACGCAAAGAACAACATCGCTGTAGCCTATAGATTTGCGACAAGCAGAATTAAATCTTTTAAACTTTATATTAAATCGCATCAAAATGCAACTTTGTTAATAAATAGAATAACTAGAGCAAAACAAAACCTAATTAGGCCAATCAGATAATGTGTTCATTCCATTTTAAATTGTTGCTAATCTGAACACCAAGCAGGCTATTTTTACTCCCCACTCAAATATTGTACTCAAATCGAAACTAAGCGAAGTGAAAACTCCCAGTCGTTTACCGTTTAACTCTGAGTAGGCTCGATCTCGAATGAAATAGGAGAGTGCAATCTTGCATCATCATGGCAAAACTGTGAATAGGGTTTACAGTGCTATCCAACAAGTCATTAATGTATAACAAAAACAAAGTTGGTGACAAAACTGATCTCTGAGGGGCTTCGGCTTAGGGGAGTGTGTTGTTGATTATCTCCCATTTAGCACAACGTTGATCTTTCGGTCCTTGAGAAAGCTTTTTATCCACTTGATGGTCATCGAATCCAACCCATATGCCACAAGTTTATAAATGAGATTCTCATGCGAAACCTTGTCGAAAGCCTTGGATATATCCAAAGCGATTGCAAAAGTTTCTCCGTGGTGCTCAAGAGCGAGATCCAATTTGCTTACAACATACACCAAAAGATCGGTTGTGGAACGGCTTTCGCGCGGAAGCCATATTGTTTAACTGAAATTATTTTATAATAATCTCAAGATAATACACCAATTGTTGGTTAATGCATTTCTCAAAAACTGACACAATCAATATTGGCCGGTAGTTTGAAGGGTCAGTTTTATCACAACCACGTTTAAGGACCGGTTGCACCATCGCACTCTTCCAGGCGTTCGGGTATTTACCTTGCTTATAAGAAAGGAGAACAATTTTAGTTAATATTGGAGCCAAGTCACTGGCAAACTCCTTCCATATTCGAACAGGAATTCCGTCAGGTCCGGTGGCCTTATTTATTCAATACAAAGTTTTCGCAACTCAAATCAACCAATCGAATACTAAAATCCATGGTGAGTAAACAGCTGTTGGAATGGCCCCTACCCTAAATGTACTTCAAACCTATTGAAATGGACGATAACATTTCAATAGGTGTTTAATACAAAAACAAAGAGCACTCTGCTTGGATTAATTGAGTAAGTTAATGTGGACGTACTATATGCATGAATGAAAGGATGCCCATCAAGCGCAATTTTACACCTAACTTATAAATAAATCCTATTAGTTGATTCGCGAATTGGACTAACTATCACATCATTCAAGGAAATTGTTCACAATTGGAGGATACATGCAAATTTGATGAATTGATTTATCGAGATTTATTTTGAAAGCCTTGGAAAACACTCTTAATAGATTAAGGAAAAAGAGGTAACCGATTTTAGTCGGCAAACCGTTGTCTTTCTTAATGCTACGAATTAAAATAATAATCTTGGAAGTTGTTCTCAATTAGGCGAAAATACTGTTGAAGTTCAAGTGAAGTTATAATTACTTTCAATAAAGGAGTTTCTATACAAATCGTTACCGCACTATGATCGATACAGCTGGTGAATATATCCACTTACTTCATCCCATTTTCTAATTGGAAAGGATTTAGAGAATATCCCTTAGGTATCTTAACGGAAAATTCTTAATATACATCGTGAAAACAATAATTACTCTAACAATATGTATATGCATCTGGTAGATAAATCCTGCAGCCCCATATTTCACAAATCTACGAAAATAAACTTTCTCTGAATTTATGATCAGAATTAATAGATCTGTGATCTTTTTATGTCTCCATGTAAATATTATCTCGTCTATTGAGTAGGTGTATAGTTAATTTGCTTATTGGCACGTGAGATTTCAGGTAGAACCTGTTCAACATACTTTTCAGTAGATAAGTCCAAATTGTTCAATTGGTGGAAGTACCAATACAATTTAAAACCAAGGTTTTCTCCTTTACTTACATAGATTCGTTGCATATCCATGAACATGACTTTCATGTAATCGATCGATTAGAAAAAGAATACAAGTTATATTTTCGAATTTGATTACAACCTTGATAATATACTCATGTACACTAAGTTCGTGCATTGATACGTTCGTGACTTTCTACACGATGAACTGATATATATATATATATATATATATATATATATATATATATATATATAAATATATATATAATATATATATATATATATATATATATATATATATATATATATATACATATATATATATATATATATATATATATATATATATATATATATATATATATATATATATATATATATATATATATATATATATATATTTATATTATTTAATGATGGGTGTCCCAAATTCACGCAAGAAGTAATTTTTGGTATATGACACATCGTCATCATCATGGGTCATACAATGTACATGAAAACGATTATTTTTAAAGGCCAATGCCTTTATGGCATAATAAAAAGTCCATAAAATTTCGAATTCTTATTACATTTTTATTTTATATGCAGATAAAATGGATTAATTAACATTTTCATATGTAATCAAAGATAATGGTCCACCCTAATATATCTTGATATCTTTCAATTTCAGATGATACTACAATTTACTGTTAGATTTTTTCTTAGTGAATAAATACATGCGTTAGATACACCTACACTGTAAGTTGATTTTCTTCAGACGTTTTAAAGGATGTATAGCTATGCGTATGGTAGTTACGCGTGGGATTTAAATTTTCAATGGTACATCTCAAGTAGATACTTATTTTAGTTATGTTCTAGCTAACTAATGATATCGGAAGATATTGTAATTCGCTTGTCGTTGGATTTGTAGTCATCAATCATTAATAAGTTTAAAATTAAACGTAAATGATAAATGTGTGGGCCAAAATTGGTAAGTAAAAAAGTTGAAAATGCAGGTTGTGTTACTTTCAACATCCCAGCTTTTTCTATGAAAAGTTATAATATGAGAGGAAAAGTTTGTCGTGTTGTTCCGGAAACGTACATGTCCCGACATATGATTTCGGGACATAGCACTTAATATTTGTTTTGAAAATTCCAATTTCCCAGGCATCTAATTTTATATTTCAGAGATTCTTGTTAATAAATCAAATATTTAAATAGCACTGGCCGAGAAAAGTTCTAGCAGAAAAAGCAGGCTGCATTTTTGCCAGCACATTTTCTCTACAAGAATTTTCCCTCTAAATTTTATAGTATACGAGAGAATGAAAGAAATTCGTGATGATGATTTTCAGCAACATCTCCGAAATTGGATTTGTTTACAATAAAGTTTATGTACATGTAAGTGACATTTCAATAATTTGAACACTAAACCTTAACCTCATTAAGGCAGAAGAGGATTAATTATAAGAATCAGATACTGTGGTGACTGTGGATAGAGGTTTAATATTGGTAGACGAGTTATAGAGTTCCGATGTAATCTTAAAGCTTGTTAGAATAGAACTGTCTAATACACAAGGTATTATTGATGTTCTTAATTTTCTGCCAGTCCAGAGCTGGGCATAGACATCGGCAGATTTTTTTCTAGAAAGATCCAAATTACAAATTTCATTTATACCTAAAGTAAGATATTTTGCCACGTATGTACCAGTTCATTAATGAATTGAAACCCTTTTCAGAATACCGCCCAGGTGTCGCAGTGGTTAAAGCTGCGGCAGTTGGAGCGGGAACTAGGGGCAGGATGGTAAAGGGATTTTTTCGGTGGTGTAAATGAACTCATCTATGACCCCCTGTTGGAGTGCAGAATTCATGGGCCAACCTTCATGTATTTCATATAACTACAGCTAAATCCAGATTATAAAGTCTAGAGAACCAAACGAGATACAGCAGTCGATGAGGTATATTGGTTTATACAGTGAGTCAATGGGAACCATATCGTTTCGGTTGATACATAACGTCCATCCGCGTCCGTTTTTGAGTGTGAAACCAAATTTGTGATTGTTAGAGTTAGTAATTAATTTTTTAAACGTTATAACATCCAACAAATCAAAATAGCTGCCCACTATCATCGAATTTTTTTTAGCACAGACACGCTTTACAACCTTAGTTTACTGGAGCAATTTGCACCAGAGCAGAGAAGAAAGTATATTTACAGAACATAGGGCATTGGTCAGCTACGGGTTAAACCCTCTGACAAAGTATTTCGCTATACGAAAAGTAGAAGTACCTAGTTGACCACGTCAGCTTTAGATTCGATAGGGCAATGGATTTAATAGTTTTTTTCACTATGGTAGAGAAGCAGTTGATCCAGAATCTACAAAATATAAGCGAGAACTAGGTTTAGTCAAACAGTTTGCAATTTCCTTGCCCTCAATGCCACAATCAGCAGGAACTCACATGATCATTATACCTTGTTGTTACAACCAAGGAGGTTCAAAAATTTTTTACAATCCCCTACATATTATAACAAGCTCGCAGAACTTGCCATATATAAACACGATGTAGGTAATTATGCCTATATCAAGGCATCCGCGCCGATAAATCAATTTTTGTGAAAACTTAATTAATGAAAATTAATATTATCTTCACAATTCAAAGTCTCCTTCTGCTCGAAGACCTATGTCAATATACTCAATTTTGGAAGACCACCTGTACAATTTATTGTTTAAGCCAATATAGTACTGATATGGAAGATGGGTCGAACCATGAGTTCCGTATTACAACAGGGGTCGTAAATGTTACCGATCTTAATGGGAAAACGGAAATTGTTTGTGCTTCTTGATCTGCTATTTCTAGGTAGCTTTGTCGAGGTTATTGATCTGTATAGGTTAATAAGTATGATGAACGATGTTGAAAAGTATTCAAAAATGTTTCTCAGCATCATTATGATCATAATTGATGGTTTGGGTAATCTAATTTTGGCTCTCATTCAAAATTCTTAATCAATTTTAAATAATTGAATAGTCTCCAGCTATCTATCGTTGTCGTTTGTGAAATTTTTCAATTCATGTACATAGTGAAACATCATGGGGAAGTGGGAGTACAAAACGATTTGTGTAACTAAATTTTCGCTGATGCTGGATTGGAGTTGATGTAATCGATCGATATAATGGACATACACTGCAGTTCACTTGAATAGGAACGACGGTTTTTCGAAATCGATTCAACTTTATCAATATTTTTTTTTACATTATTATAAGTTATGATAAAGCAGTAAATATTAAAAGAAAAACAAATTTATTTTTTCATGATTAATTTTGCTTTCTTGTTTTTTTCTAAAATAAAGGTAAATTTGAATGTTCACTTGAATAAGAACGATTAACTAATCTTAATAAAAAGTTATTTTATTGACTAAACATTTAATTGAATTCGATTTATTTTTAAAAATTAATTGAGTTTACATGGTTTTAATAATGTGTACTACTCCTTTATTAAAAATAACTTCATACAACCTGCTTGAGATGTAGTCATACAAAGATTTTAAATAATCTAAATAAATTTGGTTCCAGGCTTCATTTATCGCCTTAATAAGGCTTTTTTTACTGTCGAATTGTCGACCACCTTCGTAAACTTTCCGAGACAGCCAACCCCATACGTTTTCCATGATATTGAGATCAGGAGAATACGGAGGCCACGGCAAAATCTCAACATTTTGCTGCGATATCCATGATTTGATTATGTTAGTTGTATAGATAGGGGCATTATCTTGTTGATATATTCATGGCAATGGCCCAAAAGTATCATTGAAGCGGGGAAATGCTTCTTCGAGGATGCGCTTGTAAGTTGCTGCGGTCATTTTTCCGGTTGGAAACGACAAATCTCATGGACTATAAAATGATATGGCCACACCATAACGCCTAATTCCCGGCTGTGGTGTTTATCTAAAAACTTTTCCTCTATTCGAAGGTCGTGAAAATAATAATTAAACCTATCTGGACCGTCGAGGTTAAATTTCTTCTCATAAGAAAAAACGACACGTTTCCATTTTCAGCTCATGTCATATGCTGCCTCGAGAAATCTAACTTTGCTTCTTCGAATAAGGTGATCTGCTTTTTTAATCACTCTCCATACTGTTATTCGGCTGCCCTCCACACCAACTCTAGCTTTAATTTTTGCACAAGATAGTGCACAATTGCATGCTGCCCTAAGTATGGCCCGCTTGTCTGCTGCACATGTGGCCTCAACAGTTCGGCCTTTATTGTTTTGATCCATATTCTCTTGGATTTTTTGTAAAATTGAAGATAACAGTCTTACTTCTGCCTATTTTATCTGCAATTGCTTGTAGAGAATCATTTTCGCTGTGTAGTACTTGAACTTGGGCTATTTCTTTCTTACTAAGTTTTTTTCCTCGTTTTTTTTCATATTTAAATTTTTGTTTATGTTAAATTGGTAACCTTTTTTAAAAAAATTAATTTAATTTAGGTTTAAGTTGCTAACACTTCAAATTTATTGATAATATGGTAGCGTCTATTCAAATGAAACAAACAAAAATCACACTTTTTAAGAAAAAACAAAATGAAATAAAATTCTTCTGGCCTACTAACTTATTTTTATTTAAAAATTATGTAATTTTGAACAAGTGCTAATCCTGTAAAAGTCAATCTTGGATAAGTTGGACCGATTTTAAAATATTTCAAAAAAACGGTCGTTCCTATTCATGTGAACTGCAGTGTATGTAATGTAATGTTTTTTACCAAAAAATTGTAAATTGCCCACACTCTGAAAATCGCGAATTACGATAAAATGTTGTCAAATAAAAAAACGACACTTTGTCTTTGACGAAAAACGTGGTTGCTATGATTTTCCTCGTCAAAATTATGTATAGTATTACTTTCTTAACAGCGGAAAAGTCGTAGTAACCATCGTTTCAAAACAAAATAAATTTTTCATTAAAAACAAAAGAATTATAAATATGTGAAGTACCTATAAATTGACAGAATTTGAACTTATATATTTTCAATTAATAAACGTTTTTACAGGTGATTGCTGGTCCATATAAATTAGTTCTGATTTTTTAAAGAGATCTTGGCAACATAAACGTGGCCTACTCAATTTACCGTCTCTAGTTTCATTTCATTTTACTATATCACATCCCATGATATTTTTTTTCGGTTTTTACAGGTCATTGTTGGCTTGTACGTGTCAGCAATCTGTATCTATCGGTTTCGATCACGAGCCAGTTCTTCGTAATGTTGCAAGCAACCAGAAGATACCAGATCGCTCTTTACTCTCCCTTTAAAGATCGCTGTATCATTCGGATCAGCACGCAGAACGTGACCGAGCCACCGAGATATCAGGAATTCGCATTAAATTCCGGATCTCTTGATTAATACGAACTTGATATGTACCATCAATATCATTTTTGGGCCATATATCACACGCATGATGGAGCTATACAATGTGCAGATGGTTCTACGTAAATCGGACTGTATATTCTCGATTTGACTATGTAATGACGCAAAGTTCGAAAAATGTTCCAGTAGTTGAAAAACATAGAGAAAGGTTTATTTTCACTGTCTTACACAAAATGCAACACTTAAAAGTTCCACCTATTTAAGATTATGCTTAAAGATAAATCTTAATGAGGTACATATGTGTATAATAAATTAGTGCTGAATGTTATTTCACAGAAAAATAAGGACTTTGAGCTTTATGAGTGTATTTCAGAAGCAATTTTGTTATTTAGAATATCACATGGAGGCGATTCTCTGAATCTTCACCATAAACTTAAAATAGGGCATTATGTACGCCTGGCGACTATGACAGCAATCCCACATTAAAATATGTTTGGGATGACTGAGGCATAGAACCAATGTACAATGTGGAACTCCAATCGTCATATTTTACGAATGGTGTTCTTACAAGACTTCAGAAAAATGCCTACTTTATTTTTCACATTATGTTTCCAGCATTTTTTGCTGTCTTAAGCTAGCTGCATTACAAAGAATTATTAGAATTTTTACTTACACTCTAAAGCTTTCTCAAAAGGACCAATTCTGTAAGGGGGGTAAAGTTATATGGAAATCTTCTCCACTCAATAGGAGTCCACTAACTTTGTTGAAATGTAACAGGATTCGAGGCATCGTTGCCTCAACATTTTGGTGAATATCGACTAGAATGATGCATTCAGGTCCTACTGATTTATATGGTTTGAAGCTGTTAATTATCCATAGAATTTCCTGCTTGCTAATTATTTGACATGATGCATCTGTAGTGGTTTTAATATTTGCGCTTTACCGCAATATGTAACTACTGAACTACCCTGAAAATTTGTTTCTTTTTGACCTTTGAGGCCTTGTCTATTTTACAACAGAAGAGTCTCCATTATCTCGTCTTGTCATTTTAGGATTTAGAAATTTGACTCTCATAATCATGGTTAAAGATGCTGGCACAATAGGTATTGCCAGGATTTTAATTATTAGGTCAGTATCATAAAACGAGTTTTCACCGATCTTATCAGATTTAGATTCTGCAAGAAGTGATCTGAAGATTCATCTTCATTGAGGTGAAGATTCATCTTCATTGAGGTGAAGATATAACCTTGGGATCGAGCCCCCAAAAAGGGATGTGTAAGGTCAGAAAACAAGCACCAAGTCCCGTATAATGAATGCAGTGAAAATGTGGCAGATTGTGGACTCGCTCTTACCTTATAGATCAACGAAAAGGTGCTAATAACGCCCCATCAGCATATATACCTCTTTGCATGCTAGAAACCCAAGGAAAACTACTGCAGCGACTTCTTAAACCACTACTCGTAACGTAACGGTAATTCAAGATGCAGGAGATCTTTTCAAAAAACAACATTGTTTTAGGGAGGATCGTTCTACCATCCTTGTGGTTCAAGAAGTGGTGAGAGTATGCTTTCGTACACAACAAGACTTTTGAGCTGCCACGCTGGTAATACTACATGTGTTGCTGGCGCTAACAAACAATTTCCACATTCTAACCTTTCTTCAAGACAGGAGGCTCATGCTCGACACCAGTACCACGGAAGGTAAGTGCAGAAAACAATCATATGAAGTGCCACCCAATCATCTTTCTCGCCCCCTGATGTATGGAATGTGTCTTATGATAGTATATTGCACATAGAAAATGCGCATGGTGATTATAATTACCAGAGATATACTGACGATGCACAAAGAAAACTCAACCAAATTATGAGAAGAACCATTTCTTCGCTAAATGATCATGGCTTGACTCTGACTGTGGAAAAAACCAGAGCTTAGATAGATAGCGATCGACATGCTGTCCCAAGTGGGAAATGAGCGAATAAAGTGTAACTCGGAAGTTAAATACCTGGACGTGCGCCTGGATACCAAACTTAATCTAGAGTGGCAAATTAAACACTGTTCGGAAAAAGCGGATAAAATTACTCACTCTCTCAATAGGTTAGTATTAAATGTCGAAGGTCCAAAGGTTGAAAAACGAGATTATTAATATCGGTGACCATGAAACTCCGCGTGGAGAGAGAGAGAACTCATGGGGAAGTCAGTTATTTGTTGACACTTTCCTAAGGGCCATGGGCAAATTCCATTAAATTAATTTAATTAAATTAAATTAATTTTCATCATGAAAAAGTGGATATATATATATAATGATGCGGACCTCAACGATGCGGACCTCAACGATGCTGAACACTGGTAATTTTTACATGCAAGAGGTGGGAAAATGTAGGATGTGCGTAAATGTTATGATATAAGCAAATGCGTACTAAAAAAGTGAAAACCTGGAAATGAAACTAGAACCACGAGACATCGTCATGATGCAATAGTTTAAAGTAGTTCCGGGATGGACTAATGTCTAAAGCGAGGAGGTTTTTAATGGCTGCGATTCCCATACACATTGTTCCTCACGGGATATATTATGTAATTCTCTCCTCACAGGGGGGAAAACTGAATATACTCCATAAGGTTCCACAAAAGCCTATTGACTTCTAGATACCTATATGATCACTTGTGCTCAAAAACAGAAATAAACATTCTCTAGCAATTTCAGTCATTCAAAATTATGTTTACGTGGACGATCTTTTATTCGGTTCCGTTTATAAACCTATTTTGAACAATCTTAACATTCATGTTAGTATGACAGATTCAGATCTAAACAGAATCAAAAAAGTATAAATCCCATTAGGAAAGGTATTATAGGGATGAACATGAAAGGTCATTCCCATGATTCATCATTCATACTTGATTTACTAAATTTTCCGGTTTGCGCAAACAAAAGGGCGCGTGTTGTTAAGGTTTGAAGAGCCAGACATATGTATTATCTCTTCAATGACTCAAAATAATTGTCGCTAACAGTTGAAGTAGTACCCGCGAGACTATAGGAAAGAGATAACATTATACAAAGAGCGAATCACAATGATGTGAATGCAGCGATATAATCGAAACCAGTTGTAAACACTACTACATACAATGACGAATATATCGAAATGTACTACAATTCAATTTATGAACCTTAATACATTAACTGTTGTATCAGAATAGAATAATCGAAAATCCATCCGAATTGTTTATGACATGTAAATCGCCGAATAGGGCTAGTATTGTTTTGACCAGTGAAGTGATAAAGTGTTCTCGCGTTAAAATAATTATTAATCAAGAATGACGTCATTAAAAACAGTTACGTAATTTGAAGTTTTCTTTGTGTAATAATGTGGCAATTTTATTAACTTTAATTCCGCAGCATTGATCAAAAGAATTTTATATTCACATGTATGTAAACATAACACCTTCACCCCATTTGATTCACATACATTTTGAGATCGATACATACTATACCAATTCGATTGACATTGATAGCTTTTCGATCCAAATTATTTATTGTTATGATTTTTGTTTGGATTTAGATGTATAACAATGTTTAGACAGTTTTATACTTTGAATTTCGAGATAAATGGGAGATTGTGCACGTGTTATAATATATCAAAGCAGAATTATACAGTTAGATGTAAGTATTAAATTGTTGGTAAATGAAGAAGATTATCTATATATTCAATATTTATAGATCAATACAGTAAAGCTGTATCGAAAATACTTTTGTTTACTGATTACATCCATGATTTACTTGTGTGTTTGTTTGATTCAAAATTTATTGAAATTTGTGTCTAGCAACATGGTATCAAGCGAATTTAAAATGAAATGAAAGTTCTACAATCTTTTGATGAATACTGAGCACAGATTCATATTTTACTCAGTTGGTTGGGGCAAAAGCATGCCCTTAAGTTTAATGTAAACTTTAAACATTCTATAGCTTATGAGGAACTAACTTAACGTTGTTAATTGGTTCCATAAAATCACGTTAGGCGAAAAAATGTTATAGGTGCCCAGTTGAAGAAGTTAGAATGAATGTTATAAAAAGGAATTTATAACATTCATTCTAACTTCTTCAACTGATTTCCGTTTTTCACTAGTTCAAAACAATTGTTATACTGTGATTTGCATTGCAGGTTTTGGTTTTATTTGTTTGTATAGCTCTCTCCTCTTTTGGTTCCTTGATTTACCATTTGCCATTTATCGCTTTACGTAACGGTCGTGCGCTGAAAAAAATTCTTTAGCTTTATCCAGAAAATCCAGCTCATTGAGCTTTCCAGAACTAATTTCTGTTTGCACGACCTCGTCCGAGACATCATTCTCGTAATCTAGAATCTCTTGCTCTCTTTCAAGTGAATCAAATCTTGAATGTCACTAGTATTTGGATCTGCAAAATCTATATGTTTCTCCCTTTTGATACAATTTTTGTTTGAATTTCCGATGTTGTATCTTCTGTTTCCTCATAATTTTTTATTCATTCGATCCAAAACTTGTTCCAACGTCCATTTAAGCAGTTGATTTGATACGTTTTTCCATGCCAGTTTAATAATGTTAATAGCGTCTAATATCTTGTGATCATTCCAAAACTGTGCTTTTGGTGAACTGGTAACATTTTGTCACGTTCAAAACATCGGAAAATGTTCGCTTTAAGTAGTAATGTTTAAACATAACTATTTGATCTATTGGCTGTAAAAACGATGTTGTGTTGGGTCGGATGAATACGACTTAAAAATATAAATTATTTTGATGTTCAGGTTTATTGTTCAATATTAACAATGCTCTATTGAATATTATTCTGATTGCAAATTTTGTGACCGTTAACACAAAATATTCCTTACCCATTCCTGAAACAAGGATTTTGTTACCCGAAGGCGGTTTTATTCGCCTTCCATAATACTGACAATTTCTATTTATCAATATTTTTGAGCGCTCTGGGGTTCACAGACCTGTAAACCAACATTGGTTTTAGCTTAAAATCTCCTGCTGCGTAATGTACTTGTTAGTGTAATCTCATCTTTTTTAGACGCAGCTTCTGTATCGGCACTAGCTGCTTCCCCATTAATTTAATATCGTAAAAAAAACGACGTTACAAAGAGACAGTGCGACGATAAAACGGGGTATATTCGCATTTTAGTAACAACGTTACAGTGAAAAGACGTTATGAGGAACGTTGTATGGGGAATGACTGTATATTTATATATACACACATATATATATATATATATATATATATATATATATATATATATATATATATATATATATATATATATTGTATATATATATATATATATATATATATATATATATATATATATATATATATATATATATATATATATATATATATATTGTATATATATATATATATATATATATATATATATATATATATATATATATATATATATATATATATATATATATATATATATATATATATTTATGTATATATATATATATATATATATATATATATATATATATATATATATATATATATATATATATATATATATATATATATATACTCAAATTGACATTGAGCTTTATTAATTGTCATCGCAAAAGCTAACCGAACAGAAAACTGTAATCTTTTGAAATCAAATGACAAATCTGTTGGTATCATAGGAATGCGTGGCAACAGTACATTTGTTCCTTTATATTTGCCCGTTATAATGGTCGCTTCGATTAAATTGTTAAGCATTTTTTTTACTGCAAGACGAGTGCCATTGCAACGCTGTGGTCGGTCGATGTTCCGCAGTAAAATAATTGGAACTCCAATTTTGAGTTTCAGCAAATGTGGTGGAAAACCTTGAACATCAAGTGAGTTTAAGAACTCAACAGGATAATTGGCATCATCCTCAGCAGTTATGCTGATTTTATTTAGAATAACACTGTTTACTGAATTGACATGAATGTTTTTGGCAGCAAGTACCGCTCGTTCAGATAACCATTGCTCGTTTTATATTACGTTCGATATTTGGAAATACACTATTGATTAACTCTTCAATGGATTGTGTCATTTTGCAAAAGTCAGGTGGAAACGTAATGCAATTTGTAAATCGAGTAGCTGATGCATCGCGTTGCAGCTGCACTCGCATATTTGTTGTTAGTTTCAGTGTGCGTACGTGTTGCCAAAGAAGAGATGATTTAAGACACGCATTAAGCTCGTCAGCTGGGGTTGCACTTGGAAGTAAAGGCAATGTTTGGCAGAAATCTGTAACGTGCGGTCAAGGGCCTCTAAAGAATTTTTTGAGGGCCATTGTGCATTCATCCCATACTATGGTCTTACATGTTTGCAGGACTTTACCCATGGAGGAGTTTTTTTTAATATTGCATGTGTGCGTCTCAGAGAATTGCGGTTTGAGAGGTAATTTCAGTGCGGAATGCGGTGTTTTGCAACCATCCAAAAGTGTTGCTGCTATACAAGACGATGCAATGGCTAGTGGAATATTATTTTGCGATCGAACTTTAGCCAAAATCAAAAACGTTTTTTCTGTTCCGCCTGGTGCATCAATAAAATACCATCCACCACTTTCATTAGTAACTGCTGTCATTAAAGTGTTGTATGCCGAGAGTTGCTCCTGCTGTAAATGTGGTAGGTTTTCAGGCTTAAATAATTTTAGCTCTTGTGGATTGTAATTGCTTTCTCGTTGTACATCTTGGCCAGACGCATCATCGCCTGATCAATTAGGACTAATCATACCAACTTGCGAGAGGGTCTTGTTGTTTATTTGCAAGCACTTGTCTTCTAGTAGAATCAAAGCATCATTATAAATTGCGTCTGAAAATTCAATTGTTTCGTTGTTGCAGGTAATTCTCTTTCGATGCAGTATGTCTTCACTCATATTTTCTTTAAATGTATTCCAAAGTGGCTTCGGTTGGGATGGAAAGCAAATTACCAATATGATAGCAAATAATGCTCTTATTGATTAGATATTGATGCATCTGCTAGTGTTGTTTCTCAATGCGAATCGTTTTCTAATAAATTTAGTTTTTGGCATGCCTCTCGATAAGTTGCACATATTTGGCCATTAACTGTACGCAAGTTTTCGAATGAAGTTGGTCCACGAACATTTATTAGACGCATTCGTAAATAAAAGCATTCGGAATTCTGGGGATGAATAGTATACAGCCTACCTAATGCATCAGTGTAATATAAATTTGGCCATCCTTCAACTGGTTTTCCTTGCTTGCGGCGTTGAAATTTTTTAGTTGATGAGTTCCACCTATAGTATGTTGGAATTTGAGCATAGAGCAAAGTTTGAGCAAAGGAATCATTTGTACATATATCAAAAAAAGAAGTTAACGTTGTGGCTGGTGCCGCTACAGCCCTTTGTTGTGCATTAACTTCTGTAAAATAAACGCGTTGTCCATTTTCAAGGTGAACATATAAATGCACAACAGTCGGATGATGTTCATGAATTGGAAATCCTAAAATTCGCCAAACAGCTTCATTGCTGCTGAAGTGGGCGTGGTTCATAGTTATATGGTGACGTTAATATTATTAAGAGCAATATAAACTACCTTTACATACTACCAAATAAAAAAAAATCCGTTGGAAGGAACAAATTTGTACAGAGAACAAAAAGTTTAAAACTTTCAAACAAAATTTGGCGTGAAAAGGGGCGTGAAAGATCAAAAAATTTTGAATCCAATATGAGACGAAGGGTGATATCTTTACTATCGGGGTAATCATCGATCGTGCGTTTTTATTCAAACGACAAACTCAATTATTAACTTCATTAAACTTGAGAATATTAAAAAGCTCCATTTGATTGATATATCGACAAAGAAAGCTCAATTCAACCTTGAGATGAAAATCGTTGGGCGTGTATTTTGAGATATTGCTCTTGTGAAAGTGTGATCGCTACCAATGCTCCAATAAATTTCCATCGTCATTATTTAAAGTTACTTTTTAGTGTTGCAAAAATCTTCTGGACCATATAATTTTTAAAAGGATCAGTGGAGTCAGAAGTTTAACCATACTTTTTTAATCATCAATCTTTATGATTGAACCACATATTTTTACAACAAATACATACAAATAAGTATTTAAATGTGGCATCTACTGTCTAAAGGTGTTTGTACTTGCGAAAATGATTCTTGACTGCACATTTATTTATTAACACATACCTTGCGTAACCATCTAAATTTAGCTTCCACATGGAATTGTTGAACTTTAACCTGACAGTTTTCATATTGTTGTGGATTCAGATTTAGGGTATCATTTCGATATGATGATAATATTTTAGACTACACTTGGTTCGTTTTCAAATATGCTCCAGCATTGATATTGATTATTGACTTTCTATCACGAGACGGTTAGTTAAAATTCTTCGGCTAAAGGGATTTTCGATCATACAATTCGTGTTCCGCAATATTACTTTTATTTTAACGAGTTGCCTCGTGGATAAACTCAATTTGAAAGTATTCGTTGTTCAACAGAAAGGTCACACTTTGCAATTAGACTTACTTGTCAATTTAGGTTGGGGAATTTTGACGCAAATGATTCAATGTTTGTAAGTGTTTTTTTGGATTGTAAGAATGCGCTATATACCTGATGTGGCTTCTTTGAGATCATTATCAATCGCACTAGCTTAAGAATAACCGTACAGCACCTTATCTTATGGCTACTGGGGTAATCTACATTTGGAAGGGAATCGATTTCTTGTGTATTGTAAATTGACAAAAATTAAATTGAAGTTATTTGCCTCCGAAAATAAGCTCTTCGACGTATGTCAAAGAGGTCACATATGTCAGAAGGCAGTTCAGCAGTGACTATATAGAAAGACCACTTTTATATTTCTATTGATGAATCTTCAAATTCTCATAATTAGAGTATATATTCCAATTCAATCACTATCAAACAGAAATTTGGTTAGAGAAGGGTTGTCGGTTTTGGATGAATAAAAGTTAGAACTGATGATGAGTCTTCAGTGAATAACAAATCGCTAACAAATAGTAGTTCGAGAAATGTGCCACGACTATAACCCGGACTTAACCGGTTCCATTGTGTAGTAATCGATATGCGAGACAAAATCGTTGGCCAGGTGGATCTTGAACTGAGATTATATTGATGTTAGTTTGGCGGGCTATGAGTTCACTATCACTGTAGTTTGACAATATTCTTCACGTTACACTATCACGTTAGATGGCTGTTTGGAAATTATTGTGAATTTTACTGTCGACAAAATTTTATTTTTTATAAATGTACTTTTCTCTTTCTGATACATATTTTAAGTAATCGTATCTGAATTATTGTAAAAGGTAATTACATCTGAACTATTCAAGACAATTTATACTGTAAACAACGACGACCGATGAAGCAAGTTTTACTGACACAGAAAGTGATCAGTTTTAAGTATCGGTTCGTGGTAACACATATCGAAAACGAGTGTATAGTTGGGCTCGATTATATAATAAACAGTTTATGTCGGAACTCGTAGACCACTCGCTTCGATATGGCCAAGTTAAATTTATTGGTACCATTGTTATCTGAATTTTCTAACAATGGCTAGCTCTATAAAAAGAACGTGGATCTATCGGTGTTTGCGTGATGCCGAATTCCGATATAGGTAGTCGATTTGATTTCGGCGTGTGGTATTATAGTTTAAATTGCGATAACATTTGTAAATGAAGTCGCTCGTTTAAAGCTTATCTAAGATTTGGGGATGCCAAGAGAATAACCAACCGCACCATCGAACGTAGTCGTGAAATCGATAACATTTTTATATATTGAGTGGAGGAAGTGCTGTAATGAAAACAGAATAATAAATATGAAACTCACGCGGATATTTAAGACGAAGTAAAATATTTGGTCCATAAAATAGATTCAGTATCGATCTGGACTTGATATACGAGGGCGAAGTGAGAAGTCTGGCAATAATGAAGCCAGGAATATTATTTTTGATCCACGACCAAAGTTTTGCCACTTTTTCGATCGCTTCTGAATAATACGACTATGGCAGATATGGTAGCAGTTCAAACCATAATCTATGGATTTTGGCCATGGTAATTACACACGTGTACTGTACACCCTTGCATTGCTCTTGATGGAAGAGAACTTTTTTGTTCGCCAAAGTGGTCCAATAAGTTGCAGTATTATTCCCGTTGACTGTTCCTTTTGAGAGTAACCGATGTGGATTATACCGAGTGCACCCCAAAAAATGGTCATGACCTTGTTGGCCGATAGAACCGCCTAAGCCTTCTTCGCCTTAGCAGATTCGCTGGTAGAAATTCACGAGTTAGCCTATTCTTTAGTCTCAAGTGTGTAGTAATGGATCCATGTTTTATCCATACAGTTATGAAACAACGCAAAAAACTCCTTTTAAATTCGCTTGAACATTGCCAAACGATTGTATGCAAACGCAGCACTCAACGTGTGGTTAGCTTTTTCATATTCAAATGTTCTTGTCACACATTGTGGATACGTTCATTTCAGATGCCTATATTATCTCAGCTAAAGCGCACTTTCACTTTGCGGCCCTGCAATACCGTATTATAGATTTTGTCAACCATTTTTGGTGTGGTGACTAAATTTGGTCTAGTAACAGATGGTATTGACACTTAACATCTGGGATTTGCGATTGTGGCGTCCTCTGTTTCAAATTTACCAAACTTCTCAATTTACTGGACCACTCACGTTTTAATTGGATTTTGTCTTCGTATAGTTTCCTGATCGCAATTCAGTCTTTTAATAAACACTTCAACGTAACAAAGCGTAACACAAACCAGCAAAATTTATTCATACAACGTCGACGTTGTATATTTATATTAAGTGAACATAAAGTTTCTTAATTAAAAACTATAAAAACATGTAACAAGTATTTTGTTTTCTTTAAACCAAACTTAAAGAAATTCAAGATTTTCTTTATTTTTGTTAAGTAAACAGTAAAAAAAAATTATGTTTAATCTAATCAATTTGGCAAAATTAAGAGAAACAAATTTTTTTTTTCAAATCTTGAATTCGGAAAAACAAATATTTTTATCAATTAGCAGTCAATTAAAATATTTATCCTTCGAGACGAGTAGATAGAGACCATAAAACTATAAATATTTCTGTGTGTGTGTGTGGGTTGATACAAAAAATTGGAAATTATTTTCATTCACCAAACACACAAACATGACCAGTAATTTTCTTAATAAAATCATCAAGAACGAATTTTAGGAAAAAGAAACATGTCAATGAACACTATGAAAATGAAGAAGAAAACTCAGTTTTATGAAAAAGATAAATAAACGATTTTTCTTAATACGAAATGATAGAATGAAAACCTTTTTCCTAGTTGTTCTATAAGTTTTGGGTTGATATTGTTTGAAATTTTATTTTTACAAAAGTTTTTCATGCGGTCCAATAATTTTCGATCGACCTTTAAAGAGGAAATACCCAATATTATATATACTTTTATTTTTATCCATTTTCCATTTTCCATTATGCTCGTTTCTTTTGGTATCTGTAGGTGTTTATAGGGTGCTATTCTACTTACATTATATGTACTTATACATTCTACATATAGGATACATATGGGATCAAGCAATAAGATTAATTTTTCATTTATGTGTAATAAAATTTTCCAAGTGTGAATAATTTTTAATTTGGAAGTGGAGGGTGCGGAGGTGGGGATGGTGGCATATTATTAATATATTTATATGCTTTTTGAATTCGCGTAAGCATTATTTTAATAAACCGTAATGAAATATTAATTTTTAATTATAACCTGTAGTCGTTTAAGCGGAAGACTATAGATGAAAGTTGATAAGTTTTGATTAATGGTATAAAATCAGTTACCTATATATAGGTTTATGCCAGTAGTAGTTGTAAAAATGTTGTATGGTGAGAGGACTTGCATGACTCGTAAATGTTTTAAGGGACAAACATAATAATTTTAGAACTATACCATTGTCACCAGAATTGGAGTGGTAACAATATATCGAAAGTTGAAACGTGCAATAATATAGAAAACTTTGAATACGTTGATAACAGCTGGAACTTATACATTATCAGAAGCTGTCCGGCTTTCGATCGCATAAGATCCCTTGTTTTCTACTCCAGGAATATTCCTGTTAATCTATTTTTCTTTCTCTGCCCTGATTCAAATTTCTCCAGTTTGCTAAGATTGCAGAGCGCGCATGCGCACTTCGATGAATCCTATAGGTTTGAGTCATGGGCTTTTTGTGGCATTGAGTGTGGAACCTGTAACGGTTCCAGCCAATGTTAATAATAATAATAATATAGGTATGATTCGAACTTACATGTATCTAGCCTTATATGAAACGTCTCAAATGATGTAGTTCAGATTTTCATGGGTTTTCCAATTTTTTTGAACACATATGGCCACCTACACGTTTTCTAAAACTGTTTAAATTTAATAAAGGGTTAGGCATGTTTTAGAAGTATTCTGGATGGCATATGCTGTCGAAATGAAATTCCACTGTGATCAATTTTGTTGAATAAGGTGATACTATAAGGTGATACTAGATCTGGTTGACTTGTTGAACTGATGGCCGACAACTTTCATTCGAGTACCTGGACACAAATTAATGGACTCTTCCTAGTGATACTCACTTAAAAGATCTGACGAATTTGATGGAATTATATAATACATAGAAAACGGCTGGAAAACTCAGTTCTCTTGAAAATATTTGATGGTCAAATATTTTCAAGAGAACTGAGCATGTCAGACTATGTGATTAAAAGTATCAACCTTGGGGTGCGTTTTCTGTCTTAAAGACTATTGTGGTGTAGTTATTATCTTACATTTTTTAGGAAAAATACAATCCTGTGGCGGAGAAAATTATCGGTGACTACCAAAATACTTCTGCTAACTATGAAACTATATGATTCAACCAATTGAATTGTGTTTGATTATCTGAGAGTATATCAAACAAATATATATAAATCTGTTTAAAATGACATTAACGCATGTCACAATGCTGTCTTAAAATAGTTTTACAGTACAGACCAAGATGCAATCCTCAACTATGAAAATACTGAGGGAGGAAACATATCAAAGTCCACCCTTGCAGCAAGCAATCGTACTTTATTTCGGATAACCATTAATTACTAGTGTAGCTCGGATTCGTTGCCTTAACTCTTTTCTCCACTTATCTGTTTTAGTATTATAATATTGGTTATTCTGTGTGTATCGAGAGTGTTGGAAATTTAGAATCAAGAACATTGGAACCGAAAACCAAACTGAAGATTTGGAATTGAGTGTTTGCTCTCAATTATTTAGTCTTTTTGGCCAGTATCAAAAAGATTAGACATAACTGACTATAATGAGAATACGATGTTTCATGTTGTGGTTTCTCAGCCCTTGCAGTCATGATTAGATCGGAAACTTTCGATGTAGTGAGTTTATATAGATTCCAGTTATATTTTAAGCTTTACTTCAACACGTGGAGGTTCTTTAAACTTATCTGTATAGTAATAAGATCAAACCCAATGAATGTTTTCGGCTTCATATTAGTTTTGATCTTGTACATGACTTGTTACAAATATCTATTTCTTGTTAGAAATACTCATATTTGGTTGATGTGAGAATTTTATATTAAAAAAGTTCATATTCACATACAAAACATACAAAACAATTTGCCCCTTTATACAAAGGAATATATAACGCATAGACGAATATAAAAATTCATTTGAATTGAATTGATCATGAAAATATATAATTTTTTATGTAAAAATGCTTCATTTAGTAAATAAGCTTTATGATAAATAAACAAAATATTTACATTCTGGTTGATCCTGCCAGTAGTTATATGCTTGTCTCAAAGATTAAGCCATGCATGTCTAAGTACACACTCTCGAATAGTGAAACCGCAAAAGGCTCAATATATCAGTTATGATTTATTAGATCGTATACATAGTTACATGGATAACTGTGGTAGTTCTAGTAATGTATTAGCTACATGCAAATAATCACGGACCGCAAGGAACGTGTGCTTTTATTAGATTAAAATCAATCGATACATTAAGGTATATTTATATACTGTATCGTTTATAAGATGAATCTAAATAACATGTAGATCGTATGGTCCAGTACCGGCGATAGATCTTTCAAATGTCTGCCCTATCAACTATTGATGGTAGTATCTAGGACTACCATGGTTGCAACGGGTAACGGGGAATCAGGGTTCGATTCCGGAGAGGGAGCCTGAGAAACGGCTACCACATCTAAGGAAGACAATTGGAGGGCAAGTCTGGTGCCAGCAGCCGCAGTAATTCCAGCTCCAATAGCGTATATTAAAGTTGTTGCGGTTAAAACGTTCGTAGTTGAACTTGTGTCAAGCACATGTGGTACACCGTAACTGGGTTCGTACATCATCTTGATGCTATGACGTATTACTGTAGTGGTTTAAACGTAAGTTTATCCATGTAATAAATCTGAATTAGTGCTCTTTACCGAGTGCTGGTCTAGAACAGTACAATTACTTTGAACAAATTAGAGTGCTTAAAGCAGGCCATTTGTGCCTAAATATTCTCTGCATGGAATAATGGAATAAGACGTCTGTTCTATTTTCAATTGGTTTTTAGATCAAGACGTAATGATTAATAGATGCAGTTGGGGGCAATAGTATTACGGCGCGAGAGGTGAAATTCGTTGACCGTCGTAAGACTAACATAAGCAAGAACGAAAGTTAGAGGTTCGAAGGCGATCAGATACCGCCCTAGTTCTAACCATAAACGATGCCAGCTAGCAATTGGATGGAGCTACATTTATGGCTCTTTCAGTCGCTTTCCGGGAAACCAAAGCTTTTGGGCTCCGAGGGAAGTATGGTTGCAAAGTTGAAACTTAAAGGAATTGACGGAAGGGCACCTCCAGGAGTTTGACTCAACGCGGGGAAACTTACCAGGTCCGAACATAAATGAGTAAGACAGATTAATAGCTCGTTCTCGAATCTATGGGTGGTGGTGCATGCCCGTTCTTAGTTCGTGGAGTGATTTGTCTGGTAAATTCCGATAACGAACGAGACTTAAATTTCTTAACTAGATGCCGGCAGGGTTATGGTGTAGAAACTTTGCAGACTTTTTTGCCTCTGTTATCCATGTTTCTAACGGGATGTGGTTTTAATACGTAAAAATTGTCTGTAAGTGGAGTCATACCTGGTGGTTTGTCTGAATAAGACACTTGCTTCTTAAATAGACAAATTGCGTCTAGCAATAATGAGATTGAGCAATAACAGGTCTGTGATGCCCTTAGATGTCCTGGGCTGCACGCGCGCTACAATGAAGGTATCAACGTGTCCTCCTAGTCTAAAAAGACCGGGTGAACCGCTGAACCACCTTCGTGGTTGGGATTGTGGACTGAAACTGTTCACATAAACCTGGAATTCCCAGTAAGTGCAGGTCATAAGCTCGCATTGATTACGTCCCTGCCCTTTGTACACACCGCCCGTCGCTACTACCGATTGAATATGTTAGTGAGGTCCTCAGAGGTGATCACCGTGATGCTTCTTGTGTTGTGGTTGTTTTACCAAAGTTGACCGAACTTGTATATTTAGAGGAAGTAAAAGTCGTAACAAGGTTTCCGTAGGTGAACCTGCGGAAGGATCATTAAAGAACATGATCAAGAAAAAGAAAATAATAAAATTTACATTCATGGAGTTCGATACATTATCACTGATAAAGTAATTTTCGATTAAAGTTTTTCGCTCCACAAATGAAACATTAACATAATACTTACCAAAAAACAAATCACTCTTAGCGGGGTATCACTAGGCTCGTGGGTCGATGAAGAACGCAGCAAACTGCGTGAAGTTATGTGAACTGCAGGACACATGAACATCAACATTTTAAACGCACATTGCGGTCCATGCTAATAGTTGGTGTAGTTAATAAAATTCCTTCATTGTAATGTGCAATTTTTTCAGTTATGATTTTTAGTTGTTGGCCATCATTTGGTTGGATTATTATTAAGGTGTTCAGAAAATTTTTGAGATTTATCTTTATCATTTCTGACATATTTTTCACCTTCTTTACTTATTGAGAAAATTTATTGGTCATTTAATCCGTGCACAAAGTGTTGATATCAAATGAAGTGTTTCACAATGGTTTATGTTTAGATCTCTGAGAGATCTCTTGAAGGCTAAATTCTCACTTTGCACCCCAACTTATTATTATTTTGATATATATTTTCACAATATTCATCTGCATTGAATGTTAACATGAACACATTGAGTGGCTTGCAGTTAATTCTTTGACTTTCAGGTCACTAGCTTTTTCGTAATAAAGGATGTTCATTTATGTTCATAAAGGTTCATTTATGGAACGATCATGGTTCTCTTGCAATATTGGGTATTTCGGATGAACTCGGTAGCTTCTGAATTTTTGACAATGCACTAATATCCAGTACGTACTCAACCGAGTATATTTCTTCCTTCATGGGAGAGTTTATAATGTTTGAAGTATACGAGTGACTATAGTTCCTTCTTGGAATCATAATGGCCTACTTCCGAAAAGGGTGGATTTGCCTGAATAACAGGTTTGCTATATGTGTATATTATAGTGTTCTGCACTTGAATCTATTTAGCTATATTTATTATCTTTGGCGGGTCATACCACGTATCTATCAATGATTTTATTATTTGTTTGTTGATTCCGGTAATAATTTGAGGGTAGCTTTCACGATCAGTATCACAGTCAATAACCATACTGACGTTAAAAATATAACTTTTTTTACATAAAGTACAACGGAGTTTGCTTCTAAGTTTCTATGCTGACATAACTTATTGCGATATCTACAGTAATCGTGTCGAAAGTCTCCAAACGTAATTTATATTTGTTTCTTTCGATTGTTCATTCAAATACTTCATGTTACACCTTTTCTTGGAACCTAGTCCTAGACTACAAAGGTTTCTTTATAATTCGTTCACTTTACAAACTAACCCTATTCTACGGTAGTTTACATGTTGACCTTTCTGCTTGACCATTCTGTTTTCTTTAAATCAAACCTATAAACCTAATAAGCGTTAGTGCTTATCAAGCGCTTTGCTCTGGTCACTGATGTACACACCATTTTCGGGTAAATATTTTGAAAATTTTAACTGATGAACTGATCTTGGAATGTTGAATATTTTCTTAAAGTTAGCTATTTTGATAGATGTTTGTGTTCCACGCAGATAAAAACCAGTGAATTCTTGGCCATCAGAGACAGTAAAATTCTAACGATTATTAATAACAACTGAATCATGTAACCTAATTTTTAACTAAGAACTTTTCTTTCTTTGCAGATTATCCAGCTTCCTTATTCACTTTATATTTTCAATTAATGGATAGTAAGTGAATATCGAAACGAATTATAACTGTAACATTGGAACATATATGTGAGTATTAATCAATTTCTATGCATTGCTATCAAATAACTTACCCTTTAGTATCACATGTATACCTTACTTACTTTCTATTGGTAACATCATATAAGATGTAAAAGTATGAGAAATAAAAGCCCAACCGAAATTCTAGTACTGACTAGGATTATTTGCTGTTGGCCCATGATGTGTTTGTCCGCATCACCGATTTTAATAGAATGAATGATGAATAATCTCTCTTTGAATTGGAACCCGGTACCATCCACTTACACATTTGGTAGTTTGCGAATGCCACTAAATCGAAAATTCCGAGCTTTTGATACACTTCTACTGACAGTATTGCAAGCTTTATATTATTTTTCCAGTCTATTGAATTGCGTATTCAGTATACGACTGATAATGCTAGTTGGGATAATCTACAACACTTGTGGCGGGGTTGTTGACTACATTGAAGAAATGATGTCTGTTCACGGAACTATTTATTCTTGCCCTTGTGGGCTTAAGCATAAAAGCTGAGCTTCTACTGAATCTTACTTCAAAACGATTAAGCTGAGTCCGAGTTTTTCCAATATAAAATTATGGAACAATATTCGTAACCTTGGGTACAAATATTGTTAATAGCTTTTTAGGTAAGTGAGATTCTCACTAGGACCTGGTTACGAATTCGATTTTCGCTTTTAACAGAAAAGAGGGATTATAATAAGCTTAAGTTCTAATAAATTAACTCTCTAGGCTAATATTGATCAAATGGATAGCCATCGGTATCGTTCGAGATAGCAACAAGCAGCTAATAACCAACAATTTCATTAAATATGTAATAGTGACAAATAACGGCCGTTTAAGTAAACCATCATGGTATATAATGCTGTCGGGAGATCGGAAATATCACGACCCTAGCTTAGAAGGTGCTAGGATGGAAATTGTGACTAAATAATAATAACAAATACATCATAAGATGAGATGAACCAATGATGATAATTTAAATGTTGCTTTATTTTGGTGACGTTTTAAAATGAGTACAAAATTGTTTGTAGTCCTTGCATATATTGTTCGGCGACAAAGAACCGTCCATCCTCTATTATCTGGGCCATACCTATTATAAACGTCGTGGTCGCCGAATCAAGTATACAAGAAAATAGTGAACGAGTAGAAACCTGAAAGTCATGGAAGATTGTGACTTTACCCTATTCGAACACATGGTTTCAAGGTCAAAAACTACACGGTTGAAATTTAATTTCTTAAGGTTTTTTTTATTATAAACGTGTTGAAGATACTAAATTTGGTTTTGAGACGGTTGGTTGTTAATGTGAATCTATTCTCAAATATTCTGTATTAATTTTAGATTTTTAGACTTTATTAATAAAAATGTTGATGCTGCAACACGCTGCCGTTTGATCACGTAACTTGAAAATAGTACATAATCGTTCATGAGAGCTTTTATCTTAGGATCTTGGTTTATGTGCATCCGAAATTTAACTTGTGCAAGAATTAATCCCATCTGACCATCGCACACACCAGTTCGGCCATTCCCATGGCTGAAGCACAAATGGATGTTAATGTGAATTTTACAAAACTTTAGTAAGCGATGAAGGTTACTTTTGGCTTCATCATTAGTCTATATGTATTCACAGACGATAATGGGCGGAATGCTGCAGTCAACGGTAAACGGTTTAGAGACATGATTTCTAACTTGTTTGTACTCCAACTGGTTGGCATAAGTCTTGCTGAACTATGGTTCCAATAGAAAGGTGCCACATGCAACCACTTATACAATTAATTTACTCAAAGTAACATTTGACGAAAAAATAATATCATGTAATGTTCTGTCAATTGGCCGCCGAGATCGTGAGATCTAACTTCATTAGACTATTTTCTTTGAGGATATGTTAAATCACTTGTCTACCGGAGCATAAGTGATTATTAGATAGATGTGGCCGCAATTGCTGCGGGAAGGGTGTAGATTGCGCCATCTATCGTGAGCAACGGAGGTGGACTACCTTCTCTTCCTACTCCTCGTCCATATATCCTCTGCAAAAGTCATTTGCTACTAGTCTTAGCCTCCTCGCATGTTTTTCAAGTAGATAGTGTCCTGTGAGAATCCCCAACGATCGTTTTAAGTTCACGTCTTCGTATGAGATTAGGGTCTTTGACCGTTTCAAGTTCAGCTTTTGCCAGACTTGCCTTGCTACACTACATGATAGGGTGTTCGTCCACCTTTCATTCGCTGAGTCTAATGCCTCTTTGTTAAGTACAGTCTTGATTGCCTTAATGGGCCTCCCCAACTTTGCCATTTCCGGTAGCAGGTGGAGAGTTGTATCGTGCCTCGCGTTCGCTCTGCAGTTCCCCATGATGTCCGAGTGACCATGAACCCAGACTATCTGAATGTTGAAATGCTCACTCATCTCATTCAGAGACAAGTGGCAAACTTACGCCACTCTCGACGTCAGAGAAACAGCATTCAGTGACTTGATTGCAGCCTGACTGTCCAGATTACGATATCAGCCGAGGATATTATGTCTCAACCAATTCAGGACCTACTCAATCGCTATCACCTCTGCCTGGTACACGCTGTAGTGATCAGGGAGACGAACTGCTGTGATTACTTTCAATTTATCACAGAAAACTCCAGCTTCTACGTTACCGTGTAGCTTGGAGCCACCTATGAAGAACTTTAGTGCTGTCGGTAGTTCGGAATCTTCTCGAAGCACAAAGTCTGTGTAATGTAGTCTAGATTCACCAGTTCCTTCTTTAGCGATCTAATTATGGTCGAATTTCCTGAAGACATTCCCACTGATATATGGCTGATGGTCGGGTGGCCGTAATCGCCGCTATCTGCTTACCATAAATTTCGTCGGGGAGAAGATGAAACATGACCTCCAAGGCACGTGTAGGTGTTGTCTTCAGCGCCCGCTAATAATCATGCAGGTCGTTCTTTCAACCTTCTCGATCCCCATTTTGTACGTTACTCTATCAAGAGCTGGCCACCACACGCTCACGCCATACCTCGACTGATATCGCAAGCACAGGTCGCACTATGAAAGTGAATAGCCATTGTACCAGCTCCGGTTTCAGGCCCGATCTCTTTCCGATGGCATTTTTGCACGAATACATGGCTATATTAGCCTTGTTTATTCTTTCCAAAATGTTGGGCACCCAACTTAGCTTATACAAGATCACGCCTAGAAATCTTGTTTTGTCATTAAAAGCTAGTCTTTTGCCATTAAAGACAGATGGATCTACTACTGGGATTTTATATTTCTTAGTAAATAGTACCAGTTTAGTTTTGGTCGAGCTAATTGCTAATTCACATCTGATGGCCCATCTCGTAATGATATGGAGGGCATTTTGATGTACCTCCTTCACCGTGCTTAAATATTTTCCAGAGAAGGGTATCGCTACGTCATCTGCATACGTAATCACTTAGATCCCCTCTCTCTTCAGTTCTAACTGCAACCTATTGAATGCTATGTTCCAGAGAAGCGGCGACAATACAGTTAGGAAATTCCGTAGCTTTTATTATTACCATTCAAATTTTAAATCCTTCTGAAGGGGCCTCAGTAGTTTACTACTGTCACAGACGGTCAACAGATATTGTTGCTTAGGGAAGAACCTTGGTACAAATGATCACACATGCCAGGATAGATCATCCGGAATTAATACGAAAAATTATGACATACTAGTTAAAGACATTGGAGAACAGGGAATTTACAACCACGTGATTTCAGAACCAATGTGAGGAGCCCACACATTATAAAGAACGAATATGGAGATTAATCGAGTCGTTTGATGAACCGTCTAGCAAAGTTCGTCTAGTCTTAAACATTGCATTCGTCGACATTGATAACGTTAAACTGAAAAATAGTACACAAGGTTTCAAAATGCCAAATGCTTATATAACTCTGAATAGTATTCTGCCAGAAAATAATTACCATCAAGTAACAAGTACAGTAAAGAAAGCAAGGTGCATTCGGTTTCAAAACTTAAACTTTACGCAACGTCAACATGCCACTAGTTTTCATCCGGAAAAACTATCATAAGGCGATAGCTTTAATTAAATGGGTGCAAAAGTCGGTTTTTTGTATGCTCCTTTTGAGATTTGGTCCAAGTATGAGTGTGCATGTACTTGGTATAACACTTCGAGTGACGCACCTATTAATCTTATTTACAGTTATTTGCTTGTTTGCTGTAATTTAATACTCGCCATCACTCACAAAACCATTCTATTGCCTAAACATTGGTAACTATTCCGTACCACAAGAATCCATAAAGTGAATGGAATAAAATTCTTTTCCCAACACAATTTTCAATAAATTCTTGTAGAAATAAATAAAAATTATGGATTTATTGAAACGAAAATCCATTTTGTTTTTCCAAATCATTTATTAAACACAATCATTATTAATCAAAAAAAAAAAAAAAAACCGAAGATGTTATGAAAAAGGTGAAAAGTGAAAATGCGAATATAATAAAACAAAACACAAAACAATTTTCCCTTTTCGTCATTACTCAACATTGTTTAATATTGTTATTAGAAGGAAAATCTAATTCCATTAAAAATGTTTACAAGACGAAATATTTTCTATATTTACGTACCGCCGCGGTTTTGTTTTATTTTCATCTCGTCACGGTGTTGCTGGCACGACGAACACAACGAGAAAAATAACTTAAATTGTTCGTGGTTTATATGTATATAGGGGCAAAGCGGTTTTCTTCACTGTTCGCTTAATAATAATGAAAACAGCTTTTCTTTAACAAACGAAATCTTATTATAATATTTGTATTAAGAAATGGTTGGGTACCGTTCGTTGGTTGTGTGTAAGACGGTATTAAGAATAAGGGTAAAAAAGCATTGTGCCTATTAATTTTTTTTCTTTGGTTTTTCTGAGATTCACTTCACGCATCAGGTGACTAAATTTAGCAAAATTCTAATCATTATGATTGATGATTTGATTCTTATATTGTAATACGAGTTTTCAGACAATAATGAAAATTACAACTTAACGACTTATAAATTATTTTAAATTTATTTGCGACCTATAGAATGGAGAATACAAAATTAAAAGTTGATTGAGCAGATCACCTTGTGATTATTGAAGCGCTGATAATAAATGATTGGAAATACTTAGATGGCATTAAAAGTGTAGAGCTTTTACCTAAATTTACAGGCTTATTAATAGTTCCTTAGGAATTAATCTTCTACCTGTCGCAATATGTTGTTGACAGTTCACTTTATCAAAAGAACATGTTCACTTTACCTACAACAGTATATCCAAGTTACATTGGTTTGCACTCCTAAACCCATCAATAAACTTTCAGTTCGTAAAAAACTTAAATAGTAGTTTTTATGGAACTTATCGAAGCACAGCCAATGCCGGAGTTTGTTCGCTTGCAATTGAGTCAGATCGATAAAAGAGTACGTGCAGTACTGTGGTGACTATAACCTATACTGAGAGAGTGAAGTATAGATAAAAATACAAACATCGAAATTAAATTGATTGATGCACCTGTGAAAGTCTGTGCTCCAAAATTTTGTACATTAATTGATTGAACTACCTTGATATAAAATATGAGAGTGAAGTATTTCCTAAATTTCCTAAACATTCTTAAACCAACAACAACAAACAATTTTTTTCAATGTGTGTGTAAATTTCGTAATAACGCGTTAAATAAAGAAAACTATATTTCATGATTTATTTTTCAGCAATTAATGCTGGTATTAATGCTGAATTTCTGCCGGCAGCACTATTTACAGCGCTGCCTGCAAATTACATGATCGTTTTTTTCTGCCGCGTCAAGTAGAATTTGAGCTGTCAAACTGTTTGGTGCGTTATAAAAAAATGGAAAATAAAATTAAATTATCGTGAATTAAAGTGTTTTAATAAAATATAATTATTTTAATAAAATAATCATATTTTATTTATATTGTTGTGCATAATGAAGTTAAGTTATGTACCGCAAAATAAAAAAAAAACTATGGGCGCGATAAATTTAAACCAAATAATTCCACAATATAGTTCCACGAGATGCATTCGCCATTAAGGATTACATATTTAAATTATTATGTTAAGAAATGTATAAAATGCTTAAATAAAAACACTAATTTGTAATGATTAATTCAGTTTTTTATTATTCAAATCTAAAATTATTCTGTTCCTCCATTTTATTTTGACAGAATACAAAAATATTTTCTATCAACAGAAAACTAAATGAAAAAAACCGACTTGAACTTAGTCACGATTTTCGTTTTATTTTGTTTTATGTGTTGTCGTCTTTATTCTGATCAGCGAAATTAGAAATAGAAACATGAAGCAGAATTCTACATGTCGAGCAGAATACATGTAATTCACTACATATAAACGTGTGTATCCTAATTTCGTTGCTGTCAGAATTATGACCATCTGTTTCCAGCATAATAATCAATGATTAACTACACCGGCATAATTCCGTAGCTCAATTACCAAGTAAACTAATGATAGCAACAAATTTAATAATTTTTTTGTCAAAAATATAAATGAATTGTATGATAACTCTGATTAAATATGAAAAACAAATATATTAGTGCTTTAGTATTTACGAAATTCGTAATACGGGTAAATTATATGTACTACGACTTTCCTTTAGGTTTTCCGGTATTTAGAAAAACCGGGGCCAAATACTAAGACCGCTTTTGAGTTGTTTGGAAAATAAAATAACAGTAATTTAGTTTTATTCTAGTGGTTTAGTTCAAAATCAATATTTAAAATAAAAAGTGCTACTTGCAGAGATAAATTGAATTTATTTATTTAAATTGATGTAAGATTTTGTTAAATATCTATTATATCTTTCTGTTTTTCCAAAATCGAAATTTTTGTGTGTGATTTTTGTGATTTTTAAAGTGATTTTTGAATTTCTGTGGATTTCTTTTTTTATATTTTCGACCCTTGCATTAAATTAGACATTCTTTTTTCCGGATTGGGTTTTTGAATAAGTGAATTTTTGGTTATTTTGGTGATTCTTGTATGTACATTATATTTTTGAGTTTATTATATTTTTGTTTATTATACTTAAACTTAAGTTTGTTGATAGACTTAAATGTAAATTCTTAGTTTTGTACAATATAGTTTATTAATAGTTTTTTTTATTATTAATACACTATGATATCCTTGGCTTTATTAGCACTCTAGTGATGCTCGAAATATAATGAATTGCATAAATTGAATCTTTAGGCTTTTTCCAAACTAGTTTTACAACATAATTATTATTATTTCCAACAATATTGCCATCCACTATTATATTCTTTGTTACAATACTGACCTTTCTGTTATAGTAGATCATTTATGGTACTTGTATTTTAATTGGTAAATATACCTTATAATTGTAGGCAATAATGTTGTGGATTACAATTTACAGCTGTTTTATTTATATTGGTGTCATTGGCCTAGTCTTGACAGTTATCAAAACAACAATCTTTTATGACAGTAACATGAAACTTACAATTTTGAATTATATGTTTTAAGGTAATGTATTGCAATTTGATTTAACATTAGTTATATATTTTAGGTGTTACATTCTCAAACATATTCCCCGGTGTTAAGAAAATATTTTGAATGTAATTTTCTTAACTAGTTGCATGATATTAGTAAAAATTGCAATTCATGACATTATGTTATTTTATGATAATGGATTATTTGAATAAGATACAATTAGTTATGTTTTATTATTAAGAAGGAGTATAAGTTTTATAGTTGGTCGTTTTATTGTGTTGACTGCGGAAGATTATCTTCCTTAATTAGTACGACATCGCTAATATTTATTGGTTGATTTCCGTGCTTCCATTTACCTCGTTCTTGTAACGTATGTAAATAGTCCCTAAACCAAGATTTTCAAAACGGCTAAAATCGGCCTAGAATGTTCTGCCAACGTGACAGCTTATGCATTGGTACATCTTCATACATAGGTTCTGGAACTGCTATTAATGCTTCACCAATTAAGAAATGTCTCGTCAAAACCTCCAGATTTGTTGGATCATTATGTAATCGGCATAAAGGCCTGGAATTCAGCACACTTTCAATATGTGTAAGTAACGTGGTTGTTTCTTCATAATTAAATTGTGCCTTGTTGGTTGTTCGTCTGAAGTGATGTTTCACTGATTTTACTGAAGTGGGGCGCTCGCTGGATTGAATTTAAATTGAATGCCTAGAAAATTACTGATTACTTGGTTGTTTTGTTGGTGTAAAATTTCCGATTTCAATCTTTTAAGCTCATTATTTGCTCCAATGAAGTTTGAGCCGTTGTCACACCATATGTTATTTGGAAAACTTCTTCGTGCCACAAATCTTTTTAAAGCGGCTAAAAATGCATCGGTGGTAAGGTTGCTTACTAGTTCAAGATGTACTGCTTTAACCGCCATCGAATCTAGTAATGCTCGACCTGGTATTTGTTGGCCGCTATTTGATTGAACATATATCAATGCGGTGGGCAACACCGTGCTGAGAGTTGGTTGACTATGCAAGGATGTTACATGTGTATTAATTGTTGATTGATGCCGCTGGTGCATGAACAATTTAAAAGTAGTCTTGAAAATCTGTTATTGTATGTAAACTGGTTGATGGAAGTTCTCCATGTAATAATGAACGGTGAGACTGTTGACAAATTAAACATCGAGCTCGTGAAAAACATGGCTTTTGTTTGTGGCCTAAGCGTAGACAGTTAGAACAGCAATTAGAGTTGTCCACAAGTTTCCCTCGGTTTTCGGTATTCATACTGTTCAAATACTGGGATCATTTATACTGGGAACAAGATCATTTATTGTATAAATACTTAATACAATAAATGATCTTGTTTGCATGCTACACAGTGGAATTTGGTGTTTTGTGTGGTATGGTAGGTTTTAATTGGTCTTGTCACCGCCATACATGATTCTAACGCATCACACCTGCTATTTAAAAACTTTATCAACTTGTCAAATGAGGTGAATGCTTCTTCTACTGATTCATTTGTCCAAAGCTGTTTTGTTTCCGCATCTAACTTGTCAACTTTAAGATGCACCCAAGGATCACGTAATTCTGCTCCGCCTCCTAATGAGCGTAGATACCTAATTACTTTATCATAAGTATCGCACAGTTTTCGTAAGCCCTTATGATTAACATGATTACAGCTCCTTTGCTCTAAGAATAATTGTATTAGTGAACACATTACAGATTTCGGTTTATTATACCTAGCTATCAATTTAGTCCAAGCTTCTTCGTAATTCTGATCGGTAACTTTTATGTGTCGAATTAGAGCAGTTGATTCACCTTTTAATAAACCATTTAGTAATTGGAGTTTGTGAACCGGAGTTATATTGTTGTTTTCATGTACTGCTGTTACGTATAGGTCGTGAAATGACGGCCATTGTTTATAATCTCCTGCAAATGCTTCCATATTGATTCCAATTTGAACAATCTCCAACTGATGTTTGGTTATACCGAGGTTGTACATTTATTGATCTCAATATCACCCAGTCTTGGACGAACGATGATTTACGCAATTGTAAACAACGAATATTAAATTTAGCAAAACATCCACGTATTTTATCTTTTAAGACCGTCAATTTTAATCAACAAATAGTAACTTAATATGCCAAATGTAAATATAACACTCATTATTGTCAAAAGTTTAAATTTACCATAAATAGTATATTTGAAACAATTTAAAGATATAGATTTACCCTTGTTTCAAAAGGGAAACACTCAATGTATTATAAAGCCTGCCACTCTTAGAAAAGCTAGGTCTGAGAGGTTGTGAAGTAATAGATTTAATACACTGAGTTTCAAGTCAATCTCCGACTGATAGATACATTTACTTAGCTTCAAACCCACTTTCGGTAACGCTTATGCGGGAACAAGGATTAAAGTTTTTGAATAATAAGGATATTATTATACATATTGATGCCACATTAAGCGTAGTTCGTAACCCTTATTTTTGCCCTAACCATAATTATTCGAGGATTTATTACTACGTATGTGTAATAAAATTAAATGACGTAATTTTCCCAGTAACTGAACTTATTAGTGCAAACCATAATTTGGGTGCCATTCGAAAATTTATTGGTTATTAATTTAAACCCAAACAGCCTATGCCAAAGATATTTGTAAGTGATTGTTCATGGGTTTTCATGAATTCTATTTTAAATGAAATTAATTTAATGAGTGTTAGTGAATAAATGATTTTTGCGTACGATGTGATTAACAACAAAGTGTCACTTGGAAAATATGTAGGTGTTTTCATATGTTGTGCCCATTTTGCGACTATTATTGTTCGTCAGATAAAACAAAAATTGTTCGTCAGTTTTGAAAGACACTATTTTAATAATTTTATTTATTATTTTATATAGTAAAAATTTAGAAGAAATTGATGATTTTTCGAAATACTTTGCACGGTTTGCTGTTCTAAATATCAAAATAACAAATAAAAGCAAAAATTTGTTTAGAAAATTTGATAAAGCTACAACTAAATGATATAATTCTAACTCCCAAAGATTCCAATATAAAATATTATGACGAAAATAAAAAGTGTTCCTATAATTTAGAGATACACACATTGGATGGAAGAACGCCTTTTTATGAAAGGTATAATAGTATTTTACAAAATACAGTAAAAAATTAATAATAAGGCTAGAACCCCTCAATAATTTATACTGCCACGATTTTGTAATGTTTTGCACGAAACATTATATGAAATACTTACCAATATGGGGAGCAGTGTTTCTTCAGCATTTTGGCCACGACGAACGAATATCGAATCAAGTCGCAGAAAGTTGGTTTAACCTTTTAAAAAATAATTTAAAAAACAATATTAATTTGAAATTAGGGCGGTTTGTGAATGAACTCCGAAAAAAACTTCCCTTCTATTAACAGCTGCAGAGTGTGGCCCACATATGAAGTCGTTAAAATCATAGCCATTTCAGTTCTTACGGGATGTGAACAGCAATTAATTGGTTTGGAACCAAAATACGGTTTCGCTTAGAGATGACGAAAACGACCCTTGTGACCTTAAAAACGAAGAACGTTGGCAAAAAAAAATCAAAACGACGGGGACCAAAATATTCAGGAAAGAGTGCTCTTTCTCGTTTAATAACCCCAATAAAAATCAACTTTCCTCACAGTAAAAATGAGTATATTGAAGAAATGACAAGACAAAATTTTAACATTAGCCAATTCTTATAGATACACTGTAGTACCAAAGACTATATAAAATACAAAGACTTTCCATTTCATACAAAATACGAGTAAATTATTTTGGGTACGACCAATTTTATTTTGGGTACGATCGCATCAAAGAAGCCTGAAATCCAAACCTTGTTATAGTAGTAAAATAATTGTATGCATTTGTTTCTCATTTTAAAATTTTTTCGTTTTAGAAGTTGCACTGTAAAACATCAATTTGAGAATGTATACTTTTTTATATTATTATGGGAAGTCTTTGTATATTTATAGTTTTTGGTAGTACCGTATTGTAGCAGTGGTAATTGGGTTTGAGGCATAATTGATTTTAAGGATTATAATATAATTACTAACGATCCTCTTAACTGTGGGAAAGCACTCCATAAATTTGGTAATAATCTAAAGAATTTTGCATTGCAAATTTTACAAACTTCTATTAATACTACTCCTAAGATAAAAATTACATCAAATATGACTACCACAACAAATAGACGTTTGCAATTGTAGAGTGTTTGTAATATATGCAGTGGAACATTTACTTTAAATAAGATAGGATATTACAGTAATTCACTCAAATGATGAACAATTCAGCTCTAATTCTTTAAACGAATATAGAAATTATTTAAAACAAACAATAATCTCTAGCTCCGACTCTTTGAGCGAGCACTGTTTATATTGTTTTCAAATAACAAAGAATTACCAAAATATTAATTGTTTTTCGTGTAATAGAAACATACATGAAAAATGCTCAAACTTTATTAGAATAGCTGATAACACTTGCATGTTTTGTAAAATATAAGAATACATTTTTATTATTTCAATTTTGAATAACAGTTTATTTTAAAACTTAAACCGAAGAAACAAGTCCAACTAATAATCGATCCGATCGAATATTTGGTCCTGGTTTTATTAATACTGAAAAGACACCTATATTAAGAATTTCCTAAACAAAAACCACTAGATCCCCTATAACTTTTCAAATGACGGTGATTTCCTATTAGTTTAGGCTCCAAACAGCTCAAAAGTGGTTTAAGTATTTGGCTCCGGTTTTTCCAAATACCGGAAAACATAAAGGAAAATCGTAAAACATATGAAATTTACCCGTATTACGAATTTCATATACTAAACCACTAGATCCCCTATAACTTTTCAAATGACGGTGATTTCATGTTAGTTTAGACTCCAAACAACTCAAAAGTGGTCTTAGTATTTGGCCCCGATTTTTCCAAATACAGGAAAACTTAAGCGAGAAGCAGTTAGTTACTTTATGCCGTATATTTATGAGTTTTATTTATTTTGTTGGATTGTTGTTTATTGGTTTGCTTGCATTACTTATTATATGGTTCTTTTTTTTTATTTTATACAAGAATTAATGTAGTTTTGATGACATTTAATTTTCTTTAGAAATTTGAAAGATATTTTAATTTTTACCACCAGGTCAAACTCTAGAAAGATTTATCGGTTTATGCTTATAAATTGTAATAATACGATTTTTTACTCACACAAATAAACATAATTTTGGTTTAGGAAATACTTCATGTATTTGAGCAAAAGAATGAAGCTTTCCCTATATCTTTAAAAAAAACTAAAGTTTAAGAATGTTTAGGAAATACTTCTCGTGAATCATAAAATTCGTGACCGCCCATGGAGTCATAAGGGTGTCGAAACAAACCCACAGTGAGCGTTTTTTTACCGTGTGTGATTTTTCACTCTTAAAGCCTGATAGAAATTATTCACGCTTCATTTATCAACTTGGTAATTGGTACTCTATAGTGACTCTTATATAATACAGTGAAACTCGCTCATAACGACATTGAAAATGTCAGTATGATCCGTCGTTATTACCGAATGTCGCAATAAATGAAATTCGTTTAAAACCCTTTAAACAAATCTTGTCTTATCTTAGTAGTGCATATGTACCTATGATTTTGTTAAGATAATTAAACTATTATAAGAGAAATATTGTTGAAAAGTCATTTTTTATTTTAATTCATAGCAGGAAATTGGACTCGTGGTCAATCAGGCAAGTGGAATCGTTGAGTACGATATCACATACCTGCAATAAAATTAAACATTAACGGCTTAAAGCTTAATTGCATAAAGCCATTAGAAATTATAAACACAACTGTTTTCACTTTGTTGTATTTTTGCAAAATATTCAGACATAGTTGATTGCTTAGTCATACATTTGTTCTGTATATATTCCTGCTCCAATTTTCGTCGGATAAAAAGCATACTCTCTGTCAATTCTTTAAACCAATTGTTAAATTGCACATAACGTTTGATAGTGGAAAGTGCTTCGCATGTTTCAGTAACTGAGGGAGGAATAAATCCTGTATTATCATCAGCGTCATCATTATTTGTCTTGTCAGTGTCATTGATGGACGTTCCAATCACCTCGCCTACAATATCTTTAAATGTTGCTTCTTCATCGGCTTATACTAAATTATCAATGGTCATAAAATAATCCCATTTTTTTTTATTTTAAACATATGCTCCTATGAAAGGAGACAATTGGGTCAGTGCACTAAGTAAAATTTCATCATCTTCGTCGTATAATTAAGTAAGGATTATTCTCTAAACAAAATCCGAAATGTCTAAAGCAGTTATAGCTACTGTTTGGTTACTAACCCGATTCCACACTGTAGCTGCCATTTTAACTGCATCTATTAATGTTACGACCGTATTTTGACCGCTAACTAAATATCTGATCAATTTTAATAAGAGATAACGTCTGTAATGAGCTTTAAGGCTTTTAATAACGTCTTGATCCATCGGCTGTAAAACGGATGATGTGTTTGGTGGCAAAAATGCTAATTAAATGCTTTCAAATTGTTAATCTGAGGGTGTGTAGGACAACTGTCGACTAGTGATAAAATCTTTTTTTTAATCAGATCGACGTCCCATTTCCGTAAATAGCGCTCAAAATTTCGGACATCATCTAAGCCTTTTTATTACCTGTATATTTTACAGGTAAATCTATAATGTTTTTAAAGCACCTGGGTGATTTACTTTTTGCTATAACAAGCAATTTTGTTTTTGTCACTAGCATCCATGTTAGCTTCTACTAACAAAGTTATTCTCTCCTTATAGACATTTTGCCGCCTAAACACTTTTCACCTTTGAACTTAAATGTTTTTTCTGGTGTCATTTTATAAAAACTAAACGGGTTTGGTTTCGTCGATGATGTAAATTTTACCTGCTGTGTATCCCACTCGAAGTTTTGGCCGCATAGATGCTATCAACTCATCAAGTGCACCTTGCTGAACAACTGCTGACTCGCCAGAAATGTTACCTGAAAGAATATTATGTCGCTGTTGAAATCGAAAAACCCAACTTTCTGTACATTTGAATTCTTTATTCATTATTTGTTGGGGCAACTGACGAATCCTCAATAGTTCCACGGATGCTTTTACTTCAATTGTGGTTGAAATGATTGCTGCTGTTGCGTTCGTCCCAAGAAACGTTGTATATTCGCTGGTTCTCAAACAATTATTGATTAAATAAAATTCATTCAATCGTTAACAATTTGTTTGTATTTGTTTTACAAATATAATTATTTAGTAAACTTAACTTTATTACAATAATTTTCAAAGTTGATGTTCACTCAATGAGTATCTGGTTTGTAATGACCAATAATACATTTTCTCGTAAAAAATCCCGCGTTTTTTATCGTTTGCGACAATGACTAATACAAACGATTTTATATACATATTTACATTTTATAAGCCTTCTTAATACTATAATTCGATCATTTGAGTGGCATCTATTAATTACTAGGATAATTGTTTAAATTTGTGGAACATGATATTAACAATTGGTTTGTAAGTTATACAATATTTGACAGCTAAAATAAATGATTGTAAACAAATTATTCTAATAAGAACAAGTGAAAGTGATTTTAAACTCTATTCATGTTAATCTACGTTTCTGATTATATAATTATAAATACTTAAAAATTCATATGATGCTGTATGATAAGAGTAATATTCCATGGAACATATACATAACGCTGAAGCTTCAATTCAGCTAAGTTTTGATTTAAGAAACTTGATTTAAACAAATTAGTTAATTAGTGTCTATTTTAGATGTTAGCATTCATTTCTAAACATAACGCCAGCCTTGAATCATCCGATTCAACAGGAAGCATGCAGATTTTATTGATCGGTCTCGTTAGCTCTCCGGATTTTGTTTTTAAAGTCACGACCCGTACAATGTTGTCTTTTCCTGGATGAACTTTCACAATTTTACCCAATCTCCAGTGAACTGATAGTACGTTGTCTTCTTTAATTATGACAATATCTCCGATCTTAACATTGTTTTTTATTGTATGCCATTTAACGCGCTGTTGTAGTGATGTTAAGTACTCTATGTGCCACCGTTTGTGGAATTGTTGTGAAATTCTTTGAACATTTTGCCATCGTTTGTTGAAATTGATGTCAGTAACCGATAAATTGTCTTCTGGGATTTTGGTAATTGAATGACCAATTAAAAAATGTGATGGTGTTAAGAACTCCAAGTCATCCGAAGATAAGGTACATAATGGCCTTGAATTCAACATTGCTTCAATTTCGACTAACAGCGTTGTCAATTCCTCTGCGGTAAGTATGTGGTCCCCAACAGTTCTTTTGAGATGGTGCTTCATGGATCTGATTGCTCGTTCCCAAATTCCTCCAAAACTAGGAGCGCTAGGAGGATTGAAGTGCCATGTAATGAACTTGCTTGAAAAGAAATGAGAACATTCATTAGAACTTTCAATTAATTTAGCAAAGTGTTTTGACAGTATTTTATTGGCCGCAACAAAATTTGTGCCGTTGTCGGAGTATATATCGGAACATAAACCCCGCCTTGAGACAAATCGTTTTAATGCTGCTAGAAATGATTCGCTACTCATATCCCCCACTAACTCCAGATGAACTGCTTTCACGCTTAGACATATGAATAGACAAACATATGATTTGTACGTTTTTTGTCCTCGTCCTTTTGTTAAATGGATCTGTATTGGGCCAGCAAAGTCTAATCCGACCTTCAAGAAAGGACGTATAAATTCGGACCTTGCTGCTGGTATGTCGGCCATAATTTGAGATTCAGTTTTCGCTTGTATCTTGGTACACGTCACACACTTGAAAATAATTTTTCGAATGAGTCGTTTGACTCCCAGTATCCAAAAATGTTGCCTCAAATTTGCTAACAACAGGGATGGGCCAGCATGTTTGTAGTCCAGATGAGCTGTTTCTACAATTCGTGTCGATACAATGGATTGGTATGGCAAAATGACCGGATGTTTTGCGTCATAACTAATGTGTGAATTGGACAACCGTCCACCTGCGCGTAGCACTCCATGTTGGTCGATAAAAGGATTCAATGATTTAATTTTACTGGCTTTTGGTAAAGTTTTGCGTGTTTCCAGTTGTTGAATTTCTTCGCCAAAATTCTTCATTTGTACCGCCTTGAATATCGCATTTTGTGTTTGATTGAGTTCCTCTCTACTAAATATAGTGTTTATTCTCCTGTTTTGCTTTGGTATTCTGCAATTACTAAGGAATCTGTACACATATGCAAGCACTCTGCTCACTTTGTGGAATGTAGAACACCTGTCAACTATATCTTCAATCAGATGAGGGTGTTCAACTAATGTTGCGTTAAACACTTGACGACGTTCTTCTTCTAAAGGTGCGTTTGTATTGGCTTTTGATAGTGTTGGCCATTTATCTCTTTTCAACTGGAGCCAATTAGGTCCCTTCCACCAAAAATCGAAGTTTTTTAGTTGGTTGACACCCAAGCCGCGAGGTGCACAATCTGCTGGATTATCAGTCGACCGAATGTATTGCCATTTATCGCGAGGTAACTCTTCTATAATTTTGGATGTTCGGTTACCAACAAACGTTTTCCAGCGATATGGAGGTGATGAGAGCCAATCAAGCACAATTCGCGAGTCTATCCATCCGAACACTTGGTCTATTTTAAGTGATGAATTCTTTAAAACGAAATTAATCAGCTTAGTCAATAGAACCGCACCGCATAACTCGAGACGTGGTATTGAAATTTGCTTCAAGGGAGATACTTTGGTTTTACTACTAATCAATTTTACTAAAATTGATCCATCATCGAGCGTGATTCTGAAGTACACAACCGCAGCGTATGCTATTTCACTCGCATCACAAAAGCCATGAAGTTCAATCTTTGAAATACGAGTACTTCCTATCAATCTTGGAACGCTTAAGATGTGAACTGCTTTTAAACTTTGATAAATGGTTCTCCATTGTACTAACAGGTCTCCCTTTAATGGTTCATCCCACTCCAACTTGACAACCCAGAGGTGCTGCATAAATATTTTGACTTGTATTACAATTGGAGCCAACAATCCTAATGGGTCAAATATTCTACTGGCATTGGACAGAACCTTTCGTTTGGTCATAATTTCTGCGTCTTCGATATTAGCGTCAAAATAAAATTTGCCTTCGGTTGGGTTCCATTTCAATCCCAATACTTTCGTGGTGTCCATTTTATCTGTAATTTCGATAACTTCGTTTTTTGTCGTTACATCGTTTAACTTGGTTGAATTAGATATCCACTTTCGCAGATGAAAACCCTTTTATTTTAGAGCTGCAGTGATATCTCGCTTTAACTTCACACCTTCTTCAATAGTTGCAGTGCCAGACAATAGATCGTCAACATAGAAATCGTTGAGAATCGTATTTGCCATTTTTGGATGCGTTTCAAGATGTTGCAATCCAACTTCTCTTAGTGCTCTAGTGGCCAAAAATAGAGCTGATGACATACCATATGTTACGGTTTGTAACTCATAATGCCGAATAGGTTGTGATGGATGATCTCTCCAGACGATTCGCTGATACTTGGTGTCCTCACTATTGACCAGTATCTGACGATACATTTTCTCCACGTCCGCAGCAAAGACTATTGCATGTTCTCGGAAACGTAACAAGATTTGTGTTAATGTTGATTGTATCGTTGGTCCGACCACAAGGCAATCATTTAATGACACGCTATTGTTTGTTTTGGCGGATGCATCGAACACAACACGTAATTTTGAAGTTGTGCTGGATTCTTTCAGAACTCCATGATGAGGTAGGTACACTCCAAAACCTTCCTTTTCTTCTGGTTTTATTTCTTTCATGTGACCTAGTTTTTCATATTCATTCATGAAGGCTTTATATTCATTATATAATCCAGTGTCTCTTTGAAAGCGTCGTTCCATGCCTTGAAGTCTTCGAATAGCAAGCGGTAACGATGTGCCTAATTCTACTCTGTTCTCTTTAAACGGTAGCCTTACTATATATCTGCCGTCCTCCGCATTGCGTGTATATTCTTGAAAGTGATTTTCACAGTATTCTTCTTCACTAGACCATGAGCTATTAGATTGAACTTCCTCTACTTCCCAGAATCTTTGTAGTGTCTTATCAATATTGTTGGTACTCTCATCGCTGGTGGTGTTACAGTATGCATTGATGTCGTGCATTTCGAGCTCCTTTAAAATTTGACCTGCTACCACCCAACCTGTGTTTTGTAGAACAATTTTGTTCGTTTTATTTTGTTTTTGTCCATTTCGCAGAATCTGGAAAAAGTGTTCGGCTCCAATCAGCAAATCAACTTTATGTGGTTTATCATAATCGGCATCCGCAAGTGTTAGTTCATGAAGATTGAATTCTTCCATTTCGCTTCGATTGATGGTACTTGCTGGTAGATTAGAAGTTATTCGCGGTAAAATTAGCACCTCGATGTTTATTTGTGGAGGATCACTAACTCTGGTTAGTATTTTTAATGTGACCTTCCCTCTGGTTGTGTGCGTTGCTGAACTACCCAATCCCGAAACAGAAAGTCGCACATTACTTCTTTTAATGTTTAACATCTGCAGGCATGATTCTGTAATGAAAGAAGCTTGCGAGCCAGAATCTAAAAGTGCTCGACACGGAAAAACTTTTACCATTACTCGTAACTACATTTACAATCGCTGTAGGCAACACTGTCTGTAAGACATGGTTGGAAGCATGTGCACATATCCTTTCACTTGGACCCGACTCATCTATATTGGATAATTCTTCTTTGTCCTCGACTTTAACATGATTTGTGTTAACAGATGTTGACTGCTCAGAATGTAATAATGAATGGTGTTTTCTATTACATGTGGTACATCGTCGCTTTGATCTGCATTTGAACACACCATGGTCACTGCTTAAGCAATTGAAACACCGATTACCATCCTTTGCCCATTTTCTTCGCTCGTCCAATCCCATTGATGTCAATTTTGGACACTGGTACGTCATATGTTCTGTGTCAGAACAAAAACTGCAGCTGATACTACGAGAAACGAAGTGACCTTTGACTGATTGTTCTTTTGGTCGCCTTACGGACATTTTCAACGATTCCAATGCATCTCCTCTACGTAATAAAAATTCAAAAAATTCATCTGTGGTTGGGAATTCTTTCTCTGCTGTATTTTGAGCCCATTGTGCCTTACTTTCTTCATCCAACTTGTTCACTAAAATATATATAAGCCATGGATCTTTAGAATCACCACCTGGTCCTACAGCTTTTAACCCTCGTAATACCTCATCAGAGGTATCAAGTAACCTTTTAATATTTGCGCTGGTTGCTGTACTGATAGTTGGCTGTTCGATGAAGGTTCGAATGAATGAAGTAATTGTGTGTCTTTTTCTGTCGTAACGCTGGCGTAGTTTTTGCAATGCCTCGATATAATTTGTTTCAGTAATTGGCAAATGTCTTAATAAACTGGCTGCTTCACCTCGTAGGAAACTCTTTAGATATTGGAATTTTTGGACGGTAGACAAAGAGGTTGAATCATGGACTGTAGCAACATACAGATCGTAAAAGGATTGCCATTCCTTGTAATCTCCGGCAAATGGTGGTATATTCAGTTTTGACAAACGTACTTCAACATTTGCAGATTGCGTGAGATTCATCGGGATGTCAACACTTACATTGGATTTCATTGCACTTAATCCCATTTTCCTCATTAAAACCGATAGTTCCGTGACCGCATTGTAATAATTCTCCTCAAATTCCATATCAGGTTCCTGTCCTTGATCTAATGCAAATATTTGATTTTCGATCGACGTAAATTCTTCCATAAGTTTCTCGGCACGTGACAATTTGACTCTGCATTCCTCGATGGTGACTTCATTAGGACTTTTCTGAATACTATTTATCATGAATGTTAATTTGCCCTTAATCACCGATCTCTGTTTTTTCAGTCCATTGATTTCAGCCATTTTGTAAAGTAAACTTGATCGCACGATTTGAGTTTATTGAATCACAAACCAATGGTTAATCACTAAATCACTGTTCATTCACTAATTCACTAATATTTTTGATCTGTCTTGGTTTGATAAGAGTAGAAAACTTTGACTATATTCACGAAAATTGTTAGTTATAAATGGAGTGAAAGAAAAGGCTTCACCTTACACGTGTGGAGGCCAAAACGTTCACATGCACGTGGTAAGGTTTATAATCAATAGATAAAATTAACGCTTGTAAAATGTTTATTACACTATTCTTTAAAGTTCTAGATATTGTTCTTTTAATAATTTTTTAATAAGTACAAAATTATACTACCATGTATGATATACACATGGAACTCACTTTTAACTAAACTCTAATTTTGTGAAATCTTAGAGAGCACAGAAATTTAAATTCCAAATATATAAAAATTGTACTTATCCGGCTCGAAGGACCATAATGTTGGGGCAACTGACGAATCCTCAATAGTTCCACGGATGCTTTTACTTCAATTGTGGTTGAAATGATTGCTGCTGTTGCGTTCGTCCCAAGAAACGTTGTAACGGGTGATTTTTTAAGAGCTTGAGAACTTTTTTTTAAAAAAAAACGCATAAAATTTGCAAAATCTCATCGGTTCTTTATTTGAAACGTTAGATTGGTCCATGACATTTACTTTTTGAAGATAATTTCATTTAAATGTTGACCGCGGCTGCGTCTTAGGTGGTCCATTCGGAAAGTCCAATTTTGGGCAACTTTTTCGAGCATTTTGGCCGGAATAGCCCGAATTTCTTCGGAAATGTTGTCTTCCAAAACTGGAATAGTTGCTGGCTTATTTCTGTAGACTTTAGACTTGACGCAGCCCCAGAAAAAATAGTCTAAAGGCGTCAAATCGCATGATCTTGATGGCCAACTTACCGGGCCATTTCTTGAGATGAATTGTTCTCCGAAGTTTTCCCTCAAAATGGCCATAGAATCGCGAGCTGTGTGGCATGTAGCGCCATCTTGTTGAAACCAAATGTCAACTAAGTTCAGTTCTTCCATTTTTGGCAACAAAAAGTTTGTTAGCATCGAACGATAGCGATCGCCATTCACCGTAACGTTGCGTCCAACAGCATCTTTGAAAAAATACGGTCCAATGATTCCACCAGCGTACAAACCACACCAAACAGTGCATTTTTCGGGATGCATGGGCAGTTCTTGAACGGCTTCTGGTTGCTCTTCACTCCAAATGCGGCAATTTTGCTTATTTACGTAGCCATTCAACCAGAAATGAGCCTCATCGCTGAACAAAATTTGTCGATAAAAAAGCGGATTTTCTGCCAACATTTCTAGGGCCCATTCACTGAAAATTCGACGTTGTGGCAGATCGTTCGGCTTCAGTTATGAAATGTCAAAGCATACTGAGCATCTTTCTCTTTGACACCTTGTCTGAAATCCCGCGTGATCTGTCAAATACTAATGCATGAAAATCCTAACCACAAAAAAATCACCCGTTATATTCGCTGGTTCTCAAACAATTATTGATTAAATAAAATTCATTCAATCGTTAACAATTTGTTTGTATTTGTTTTACAAATATAATTATTTAGTAAACTTAACTTTATTACAATAATTTTCAAAGTTGATGTTCACTCAATGAGTATCTGGTTTGTAATGACCAATAATACATTTTCTCGTAAAAAATCCCGCGTTTTTTATCGTTTGCGACAATGACTAATACAAACGATTTTATATACATATTTACATTTTATAAGCCTTCTTAATACTATAATTCGATCATTTGAGTGGCATCTATTAATTACTAGGATAATTGTTTAAATTTGTGGAACATGATATTAACAATTGGTTTGTAAGTTATACAATATTTGACAGCTAAAATAAATGATTGTAAACAAATTATTCTAATAAGAACAAGTGAAAGTGATTTTAAACTCTATTCATGTTAATCTACGTTTCTGATTATATAATTATAAATACTTAAAAATTCATATGATGCTGTATGATAAGAGTAATATTCCATGGAACATATACATAACGCTGAAGCTTCAATTCAGCTAAGTTTTGATTTAAGAAACTTGATTTAAACAAATTAGTTAATTAGTGTCTATTTTAGATGTTAGCATTCATTTCTAAACATTATTGGACCAGATATTGGTACATTTTTATTTCTCTGTTGTATAAACCGTTTTTATAATGATTCTTTAATATCGCAATCTTTCCGAAATAAAAACAAAAACAAAAATACCGAAGTATTTTTGTTTTTATTTTTTGCGTTTATATTCTTTTACTAGGCTTGAATTTGTACAGCCACTTTCAAATGGGCTCTATTGAAATTTTTGTTTGTTTTCCTCCTAAGTATCTACAGTTCTCCATTCGACGAAGAAACCTGTTTTCATTCATTTTACAGGTCAGCAGTTCTTTAAGGTTTATCTTTAAAATACGGACTAGTGAACGATGGATAGATGTCGCTTCTGTACATGGAAGTAATGCAAACTTCGTCCAGAGATATTAATAGGTTGATTGAACACCTGAATAATGATTGAAAGGTTTTTAGCACAAAAGATCCTTATGGGTCGGAGTGCTTGGGATGATTACGCCCGCATGGCCTCCCAAAATAGTTGTACCATATCTTCAATACTAGAAAAGTATTGATCTACTACAGTTACGATACTCAATAGTCATCCATCACAACTAGAAATGCTCTTAGAAAAATATTAAATGACCAACAAATATGGGCAGTATCCTTCTGATAGTTATAGTTAATTTTCTTGTTTTATCCTATGTCCTTTTATGAACTGCAAAATTTCACACATTTTATACGAAATTTTTTGGATGTAACGCGGTCAGCTTGGTTAACTTCATACGCAATTTGAGTTTCTCTATTGACTGAAAATCCATTAGAGATTTTTTTATCGGTGGTCAGACTTATTACTCTGGTTATCCATCTAGCAATGTATATCCTTATAGAAAACCAGACATGTTCTTCATTCTTAACTTTTATGATTTTGTTTGTTTGTTATTTACGTCTTACCTTACACCATTACAGCCAAATCGAGGTCGTACTGCTATAGGTCCGATTTACGTAGAACCATCTGCACATACCAGCCTATTATAGTACTGTCATGGAAGTTAGGAGGTCAAAGACGTGTTCATTTACACCGCCACATCATAGACCGTCGTACCATATAACATCAAAGCTAGAATTGCTGCCTCTTTTATGATAAGCATGTACAAAGGAATGAGTTCTTAAAACACCTCCATTGCAACTGCTAGACAAGTTCTCAGTGCTACCGCACAAGTGGCGCAGTGGTTAAAGCTGTGGCAGTTGGAGCGGGAGGTACCGGGTTCGAATCCCGATAGGGGCAGGTTGCAAAAGGGATTTTTCACCACTTGATTACGATCAGTGGTGTGAATGAACACAACTATGACCCCCTGTTGGAGTGCAGAATCCATGGGCCGACCCATCTTCCATGTCAGTACTATAGGCTGGCATGGAGCTATGCAATGTGCAGATGGTTAGGAAAATCGGACCTATAGCCGTACGTCCTCGATTTGGCTGCAAAGCGTAAGGTAAGGACGTAAATAAGCGAACCGTGAAAGAGTTGGGAGTGCCTTGGGCCCCAAAACAGATGGCATAGAAATAAACGAAAAAAAAAAAAAAAAAAAAAAAAAAAAAAAAGTTCTCAGTGCAATCTAGACACGCTATGCAGCGTTTTCATCAATTTCGGACGATCATACTACCGAAGCGTATACGTGATGAATGGCGTAATAATTGTCTGGAATGACCGATAAATCACTTTTAGTGGTAAATCCCAGTTTCGATCTTTTATGGATTACTATATGTCAAATTTCTCTCTAATGTTTACAGTCAGTTCCCGCGTAGTCTAGAACAGCATATCCTTGGCTATATTCAGTAGAGGTTAGTAGAGAATCGATAAGCCAACATCACAACAGAGACAGTATAATTCCTCCCCACGTCCATTTATGGCCTTATTGGTTACCGCTATACGCTACCTAACGGCAATAATTGTATTTTCCCAACATATAGCAATGTTACTCTCTTCCCATTTGCTGCCAACTCTGTCGACTAATAGGAGGTATTGTCAAAAGTTCTCAATGTCTATAAAACCATAGAGGGCGATTTCCTTATCGAGTTTTATAACCAAACTTCTAAGAGCTATAACTGTAGATAGCATAGCAATGCCGCTTTACTGAGTTGATTTCAAATTCCTCTGAGAATGATCCTCTATGATCCTTGCAAAAGAGAATAGGAACTTGTATAGGTCCTAATTGGTCAGTTTTGTAATTCTTTATTCGATGTGGACTTAGGTCAAGTCTAGGACATTGCGCCTAATCGCACTTATAGAAATAGGTTTGTTTCCCTTGTTTGTCAACAAGGTATCTACATTATTTGCAAACTGCCCCACACAGCATCGCATCTTAAAAGTAAACTAAGTCCCTTATTTTTACATTTACTTATGAAGTTCCCAACTTCAGACGGAGGTCTTGCCTTAATCGTAAATTAGGTTACCTGTTTCTTTTATTAGTGCCTTACTGAGATTACCTACCATCCATGGTTCCTGAATTTGAACCATGACAGATGGACCTGCGGCTACGGACATCACATGCAGCCTTAGCGTGTGAACTGAAGTCGGGAGATGTTGGATGCTAATTTTTTCATCCATCGTACCTGACGATACTTCAATTGTGACAACTGGGCCGAATATTCATAGAAAGCACTACCGAAATTTACTGAAAATTGTCAATATAAGGCATGTAGTCAAAGGACAGAGAGAACGCTGCTGTGTTTTACATGGTGATTTAGATACGATGACACAATCCATACCGGTGAAAAGGTCATGATATACGATTAGTGATTTTTTAAGATTATTAATTCTATGTTTGAATGGTTAAATGTTCGTTGTTGTTTATAGGGGAGCTTTCGTTACGAACCGGATACCATTATGCTTTAAACATACCGCTGGCCCCAAATACATGACGTTCGAGGTATAAAGGTGACAAAATGGTGACTGGTATCTATCAAAAAATCAGATACCATAACATTATATACCTATATTTTGTATAGCTCCCCTTAAAATTTTTAGCTTCTTTATCATCCGTCTACTATACCAAAAAGTTACATAAAACATCGTATAATTAATTATTTTGTATTTTATCCAGATTTTATTTCATGTTTTGTTAAATTAATAAAAAAAAGAGAATTTATGGTCAAAAATATTCCAAGAGTGTATCCTTTTCAATGAAAACCTCGCTTAGGACGAATATACCATAAAATAATAATTACATTAAATTTAAACAGAGTTGTAATGTTGTTTTATGCTGCTTCGTTTGAATTATGGCAATGTACCACCCTCCCTCTCTCTCTCTCTCGGCTTCTTTTGTCGAGTTATGTAAAGATGCGCGACAAACCAACAACATTAAACGAATCTGGTGTAATCATTTATTCCCGGCTGCTGCGAAACGAGCACGCAAAGCACCAGATGAAGGAAATTAGATATTTACATGCGGTAATGTTTCAGATTTGGCTTTATTGCGATTATGGTACCGGTAATGATTTTTTTTTACCGGGAAATAAATTTTATTACTTAAAATTGGGAAGAGGTGTCGATTTTAATACACAATCGATTTCTTGATATAATTAAATAAGATATCACTGTCTTTCAGACGGAATAGGTCCTCGTTTCGTTTTATATTAGCATGTCTTTCGCCATCTCTTATTACCACAAATCAATACAAATAGCTAAATGATTTTCAATTTGGATAATATACACTCACACACACACCTCAGTTTCCAATCGAAATCGGAAAAAATTATACAAAAATTCCAATCAATCATTACCATTAATGATCAAATTACATTAATGTACTTTCGGTTAAGGTTAAAGTAGAAGATTCTACCCTAACCCATAAGTATCAGTATTACAAAAAAGTATTTGTTTTCCTCGACGGTTTTTTCATTTATTTTGTTTGCTTTTTGCCAATTTTCCGAACATTATTGATTACCGTGTTAATTACTTTGCGTGCTGTATATTGATTTAAATCTAAAGTTTGTGTTTGTATTTGATTGTCAATATTATCTTTTGGGATGGTACAGTGGAATTTTGGCGAAGGGAAAATCAAAATAATAGAAAAATGGCGGAGATTATAATTTGCCCCGGGCGTAAAAATCTATTTACCATCAAAAACCTGTATTTCGACGAAATTGGGAATAATAAATAAATTGGCTCGAACATTTGGATTTGGATTTGTTCAACGCTTTATGACCATTGAGGACACACATTTGTATCGAGCAGCTATTAACAACCACTTTATAGCATTCCTATTTTTCAGTACTGTAAAAATGATTGAATAACGATCGATAAGGGCCTCATTGGAAACGGGCATTCAATAGGGTTACCGAAAATAAAAGAAGCTTTGGCAATAATAAAAGCATAACTTCAATCAAAGTTGCTTATTAGCACTTAGAGGTAACAGAAAAAGCTCGATGACATTAAAACTCTATTTTGACCTACTAATCGAGCTATCCATTACAAGCTATATGACTGAGATCGGTTATATCTTTCAGAGGAGTGGTCCACTAAAATTCAGCATATTTAACTGCTCAAGACAAGGCCAAGTGCTAATAAAGTCGAGTACAATCCTCTTCATTTTCTCGCAGCTATACGACATAGTAATCATGACCAGATCTAAAGCATAATTTTATAAAAGTAAGTGGTAATTAGATACTGTCCAGATGAGTGAGCTCTTAAATTCCCCACCACATTGAAATTTTCTAGGAGACCATATCATCTACTATCTCGTTCTTGGGTGAGATGCAATTCTGGGTTACTTTCGACGTTATATGTGTATTATTGAAGATTATGAATTGCATTCTGACCGTCCGTATTAATGCGAATATCGGTACTAGATATTACATTATACCACTACGGGTTCCATTTCTCAATTCATTCAGCATAAAAACACTTTGAAATACGAATTGAGTTTACCTCGGACCCGACCTTCTCATCATTTTTTAACCAACTGTAAATAAATTATGAGTTCATACTTGCTTAACCCACCCTGGAAGAAATGTAAGTCGGAATGCAGTAAATAGTGACAGCTTTGTTGCGAAGATATATTTCAGTGTAAAGGCTGTGCTCACTTCCGTATATCTAGTGGAGTGAGAATATCTAGGGAAGTTAGATTAAAAGCTTGATCTGTGTGCTACTAAAGTGCTCTGTTAATACACGAAGACAATCTTCTCTGAACTTTCATCTGTGGTTTCAGGTTGGTTATTCTAGTCTTCATCTTTTTCCACGGGGTTTTAGGGGACTGAGCAGTCAACAAAACTAGTTTAGATAAGATCAAGTACCTCGATCACTTTGGTCGTGAAGGTTAAGTGAGTATCCTTCAAAGTGGATGGGCCTTAACAAAGAAGTATGTATTTCCTAATGAAAGAAACTCTTCTGGATTCCTGCCGTAGATGTCAATCGGCACTGCTACTGGCCCATACCAAGAGCAAAAGTAACATGTCAGTTATATAGCCATATTCCAAACAAGAGACCGTTGAGATAGCCTACACTATCTTTCAAAGAATCTACTTAAAGGTAGATCCTAACGACCCTGCGTTTTCGCTATGGTCTATCCAGTGCTAGATTAAGATCTGTTCTTCGACTCAAATAAGCTTCTGGATTATCTTCTATCGGCTTTTCCAATAATTTCAAAGATATTGAGGATACGCTTATAGGTATATGGTTCTTGGAATTGTAATCAGAACTTCGTCCCGCCTTAGAAATAAATATAATGTATAATTCAGTTCATTTCTTTGAAATATACCAGAACTCTAGGCTTTTGATGAAGATAACAATGTTCTAGAAAATATTTATTGCTCAAAGGATTTATTTATCTTTTATTTGGCTTGCATACAGGTGGTCCCATCAATCCTTGACATTTTGGACGCATAAGGGTTGATAGCTCGAAAAATGAGTTTCTAGTATAGTATATAGCTCAAGTGATTTGCGAATGGTAAACCTTGAAGTTTCCGGTTATTCGTGATAATTAAGGTGCCGGACTTACGCTAGTACTTATGTTAGTCTATCAACTCTGAATATTCTGACCATTATACAGCATAGGTTTCGATTTAACCATTTGTTAAATCGTAATTATATGTTTCGAGGACAGTAGTTCCAATCAGCTCAAGCCTTTTTGTGAACACTGCTAACAGGACATTTATCCGGACTAGCAAATCCCAATTGTGATAGGTTGCAAACTATTGGGATTTTTCACCCTCCAATAACGATCGATGATGTGGATGAACACATAAATCCACACTCCGAAATAGTGTAGAATTCATGAGTCGAATCATCTTTAAAATCGGAAACAACACTATTTCCTCGATTTGGCTAGTAACGGCGTAAGTTACGCGTTAAAAATAAACTGCGAAAGTTGGGAGTAATATGGTCCCAAAACTCATTATCTGTGATTATTTGACACTTTCTAATTCTGTATATTATCATTAAAGAAGCGTAATAACCAATGGCACAACTCCAATATTACAATAAAATAAACTCCGACTGTTGAATAAAATAAACTCCGACTGTTCGTATTGGTACTTTTTTAAAGTGTCTCGCGTTTGCGTCATAGCTCAGGTTAACTTGTACCTTTTGATGATCCATTACTGCTCTTCTTTTCAAATAATAATAGGCAAGCTGATACTAGCTAATGAGTTTCGGTAACATCTTAATGCAGTAATTATTTAGCTGGTAATTTCAGGGCCTGAGTTCCACTATCAGACCAACGTTGACCCAAAGATCAGAACGATATCTATCTCCTCTGCGGTTTAAATTTGGACCAGAAGTACAGCTGAGGCTCTTTTATAGTGATGGAGAGTGATCATTATGATGAGAATAGTTTTGTACCACCTCCTTTCCAGCAATATTCGATTTAACGCCTAAAGTGAATTGATCTTTTACCTGCAGACTTTCTGTAGACCGGCCGATGGCCAAAGTGTTGATGCTTGGCTGATCAGCAAAATAATATCGATCTGGGTACACAAAGAATCTGACTGGTCATCGGTCCGGCACTGTTAACACCTTGACTTGACTTAGGTTGCGCACTGTGTTTGTATATGGAACTCACCATCTTAATATGAACATTTAACCGTCGGACGGTTGCCACGAGGATAAAACACGTACAATTGTGAAATATACGTATATTATACCACTAAGGTATAGTAGCCTACACAAAATAACATTCCTGTGTCTAACAAAATCTGATTATATACCGAAAATATGTTGGGCGGTATTAAAAACCGAGATTATCAATACTTTTCAAACACTGTTCAAACCATCAAACTGAACTATGAGACATTCACACGTTACAATGGTTTGTAAAATCATAAAGTCATAATCGTAGTTTCGCCATGACTATAGATAGTGGTCACTGACTATATGTGTTTGGTGAATTTTTTAGCTTTTTGATTTTTTTAGGGCTTCAATCTTAGTTCACTTTTTATTATATGCTTTATGCTACGACTAGACACATTGACATTTTCCGCTTTGTTGTGGATTACCTTCATTTATGACCTTCAACTCTTTCGAATCATTTCTGGCAAAGCTGCAGTTTTGAATGTGCACTTCAATGCCGTTTTTTTGATGCTAACCAGTTTCATTGTAGCGTGCAAAGGCACAACTGATATAAAGGGTGGTTATATTTTAAGAGGCGATGTTGATTTTGAATAAAACACAAATTAATTATTGTCAATGCGTTTTATTATGATAATATGGTATGGTTCAATTATGTAAGGAACAAAATGTCAGCCAAATGGACTCTGCGACCTCGGCGGCACACCTCCACCCGATGGTCCAAATTTCCGATGACGCTTAGGCATAATTGAGGTTCTATGCCGTTAGTGTGCCGAATTATTAAATCGTTTAGCTCTTGAATTGTTACTGGCTTATCGACGTACACCTTTTCATTCAAATAACCCCAAAAAGAAGTCCAATCACATGATTTGGCGGTCAATTGACATCACCACCACGTGAGATAACACGACCATTGAATTGGTCTCGCAAAAGAGCCATTGTTTCGTTAGCTATGTGGCAAATAGCATCGTCCTGTTGAAACCACATATCGTTCACATCCATATCTTCCAATTCAGGCCAACAAAAGTTCGTTATCATCTCACGATAGCGAACACCATTTACAGTAACTGCCTGATCGGCCTCATTTTGGAAAAAATATGGTCCAATGATGTCACCAGCCCATAAACTACACCAAATAGTCACTCTTTGTGGGTGCATTGGTTTTTTGACAACCACTCTTCGATTATGATTCGCCCAAATGCGGCAATTCTGCTTATTGACGAATCCACTGAGGTGAAAATGTGCGTCATCCACTGAAGATGACTTTCTTCGAAAATTGATCATCAACTATTGCCATTTCTTGCCACCATTCTGACCATTGACGACGTTTGGAATGGTCAAGAGGCTTTAGTTCATTAGTCAATCAACGACGAGCGTGAGAGGTGCAATTGTTGAGCTCGACGACGAGTTGAGATGGACGGCTCTTCAGCCACACTATCGTGAACAGCAGCAATATTTTCTGCAATACGAGTTGTACGAGCATGCACTGGTGTTTTAAAATCTCCTACAGACCCGGTTTGCTAAAATTTTTGCACGATTTTCCGATTGTACGTACATTTGGACGGTTAAATTGACAGAAAAAAATAACGAAGTGCACTATATGCATTTTGATTAGAACGCCCATTTTCATAATATGCCTAAATAACTTTAACGCGTTGCTCGATTTTGTATCTTTCCATGGTTTAAATTGAATAAGTCTGAAATTGAGAAATGTCAAATTTAATGCAGAAAAAAACTGGAAGTTAAGGTGTGGTTCACATTGAACGTCGGCCCTTAAAATTTAACCACTCTTTACAAATGTTTTGTTCACAAGTATATAAATGTCGTAGCTCTTTAACAATGTTTGATTGCGGGTTATGCAGCCAAATAAAAAGTATGAATTCCATTTCGATTAATTTTTTTAACTGTCTCGTAAGCATGTAAGCAACATATAACAGAATGACGTTTTTAAAAAAATGAGCGCTCGCGCTGTTTGGTTGCTATAGCAACGTGAAGTGTATGGATAACAATTCAAATGCCAACCCCTGCAGTGTAGTTTAGTGGCTAATAAAAAAGAAGCATATTACTATGATGTGATGTTGAAAATGTTAAACCGACATCGGTGTTAATCCAAACAACGTTTTCAGCCACTGAACGACATATTGGTATTTTCTGTCAAACTTCTAAATTTTCACCAAAAAATAAATTCTACCAGCTTACAGCAGTTAAAAAAAGTTCCTTTGTGACTACGACAACTTATGTGGTGAACATCAAGTTGTCATTATATGTTGTCACAATTTTTGTTAAGTGAACGACAAGTTGTCGATTAAAGTAACTTTTTGTTGAACAGTGACGCACCCACTGAATGTCTAATGTATAGTTACTTTCATACAACTCTTAGAAGTTGACTTAATTCATTGCTTTGAAGTCCATCCAGTACATTCAACTCTTATCCATGCGATCAATCTCGTGTCCTGATATTTAAATGAATGTCCGGTGTTCAACTATTACTTTACTAAACATGCAATCCCCTAATCACAGTCTCTAGGGCTAGTTTGACTAGCATGACCGGAATATAAGTAAAATAAATGTCTTGTTCCGGTCCATATAAACAACTAGACATTTGTTAATCGAACATGACATCGGTTTCATAAGTACAAAACTATACAATATTAATAAACCATATAGAAGCACACAAAATAAAGCCATAAATAACACAAAAATTTCCAGAGAGAATGCCACAACAATTCCTAGTATATGTAGTCACATCTAATGTAGTCGTAAATTCAGAATTTATTCGTACCTCAACCATATTACAACAATTTTAAATTTAATTTTCATATCGTTATGTTACGATCATTAATATTTCAAGTCACAATAATATATACGCAAATGTGTAAAATACTAAAATTATGATATTTATGTACTACCATCCCCATCTTCCATCTTACATAAAACGAAAGGGACCATTTTCATATGTACACATAATATATGAGTATGTGCTTTCTACTATCTACGAAAAGTTCATAACACTTAATCATATTATTATTTCGTTTGTCTTCTATACTCAAGTTAGGGTATATGTAAGTATGTTTGTATATGTACCGTAGCGTTTATTTTCAACAAGCATAACACAGACAAAATGAAAATGAAAACAATTTTCCATTTAACAAAAAAAAAATATGGAGGAAATTTGAATTAAAATGTGTATTAAAAAAGCGTTCTGCGTACATATTGAGACGCATTTCATATTTGGTTGATATCAGATGTCAGCCCCCCTAAATACTCGTATATATCGTCAGACAACATCAGTTAAAATAAATTAGATTTTAAAATGATGCAGAATAATTTGAGAGATATTAGGTAGTACCATTTTTAGCCGCATACGATAATCAGAGGTTGATTTATTTAGTTTTCCTTTTGCGTCCATAACCCGTGCAATTATTGTGCGTCATGGGAGTTGTGCCATCTAAAATAAGTTAGCATCATTATGTTTTAAGAGTACTGTACGGATGAGGACCTGTTTAAGGTATGTACAGTCAATAACTGCGGAGGTTGTCGAAGAACGGGATACAAAGAGTAACGACTGGTTTGGTTCCTCTCTTAAATTCTTAAATACATGCGATTGTTTATGTTGGACGCAGCCTTGGAAAACAATATTGACACCCGCTTTCACGTTGAGAAATAGAAGCGAGATGAGTGAGTTAATGTGTCTCATCCTTCGTAAAAGTGAAACATCTCAAGACAATATCTTATTCCAAGAATCCAATAAATTTTTAGCATATGCAGATGATATCTGTGTGATTGGATTAAATAGCAACCAAGTGAAAGAGATATTTGATCCACTGGAACATTGTTAAGCTTCCGTTATTAAATCAAACCAAATATCTGAGCTCTGGTTTTCGAGACCAAGATCCAAATGATTTCAGTAGTGGTAACCACACGCTTGAAGGAGTAATGAGATTCAATTATCTTGGATCTCTCATTACTCACGATAATAGTTTGGGAGAAGATATTATGGTTTGACTTGCCGCTGGTAATCGGATTTTACGTCCTCCTCTGAAATCAAAATATTTTCAAATACGCTAAAACTGTACAAAGTGTTGATCAGACCCGTTGTCATGTATGGATGTGAGGGCTGGACCTTGACGGACGAGTACAAACATGGTTTCGCACACTGAACCGAATGATACAGTGATCTGTGAAGGGAGAGCCGACTTTTTGCAGGCGAAGAGATCGCTTTCGTCGACGATGGCCTTAAAGCGTAGAGACCGATCTAGCATCTTCTTGTTGCTAGTGATTGAAGCTGATTGAGTCAGATTGTGGGCACGATATGGGTCAACAATCTCCTGTAAAAGCGATCAAAATTAAAATATGGCCTTTTTAATTTTGATATACGCCTTTGCCGTCAAGGTGCATTCAGAGAGCCAACGATCAATCATTCTCAGGGTTGGATCATAAGATTTAGGCGAAAGATTATGCCAGAGCTGCGTCTCAAAAACTATATGCATGGTAAAATCGAAGACAAAAAGTTCAGGGCTGTGAACCATGAAAATGTTCTGCTGACCCAATATTAATCGAAATGGGGAAAAATATTTTCGAAGTCCTATATCCCATTTGGTATAACCATAGTTGATTTTTCCAGCCTCATTGTTCCGTTTCACCGTTTCATTGAGACGAAAAGTACAGGAGTAAGTTGATAGCTGTTGTTGATTTTTATTACTTTACTTTTTGGATCGCTGGCATTCATTTTACTATCGTTCCCGCAAACTTTAACGATGCCCTTAACTTTAACTGGCCAACAGTGACGAGGCAATGGCTTTATTTGGCAGCTTCCTAGTGGCATTTAGTCAAAGGTAAATTATTTTGAGTTGTACTGATTCTGGATTAACTACACGGGTATTGGGATGTACAAGACATGCGATCGTTTCACTTTTCCACTGATAGTTTCTACTTTACCTGTATCTATACCGTTAAGGTCTGATAAAATGAATTCTGGTTAAGAAGTGTAAAAATCTTTAGTTATCGATGCCATTTAGCAGACTCGATCGGTACATAGCTACAACTGTTTAGTTTAAAGAGCAATGTGGCCTTGCTGTTGAACAACAAGATATACCCTTTAATGAAGCACCAACTCGGTTTCCAATCGTTAGGTATGATAAAGCTATTTTTGTAAGAAAGGCAACTTAACGAATTTATGTATGTAGATGGAAAATCGGTTTTGAATTTATTCTACCGTATCTCGTAGTTTCCGTAACAAGGTGATGGAACAACTTGGCGCATCGATTTTAGTAACGCGTCTCTCAATTCTTGTTCTATTACTATACGCATTATAAAATTGTCACCAACTCTGGGACAAGTATTCAAGACTAAATCGAACTAGACTATGCAATTATGCCAATAAAGCTAACTGAAATCTCTTCATCGTCTTAAAATAACATTAAATCAACATGCTTATCGACATGAAGGTTACAAAGGTCTCAAAAATAAGATGTAAACTTATCAGAGTTAAATATTGCAGGGTGGCTTTCTGCTCAGGTACGAATGAAACCAATTAAACTAAAATACCTTTGAAATTGCGGTCTAAGATTATCGAGATATTTTAATGTTAGGAAGTGTGACATCAAATAATTCGATTACACAGAAAGTATCGAAAGTTTAGCTGAGATCAGATCAATATAGTGTTTGAAGTTAGCTGCATCACTAGCTGCATGGACATGTTGAATAACAAGGTGAGCGGTACCATAATAATATCGTTATATTTGTTAATAAATGTTAGGGATTCGATCCGAGTCAGTACCTATTAACATCTAGTGAGTTTGCTATAGTGAAAACTTCCTGATTGAGAACGGGGTTTTGAGAAGCTTTATAATTAGTCCTAGTATTTGACAAGGAGATAAACTTTAATCAATGTTTGTGAATATGTATATACTATACATATGTTCGCTTGAATTAAGTGGCAATGAAGTAAAAGACATACATAATCCGTTGGACTAGTATCCAGATTCCATTATTAAAAGTTAAATTAAAATACCTAATCAAAGCTCCGAGTTAGTATCCCAGTTAGCCATTTAGCCTGATTAAACCTATAATCAGTATATATATTTATGTTAGATAACTTCTATCCGTTTAGTCAGAAAAGCATAGGTCTGATTATCTAGTAAAGTCTCATGAAATTTCTATTGTTCTCATGAAAGGAGGCCGACAACCCTTAGTCTTCTCGGTTCGCCAATAAAAGCAACAGATAGAAGTTATGAATTTCTCTCTTTAAGTTTCTATATTCAAACTATACGGTTTCTGTGAAGCAAACACAGCATGTGATAGTAACAAATATTTTGATAAGTTCGAACCTTTGCTAGTTTGAAAAACAGTAATTGGGAATTTTTGTTGTTTGCTTTATTTTTATTTCAACAGAGACTGCGCTCATCTAGCAATTTTTCTTTCAAATACAAATTTTTATGTTTCTAGTACAACTCACATTTGTTGGGATGTAACCCACTGGTAAGCCCCATAATTAATTAAACTTATTTACTCATTTTAATTTGGTAAGTTCACTTGGTGGCCTCATTCTTTGGAGTCTTCTTTCAACGATAGGGTTATCTATCATATGGCGAATATAGGGTTTTCCATGTTCCTGGAGTCTTATTTCATGTTTTGTGGCTTGCATTTTTATTTCATCTTTGATGTAATCGAACAGAAGGTCTTCATTTCTTATGTACCACGGAGCATTGACGATGCTTCGAAGAACCTTGTTTTGAAACGTCTGTATCATTTTGGCTTTTGGTTGCTTGGTACATACCCAGAATTGTATACCGTAGGTCCATATCGGTTTGAGAATTAGCCGATATACCAGCAGCTTATTATGAATTGTAGGCTCAGAGCCTCTCCCTATGAGCCAATACATTTTTCTGAACTTTATGTTAAGTTCTTCTTTTTTCTTTTTGACATGCTCTCTCCACTTGAGCTTGGCGTCGAGGGTCATGCCAAGATATTTAGCTATATTTGCATATGGCACGTGTCGCGAGTTAATTTCTATAGGTAGATGGTAATCCTTTTGATATGTAAAGTTAGTATGCGTGGATTTTGTCTCATTAAGCCTGATTCGCCAACGCTTTGTCTAGTTATAAACCGCATTTGTCATCCTCTGGAGTTTGCTCGTTGGTATGTCTCTTCTATATAGTAAATACAGGATTGGTCCTAATACACTCCCCTGCGGGACACCGGCAGAGATTTTCTTTAGCTCAGAGTATTAATCCTCATATTTCACTCAAAAATGTCTATTGGATAAATAAGATCGTAGTATGGCGTAGAATTGCCTCGGCATATGTCTATGCAGCTTGTATTCCAGACCACTGTGCCAAACTTTATCGAATGCTTACGCGACGTCCAGGAATATGCTTGAGCATACTTTTTTATGTTCTAACGTTCTTTAAATTATATTTGTTATTCTATGCACCTGTTCAATTGTAGAATGCTTTTCTCTGAATCCATATTGATGTGGAGGAATTAGTTGCCGGTCCTCAATTATTGGTTTAAGTCTCTTTAGTAATAAGTTTTGATATAATTGACAGCAGAGAAATTGACCTGTATGATTTTTTATCGTTAGGTGATTTATCAGGTTTTGGTATCATGATTACTTCTGCTACTTTCCATTGATGCGGAACATATTTTAAACGAAGGGTCGCATTGATTATGTGTAGCTTACGAAATCCTTTGTCTGGTAGAGCTTTGATAATTTGGCAAGAAATCAAGTCATACCCTGGGGCTTTCTTAATATTCAAGTTACTTTTCACTTCTTCTTTTAGTTCTTTGAGAGTTACTGGCGGTATGTCAAACTCATCCAACTTCTGAATTGGCATTATATTTTCATTGCAAGTTTGTCTTCGTAGCGGTTGGAAGGTTTCCTGGAGATACTCTGCAAACAAATCCGCCTTCTCTTTGTGACCTCTTGCCCAGGTCCCATCACATTTTTTTTAAGTGGAGGTACTTGGATTTTTGGTCTTTTAAGTTCCTTCGTCGCCTTCCATAGTGAATAATCAAAATTTTTTTCATCAGTTAGGTTAACTAGATATCTGTTGATTGATTCATTTTTAATTTCTTTAAGAAGGGATTTAAGACTGTTACATAAATTGTTAAGAATTGTTTTGTTCTCCGGTGTTCGATTAATTTGCCAGGTTTTAGGAGCCCGTCGCTTTTCTCTTACTAACTCTCTAACTTCCATTGGGTAGGATACGTTAAGCATTTTCTTATTTTGTAAAGTGGGGGTACTTGCCAACGCAGCATAGTGAATTACTTCATTGAGTTGTTCCAATTCGTCTTCCAACTGTTGAGAATTTCTTATCGGTACCTGGAGATTGATTTTCGCCTCCATTAATTTACGAAAGAGATCCCAGTTTGTTTTTGAATTTGTTAATCTGGGTGCACTTTCCCTTTGAATTACCGTTTCACTGACTATCATGATAACCGGTGAGTGATCCGATTCTAGAGAATTGCTGTTTTCAATGTGAATGTAGTTCTGAGATATACCTCTTGCTGCATAAAAGTCTATTAGGTCCGGTATCTTAGCTTCGTCACTGGGCCAGTATGTTGGGGAACCACCAGAGTAAAATTCACATTTTGATGTCTGACCTGCTTGAAACAATTCTTTACCCTTTGACGTCGTAAGTCTAGATCCCCAATAGGTGTTTTTCGCATTAAAGTCACCTCCAATAATAAAATCACATCCTAGTGATTTAAATAGTTTAATGGATCTCTCCCTTTTCAAGTTATGCCGGCGAGGTAAGCTGTCTGTGTTTAATGTGAATCCTTACAGTAGCGACTTGCATTGATTCTTGTTCCATTTTTGTTTCTACATAGTGTTTTATATTTTCTTTTATTAGTAATGTCGAACCACCTCTAACTCTTTCCGTTGGATGGATGGAATGATATAAGTTATAACCCCGGATTTTAACAAATGGAGATTTAACAAAATGAGTTTCGGATATTAGTTAAATGTCGATTTTTTCTGTATTTAAAAATATTTGTATTTCTGGAATGTGTTGTATAAGTCCATTCGCATTCCAGATTGCTATTCTGAAAGTTGAGTTCTTACTTAACATTTTTTATCGGATTGCGTTGAGGGAGTTGCATTTTCTTCAGTTGATCAAATATCATGTTGTTCAGATTACTTTGGTCATCTAGTCGCTTTGTAATAGCTTCATTGCTGACCATAATGTTTTCCGTAATTCGGTTATTTTCAGAGCTCATATATTTGGTTGAACCTGAGCCTTTCACTACCTGAGCAGATGTTCTTCTTTGCCTTGCGTTGTTTGGTTGTGGATTTTGATCCATTTGATTTGAGGTTTGAATCCTTCGAATTTCATGATTTTATTTAGCAACCTTACAGCCTCAATAATTGGCCGGATGTTGTCCCTTACAATTTATACACTTAGCTGGCACATCTCTTCCTATAGTACATGCCTGGGTAATGCCTGTTTACCTGAGAATTTTACACATCTCGGCTCCCGGTTGCAATATAATGGTGTGATTAAATCCCCGACATTTCTTGCATTTGAAAAAATTGTAGCCTTTCTCAGAACTCATAGCTCTATGCTTTTGTGGTATTGTTCATCTTTTCATAGGTTTGACGAAATTATGTCACATTTAATGTGAGATCAATATTGTCTCGTGAATTTCTCCATATTTGACCTGAGAATGTTAATTCTGAACTAAGTTAAAAGTAAGTTTTATTTGTAAGATGACAAACATTTTCATTCAGAGTAGAGATACCCAAAAGCTTTCAAAATAAATTAGATCGATCCTGAAATTAAATAAAAAAAAAACGACAGTGTTAAATCCTTGAAAAACGAGTATTACAAAACGTTGAGGAGTATTCTGACTGTAATGTACTAGATTACAGGCTGCTAGTGTGGTTTAGGTAATATATGAGCATCCAAATACTTAAGATTAATGTTCATTTAGTTCACAGTGGTGGTGTGATCAGGAAATTTCTTTCCTGATCACACCACCACTGTCGAGTATTCCTTTCAGCAGATGGGCACAAGTAACTCTTCAATAGCGTTCGTTGGTCCAGAATAACTCGTTTTGCTATATAAATCATTGCTAGCTCAATAATCAAGTGTGAATTTAGTTCCATCTATTATAAATCCAACCGAGGTTATGCATATAGGAAAGATCGTTATAACTTCCAAACTGCACTGCATGGTTCAGGCATTCTGATTGGTAATCTTGAATTGATGACCTTCAATTTCATAACTTTAACCTTTATGCAGTGTTGGCGTTGATGAAATTGTTAAACATCTTCCTCTGCGACCAATATAATGATACTATACTGGTAAGTTAACAGCCACCTCAGGTTCCTCTCGAGGCTAACTCAATTTTGGTCAGAATAAATTAGAAGCTTAGCCCTGATGATATTCTGTAATGTTGAATGAGTGCAACCCTTATATGAATAAGAGTTAAATGAGGTATGGTGTCCAATTAATCGTTATCCAAAACAGTGTAGATAGTCTGATTCTCTTTCCTTTTTAATGTCTACGTTTCAGTGCTACTCTAGTTTTGTGGGAGATTTTTTCATTCCTCCTATTTTTAAATCGTACCAAAGGTATGAGGAGGCTACTAATTACCGCAGAAACGTTAACACTATGCTCAACATTTGATTGGTCACTGAAAGATCGAATGTCACGATTTTGTGTCGTTTTGTAATTATTAACATAAGACAATTGCATCGATTTCCACCTATCCGACTTTGGAGTGGGGCCGACATGATCTTGAAAGACACATTGATAAGACGTATATTATGTTAAGGTTCATAACATGTATGAAATCGGATTTTCCGATAATCGAATGTCAAAATCCGACTGCTATGTAGTAGACGAATTTAATCTTGTGTAGATTTCATTAAAGGATTAAGATTTCATTAAAAGATTTCATCTGACAAGTAATTAGTAAACCACAACAACAAAATACAATTTAGCAAGTTTAAGTATACTAGAACTTCATGCTTTTATTAGACAAACTCGGCCAAATAATTTGGAAAATTCTCGGTGGATTGGATTTTTCGGATATTGGAAAAACTCCGATATCGAATTATTTCATAATATAGCCCTCCAGTTTGTCCACAGCGTATAGTGTTTTTCAACATTTTTATCTCTGTCAACCACTCTAGTAACAGATGGTTAATGTTATTCCTCAGCTCATTTATTATAACTAGTCAGATCTGGTGCTAAAATTTGACTTGATTATGTCCACCAAACTGTCAATGTCAATGACTACACTCCATATCCTCTGTATCTATACAAATTTGATCCAATTCAACTGAGTTGTTTGGAAGGAAGCTTGCTGTTGTAATCTGATCAACCTTAGAAATATCAACTTTTTTTTATTCAATGCTTTCATGATTTAACCTGCAATGGTCACCATAATCTTATCTATTGTACTGTAGGTTAGGTTAGGTTGAGTGGCTGCTATAGCGCACTTAGACAGGCGACGGTCCGTTGTGATACCACAGGATCTTACTCTCTTTTTTATGAGAACCAGTTTGAGCTTCTTACGCAGCGTAATAAGTCTCGCACCTTAGAGTTTTCGAGGTCATTTCCCAAATATTCATATCTTTTGTGTGCCAAAGCCGGGCATGTGCATAGTAGGTGGACTACCGTCTCTTCCTCCGCCTCGTCCATACAGCTTCTGCAAAAGTCATTAACTTCTACACCTAGCCTCCTCGCATGTTCTCCAAGAACGCAGTGTCCTCTGAGTATCCCTACGATCGTTTTAAGTTCACGTCTTCATGTAGTCTTGCCTTGCAACTCTACGTGAGAGCTTTTTCGTTCACCTATAGTTCGCTGAGGCTACCATCTCTTTCTTAAGCACAGTCTTGGGTGCGTTAATGTGTCTCCCCAACTTTGCCCTTTCCGGTAGCAGTTGGAGAGTTGTACCATGCCTCGCTAGTTCGTTCGCCCTGCAGTTTCCTTTAACGTCTACATGGTCGGGGACTCAGACTACTTGAATGTTATTTAGAGACGAGCAGCAATCCAACGCCACTCTAGACGTCAGAGAACAAGAAACCAGCGACTTGATTGCCGCCTGACTGTCCACATAAATTGCGATATCAGTCGAGGATACCACATTATGTGTCAACCAGTTCAGGACCTCCTCAATCGCTGTCACCACTGCCTGGTACACGATGCAGTGATCAGGAAGGAACTGCTATATCTACCTCTAATTAATCACAAAAGACCCCAGCTCCTACTTTACCGTGTAGCTAGGAGCCACACGTAAAGAACTGCAATTCTTCCGTTACCGCTGCCGACTGAGGAGCGAGTCTCTTGAGGAGCAGGCAGTTCGGATCCTTTTCTCGGGCCACAAAGTTGGTGTAACATAGTCTAAATTCGCCAGTTCTTTAATCAGCGATCTGACTATTGTCGAGTGTTCACTGAGATATGGCTGATAGTCGAGTGGCCGAAATCGCCGCCATCTGCTTACCGTGGTGAAACATGACCTCCAAGGCACTTGTAGGTTATCTGTAACCAAATCAATATTGAAACACGTGTTAGTATATTGATTTGTCATAATATGGCTAAAATCTATTATTAGCCCGAATGTTTACATTTCTACAAATTATAAGCAATTTTCCATTTTACCCTTCAACATTTCTCATCTTCCTGCTGTTTTATAGATTCACAATTTTATTGTTGCAAATATCGTATATGTTCTGTTATTATTTGTGTCACAGAGTGTGGTAAATAAAATGTAACATTTATAGAAAATGTATTTTCTTTTACATTTTCATCTTCTACTTGTACGTTTGTAATGTAAAGTATTTTTATTTTTCATTAAATTATTCAAAAAAATATTTTCTTTTTAAATAAGAAGAATAAAAGATGTGCTTTTCGGTACATGAGGGAGTGAAATATGTTGAAGAGGTGGTTACGTTCAACATCGCGAGATATTAAAAGTTTTCCTTTTTGGATAACTTCTAATATTGTTCGTCACGCGCATAACACCAATGTTGTCGCAGTATAAACTCATAAACGTCTTTATTACAGATTGACACAGTTAATTAATTTATGTTAATAGGTACTTCTGATGAAAATGTCTCAATTAGATGAAATTCGCAAGATGAGTAATTTTCATTACGATTACATAACATGATATCTCGTATACATAATCAGATAACAGGGGAAAACCGATTTTTAAATTGTACGGCATTACGTTTGAATAGCAGCACTAATGAAAAGGAAATCAACATTTTTTCATCTTCATCATCTTCAAGATTGCTTCGATGTTATATACTCATTGTTGTTGTCATTAATAACAGGATATGTGTACATTTTATTTAAAGCAACGGAACAGGAATGTCACTAGGGATTTCCACATGTTGAATTACACTTCTTATATACAAATAAGTAATATGAGTGTGTGTGTGTATGTGTATGTTTGCATATGTAAAAAAAGCTCATCATAAATTATAGGGAACATTTAGTTTAATCTTAAAAGTTGTTTGGGATTTCTGTATTTCAAATTTTGAAAACCAATTGAGTTTTTCTGAAATCATTAGTTTTGTGATTACAATTTATTGATTATTTATGCTTGAGCTTTAGTACTTAATCCGAAAAGCTTTTATCCATATTTTTATTATTGTATATATTGATTTCTCTCGAGTGGGAAATACTTAATGATAAAAAAGGTAGGTAAACCAGGAGTAGGCTATAACACAATCGATTAATTGACATACCCGGAAGTAAGTCATAACAAGGTCGGTTATTTAACATGCGCGGAATTAGGTCGTGAACATTTAAAGTAGGTCACTGACAAATGACCTACTAAATAAAAAGTAGGTCAGTCAAAGTAGCTCATTCAAAGTGCACTCATAACTTCTATTTACGATGGAATCCCGACAGGGGCAGGATGCAAGAGCTTTTGCACCATCTGATTACGATCGGTGGTATGAATGAATATTTCTATATGACCTCCTTTTGGAGTATAGAATTCATGGGCCAACTCATCTTCCATGTCAGTACTACAGGCTGGCATGGAGCTATGCTATGAGGTGAAGAGCTTATTAGCCGTACGTCCTTGATTTGGCTATGCAATGGCGTAAAATAGGATGAATGAGTGTCAACTGAATCTGTTATATCAATGTCACTTGAATTAGGAACGAAAGTTTATTTTAATTTTAACGCACTGCTAATTTTGACAGTTCTTGTTTACCAGAGATTCTTAAGTGTACTTCTCCAACTCGCTCATCATACGATTCATCGAGTTTCTTCTAATTGATATTGTTTTAACCACAATCTGATTTCTTGGCTAAAACGACTAAAGCTTAAATACTCAAAATAATATAAAAGTAAATGATCTATATAGTACTGATAGAATTGATAGGTTAACTCGTGACCTCTGCACTTCAATTGGGGATCCTATATGTACATTTTCATACTACCGGGATTTAATGCAACAGTTAAGATGAACCTTTGATGAACATGAATTTATAAGCTTTCAAGCTCACAATAATCTTTGAGCTTTTTGTAAACCATGAGATAAGACTAAATCAGCTTAAGTCTTTCTTTGTTTAATTTAACGTTTTCAAGTCAGTTATAAATAAGAATTAATATTCATAATTATGAGCTTTCAAAGCTCTTCATATACATGTTTCGAGTGGACAAGATGTGGTAGAAAACTATCAAAAGTATTAAGGCACTTTTCAAATGGAAAATTTTGGTGATTCGGATTGATTACTGGTCAAGAGTATCAATATTTACCAAGGCTTTTAAGGAGTAAAAGAAATAGAAGTTTGAGGGTAGGTGTGGCAGAGAGCCGCTGTGCTTTGAACAACTGTGGAGAAGTAACGCTGTATTTTTCATACCTTAACTAACCTTGAAATAACTACGAGTACCTGGAAAACCCTAAGTGGTAATCTATATCAAAAATTTAATAGGAGAACCCAGATAGAGCTACGGACACTCTTAGGACTATCACTATTACAAAGAAAACGTTTTACTATACAATATGATTTAAGGTAAGAAGTCACAATCTGAAGTCTTGGACACGATTCCATGATAATATAGAAGGGTTCTCGAGGCTTCTCGCTTCAGCAAAATATCAAGTGGGAAATCGATAGAACTGCTCATGTAAAGTCATTTCCCAGGATGTTTGTAGGTCTTAATGGACCAACCCCTCAATAAATATTACACATCAGATGTGGCTAACAAAGAATGAACTCTTTTATGCTACAGAGCGTCAAGAACTATAAATCAATTAGCATTAACGGGATCATACCAATAAAACTACATGCTAACGAACAAACGAAATGTATTCTTGTATTTGATTAGAAAAGCCTACAGATGTGTCTGGTATCGGAGCTGGTATAAGGTTGACATCGTCATAGCTATAGGCTATTATGCATGTGTCGGTCAGTTCTTACCAAAGTACCATACGGGGAATACTGGAGAAAGCTCAAGAGCATCTTGTCCTATACGATATTTTTTGTTTGTTGTTGGGTGGCTGCTACCACACACTTAGACCGGCGATGGTCCGTTGTGATACCATTCTATGATATGAAACCGGGTATAGGTTCGATCTACGTAGAACCATCTGCACAGCCTATAGTACTGACATGGACGATCCATGGATTCTATACTCAACAGGGGATCAAGATGTGTTCATTCACACCACCGATCGCACCGCCCAAACGATCGATGATGAAAACTCCCTTGTCCCTATCACCTTTGAACCCCGTATCTCCCGCTCAAACTGCCTTCACTATAATCACTGCGCTACCTGGGTGGTTATCTTATACGATAGGTTACTATAATCTTTGGACACTTGAACCAATATTGCACTATATCTGTTTTATGATTCGATAAGGTTCTGTTCATCGGCTTGATTACAACTGCAACTTGTATTTTTTAGACTGAGACGAGGACAATCGAAGATATCTAGTTGATCTTGTTGTCCCTGATCTCTCGAGCGTCTTGGAAACTGCAGAGAAGTATGCAAAATGCTACGTCTGGTATCTAAAATGACTAGGACGGGTGCTGTGAAGACGTAGAGGTGGTGTAGAGAGTGACGCGTTTTACACGTTCCGAAAGACATTCAACTATTGACTTACCTGAACCCTGGCTAAAAGTGATTCTCAAATTAAGTTTTGAACTATATGGATGCATCACATTTAAAACAAATTTTTAATTTTTGAACTTAAGGCGAGAAGTCCCTCTCAGTGTAACTACAAAGACTTATCTTATGAAAATAGTGAAGATAGCAATAGAAGCCTACTATGGAAGATAATCAATCATATAGAGTTGTATGTGAAGAAAGCGTATTGCTTTTTATGTAAATTTGAAGTATTTGTTAATCCGAGTTGTTGCTTGTATCTTGTTATCCACTAGGCCGGTTTCGATCTGATGATGATGATGTCACTGAATGACCGTGTGATCGAAAAGATCATATTCATCTCATCAGGCATATTACCAATCAAAAGTGAAAATGAAATTGAAGAGGAACTAGGCAAGCTCTTTGATGTCATACATTGGTCCGCTTGGGAGTGCACTCCCAAATTATCATTGAGGAAAGAAAACTTCGTTATTTACCTATAATAGAAGTAAGAGAACTAGTGCAGGAGAAACGAAAAGCCCGAGAGAAATGGCAGACTACGCGTGCGCCGCAAGATAAAACCACCTTAAACAACTTATGCATCAAACTTAAGGCACTTATAAAAGCAGTGAAAAATGAAACAATTGGAAAATACCTTTGTTCTCTAGCTTCAACTAAAGATACCGAATATTCTCTCTGGAAGGTTGAAACAACCAAAAAACAAATCCCCCCAAACAATGAAAAATGGCCTAGAAGTGCGAAAGACAAGACTAATGTATTTGCTGAACATCTTGAAGAACCATTTCAACCTCTAAGTCGTCAGACCAGTTACGAAAACACTACTGATACGCATAGAACATCTGACTTCGAAGATATCAGCCCTGTAATATTGAAAGAACTAAAAGCTGAAATTAAGAACTTAAAAGCAAATAAAGCTCCTGGTTACGATCTGATAACAGGGCAAATAATGAAGGAACTGCCTGAAAAAGGCACCCGCGTAAATTATTGCATATAGTCAATGCGATACTCTGGAAATAATATAAACCAAAGCAGTGGGAAGTAACAGAAGTAATAATGATTCCGAAACCTGGCAGGCCACCGAATGATAGGAAATCTTACCGGCCAATTTCACTTATACCAACAATAGCGAAATTGTTTGAGAGACTGTTGCTCAAAAGATTAAAACGAATCATAGAACAAAAAAACCTTATTCCAGATCATCAGTTTGGTTTCAGAGAAAAGCACTCAACTATAGAGCAGGTTCATAGGCTCACAGATGTCATTGAGAATACATTAGAGAGAAAACAGGTTTGCTCTTCAAACTTCATAGAGATAAGGCGTCAGTTAAGATTAACCTTGACTGAAGCATGAATCGACCTTTAATATTAGAGCCTAAAAGCTGAATAATATTTAGTATTAGCGTAAAATTGTGATATATTTATAAGCTTTCATAACTCATAACAAACTTTTAGCTTTTTTTGCACACCCTGAGATGGGACTAAGTCAACTTAAGTTTTTTTTTAAATTTAACGCCTTCAAGCCAGTTATAATTAAGAATTAAGGTACATAATGATGAGCTTCCAAACATCTTCCTAGAAATGATTTGAATGGACCAGATGCGGTAGAAAACTATCAAATGTGTTGTGAGGCTCGTCCTATTTATCTGGCACAGAGCTACAACTGTCATTATTAGAAAGAAAACGTTAAACTAGTCAAAAAGAGTTTAGGTAAGAAAGCACATTTTAAAGTTTTGGAAACGACTCCATGATAATAAAGAAGGGTTGTCGCTTCATGAAAATATCAAGTGGAAAATCGCCACAACTTATCATGTTTGAAGGCCTTAATGGACTTGACACGCAATAAATACTACACATCAGACGTAGTTAACAAAGAATGAACTTTTTTTGCTTCAGAGCGACAAGTCCATAAATCGATCAGCCCTAACCGGTTCACACTAATAAAACTACATGGTAACGATGATTATCCCTCTCTGGCTGGATGTAATCTACATAAGTTGTTTTAAGTTGCTGCAGCTTCATGTGGATGGAGGAAAGTCAGTGGATCTCCAACCCGATAGACTTAAGGCACATAACACTACAATCCTTCAGATTAAGGTATATTGAAACTCAATAAGAGGTAAAGTTTCACTAAGTCCTCCATATCTTTGTAGTTTTACGTGAAGACAAAAGCAATCATGAAAGGATTGGCTTTTGTGGCCTATGATGCGTACAGGGAAATGAATATATACTTTAACATCAAACTGAAGGTTTCAATTAAAGAGAAAAGGTAGAGAGAGAGAGAAACGCCGCAATATGATGTACTGTGAGCATTATTCTGGAATATAGAAATCAATTGATTAGTGCTGGCCTATTTACTACGAAACAATGAATTCCTTAAGGTGCTCCTTTAACTTTGAAGATAATTTTGAATAGTTAGCTTAATTGGAGGCCGAATATTACGCAATTATTTAGCAAAGAAATATACTCTTGTACTCGTTTAGAAGAGCCTAGATGAGTCTGAAATCGGAGCTGGTACGAGCTCCACACATCGTCATAGCTAGGCTATTATGAATGTGATGGTCAGTGGCATGTGATGGTCAGCTCTTGCCAAATTAGTGTACGGGAAAACACTAGAGAAAGTGCAAGAGCAGTCTGTTTGTTTTTAAGCGGGCACTGGGGTTTGGTTGTTATGTTCCATCTTCTCCTATATACGATAGATCAGTAGAAACTATGGACTCTTGAACATAAATGAGTCGTAAGTGACGAAATTTGGTTGTGTTGTGACATAAATCTGTATTTATACTGGTGATATTGCACTCCAGATGTTGACAAGCAGGTGGTTATGAAGCCACTGAAATCGCAGTTAAACTTACGTCTATATGGACGTGTTGAGTTGCCACTCATCTTTTAATTAGATTAGTGGACATAGAGAATATCTAGTGCCTGATCGCTCGAGAGCCTTGTAAACTGCAGAGAAATATGAAGATTGCTGGGTCTGGTATAGAAATTGACTTCTGTGGATGCTGTGAGGACGTAGAGGATTCAGTGTTTTACACGTCTTTTAGCCCAGTAAAAGTTATTTGCGAGATATCTTGAGCTTTATTGGCTCAAATTGTTTAATATTTACGAAAAGGCGGAAAGGAGATATGTAGTATAACATCAGACGAACACCGGTGCAGGTGTGCCAGTAACCACAATAATTAATCTAACCTAACCTAACCGTGATTGTTCCATAAGGAGTGACAATTCTGGTACAATAACAGATTAAATTGTCAGTATAGAGAAACATTTTATGTGTGTTTTGAATTTTTAAATCCGAAAGACATTCAAACTATTGACTTACCTGAACTCTGGCTAGAAGTGATTCTCAAATTAAGTCTTGAACTATGTATATGCATCAGATTTAAAACAAATTTTAAATTTTTGAGCTTAAGGCGAGAAGATCCTCCCAGTGTAACTACAAAGACTTATCTTATGAACTTATGATAATAGTGAAGATACCAATAGAAGCTTATTAACGAAGATAATCAATCATATAGAGAGAACTCCTCGAACATGTTCCATATGCTAACCATATTAGACGTAGAATGAGTCGCTGCTGGATTTAATAGATGGCAAAATATGCTACAATAGCGCTCGTTAATTGAATTAGACGAATTCTTATGTATTAAGCTCCACCTGTTAACCATCTTTAAGACTCAAATGTGGAATAATTCAGGACCCATGCTTAACAACAAGATAATTCCTTCGATGTAATATCTTTACAATAATAAAGCCAGGTCCAGTCAAATGGTCTCCATATCGGTAGCCCTAACCACAGGGTGTTCATAAACGACAGTTTGAATACTTTCCCACCCGACAGCTTAATTTTTGATCGAAAATATTTTATACATAATTTAAAACCGCCATAATTCCATCAAAATTTTTTTTTCGGAATATTATAATCACGTTTACCAGGTATGTTACGCCAAAACCGTAATCTTTGTGATTTATGTGCTTCTTCAATAATCACATAACGTCTTATATCATATTGTTATTGAACATTCGACATTTGATTTCATTGAATATTTATCACAGCGACGAATTTTATATATTAATTTTTCACCTCACCGATTCGTTTTTTCACAAACAGCAATTGGATTTCTTGATTTGTGTTGTGAATTTAAATTAAGATTAAGACGTATCATATATACATATACATGTACATATACGAGTACATACATAAATTGTTATTCCAGATGTAGTATGTTGTCTACAGCCAAACCATCTGACTTTTATTATGTGAATACGGTTTCAGTTATGAGTCGAGTACATATACACGTCATAATAACCGAGATGTTTGTTTCAACATTTCTTGGTTTTTTCTCACCACATAAACCGAAAAATGTGAATTTAATCTTATTTTTTATCTAGCTTCGTAGAATGTATATGGATGGTATGTATATACATACATAAGTACCATGAAGAAACGTATCTTTAAAAATAGCTTTTGTGTTTGCAGAAAAATTGAAAACTTCCATGTGAAACCAACCACAAATTTGTGTACCCCTAAAAAAAACAAAATTTTCAACAATTTTATCTATCTATCCCTGAGATGTAATTTAGAAATTGTGAAGTAGTAGGAGAGCTGGGGATGGGTTGTAATAAAACTATTACACAACTATAAACGAATCCGATTATGTTGTTGTTCCATGAACTTTTAAATCCCAAACAAGTCTCGGAATCTCTCTCAACCATATTTTATTAACAATAACCAACAATATTAAGACAAAATGATATACATATTGTTGGTTATGTATATAGTGTGAGTACAGGAACAGATGGAAATAGGATAAACTACTGGAGATAAAATTAAAAAATAGTTTTTTGGGATGTAGTTTTACTTAATTATAACCGAAAACTGTTTCATATTCATTTTTCATCTGGCAACCAACCAGAACATATTTTATATACCCATTGTATGCGACTGTACGACTATACGAGTATATGGGATAGACCGAAACATGTCATCGTTAAATTCTTTATATTTCGGGCTATAAATTATACATATCATCACTAATGTAATAAATTCAACAGTAATTGGATATTTTTATGGCGCCAAATCCAATAAAAACAGATTTTGTATAATGGTTTGCAAAACTGTTGGATATATACTTGATTTGGTGATTTTTATGCAATTAATCGTATGCATTTATTCTAACTCGCACACAGCATGTGTATATATATATGTATATACCGACATCCCCAGATGAGGTGGTTGAGCCCTCTTCTATATCGTTAATGAAGCCATAAATATTCAATCAGATTCCTAACGTTCGCGAGGACACCGAACATTTCAGTGTTTTGACCAAAATTAGTGTAATAGAGAACTAAATGTTCAATGCCCTCCACCCACTGTTGAGCGTGTTTTTACATGTAAAAACATGTTATTTACATTATATGTAAAAAACGTAAAATAGGTGTTTATTTAAATAATTTACCCGGATTGTGAACAATTGGTTACAGGGTACCCCCAAAACTACTGCTTTGATTTTGAACTCTTTTTAACTATCATTGTGATTCGTCACACTACTTGTGATTCCACCCAACCCTGTTCGCCACGAATATGATACAGACTTCTTATTCGTCCTCTCTTATTTTTCCTCTTGGAATAAACCTTCCGTGCCTATTTACCTCACATCCGGCTGTTGTCCGTCTGCCTGATTTCCTCAGCCTCATCGATGTCACCCTCATGGCATGAAATCGGACTCACACTGCTTACGTTTCTTTCACACAACCACTCTTGTTTTACTTCCAAATCGTTCCCGGACCTTTTCCTGGGTCTTCTTCATTCCTTGGTGGACACCATCTACTCTTAAACGAGGCTTCTGTAATATCATCCGTGATAATTGATGCCCCGTTCCAACAAACATCTCCATCTTCGTTTAGGTCCCATGTTGAGTTGGTCCACTTTATTCACCGACCGATGCTTTTTCCCACTGGCTTTCTGTACCAACGATGACCTCATCCACGGTATCTGCAACTAGTACTTCATGCCAAAATTGGTTGTTACCTATACCAATGGCTATCTGCTTTTTAAATTTAAGCGCTACATACCCACCATTCGCTATTTGTACCTTAAACGCTCTCATTGGTTGAGTTCCATTCTTAACAACATTGGTTCGCACTCATCGTTCCCGAATCTAATATTATGAGACTGGATTTACCATCTTCAAAACTGTCTCCACCTCTGGCCACTTTTGCATATTGTTCCTCCTGTGCCGCTTGTTTCTTTTGTCCCAATAATCTTCGAAATCATGGTGCTCTCGACAGATCACGCATTATTTTCCAGCATTCTCTCGAGATGTGTCCTGTTTTGTCACATACCATCTCATCTTACTTTTGCTATTCAAGCACTCCGTTGCTTTCTAATTATTTTCCGGGTTTGTTTTTCTTTTCGATGTTAGTGGAAACTATGACTGCTGGTTTGATGATGTAGTTTGCAGTCTCGTTTGTAAGTGCCCAGGTTTTTTTTTTATTATATTATTGAAACTAGTCTTTCCAGACTAACCATCAATTTACATCTGAATTCTTACAAACTAAAATATAATGTGGTCACTGTTGATCCAGCGATGCACAGTGCCTGTTCGTTGGTAGGTAGCTGCTCACATACTAACGAGCTCGAAGGGTTTGGTTCTTTTAAGTCTCCTAACCAAATGTTCATTATCCAGTAGCCGAGAGGCTTCCGCATTGACATGTTCCATTAGTCTTGATTCATGCTTCGATGCAAATTGTTTTATTTCGAGTTTTATATCTGGAATCTCCAAATCACGATACAAATCACTATTACGAATGTACCAGGGTGCATTGACTATACTCTGAAGTACCTTATTCTGGAAGTTTTGTATAAGTTTAATGTTAGCATTCTTAGTACAGCCCCAAAGCTGAATGCCATATAGCCAGATCGGCTTAAGAACCTGATTGCAAATCAGTATTTTGTTGCATATGCTTAATTTTGACCTTCGCCCAATTAGCCAGTACAATTGTCTATATTTAAGATAAAGCTCTTTTCTTTTCTTCTTCACATGCTCTTTCCATTTAAGTTTAACATCCAGAGTAATACCCAAGTATTTAGCAGAGTTCACGTTCGGCACCATCACATCGTTTAAGCTGATTGTCGGCGGATTAACCAATGATTTATTTGTAAAGTTGACATTGGCAGATTTTAATTCATTAAGTTTGATTTTCCATCGCTTGGTCCACTGGCGAATTTCATCACTTGCACATTGAAGTTTATTCGCCGCTTCTTCCACAGTTTGCTCTGTTGATAGTATCGCGGTGTCGTCAGCAAACGTTGCTATGCTTACGTGGTCGGGCTGTGGTATATCACTTGTATATAGTAGGTAAAGGACTGGACCTAGAACGCTGCCTTGTGGAACACCTGCCCTTATCTCTCTCAGTTCAGAATACTCATCTTCTTGTCTTACTCTAAAAAGCCTTTCAAATAAATATGATCTCAAAAGATCAATATATGGCCCCGGAAGCATAGCATTAAGTTTATGTATTAAACCCTCGTGCCATACCTTATCGAAAGCTGCTGCCACATCCAGAAATAAGGTCGAACAAGTGCCCAGGTTGCGAGGGTTTCCGCAATTGTTGTTTTCGGTGAAAATACTACCGCACATCTTGTATCCAGATCCCGAATTCCATCGGTGAAAGTGTCAATCTTGATCCGCTCCGTGTATTCACTCGCCATGTTGTAGTGAGCGAGGTGCACTAACCTGGAATCGTTGATCTGTCACCTCAGATTGCTAAAAACTGCGAGTTTCAAACCCCTCCAGTTTACGCTCCATTTGCATTTTCACTGTATGACTGTATTCAACGTAACGGAAAGCTCTCGGAGTTTCTCGTTGACACATTTTTCTTTCTGCTCCAACCGTTCAATAGTACTCTTTTGCCCGGTTCTGATGCTTTCCTGTTCCTCCAACAACTTTTCTTGTTCAATCAACAATTTCTCCTAATCGGCAAGCATTTGCTCCTTCAAGCTTTCTTATTCTTCCAATAATCTTTCTTGGCCGGTAATCATTTTCATTTCAAACCCGCGATCATTTGTTGCATTGGGCAATTAATTGCCCCTTATCAAAAACTTCAGATATTGTTCGAGTGGTATCTTTTATGACGACATTATTGTTTTCATTTCGTATTCCGGTAACCTTTGCTGATGTTGATGGCGTTGCCGCTTAAACCTGCTGCATCTCCGTTGAATCAGGAGCCCCCGTATTAAATTCATGTTGTTCTAGGTCAACATGTTCCTCCAACAAAGCTGCGTGGAGTCTGAGCTGTGACTCGTATCGGTTGCCCGGAGTTGGTAGATTACGCTGGCCCAACTCCTTCTTAATTCTACCACTTTTAAGTTCAATTATTTTACTCTTTTTAATTATCACAGGTGTCCCTGTGATTCGTGACAATATGATTTTATGCAAAAAAACTGATGCGCCATCTTTTACTAAATTTAATTATGAATAAAGCGCCATCTGAAAAAAATCTTCTTACTATTTTATGAATATAATTTGTGAATAATTTTTGACTACAATGTTTTCGACTACATACTGAATGTCACAATAATTTTTGATTTAGATTAAAATTATTAACAGATTAATTTCGTTAAAAATACATCTTAGTTGGCTAGGTGAAGGTGAAAAAACGTGGACCTGAAAACTAACTGACCTGAAAAGTAATGTCCATTTATCTATGTTAATTAATAATGAGTAAAGCGAATGTTGGTAAAATTTTGATTTTTTATAGTAGATGGCACTACAAATGAGGTTATCTTCGTTTTTACATGCGTACAATCCCAACAGTGCCTCCACCACCAAACAACTTTCAAATAGATTATTATCACAATGACTTGGAATTACTTTACCTCCACTTTGCAAGTATATCAGTTCTTTCGTTACATTCGATTTGTAGGTGTGAAGGTATCCATTGAAGAAAAACCTCATACCTTATGGGGTGAGTATCCCTTCCCGTTTTATAACTTCTAATCCATTAAGGGATTTAGGGAATAGAACAATTAATCCAACCAACTCGGCTTTCAGTATACACTTACTATCATTCAATCTTAATCAATTCAATCAATCTTAATTTTCTTTTTTCAATGATAGAATACACAGATTGCTACATCCACTCGATTCTGACTTACACTATAGCATCTGTATTCACCTCACTGCGTGAAAAATATTACAATCGCATCTTACAAAATTCGCGCTCTATCAATAACTCATTCTTCATCGCTTTTGTTGAGCCTAAACTTTTGACTGGTTTGTGCTATGGTGATTTATTTCGAATAGTTCTCAACTTTCATTCATGTCACCATACACGGTTAGTCCATACAACATTTTTTAAGATAGCAGCGCCTTTGGCATGATATCTGTGATACTCGGGTTGGTTCACTATTTAGTTTTACTCACCGCCGTTTGATCGATGAATTGAATACAGGTTGAAAATTATTAGATAAATACCTTGCGTTAGTCTATCTTCGACTGCAACACCCCTACTACACAATACTAAGTATCGATCAGTCATAAATTCATACAATTTTTTTTGCAAAATATACTTAGTTTCCTTTTGTAATTCCCAAACAAAATTTTTTCAGCATCCGTTCGCAGCATGGTTCCAAAACATCGGTACCCAAAACTGGTTTTTGGCAATAAACTATTTCTATTTATACGGTTTTCCATCCTGTCGTTAATTGCCATATTTCGGTCACGATCTCTTTTGGGTATCGGAATCACTCGACTTACCTTACATTTTGTCGGTATTTGAACACTTAACAATTCGGAGCAGGGTTGTCCTTGCTTTTGAACTCAAACAAGCAAACGTTTTATAGTTCACTCGACTTGTACATGGTGTAGTGGAGTTTAATGTTCTTAAAATTCCCAGGAACTATAAATTGTGGTATATAGTGTAACCAATGTGCTTGTTATTCAATGAAGTAAACTTCGTAAGAGTCAATGTTATAGTACGCGGATTATGTAGTCGTGGTCAAAAGAGTAGCTGGTTCGAATCAAACCTGGAGACCATGTAATATTTTATGATAGAGTTTAGTTATGGAGAGCGAGTTATAGATGCTTTTATATTCAAATGACGTAACGAAATAAAGAAAAAGAGATAATACTGCAAGCGAGTCAACATACCCAGTGAGTCAAACCAGTTGTTTACTTGTATGTGCACTAATTAACTGTTGTAGCAGAATGAAATGATCAATTTTTATATAACCAGTCCTAATTTGGCGCATACTACTAGTATTGTTAACCCAGTGAAATGAAGACTAGCTCCCAAGAGTCGTAAGTGCCTTGAATAAAATGTGAGATAAGTTAAGTGTAATGACTTGTGTATGGACGAGATTAGGGACATAGTCTTCGCCAGTGGTAAGCGGCTAATTTTTTACAGTTTATTAGATTTAGAGAGTGAAATAATATAAAGTTGCAAGTTTGACCTAAGTGAAAGTCCATATGTCTTCACATGGGTGTTGATATGTAGACATTTACAATGCACATTCGTTAAGTTTTGTTTTAAGTCTTATCGAAAATTAAGTCGCCGTATTATCGAAAATGTAGCCGCCGTAAATGTAGCCTGCAATTGTAGCTTATTGGTTAAAATAGTTTCTCATCACGCCGCGGTCTCTTGTTCGATTCTCGCCGTTGACCAAAAATTAGCATGCCACCGGATGACATAAATTTGTTGTATTTAAGATTATTTTTATTTTTTTATCGAAAATTTGCCCCTCAATAAAGCTGAACCTGATGCATCACCGATGACTGATAATTGCGCTAATTTTTATCATTATGCTATACATTCTATATGGTAAATTCATTTGAAACATTCTTACACTTTTCGGTTGAAACAATGGGCGGATTCGCACCATATGATGTGGGAAGCTTACTCTTCGTTTTGGCGTATTTGAAATAATCACTAAAAATTGCCGATAAATATTGATCGTCAGTTATTAATAATCAGCAACAACCTTTACTTGTTGGGGCAAAATCCCTTTGAAAGTAACCATATAGTCAAGAAAATTAATGCAGATCGGCAAATACGAGATTTTCTGTATTTATGACCAAACTGAAAACGGTTTGGGCATTCCTGAGTTGAAATGAAATTCATATCTAGCGATAAACGTCAAACTTTATTCCAGGATTTTCTAATCTATATGTAACGTCATGTTTGACTGAGATTGAAAAAACTCAAAGACAAAATACCGCAGACTGGATTCAAGAAACTCTTGGCAGGGGAAATAGCGTGTTTGCTCTGTATTCGGGGGTCTCGTGCCAAATTATCTGGGTGGTGACCAAACATCTACCACGGTTGGGTGTTTTCAATCTGTAAGAGTATGTAGGTTTGATCCGTGGGCTCTAATGGCATTGAGTTCTGGAATAATTTCCGTCTTCTTAAATTTTAAAAAAGACTAAAGACAGGATCAAGTGACCCAAAATTATATATTTTACTCCTCAGTGTGCTCTGAGTTGTTTTGAATAGTTTTCGTAAGTTTAAGTATACTGCGAACAAAGTATTCATTAAAAGTTGTTCTAAAACTGCAGGTCTTCTAAACTGACAGGTGATGTCTACATTATAATGGGTAATTTTAACTGTGGAACTAATCATGGTAACACGTGAACAAAAACTAAAATAAATTTCAACGCATTTCTAATTTAAGAAGGACTCAACCACTGTTGGAGATTCAGAAGTAGAAGCAGTAAGTAGCTGAATTAAAGAGAATAGCGTCTCAGCTAAATACAAAAATCGCAAAAATTCTGCAATAATTTTATATATTGATAACATCGAGTTTAATACTGATGGAAAAGAGCTAGAGCGAGTAATACTATAGACTCAAATCTGGTTTCGTAACTACAGTTTCGAAGTAAACATGATTTCGTTGTAATGTGTCACTGCTAACCATGGTTTGCAACTTGGTTTAAACATGGTTTCGGAATGAGTTATTTTTTTGTCATCCCATGGTATTAGTGACGACAGTTATTCAGTTAGTGAATAGTGTAAACTATAAATATTGGTTTTTTCATGTATTTGTTTCTTTTTTTATAAAAATTGAAGTTATCATAAAAAAAAATTAATACAGAATCCGATAAATTGACGGAAAATAAAGCTTAAAATAGAAAACGGAAAATTTCTAGAGGGCAAAACAAATATTTTCAAACCACACGTAAGAATTTTAATGAATTATGATAAACTGTCAAATGAAATGAGAACTGTAGTGCGTCATTTATTCTCATTTCGAAAATCATAGTTTCATAATCATGGTTACAAAACTAGATATGTGTCTATGGTATAACAGGACGAATATTGCAAAAGCATAAGGAGCAAAGAAGGAATAAAAGAGGAAACCAGAATATTATCATGAAACGAGATCAAGTGAAATGAAAGTTTCTGTTCAGTCAAGACCAGTCAAGAATGTGTAAAAACAGTTACTAGAGAAGCTGTTACAATTTTCCCACAGTTAAAAAATCAACCGGTTAAACCCACGAGGTCTTATCCAGTTAAGACATTATTCAATCCATTTCAAAGTTTGAGACAGCTAAAAAATCCAAAATCCGTTCGAAGTATGCAAAATCGACTTTGAATCACACACACACAGAGCTTTGACAGCACAGAGCTTTGACAGCAACATTAGAAAAAACTCTTCCATAATTCCCCAATTAAGGTTATAGTTAGGGATCTAATGGACATGCAAATTGGAAGACTTGATGGGGGTTTGTGGGTTCCTTTATTATCATCCTTTACCCAACAGAAAATACGACAAAAGGATCATTATAATATTTAAAGAAAACTTGAAACACTTAAAATTACAGTTGGAATAACGGTCAAAATAACTAATAAAAAGAGAAACAATATAGATTCAATGGTTCATCTCGATATAAGTCAGACATTTTTAGACTTTGCCAAAAAAGGACAAAAACGTTTAAAGGACGAAATATGCAAATACCCTCTCTAAAATACGGTTATTGTTTCATGGAGCAAGTGAAGTAAAGAAACAGCAGACTTATATCAAGGCGACAAACTTTGAAAAAACTGTATTATAACCGCGCCCGAATAACCAAAATGGTTTATAACCAAAAATCGATTTGAAGAGTATTCGGTCTGTACAACTATAATAATTGGGAGAAGAAATAAAAACAAGGCAAGTCCAGTTATTATCTACTCAAAGGGCAGATTTTTAAAATCAGCCTAAAATCTGTAAAACCTACTTCATATTATTAATGCTGTGTTCCGAATGTATTTTATTCTATGTTTAGCGAGGTGGCTGAGATAATAATGTCTAACCCAAATAAGTTAGTCTCGTATAGGCCGACTTTTTGATTCAAATGATCATAATTATTGTGTTAAGAGGCTCAAGAAGCAAATAATAGAAGAAGGAAATGTAATTCCATTCCACCAATTAGGATTCAGAAAAAACAATTCAACTGTACAATAATAAAGTCCCAAAACTATCAACATTGTCAAAGACGTGCTAGAACGGGAGGAGGTATCTTCAAGTGATTTTTGGATGTATGTATCCAGTTTTTAAGAAGTATGACATCGAGGCTTAAAACATAAATTGAATTGATAAATCAACACTTTCGTGTTAAATATGAAGACAAATGGTCAGAGTTAAAGGGTAACATCAGCAATAGTCTCACAAGAAAGTGTGTTAGGACTCTATAACATTACTTATATACGAAAGATATGCCTGACTAGATAAGTATTGCAGTTCTAGCAATTGGAAGAGAAGATGCAAATTGGCAAAAACCAGTGATGTGGTATGTCCCTATCATCACTCTCATCGCTAAATATTTAGGTATAATTATTGATGCAAAGCTTTCATGGAAAGGGCGTTTATTTTTTGGTACAGCGATGTTTTTAATGATAAGATTCTTTATTTTTGAAAGAGGCCCGTTATTAGTTTTGGCGAATGCTTAATAGTACACCAAAAATTCAAACCTTCATAAGGATCTAATGATGGGAACCATCGTGATGGAGCACAAGCTTTTTTGTGCTGGTATGAGGACTTTTAAACAAATGGTACTTGTTTAGGAAAGTCTAATACAATATTGAACTCCAAAAAAATGGTCAATACAATTTTATTAAATTCTCAAAAAAAATGGTAACTTGGTAATCTTCACTCCGTGAGTTGTAAAAATTGAATGAATGTGATTAATCTGATATATACATTATTGTTATAAATTTGCTGTGTCATTTAGATTATAAGCGACATCTAATTATAAGAGTTTCCATTTAAGCTGTTATACTTGTACTTAAACTGAAATGGTTTGAGTATTTATAAGGTAAATTTCAATTAAAAGTGCTTAAGGCGTAATTAACAATTTTAACAATATGACAAATGAAGATATTTAGTTTAGTTTAACAGAGTTGTACTTAAAAATTAATATTACTTATGTTGCTACGCCAACATTCTCGCCCCCTTGAAACGTTAAGTCGTTTCAATGTCATTTTGAGGAAGTCGGCAGATTTTCGAAATTCCTCGTTTTAACACTCCTTGGGCGGTTTTTATATTAGCAACCCGCACAAGTCCATCCTTTCCGGTGTAAACTTCGATGATTCGACCAAGTTTCCATTTCAAAGGAGGTAGATTGTCTTCTAAAAGAACCACTAAATCACCGACAGCGAGGTTTTTGGATTGTTTAGTCCATTTGTGGCGTTGCTGGAGAGATCGTAAATATTCGGTCGACCAGTGATTCCAAAAGGTACGATGGTAAAAGTTGATTTGTTTCCAGGTCTCATGTGGTGGTTTATCAGGTAAATCTGGCATTGGAAGTGACGTAAGTGGGCGTCCAATCAGGAAATGTCCTGTTGTGAGGCAGTCGAAATCATCAAGACAACTTGACTTAGCTAACTTGACTTAGCTTAGCTAATTTTACTCCCGATTCATGCAAACCACCAAAATTTGGCCGATTCATGCAAACCACCTAAATTTGGGCTGGCTGGCGGTGTAAATTTCCATTCTACTTTGTCATCGTCACAACTTCTTTGCAGCTCCTCCTTTAAACCTTGTGAGGATAACAATGCATATAGTTCGCGCAATTCTGAATTAGCTCCAATAAAGTTTGTGCCGTTATCCGAGAATACACGTTTACATAGACCTCGTGTACTCACGAAACGTTTGAAGCATCCCATAAATGCTTGTGTACTGAGGTCAGAGGCTAACTCCAAATGTATTGCCTTCGTGACGAAACAAATGAATAGGCAAAGATAAGTCTTTGTTGGTGCTTTACCGCGGATGCGATAGTGAACATAGAATGGCACGGCAGAATCTATCCCTACTGTGTAAAAGGGTGGTGAAACATGAACTCGTTCCTCCGGTAAACTTCCCATTTGTTGACTCATGGGTGTAGGATGGGTCCGGAAACATTCTTTGCACTCTCGAAATACCTTCTTACACACTTTTGTTCCATACAAGGGCCAATAATATTGACGCACAGCAGCTAACAATGCTCGTGGGCCGGCGTGTAGAAGTTTCCTGTGATAAAAATTAATTAATATTAGAGTGAATTTATGGTTGTCAGGTAAAAGGATTGGATGTTTTGAGATATATGTCAAGCCGGTGTACTGAAGGCGGCCACCCACTCTAATAACGTGATCCTCGTCCAAGAAGAGTGACAGCGAACGAAGTGAAGGCTGTTTCACGATAAAATCTTTCCTTTCTAGCCCCACGTATTCAACAGGGAAAGATTCTCTTTGGATGATTCGTATTATGGTGATAAGGGCTCCATCCAATTCTTCCAATTTTAATTAGATTTGGTTTTAAAACGAAGTATGTAACTACAATTCGTCTCAATCTCCGAAAATCGTTGTGATATTTTATTTGTGTGAGTATATTTTGTGGAGGCTCTGTTGAAATGACTGTAACTGGTGCAGGCTTTCTTAATTCACTTTCTTCTTTAGGTATTGGAAATACTTCATGAAGCGTTGGCCACCGGCATGCTTCTTGTGATAGAAATGAAGGCCCATGCGTCCAAAGACTGGACTGGATAAATTTATCAGTAGGCATTTCTCGAGATACTAAATCAGCCGGGTTGCACTCAGTTGGAACATGCAGCCAATTTTCCGGTTTGGAGCATTCTTGTATGGCCGACACTCGATTGGAAACAAAGGTTTTCCATTTGGATGGGCACGACTTGATCCAATGAAGCGTAATTGTTGAGTCAGACCAATAAAATGTTCTATCGACGTTAAAATTGAGGTTTTCGTGAATCCTTTGTGTTAGCTGTGCCAAGAGAACTGCGGCACATAATTCTAAGGGAGGTAGAGTTATTTTCTTGAGTGGTGCAATACGTGACTTGGAGCATAATAGTTTGACGGAGATTCGGCCATCGACTGTTGTACTACGGACATGTAGAACAGCTCCATAAGCTCCGATGAATGGTTCCGATGAATTAAACAAATGTCTATCTATCCTATACATTTTGAGTTAACTGCACTCGCGGCTGTCGCGAAGGGTTTGCCAATATGTATGTAAGTGTTGTGGTAGTGATTGGTCCCAATCTAGTTTCAGCTGCCATAACGATTGTATCAGCAGTTTTCCCAAAACGACTACTGGGGCTACTAGGCCAAGTGGATCACAAATTTGTGAGAATATAGTTCGTTTAGATATCTTTGAACTGGCGGTTGTGTGAACAGTGCAGTTGAATTGATCGGTTGACGGATGCCAACGTATTCCAAGGGTTTTAATCCACTCGCCCCCATCAATGGTAACAACGTTCTCGGTGAATTCATGTGGGACATCCTTGATTATCTCAGCTACGTTAGTACACCACTTTCTTAGTTCCATGCCTCCAGCTTTAAGTATGGTTAATTTGCTGTTTAAGTTCTATGGCAAACTCAAGTGAATTGGTCCCGGTCAGTAGATCATAAACGTAGAAATCTTTCTCTGTGACATTAGTTGCTGATGGGAAGATTTCTTTATGGTCAAGTGCTAACTGTTGGAGACATCTTGTAGCAAGAAACGGAGCAGATGATGTGCCATAAGTAACCGTTTTCAATTTAAATGTGGAAAGCGGTTCAATCGGAGACTCTCGCCAGAGAATCAATTGGTATTTATGATCGTCTTGGTGTACCTTAATTTGCCGATACATCTTGGCAATATCGGCGCTGAATGCATAGAAATAAAAATATATGGGAGTAAACATGATCAGCGTCTTACTCAGCACCAAAATAAGGAGATACGTTGCATGTTATTTTTAAGAGACTCAATACGAAGATGAATTCAAATTGGATCGAATGAATTAATAAAGGTGTTCTATAGTAAGATCTCCTGCCTATTAGTCTATCTAACGAAAACAAGAAGTGAAGATAGAGAAAGCAGATTCATTCGATACATAAGCTTATATTTTTTCCTGTATGATGTTTCAAATTATATTAACGCTAACACTGGCAGGCTAATGGTATGCTACCAAAGATTGCCGTAGAACGTGGCTATATCTGATTGGATCGTTACAACAATCAAGTGTATAAGAAACGGACTGGAAAGAGTATCGGAAAGAGGAAGAGTAAGATTAGGAATTTTAGACTTAAACTTTGTGTTCTATTCTTTGTGTTCGTTGCCATATGAAACTATATATAACGTCGCTTGGTTTGGTTTAAGCTGGTAGATTTGGTCCATCAACTGATCGAAAACGTATACAATACACTATACCCTGTATTCCGAGAAAGAATATTAATTAAAAAACCAATTTGTAAATCTCCTGGAAAGATTGCCTCCGGATATTGCCTCCCACATCTATTCGATAATATTTAGATTACAATAAATAGCTAATTAAAAATTAATTTTTTATTTCAATAAAACATAAAGTCAAGTTGGACATATACATACATATATATATACTGGTATCTATAAGATTCTGCTGTTCAAATAAATATTTGATACAAATTTTCGTTTCTCAAAAATCAAAATAAACGATTTCGTCTATTTATTTAAGAATCAAATCGGCAAGAGAAACAAAATATCTCTGTTCTAGCGAATTTGATTATTTATTTATTTATTTATTTAAACTGAAAATAATTATTATTTTACGTTTTTTATTATCTGGAAGGAACGACAGGTTGAATGAAAACACAAAATCGTTGACACATTTATTCTATACACAATGTAGAGTCTGGAGAGGAAGCTATTCCCAGTATGATGTCTTATAATAAATACATCCGCCATTTTTGAAATAACATATCTAATTGCGAAATTAATTTTTATCGTGTTAAAATAAACAGTATACCTCTGTGTGTGTACGTGAAAATAGTTTGACTCCAGTGTAAATAATCGACCACCACGTGGGTGGTATAAACATATAACGCCTCTGTTTGTAATAAAACTATTATCATTGTGTAAACATGTATAACCGAAAAAAACATATTTTTACTGTTCATCAGTCGTCACTTATTACCACTATGCGCATCATCATCAATTTTCACTTAAATAGAAAATACGAAAATGTGTTATCTGGTTTTTAACATCCCACTTCAGTTTCATTTTAAAGCTGAGGGGGCAATAAAGAATTATCTAAAATTTTACTTTATCGTAGATCTGAGATGGATCTCACTTGAAAGTCTTATTGTTCGTGATTTAGGTTAAAAAAAGAATATTTTACCAACTGGCCCAATGGTGCAGTGGAGCAGACTATATAGAGTACTGATAAGAGTAATAGGGATTTTTTGTCATCTGATTGCGAATTGGTGATGAATTCAATGGCGGACCATCTTTAATGTTACAGATAGAGAAATGAATGGTTAACAAATTTATCGGCAGAGTTTAAGAGAAGACTAGTATCTATTTTGAACAATGTGAAGATATTCAAAATATAAGCTTAGAAGTTATTATATTTTGAAAGCTTTTATAACGGGTGGGTCATCTATCGGTTTAAATTTGAACCACCGGTTATTTAGAACATGGCACATTCTATTCTGTCATTCCATTCTATTCGATTTATTGGAAATTTGTTTTGCAAAATTTGGTCGCAAAGAAGGACCAACAGTGCCCGGTATAAGCAAGTTTATTGCTAAAGTTCGTCATTGTAACCGTCATGCGCCAAGACGTGAGCGTGCTCGCACAGTGCGTACACTCGAAAATATCGAAGCTGTGGCTGAGAGTATGCGTAAGAATCCATCAACATCAAATGGGCATCGTTCTTAAGAATTCAACTTTTCTCACACCTTTCACGTCGAATTTTGCGGAAAGTTATCGGTATGACGCCTTTTCGATTCGCTAGATGGGCCAACGAGAAACTGCACGATGATGTCGATTACAAAAAAAAATCATCTTTTCGGATGAAGCTCATTTTCATCTGTGTGGGCACTAAAGCAAATTGGTGGGTTAATAAACAAAATGGCCGAAATGGGGACTCAGAAAACCCACACGTGGTGTGGGTGATTAGTGACTGATTGGTGCAGCTTGTAAAGCGGAGACATCATTGGCCCATATTTCTTTGAAAATGAGGACGGCGCAACCTTTACCGATTTTTTTGCGCCCGCTATTCATGGTATTGATGTGAACGATGTTTGGTTCAAAAGGATGGTGCATGAGATGCCACAATCGATTTATTGCGTCAAACGTTTGTTGGCCATTAAATTAATACTATTTAACACTTTTGGACTATTTTTTGTAGGGCGAGGTTAAAGACAAGTGTTATGCCGACAATTCAGAGACAATTGAGCATTAGAAGGGCAACATTCGTGATGCCATCGCCGAGATACGACCCTATAAACTCGAAAAAATGCTCGAATATGGGTCCGATCGAATGGGGCTAACCGGAACAATTGTATTTCACCACAAAAAAATAAATTAGGCAAAATTTCAAACCGTTTTTGTTTTATTGCATTTGCATCAAATGGCTCACCCTGTATATTTCTGCAATACGGTGATCTAGCACTGCTTATTCACAAAATCGAATGTATAGTCATGTCTTTAATATTCATTTTAGTGCTGAAAAACAATCATTATTATCACTTGAAGCATCGAAAAGCTAAAATTTCTCGATTTCCAAAACTGAACTCCACCATAAAAAACGGAGCAGTTCCAGGTTAAATTCAAACAGGCTTGTTTGACCGACCACTTCTTTGGGTTGCCAGATACTGTTTTGCCATAAGGAAATATAATTCTTTCAAAATTTAAATAAACTTATTAGAACATGATATAACGTAGAGTTATTCTATATTCCGAGGTGATCATATTGGCCCAACATTAGTACATATTCGATCAATATGTGGTTACGTGGCTGGTTACGGCTCAGCAGGACGTTATTGTAAATATTAAATACATTTTGTTGAAGTTGATTTCCTTTGGAGTCATCTTTGATATTATTTTAAATCTGCCAACTCAGCACATTTGTACCAACATGGTTTATAGAACCATAAAGTGAACTCATTATGCCTTTATGGCCTTTATAATATGGACACAGGTCTGCTAACGCACTCTTAGACCGGCGTTTGATCCGTTGTGATACCACTTTTATGTACGGCTATATGTCCGATTATAGGTACGGCTATAGGTCCGATGATCGTAGAACCATCTGAGCATTGCATAGCTCCATGTCAGCCTATAGTACAGACATGAAAAATGAGACATCCCATGAATTCTAAATTAGGGGATCCAGATTTGTTCATTCACACCACCACATACTGGTGTTAATATTGAAGAAACGAAGTGAGACCTAGAGACGTTAAACGGCGTTTTACAGTTCTGTTATCCAACTTTTACAGCAGAACGCAAAGGTTGTTACTTCCTAAAATAGAAGATCTGGCAATCCTAGACTGCCTTTATACTATATAAAAGTGTTTATAAAATCTGGAGCTTTCTTTTAATAGATGGCACGTCAGTTTTTTTCATGTAAGGAATCGTGTAAATTACATTGTGTAATTTACACGCCCAAGTGTGAAAACAATATATAAACGATAGTATTAGACGTAGCTGGTTAACTCATAAAGACAACTGACGGCTATTGTTCAGTTTTGTACGGGACGCGGTATTATAGGGCATTGATAACTACATATGTATCATTTTGAGATATTATTTTCAAGGAATAGTTTTTGTATGTGTTTAACCTTGTGTACAATTATATCCCATCCTGGAATTTCTTTATTTAATAGCGTCAAAGATGTACTAGACACCCATAATATAACTAATCAAAATTGTTTTGGTCAACCTTATGAAAACGCTGTGACTTCCAAAAAGGAAATCAACTGCACCAAAATATCCAATAGTTATCAAATTACGTAGGACTTACATTAGTTGATAGTTACTATTCGTCTTGCCTAGACGAAACCAGACTATTGAACGAATATGTACTAATGTTGGGCCTATACAAAAGGCCCATGGTGCAAATAAGTGATCATCTTATTTGCACCATGGGCCTTTTATGGCATAGAGTTCGGAACCTTAAAGGGTTTCAGCTTACTTTAATAATGTCAACGCTACCAATGTCTCTACATATATATTTCCAAAACGTAATTGCCATGGGGATCTCATGGCTATAATGGCCAGTTTATAGCTTCTTCGAAAAATGCCCATTTTATGTCAATACTTGTGAATGGTTTTTTTTGGCCATGATTTTTGGTGGTTCTGTCTTAATTGTTTAAAAGCTTAATCGATGACTGAAACTTAAAACGGTCTCATAACCAGAAAAATGGAGAAAACATGTTCTGAAGTAGTTATATATAAGCCATATGACTGTGTTCGAGCATTAAAATATTCGTATTATTTTGGGTTAACTTTACACAGGTGTATAGTATCAAAGCAGTCTCGATTAATAAAGGCAAGAATGATCAAAATGAGCTTTATTTAGTGTAACAAAAAATACAAAAATCAACGTCAGTTTCATACAAAATGTATGAAAGGTAAGGCTTTACTATATAGTAAATATTTGATTGAAAAGTAGTTCAAATTTAACTTAGGTTATATTCAATTGAAAACAGAAATTTACATTTTCATCCTGAAATTGATCATTTTTCGATTTATTTTTCCATTTTCCTTTATTCATTAAATGAAAATATGGTATTTTAATAACTTAAAATGAAAACAGAGACAGATAGGTTACGAGAAATATATTTTATTTTAAGTATGCTCACAAAGAGAATAAATCAAAATGGCACTTTACACCAAACAAATCAATTTCATTAAATGTTAAGTTGTATTGTAATTTTTGTTTTGCTTTCATGTATAAAATGAACAATACCAATGTACAAAATCTCATATACACTACACACATTTAACTAGATTTAATGATAACATGCACACATGTATGATTTTAACATGAATGGCTTGCAAAATTTTTATACAACAGCAACGCTAGTAATGGCCTTTCATCGAACTATCATTCAATATAAAAAATATTCTCTCTCTCCCATTGTTATGACATTTATGTCATTATGAAAATTGGTTTTGTATTTAATGAATAATTATGCAATTAAATATTATTTTTATGTTGATACAGCATTAATAAACCATTTTTAATGATTCGATGTATTTCAGGATTGAGAATATAGTGTAGTGTTGTGCTGTGATTGTGAATAAATGTGTAGCAAAATAGAAATTGTGATTAGGTTATGTGTTCATTTTGAAGTGTAAACATTAATCAGCTGATAATATTATTTATTAACAACTGCATGTTGAAAATATCTTTTTAACTGATTTATGTTTAAAAATTCGGTTTAAGTTAATTCTTTCGAATACATAATTTCATTTAAATAAATTAATTATTAATTTTTTAAGTTTTCGCGTTCAATTATGTGTATTTTCGTCAATATTATTTTTCTAAATTTATTAAGAAATGAGTTTGACTTTCGTGGTACAACCGATAGAGAATCAGAGCGAGGAAAATATATTTTAGAGGATATCGTTTATATCTATATTTATAAAAATATAGATCAATTTATAATTAAATTTGATCGTGATTTATTTTGATTTGAAAAAAATGATATATGTTCACATATAATTTCACCCTTTCTTAGTCATTTTATGAAATAAAATTTTAAAAGCTCCAAGTTGCAATAGCTAAAAACTTAAAAAGAAATTTGTACGTTTCGTATGAGTTTCTTGATAAAACGTACATTATGGATACACTAAATAAAGCTCATTTCAAAAACTGAGCATTCATTCTGGCTTTATATATTTAGGGGGCTTTGATAGTATCCACATACAGTAGTCAACAAAATAGTATGTATAACTGTTGCGGAGATAGTAAATATTACACATCATGCAGTGATAGTCCTGCCGAAGATCCCCACTTTAACTTTAATTAATCCCATTATTTAGCCAAGCGGTCAAATAACAGTGGTTTCGAGATTAATAATTTGTTTGGTATTCGTTCCCAGTTTACGTTGGTACAGCACTGAAAAATATGGACATTGAATGTTATGTTCCTGTATTTGCCTAACCTGCTAGAACTATTTTACAAGATAGGTATCATAACTTTTGAGTTCCGACTTTTAGTGTTGACTGCATTTCACGTTGGCTATTGATTGTGGGAAAGGTCAAAGTAATGCTTCAATTTGTGCTAGATCTGTACGAATAAAATACAGTTTGAAAACTATTTAGTTTAGACAGTAGAACCAACCACTGTATACGACCTTGTGCGCTGGTATAAATATATCTAAATATCTTTTAAGAAGTTTTTTGGTTTTTACAGGTCATTGTGGGCCCGTACCGTATCAACAATCTAACTATCGGTTTCGATCACGAGCCAGCTCTTCGTACTGTTGCATGCAACCAGAAGATGCCGGATCGCTTTCTACGACGTGGAGTCATCGTCGTCGACAGCTCTTCGCCTATCGAAAGGCGGCTCTTCCTTCAAAGATCGCTGTATCATTCGGTTCGGATCAGCACGCAGAACGTGACCGAACCAGCGAACTCGCTGTCCTAATTAAATTTAAATTAAATTTCTGATCTCGTGATTAAATATACCTCGGTATGTGCCACCATCGTCACCACGCATGATTCTTCTCTCGAATGATAAAAGCAGCCATCTTTTGAAGATCCAACTCTCACGTCCATACATCACAACGGGTCTGACCAACACTCTGCACAACTTATCCGTATTTGAAATCAATTAATGATTAATGATTATTGATTAATGGATTTTTTGTTGTTGAAGTGTCCGATTTACGTTGAAACCATCTGTACATTGCATAGCTTCATGCCAGCCTATAGTACTGACATGGAAGATGGGACGGCACACGGATTCTAACCTCAACTGGATCTCAGATGAGTTCATTTTCACCACTGATCGAACCGCCCCAGACGATCGATGGTGAAAATCCCTTTTCGCATCCTGCCTATCGTGTTCGAACCCGGTTCCTCCCGCTCCATGTCGCATTGTTCTAATCACTGCGCCACATGGGCGATTGATTGGTGATTAATGGATAAATATAAGCAGCAATTTTTTTCAAAAGGACGAGGTTCACTAAACGTCTGCACATGTT